>CM034078.1:35680597-36880597 GCA_019845555.1 Aristolochia fimbriata
ATAGGAAGGCAAATTTTGTACTAGTACATCAAACAAAATCAATAAAAGAGGCCATTACGAAAAGAATGTAGCTTTTCTTTTCCATTAAGTGGGTTGGGTTTTCCTTCAAGTATCAAGGGATGGCTGTTTTTTTTTTCAAATCTTAATAGTTCAGTCCTTTCGAAATGAGACAACTCTTCTTCGCGTCCATGGACTTGAACTGTTTCGCTGGAACTAACTCAATCTTTATATAACGACTCGAGGCATTTGAAACTCTCTCCCTTCATACGTTTTCCTTTGGACTTATGGTTACCATCCCTACCCAGCCTCACAAGAATAAAAAACAATGACAAGGAGGATCTGACGCCGACATTATCAACCAGTTAAATGAACAAGAATCTCAAAAAGGAGTTTATTAACGGAAATGCTGAATGAATGGGACAATCTTGATTAATATGAAGATACTAAAAAAGTGCACGAGGAAAAGGAATTAGAGCTAGAACGGCAAATGGTTTCCTACGTTACCATAAAGACGGACTAAACGATCTAAGCATTGCTGTGAGGTTTCTTCATCAAAACCAAACTCTAACGCGAGGCTTAGAAGGCGAGCCCTTTCGAGGTCGATATCGTGCCCTCTGACCATTCTCGAGCAGGAACAGGAAGTGTCTTTTCCCGCGCAACTTGCTTTCCGGACACGGAAGAGGTTGTAAACTGCGAAGGGTCTGTATTTTACTGTCGACCTTAATCCCGTCTAAACCACGTTCTAGGAACAAAGACGTTACACTGAAAGTTTCAAACCCAGCCATGGTGCGGATGTTAAGACGTCAAATTTTACCGTTTTCTCCGATGATGCAATCACCCCATTTAGGTCGATGAAATTACAATTCGTAAATCGTAACAGATATAAAATACAATTTTGTGATGTAAATTAAAAATAATAATAATAATAAATAAAAATTATTTTATTTTATTCTTTTCTCTTTCTCGAGGGGTGGATTCGAGCCTAAGCGAACCCGAATCTATGAATGCTTGGCCTCGACTCTCGTGTAATAAAAGTAAACTGGAGCTCGAGTCCATTTTCCACTACCTCTACTTAGCCCATTCTCCGTTGCCTCTAGTGATCCCATCAGTTTCAACTCCGGTTCAGAAATACTTCATAAAATCACCTTCCTAACATCACCTTAAACTAGTTCCTAACTAGGTAAAATAATATCTTGAGAATAAATTACATGCAAAAAGATATAGAACACTAAGTAAAATTTCCTAGTGGATTTAACAAACCACAAATACATTACATTACTATTCATCACTTTGAGTCCCAACCCATAGGAAATTATTCCATTGTCCACTGCCTCTAGTGACCTATTAGCTTCAACTCTAGTTCAAAAGTACTTCATAAAATTCGCATCTTCTTCAAGCTTGACCTTTGGCCTGGGTACCACCAAATTCGCATGGCGAAGGAGGACATTCCCACGGTTTTTCGCACACATGATGGTTATTATGAGTTCCTCCTCATGCCTTTTGCCCTTGTGACCCTGAAATTTACATATTCTTCAAGCTTGACCTTCCGTCTGAGTACCACCAAATTCGCATGGCGGAGGAGGATGTTCCCACGGCTTTTCACACACATGATGGTCATTATGAGTTCCTCATCATGCCTTTTGGCCTCATGAATGCGTCATGTACCTTTCAAAGCCTGATGAATGATATTTTTCAGACCATTTTTGCGATGCTTTATTTTGTTCTTTTTCGATGACATCCTCATCTTCAGTTGATCGATCAATGAACATGTGTGTCATCTATGCCTGTCATTCAAGGTACTTGCCGCATCCAATTGGCCTACCCCGTCAACCGCTAAGCAACTACACTGATTCTTGGGTATGGCAAGGTACTACAGACGATTCATTCGTCAATTTGGCGTTGTTGCAACTTACCGACCTTCTTAAAAATGGCGCTTTTGAATGGAGCCCTCTAGTTGTAGAGGTTATTTTCAGCCTTGAAAGCTGCCCTCATCTCTACACCGGTGCTTACATTGCCAGATTTCATGATTCCATTTACTGTGGAATGTGACGCTTTGGGCCAAGGCATCAGCGCAATTTTAAGGGTTTGTCATATTATTGCTCATTGTAGAAATTAGGCAACTCAAACGCTAGCTATAAAATAATAAATAAGGATGCATCAAGATTCGGTTACCATTTTGATCATCGACCTCTTCAACTTAATGAAGATGATTACAAAAATGTTTGTTATGTTCCTAAGCAAAAGGTATCTATATTTTTTGTAGTTATATTTTTAGATGACTCGCCATTTTTTTATTTTTTTTGAGCTTCTAATGATCAGTTAATGAGTTTTCTTATTAGATCTCTTACAGGGTGAAGTTGATGTAAAACCTCTTTATCAAGGAATTAGTAGGCTTAATCATTTAGAAACTATAGTGTTCCAATAGCCAAAAAAATGATTGTTTACATAGATGTTGTTGATTATCTCAAGCCAAAATATATTGTTGACATTTAAAAATTTGTGGGTTGTTTTGTTGGGAGACATGCATTGGCTCGTATAGTCAATTGAATTGGTAAGCAAAGTTAGTTCATCAATTTTTATTTTTTGACATTTAAAGTGGATCGACAATTATAATATTGATAGTTGGTCTTCCCAATTTGAGAAAAATATAATTCATGCTTTATTTTTTAATTATAAGGCACATTTGTATTTTGTTTGTGGATAAGAACTACTTAATTAGATCTAGTTTGTTGATGTGGGAGATAGATGCAATCTAGAAAAATAAATGAGCACTACATTTAAATTTAAATTAATGTTTAATATATTATGAAGAGTTAATATTGCAATGAAGAACTGAATTAACATAACAATTATAGAAGAAGACTTCACAAATAATCGAGCGAAATATACTGTATCTTATGTTGTATTCTCATCACATTTATTTTATTAATGCGATGATGAAGATGATGATGATTATGATGATGATGATGATGATGATGATGATGATGATGATGATGATGATGATAATGATGATGATGATGACGATGATGATGATGATGGTGATGATGATAATGATGAATGATTATGGATGACGATGTTGATGGTCATGATAATTTTTTTTAATTTTCTTACATTTTAGTTGCGTAGGAAACATTTAAGAAACCATGTACTTGTTTTATTATATTGTGTGTCCTTATTTTATTTTTATTACAAACTTATAAAGTCTAGATGAGATGTCCTATAAGGATCCTACAAATGACTAATTATATCAAGCAAGCTTCGTGAGTTCAATTTATTATTGTCTTTCACATAAATAAGATTCGTATAACTTTATATTTTTTGTATTATTTTTTTTTTTAATATAATTGTAGAATTTTTATCTAAATTTATTCTTATCTAGTTGGGAAGGAATGTGCTTGGCTGCAACATTAATATTTTATATACTTGGATCATTTTAAGGGTTTGTCACATGATTATCCTCGTTGAAAAAGGACAACTCAAGCGTTGACCAGAACATAACAGGAAAGGGTACAATAAGATTAGGTTCCCATTTTGATCATCGAGGTCTTCAATTTAACGAAGATGATTATGAGCTTGTAAATCATGTTCTTAAGCAAAAGGTATATATATTTTTTTAGTTATATTTTTAAATATTTAACCAATTTTTGTTTTCTAAGCTTCAATATTTTTTGATGACCGCTTCAATTTTTTTGATGATCGGTTTGTGGGTTTCTTTATTAGATCTCATGTAGGGTCATGTTGATGTAATTTGTGTTTGGACCATTTATCAAGGAATTAGTGGATACAATTGTTTTAGGAACTATAACACTCCATAAGAATACCTAAAAAATCGAGAGATGGTAATTTACATGGATGTTATTGATTATCTCAAGCCAAAGTATGTTTTGATAGAAAATGTAGTTAACATTTAAAATTTTTTGGGTTATTTTCTTGGGAGACATGCATGGGGTAGTACAATCTAGTTTAATTACCAAGCAAGGTTGGAGATGATGGTCACAGGGTATTTTGGCTTACTTCAATTTTGTATGCGCATTTTCTTTTGGAGAGTGTACCCACTAAGGCGTAATAATACATTTCATGTAGATTTTATTCTTGTGCAATTTAATGAATTATCTTTATATGTTATCATTTAAAACATCTCAAACATAAAAAGAACATAAATTTTGCATAAAAGGGGTATACATTTTGTAACTTATATTAAAGGCTTATGTGATCATTTGTGGAATATACCATTATTTAAAAATGGTAAAAACTTTGAAGTGTTTGATTATGATAACCTTTTGATGAACCTGTATTAGGTCATCAATTTTTATTTTTTGACATTTAAAGTCGATCGACAATTATCATGTTAATAGTTTGTCCTCCCAATTTGATAAAAAAATAATCCATGCTTTGTATTTTAATTATAAGGCACGCTTTCATATTGTCTGTAGATAATACCAACTTAATTGGATCTAGTTTTGTTTTATTTGACTAAGGTTTTATACCCAATCAATTAAATATTATTTTATTTCTCATGCTTTTTTTACTTTGTAGAAATTATCTCCATATCCTTTACCAATGCATAATGTTGTTGTGTGTGGTGCATCTCCTATTAAATTTGTGATATTACTAGATGCTTTTAGTTCCTTCATTGAAATAATGTCCTCAACTAGACAAAATGAGAGTCTCTTAATTTTGTTGACTGATTTTCTAATAAAAGATAAAAAATGTATCAGAGAAAAAAAGTTAATAGATTGAATAAATTTTTAGTGTCTTGTTAATTTTTGGATTAAAAATTAAACTTGAAGTTCATATTCTAGTTTTCTCAATTTTTGTGGAAATCAAAGTTATACATACTTTTTGAGGAAGCATTCTAGTGAATGTTAGTGAAGGGTATTATGTGAGAGGCATATGCAATCTAGAAAAATAAATAGGCACTACATTAAAAGGTAAATTATTATCTAAATATTATGGAGTAAAGTCGCATTGAAAGACTGAATTAAGAGAACTACTATAGAAGAAGAATTAGTAATTGATCGAGTGGAATAGACTATAATTCATGTAGTTTGTACTATTTTTTTATTAATGATCGATGGTGCGGGTGATGGTGATGATGGTATTTTTTGTTTATTTTTAGTATTTTAGTTGCACAAAAAATATTTAATAAAATATGTATTAATCTTATTATATTGCTTGTTTCATTTTTTTCAGATAGTAAATATTGGAAGTCCAGATGAGATGCCTATAAGAATCCTCCAAAGAAAGAGTTTGAATGTCTAATTAGATAAAAAAATCTTGGTGAGTTTAATTTATTATTAATTCTTTTACATAAATGGGATTTCTTACAACCAAATATCCTTTTGTACTATTTTTAAGCTTTAATATTATTTCTAAATTAGTGTTTTAATTTGTCCTTGTCTAATTGGGATGGGATGTGCTTCGTTTATGCATTAACTTTTTTATATACTTGGACCACTTTAAAGGTTTGTCACATTCTTGATCCTCGTAGAAATGGGGCAACTCAAGCGTTCGCAAGAAGTCAATAGGAAAGGGTGCAGCAAGATTTGATCCCATTCCGATCATCGACCTCTACAACTTAATAAAGATGATTGCCAATATGTATGTCATATTCCTAAGAAAAAGGTATTTATCTTTTTTGTAGTTATGCTTTTATATGTCTCATCGATATTTTTTTTGTAGCTTCAATATTTCCAATGACTGGTTAATGACTTTTCTTATTAGGCTAAAAATTTTAGTAATTTGTAGTTTTGTTGACCCAAATACTTTTGTGGAATGGGATCCTATTATTGAAAGAGTTTTTTACAATTTGGAAAACCTTTGGTTTGCATTTGTTTATTTTTTAATTATTTTTAATAAATATAAAAAAAGTAATGGTATATCTAAGGTTATCCATTTAGGTGCCTGATTGTGCAATAAGTTTTTTAGACAAAAATTCTTCATAGTAAGAAAATATTCTTGCTCTTTTGCTTAGTATAGTTCTCTAGTAGTGAGTTCAATTATTTTTAGGGTATGTTTACAAATGAAGATGGATATTATCAAAAAATATTGTGTCCTCCATCAGAATTTTTAATTTAATTTATGTTGAAAAGGAAGGATCATTGTTGCATTGGATACATCTCCTAATTGGGTTAGAAAGAGAGAAGTAATAGAGTGTTTAGCAACAAGGTTCATCCATGGAGAAATTTATGTCATAATATTCTGAAGCAAATAATTAGCTGGCTTTGAGCCTTGAAAGAATTTTCTTGACTAGATGGAGGTGAACAAGATTTTGGGAAGTGATTACTTGAGAAATTTCAAACAAACCATAAACATTTATATCTTGGTTTCCACTCTTAGAGATTATATTAAAACTTATATTTGACTTGTCTTCTTTAAGAAACCTAGGGGCAACAAAGGGTGGAGGTTGATTAGGAATATTAAGGGCGAAATCTTGCTAACTTATGGTGGTCCCATTGAGAGAAGTGATTATACAATAACTGAGCTCCAAAGTGTACCCCATTAATATTCCTAATCAAATCTTCAAGGACCTCTATGTTGAAGGAGATTTCCAATATTGTCGTTCAATGGTGAGATAAAAAGTTAAAATCATTTTAAAAAGATTGGAATCTCATCAATGATACTAAGGAATGAGATAGTACCTTTCATTGTTGGTAACATATGCTTAGAAGTGCAAATGCCAGGGTTGATGTATTTTGTCAGCAGGAAGTTAAAGAATAACACTTTGTTGTAACAACTTGGCCCAAAAATTAGACTCCACATATCAATCTAGTTGATTATAATGTATGTAACCCTTTGAATTTCTATTCTGAACCATAATGGCTTATAAAACACATCATTCAAGAAAAAGAAAATTAAACAATGTGTTATTTAATATTTCCCTTCCTTGAGATAACAAAGATGTAGGGGTCTAGTTATTTGAAGGTACAAATTGACAGATCTAGTTGTTTGAATGAACAAATTGACGGGTCTAGTTGTTTGATGGTATAAATTGACAGGTCAAGTTGTTTGAAGGTACAAATTGGCAACCATGTTGAGGTTTGGTTGATGGGACATAGGCAAAGTTTTTCATGTCCTGCTAAACATATGAAAAGAGAAGTTTAATCTAAATTTGTAACCAAATAACTCACCTTGGTGATGGGATTTGCTTAGGCTTCTAAGTACAACTAAAATTTTCAAGATACATTCTGCATAAGTGGTATTTTATTTATCCTATAAAATAAATTTTCTTCACTGGGAACGACCTTGTTTATAGTTTGAATGCTATATATTATCTATAGTTGTAAGAATTATTTGTACGTACAAGCTATTTGGTCGATTATGGTGGGGCAAAATGCGAGTAGTACTGACTCGAGCTAATCCTCATAATCAGGTTTGTGGTTACTTTAGGTACAATTTGCTAACCATTCTTAAATTTTTTGTTTTCTCATTTTTTCAAAACTTTTTGGAAGATAATATTACACCCAGAATAGAATTATGAAAATGCGAGACTCCAAGGACTTCTTGATAATAATAAACTTGAGGGTCAAGTAAAAGAAAGGTAATTAGCTATTTTTTTAAAAATTACTTTGTAATATTTTTTATTTTTTTATTTATTGCTACATCACTTGGACATGATTATGAAGGTTCAATTAAAATAAGTGATTACAAAACAATCTCGCCTCCTTTCGCTGAGTCAACGACAACAAAATTTGTTGATCTTATCTAACATTTCCTAGTATGATTAGATCGACTAAGAGTCTCCTAAATTTCCCTAAACATTCAATGGTATTTCCAAGGGAGAGGACATGCTTTCCCTCCTAGGGAATTACCATGCTGGAGTCACCTTCAATTTCTAGCTGCCCTGAGAATTTGTCTTTGTAATTTTTAATCCTAAGTTAGTTTTATTTCTCTTGCTTAAAAAGTATTTTATAGTGTAATCAATTAGAAGGCTTTAGTATATCTACATGTTTCTCTCTTGTAGTGCTAAAATAATATTTTACTAAGACATGATTGTGTTTAACTTTTTATATTTAAGTTGGTTAGCTTTACTTTTTAAAGTCCCCATGATTATTGTACCATGACCTATATTATTTTTGTTAATGATTAGGTAAGCATGATTATATGTTCAAGTTGTCTCTGTTAAGTTGGTAGATACAATCTAGAAAAATAAATGAGCACTATATTCAAATTTAAATTAATGTTTAATATATTATGAATAGTTAATATTGCAACGAAGAACTGAATTAACATAACAATTACAGAAGAAGACTTCACAAATAATCGAGCGAAATATACTATATCTCATGTTGTTTTCTCATCACATTTATTTTATTAATGTGATGATGAAGATGATTATGATGATGATGATGATGATGATGATGATGATAATGATGATGATGATGATGATAATGATGATGATGATGATAATGATGATAATGGTGATGATGATAATGATGGATGATTATAGATGACAATGTTGGAGGTCATGATGATTTTTTTTTTTTTCATTTTAGTTGCATAGGAAACATTTCAGAAACCATGTACTGGTTTTATTATATTGTGTGTCCCTATTTTATTTTTATTAAAAACTTATAAAGTCTAGATGAGATACCCTATAAGGATCCTACAAATGACTAATTATATAAAGCAAGCTTTTTAAGTTCAATTTATTACTAACTCTTTCACAAAAATATGATTCATACAACTTAATATTTCTTTGTACCATTTTTTATTTTTAATATAATTATAGAATTTTTATCTAAATTTATCCTTATCTAATTGGGAAGGAATGTGCTTGGCAGCAACATTAACATTTTTATATACTTGGACCATTTTAAGGGTTTGCCACATGATTGTCCTCGTTGAAATGGGGGAACTCTAGCGCTGACCAGAATATAACAGGAAAGGGTGCAATAAGATTAGGGTCTTCAATTTAACGAAGATGATTACGAGCTTCTGTATCATGTTCTTAAGCAAAAGGTATCTATATTTTTTTAGTTATATTTTTAAATGATAAACCAATTTTTGCTTTCTAAGCTTCAATTTTTTTGATGATCGATTTGTGGGTTTCTTTATTAGATCTCATATAGGGTGAAGTTGATGTAATTTGTGTTTGGACCCTTTGTCAAGGAATAAGTTGATTCAATTGTTTTAGGAACTATAATGCTCCATTAGAATACCAAAAAACCAAAAGATAGTAACTTACATGGATGTTATTGATTATCTCAAGTTAAAGTATGTTTTGGTAGAAAATGTAGTTATCATGTAAAATTTTTTGGGTTATTTTCTTGGGAGACATGCATTGGGTAGTACAATCTAGTTGAATTACCAAGCAAGGTTAGGGATGATGGTCACAGGGTATTTTGGATTACTTTAATTTTGTATGTGCATTTACTTTAGGTGAGCATACCCACTAAGGCGTATGAATTCATCACATGTAGATTTTGTTCTTGTGCAATTTAATGAATTATCTGCATATGTATAAATTTTGCATAAAAGAGGTATACATTTTGCAACTTATATTAAAGGCTTATGTGATCATTTGTGGAATATACCATTATTTAAAAATGGTGAAAACTTTGAAGTGTTTGATTATGATAACCTTTTGACGAACCTGTATTAGTTCATCAATTTTTATTTTTTGACATTTAAAGTCGATCAACAGTTATCATGTTAATAGTTTGTCTTCCTAATTTGATAAAAAAATAATCCATGCTTTGTATTTTAATTATAAAGCATGCTTACATATTGTCTGTAGATAATACCAACTTAATTGGATCTAGTTTTGTTTCATTTGACTAAGGTTTTATACCCAATCAATTAGATGTTATTTTATTTCTCATATTTTTTTTGCTTTGTAGAAAAAGTCTCCATATCCTTTACTAGTGCATAGTATTGTTCTGTGTGGTGCATCTCCTATTGAATTTGTGGTATGACTAGATGTTTTTGGTTCCTTCATTGATGGTTTAGACTTATTATCTAACCCAATAATTTTTTTTCCTTTTTTGTTCTTGCAGCAAAATTGAGTGTCATATAATGAGAGTCAACATAGTGAGTTTGGTAAGGCCCTATGCTTTAGTGATGCAATCATAGACTTTTCTCATGCATATGGATTGATTTATTTGATCAAGAATACTGGCAACATATTTTTTATTTGATTTAATTGGCAATTTATTGTGTTTGATTAAGGTTGAGATGAATTTATTGTTTGAATTTTTTTCTAAAACTAACTGACTAGTATGGTGGACTAAACAGAGCTCCTATATTTATGTGAGAGTGGGCTGTAAAGGTCTTTCCTCTTTGGGATAGAAAGAGGGAAGGGGTTGCCCTATTTATTCTTTTTTTTTCATTATTGAGAAAAGGTGGATAATTGATGAAGCACATAACAATGTGAAAGAGTTTGCAGAAATGTATCTAAAAACAAGAGTCTATCATAAAGTATCTCAGATATATAAAAAATAATATGATAGAAGGTAAATTTATAGAAGCTTGAATTTCAAGATTGTCCAGCTTGCTGGCATCATGAATTTACACACTTTTATTGATTTCAAAAAGTTAATTTCTAATTTTGAGTTAAGAATAAACTAGTGTCTATTTGAAAAATGAGTCTTAACTTCCTATTAAAGTCCAAGGCTTTGTATCTTAACTAATTGAGTATAACAATTAGTTTCTATTTAGATTCTTTTTTCTTTCAACCGCTAATGTTAGTTTAAGAAAGTTCCAAGTAGAAATGATGTCCTCAACTAGGCAAAATGAGAGTCTCTTAATTTTGTTGACTTATTTTTTAATAAAGGATAAAAAATATATCAGAGAAAAAAAGTTACTAGATTGAATAAAGTTTTAGTGTTTTGTTAATTTTTGGATTAGAAATTAAACTTGAAGTTCATATTCTAGTTTTCTCAATTTTTGAGGAAATCTAAGTTATACATACTTTTGAGGAAGCATTGAAAACTTTACTAATTTCTCCTTGAATCTAAACCATTGCATTCAGTCCATTTTTTATAAGCAATTAAGAAATATTTCTAGGTTTCCTTTTACCTCATATGCATGTGAATCTCTGCAGAGGATTTTAAGTTTTGTCTTATTATGAAATAAATTTTAATATTTTACTTATTGAATTTGTTGAACATATATTTAATTTTTTGAATAAAACATTATAAAAAATCAACTTTGCTGAACATATATGTAAATTCTTTTGGGCTTTGAGTACCATCTGTTGTATTTATTGTTTGCAAACTTATTCAAGTTGCATCATTTGTATAGGAGTCTTAAAGATCCTGTTAAGATTGTTGTATTAAAAGTGGAATGAAAATTTTCAAATGGACTTGTGAGACAACCTTGCTTGTGTTAAATGCAGATTAGTGAGTGAGAGTGGTTTTGACGTGTTTAGAGTATTCTAGTGAATGTTAGTGAAAGGTATTATGTGAGAGGCATATGCAATCTTAAAAAATAAATAGGCACTACATTAAAAGGTAAATTATTATTTAAATATTATGGATTAAAGTCGCATTGAATGACTAAATTAAGAGAACAACTATAGAAGAAGACTTAGCAATTGATCGAGTGGAATAGACTATATTTCATGTAGTCTTCTCATTATATTTTTTTTATTAATGCGATGATGATGACGATGGTGATGGTGCTGGTGATGGTAATGATGGAGTTTTTAATTATTCTTAGTATTTTAGTTGCACAGAAAACATTTAAGAAAATATGTATTTACCTTATTATATTGCTTGTTTCTTCATTTTTTCAAATAGTAAATTTTGGAAGTCCAGATGAGATGCCCTATAAGAATCCTCCAAAGAAAGAGTTTGAATGTCTAATTAGATCAAACAATCTTGGTGAGTTTAATTTATTACTAATTCTTTCACATAAATGGGATTTCTTACAACTAAATATCCTTTTGTACTATTTTTAATCTTTAATATTATTGCTGAATTAGTGTTTTAATTTGTCATTATCTAATTGGGATGGGATGTGCTTCGTTTTAGCATTAACTTTTTTATATACTTGGACCATCTTAAGGGTTTGTCACATTCTTGATCCTCGTAGAAATGGGGTAACTCAAGCGCTCACAAGAAGTCAATAGGAAAGGGTGCAACAAGATTTGATCCTATTCCGATCATCGACCTCTACAACTTAATGAAGATGATTACCAACATGTATGTCATATTCCTAAGCAAAAGGTATTTATCTTTTTTGTAGTTATGTTTTTATATGTCTCAAAGATATTTTTTTTGTAGCTTCAATATTGTATGCATCAAAATATGCATAGCCCAATTTTGACCGAGCCCAGACACCTGGCGATCCAACAACATGTCGTCCTGGATAGGCTTCGTCAAGATATGAAGATTTCTGCTACAGCCCATCCTCGGGTCCATTCACACCGTCGCGTCATTAGCACAGTCGGCGCCCTCGTCAGCAGAATTCGTCGAGTCAGCACCTGTCAGCATGCCTCGTCGGTTCATCACCCAACTCAGCAATGAACGACCAATCTCTGGTCTTTAACCGAAGGAGGATCCTGGTCTTCCTCTTCCCCCCTTTTTCCTCAACTTCACCAGCAGAAAGAGGATCACGATCCTTTTTCCCAGGCAAGTCTCTCAACAATTACAAAGACAGGCTACAAAAGGCCAACAAATTCTTGGTCGCGGGGTTGGAAAAATTGGAGTTCGACAACCTTCTTGCCGAGAAGAAAATACACTCGTGGAAGCTCTCGAACCAGAGAAGTTCAGCAACTCGCAGCCCGTCGTCCACTAGTTCAACCGGAACAGCTCTACACGATCGCCGGCAACGTCACAAGTCGACACACGCGGAGCACAAATACCTCCGTCCGACCGACTAAAGCCACACCAGATCATGCACACTCGTTCCCAGAACTCAAACATCGACGACTCGCCAGAAGCTTCAGCTTCAAAAAAAATTGTAACGGAGATCGAATCAGAGGAAGCATAAGAGAGTGAACTCGCTTTTTCCTGACTCACACACATTGTAAACACACAAATTTATTCTAAAGTAATTGAAATATTCTCTCAGTCGCGTCTCTTCGCGGACCGACGGATTTTCAGTGAAACAGATTTGGCATACCCGGTGGGACATTTCCTACCTCTCATCTCCTTCTCCGTCCAACCAAAAAAAAAAAACTCCAACCTCAGCCATGGCTAGCAACGCCAACAATGGCAACAACAACAACAACAACAACAGGGTCAAATAAACTGCCTCCTCGAGCTCTGCTCAGCCACGCCCCGCCGCGACCGCAAGCTCAACTACTGGAGCTCACGGATCAGCTGCCGCATCTCCGGCCAACAGCCGAATCTCCGGCCAACAGCCGAATCTCCGGCCAACAGCCGAATCTCCGGCCAACAGCCGCACTCCTACCTCTCCACCACCGGCCACTCACCCAGTAACAAGAGCTCTGGCCAGGAGTTTGTCCATCAGACAAGCTCCCTTCATGTGTGACGTGCGCCGTCCAAGTGTTGTCTTCGTACCACAGGCTGCCACGGCTTCTGCAAAAACCACCGCGGTCTCCGCAAAACTGATGCCAGCAATGACCAAGCCAACATATTTGGCCATCGGTGCATCTCCTCCTCCTTGCAGCCTGACTGTCAGCCCAGCACAGTCGCCGCCTTCGCGGAGAAGCTCTATCGTTCCCACTCTGGTGCAACGATACGAGCAACACGGGGGCATCTCATCCTCCCCCGCGGCAAGAACATCATCGGCCTCCTCCGTACAGAGAGCGATGGCCACCGACACCTCACCAGTCATGTTGGTCTTGCACGACCTCCTGGCCGCACTTAACGCAGCAGCGGGACCACCACCCATCCGCTCACCTCGCCGACAGACATCGGCGACCTCCCCTGTTGTAACATCACCCATTCCATCTCATTGACTCTCACCGGTGGTTGCCATCGTGGGCCAGTCACCTCACAGAACCATTTTCCGCGATCAACCTGCGACTGGCTCTTTCGACCGGTTGCACACAACGATCTCCTCTCCGACGCCGACGACCGCTTCCTCAGAACGGTTGCCAGTTAAAAACTCACTACTCTAAGCCTCGCCGAAAACAAATTCTTCGGCGCAAACTGTCAAAATGGCTGCGATGACAACTTCGGCCAAAACCGTCGAAGAGCAATTGGCTGAATTGCAGGCCGCGCTAAAGGAACAGAGTGAACAGCTGCGCATCAAAGACGCACAACTTGCTGCTCGCGACGCCCTGATCGCGAGAATACTAGATCGGCTCGAGATGAGCGCAGCTGCGAACAATACTGGCAACATCTCTCAAGAAGTCGACCGAAACCAGTGGCTCAGCCGAACCACTGCCAGAAGATCATTCATTCGACGACGAGCTGCCGCCCGTCGCACCAATGGCCATCCGCAGGGGCCGAGCCGAAGCGGATCCTTCTGCTCTCACACTTGACGCCGTCACCGAGCTCATCAACCGCGTGGTACGGAACAGCGCCGACAACCACAAATCAGTCGCTTACAAAAGGTCATATATGCAGAGAATCCAAAATATCCCGATGCCAATCGGTTACCATCCCCAGAAGTTTCAACAATTTAATGGTGACGGGCACCCCAAACAGCACGTCACTCACTTTATTGAAACTTGCAACAACGCCGACACCGACGACGATCTGATGGTCAAACAATTTGGCCGGTCACTGAAAGGCAACGCTTTCGACTGGTACATCGAGCTACCCAAGGAGTCTATCGACAGCTGGGAACAGTTGGAGCGCGAGTTCCTCAGTCATTTCTATAGCACTCGGTGCACCGTCACACTGGTGGAGATCGCCAATCTGAAGCAAAAGAAAGGAGAGAAGGTGGTTGATTACATAAACCGGTGGAAAAACCTGAGGTTAAACTGCAAAGAAAGCTCAAACCTCTCCCTCGATGCCGAGATCGAGATGTGCTTGCGAGGGATGCAGTGGGAACTCCTGCGCTATATTCGCAGCTGGAGGCCGAACGATTTCCAGGAGCTCGCAACAGAAGCTCACAATATGGAGAATCTGATCAAAGAACGAGGAGAAGAAGGATTCTCTTCTGCCGACCCTCGCAAAAAGGGGAGGGCACCAGCCACGACTGCATCGAAAGAGACGAAAGAGAACAAAATTCTCTTTCGCGACGAACACTCTCGAGCCTATCAGGGTCGGGAGCAAAGTCAAGGCAACCTACCTCCCACGGAAAGTAACCGGGGCCGCCTAAAAGAAGCTGTCACCAGAGGAACGACAGGCAAAAACATATCCCTTTGCCGACACAGACGTTCCCATCATGCTCGACCAACTCCTTGACAACCAGCTGCTGAGACTGCCAGAAATAAAAAAACCTGGCGATCAATCCAAGAACAAGGACCCGAATTTTTGCAAATACCATCGGTTGGTTGGGCATTCGACGGAGAAATGCTTCGTCTTGAAGGATCGCATCATGGAGCTGGCGGCTCAAGGACGCATAGAAATTGGAGCTGAAAATACAGCCTCCTCACTTGTCATCTCCATCCAAGCCGAGCCAAACCGGCGAACTCAGCCAAACAAGAAGCAGGTCACAAAGAAGGAGTACCGTCCAAAATCCGGTCCCTCCAGCCGACCGCACAACAACAACAGACGACCACCGGCTAAGGTCGCACCAAAACTGGCACCCCGTGAACTAGCTGCTGTCAACGCAGAGGGGTGGATCCTGGTCACCCGGAGAAAGAAGCCTATTCGAGATCTCGAACCGGCATCGGCGAACACCAGAATAAAAGCGAAGCGGTCAAATAAGAAAGCCGCGAAGTGCCAAAGAAAAGCTCACAGGACTGACGTCCAGGGGGCAACCAAAAAGAAGAGAAGACCCGTCACACTGGCGGAGTTCTTCCCAAGGGAGTTTTTCGCACCGCCAGCAATGGTGGCAACTTGCTCGACAGCTCCTCCTGAGCACACAGAATGCGATGACCTCGAGATGTCTCTCAAACAAATCTCACCGGTCAACCAGATAGAAGACGATCTCGACTTAGATATCCCGTCAAGGCAAGCCTTAATTCGAGTCCTCGACAAACCAGAGGAACTCAAAGCCGAACTCGAGATGCTGCTTATGAGAAAGCACAACTTACCGAAAGTCGGGTTGACTCCACCCCACAGAAAGGAGGAAGAAGATGCACTATCCTCTCCACAACTTGCAAAATCAGACAAGCGTTTGCCGTCACGTGCCCACCTTGCATCACATTCCGAGAGGAGGACGCACAATTAGGGACGAAAAATCACAACAGGCCGTTGTTCGTCTCCGGTTATATTAGAGATCACAAAATCAACCGTATCCTCATCGACTGTGGATCCGCAGTTAACATCCTGGCTATTCGCACGATGAAGAATGTCGGTCTCTCCGCTGGCGACCTCTCTCCAAGTTCTCTTCTCATCCAAGGCTTCAACCAGGAGGGCCAGAGAACACTCGGCATGACGAACCTCAAGCTGCACATCGGGGGCATGGTAGCCGAAACTCCTTTCGAAGTCATCGACTCCAGGACATCTTACAACCTGCTCCTGGGTCGATCGTGGCTTCATTTAAATGGAGTCGTGCCATCCACACTCCACCAATGCTTCATGTATTGGGAAAACGGCGAACAAAAGACAGTATACGCAGGCAAAAGTCCATTCATGGAGGCTGGGGCATCGTTTCCAGACACTAAGTTCTACCTGACGACCAAACCGAAAGTCAAATCGTCACCTTGGTCGAACCAGGTAGCGAAAGGTAAGAGCACCCCGACGCAGGCTGCATCGTCCAAACAACCGATGCAGGCCGTGACACCCAAACAGCCATCACAAGCCACATCTACAGAACAAACTCTGACGCAAGTTGCATCTCCCAAATAGACTGCGACGCGAGTCGTGTCTCCAAAGCAGCCGATGCACAACAGCCAGTCGGCACACGGCCACAAATCGGCCGCAGTCACTCCAACATCAAAACAACGCAACATGCCCATCTTGAGATACATCCCACAGTCGCAAAGGAAGAAAGGAGAAGCTCCACTGGTCGTCTGCCATAAAATCCAGTCGACCCCTTTGCCAGAAAAAGTCACACTTCCTCTGCCAAAATTGGAGGAACGAAGTATCGTGAAACAGTTCCCGAGCCAGCAGCAGTTACCGTCCACACGCTCCAATGAAGGTTTCGACCCAAACGCCTACCGACTGATGGCCAGAGCTGGGGGCAACCTTACAAGAGAGGAAATTCATGCAAAGCCACCCGTTACTATACCAGTTCTCACTCCAGAATAGGAGAAATTGAGAAACGAAGGCCAACGGATCAACTAGGGTCGCCTAGGCCTCGGCTACGAGAAGCAGAAGCCGATCAAAATCTATACCAGCCAGGCAAAACCAGTCAAAATAACCAGAAAGGTTTCGGCAGACGTACATCAAGTTTTAGCCGACCAAACACCGACAGAAAAGAAAGACACGCTGAAACCAGTGGTTATTTACTCTCTGAGAGCTGCAATCGCACGAGCCCGCGCCTATGACTCAGTTATGGTGAACCACATCTCCGTCACTGACGACGACCAAGAGGAAGACGAATTTGTCTTGAAGGAAGCTCCAGCCGAATTCAAAGAGGGAAGGCCAGTTGATTGTCGATGAATTAAAGAAAGTCGATTTGGGCACATCAAAGGACCCGAGGCCGACATTCCTTAGTGCTTCATTGACGGCAGAAGAAGAGATTGAATACATGGCTTTGCTTCGTGAATATCGTGACATCTTCGCCTGGAACTACACAGAGATGCCCGGCCTCGACCCGCGAGTGTCAGTTCACAAATTGGCAGTCCATCCCTCGGTTCGACCAGTGAAGCAGTCGCAACGACGGTTTCGACCAGATCTAGTCCCAGAAATAGAAAAGGAAGTGGATAAATTGACCGCGGCCAATTTCATCAGGGAGGTGAAGTACCCTTCTTGGATCGCAAACATCGTCCCAGTCAAAAAGAAGACTGGCCAAATCTGGGTGTGCCTCGACTTTCTCAACTAGAATAAGGCGTGCCCGAAGGACGACTTCCCTCTACCAATAACAGAGCTCATGGTTGACGCAACGGCGGGTCACTAAGCTTTATCTTTCATGGACGGGTCCTTCGGCTACTATCAAATCCGGATGGATCCAAAAGATGAGGAGCTTACTGCGTTCCGCACGCCCAAAGGCATCTTTTGTTACAAAGTGATGCCGTTCGGACTCAAGAACGCTGGTGTGACCTACCAGCGAGCTATGCAGAATATCTTCGATGACTTCCTTCACAAATGAGTCGAATGCTACATCGACGACCTGGTGGTGAAAACAAAACACAGAGCTGACCATCTTCTCGACCTTCGGGCAGTGTTCGAGCGACTGCGACGGTTTCAACTCAAAATGAATCCGTTAAAATGTGCTTTTGGCGTCACTTCAGGCAAATTCCTAGGCTTCATTGTGCATCACAGAGGGATCAAAATCGACTAGTCAAAAATTGATGCCATTCAAAAGATGCTAGAGCCTAGGAACGTCTCCGAGCTTAAAAGCTTCCAAGGTCACCTGGCGTACATTCGGCGTTTCATTTAGAATCTAGCCGGGAGATGCCAGCCTTTCAGTCGCCTGCTTAAGAAAGATACACCGTTCGAATGGGACGAATCTTGCCGAAACGCCTTTAACAACATAAAGGCGTATCTCACAAAACCACCAGTGCTCGTAGCACCAATTGTCGACAGACCACTGCTGCTATACATCGTCGCACAGGAGAAGTCAGTGGGAGTTCTCTTGGCTCAATGCGACGAGAACAATAAAGAACGTTCTCTATACTATCTCAGCCGAACTCTGGTGGGCGCCAAACTCAACTATACACCGATCGACAAGACCTGTCTGGCTCTCATCTTTGCAATCCAAAAGCTTCGACATTACCTCCTGGCGCATTCGACGAACCTCATCTCGAGAGCCGATCCGCTGAAGTACATTATGTCTCGACCAATTCTCTCTGGTCGACTGGCAAAATGAGCATTGCTCCTCTCCGAGTTCGAGATCAACTACGTGCCGCAACGAGCTATCAAAGGCCAAGCTTTGGCAAATTTTCTTGCCAACCACCCAGTGCCGGCCGACTGGGAGTTAATTGAGGAGTTCCCAGACAAGGAAATATTTCTGGTAGAGGTGCTCCCTCCATGGGAGATGTACTTCGACGGTGCCGCGAGAAGAATCGGCACTGGCGCCGGAGTCCTGTTCATCTCATTACAGAAAGACCTGCTACCTTACTCGTTCGTGCTCACTCAAAATTGCTCGAACAATGAAGCAGAGTATCAAGCTATCCTCCTCGAACTCGGCATAGCGGTCGAGATGAAGCTGCCGCAGTTAAACATCTACAACAACTTGGCATTGGTCATCAAGCAACTCACAAGAGAGTTCGAAGTGAAGAAAGTCGAACTCGAACCATTCAGGAGACATGCCGGTGAACTTCTGGCCCAAATCCCGAAAGTCTCACTCCACTATGTCCCTCGATCCGAGAATGGGCCAGCCGACGCATTAGCCGGCATCGCGGCCAGTCTGGCACTGTTCGACCAACGACCTTGCCAGGTTCCCATTTGCGAACGATGGGTAATCCTTCCACCGGTCAAGGAAGAAACAGAGGAAGACAAAATAGAAGAGACAGAAGAGTCTCTACCCATTTTGGCCAGTCAAAATCAATCTGAAGATTGGAGAGATGCTATCATAAATTTTCTTCGCCACAGTACGCTACCGGCCGATCTACGAGAGCGAGTCCAAGTTCCTCGAGCAGCTCCAAAGTACGTCTTCATCCACGACATACTCTACCGGTGGTCATATGAAGGTCTGCTTCTGCGTTGCCTGTCAAAGGAAGAAGGGTCGCAAGTTCTCAAAGAGACACACAGTGGAATCTGCGGCGCGCACCATGCTGGCCCGAAACTCCGCTTGCAGGTCAAACGACTGGGATACTACTGGCCGTCGATGCTCAGAGACGCCATCGAAATGGCTCGAGCCTAGAAACAGTGCCAGCTCCATGCCGACTACATACACCAGGCGTCGGAACCGCTTCACCCGACGGTCGCATCATGGCCATTCGAAGCTTGGGGGATGGACATCATTGGCCCCATCTCTCCCAAGTTCGACTATGACCGGCAGTACATCCTAGCTGCCACCGACTACTTCTCAAAATGGGCCGAAGCTGCTGCCTACCGAGAAGTGAAGGCCGTCACCGTCGTCGACTTCATTCGAACACAAATCATCTATCGATATGGAGTTCCCCGGTACATAATGACGGACAACGGTACGCCATTCAAAAATAAAGTCATGGACCGTTTCTGCGAGAAATTTTGCATACAACAACGGACCTCAACAGCTTACAATCCGACAGCCAATGGACTTGCAGAAGCTTTCAACAAGACGCTTTGTAAAATCCTAAAGAAGACCATCGGCGCCAACAAAAGGAGTTGGGACGAGAAACTCGGTGAAGCCCTATGGGCATATAGGACGTCGTTCTGAATACCGACCCAGTCGACTCCATTCTCACTGGTCTACGGCACCGAAGCAGTGCTCCCTCTCGAAGTACAACTCCCTTCTCTGCGAATTGCAATGAGAGAAGGGCTAACGACGGAGGAATGTGCTCAGCTGCGATGGGCAGAGCTTGAGTCACTCGACGAACAACGACTCGAGGCACAACAATGCCTCGAGTTCTATCAGTCGCGCATGACCCGAGCCTTCAACAAAAAGGTACGGCTCAGGTCATTCCAGAAGGGCGACCTCGTACTCGCAGTTCGACGGCCAATGCTCTTTACGAGCAAAACCGGGGGCAAGTTCGCACCAAAATGGGAAGGACCTTACGTGGTGCAGGAGGCCTATACCAATGGCGCTTATAAACTCATCACTGCAAACGGATCGGAGTTGCCGATAACGAATGGTAAATTCCTTAAACGATTTTACCCATGAAGAGGGCAGCAAAGAAAAAGAAAGAGAAAGAGAATCTCGAAAAAAAAAAAAAAAACTGCGTGGATTTCTCATGCCAGAAAACAAGTGATGAGAACAGCGCAAGCCTTGCAACAAAACTGTGAGGCTACAAAGAAAATCTCAAATCTCAAAACAAAAACGAGACTGCAAAAAAAAAAAATTTTGACATAAAAAAGTGGGAAGGTCGAAGTCAGCCACTCTCCGCCGCAGTCGCATTACTTCACCTCGAACTTCGGCCAACTCTCGTGTCTCAGCATCGTCGAGAACAGGACGAGCACGAACAGAAGCGAGCTATCCCTCAGCGCAGAAGCTTCCTCTTCAGCAGCATCAAGCCCCGTACGGATAGTCACGAGCTCGACAGCGATAGAGTTGAGTTGCGTCGAGATAGATGCCAGACGGTCACGAAGGGCCGCCTGCTCAACCTCCACGGCTTCACGATCAGCCTCCGCAGCTTCACGTTCGGCCTGGCACCGATCCAGGTCCGCTGTTAAGTCATCGCGTTGACGGTTCACATGCTGGACAGATCGCGCAAGTTCGGCTTCGATGTTAAACCGCTCCGTCAAGCTAAGGATCCCAGTCAAAGAATGGTGTAGTTGCTGAAAACAAGCCGCCTCCGAAGCAAAGTCTTCCACCCATTGCTCCAGAACTGAAGTATCAACACCGGCTCCCCTAAAATGTTCCAGAAAGGCACGAGTATCAGCCACAAGCTCGGGTGAACAAGGATCGTCGGCCGGTACCAAAACTGACTCGACAAACCCAGTCCACAGAGCCTGCGCTAATCGCTGCATTAGCAGCCTCGACCTCGCCGAAAGAGGAAGGGGCGACAACAAGAAAAAAAAAAACAAGGAAGAAACGAGTCGGCAGATGAGAAAGAAAAGAAAAAGGGAGCAGAGAGAAATAGACACTTACCGACGCAGGACGCGAAGTCGACGAATCCTCACTGACAGCAACCGGAGGGCCCAGATCAGAAACATGGTACTGCAATCCACCCCTGACTAGTTCAGTCACACCTGTATGCGCCACACCATCATTCGAGATAGTCGCCGGACACTTGACCTCTCCGGTCACAAACTCTCCGGCGACAATAGTAGGAAGTGCCCCGTCGACCCACTCCAGTTGCTGAGTACCCTCTAAATTGGTGAGATCGAACAAATCTTCTTGCTGAAACTCGGGCTGATCCACGGATGGCGCCAGGACGATTGCAAATTTATCAGAGGGTACATCACCGAAATTCTGTGTTGCTTGCGCCTCAACTTCAGCCACTTGCGCAGGTATCGTCACTGGCTCCGCGACAGTAACTTTAGTCGGCAAAGTAATAGACCGGCCAACAGCCTCCGGCTCCTTAGCCTTCTCTTCGGTTGATTCTGACATAGGGACATTCGAGGAAGAAAGCAAAGGGATCCTAGGCTTAATCAAGCCGGTGCAAAGTCGTTTCTTGAAGGGAGGAGGAACATAAACAACCGATTCAGGCTCCGGGATCGCCAGCTTCTTCTTCTTCGAAGTAGTTTTCTTCGGAGAGACTGGAGATTCGACCACTCCCTTTCCCTTATCCAAAGGAGCGTTTTCAGCCGGCAAAGAAATCACAACCGACTAGGTTTCACCCTGATGCGATCCCAGCTAATCACTAGCAAGAGGACTAATCAATGTAATATAGACTTAGGTTAAGTCCGAATATCGTCCCACAAGGACCAAGCTAATAGATAATTGCTTTTCTAGTTTAAAAACTAAAGTTTGAGAAATCAATTGGAAGGGAGTTATGAAAACAGAAAATAAAATAATCTACCTAATCCTATAGAGATCAAGAGAGGGCTTTCGATAAAATCAGTATAGAAAAGGCATTGGGAATCCAATTCCCTCCCTAGGCAATTCTGAGATTGAATAGAAGTTGAGCTTTGCAAATCAATTTCTGACGAGCTTATAAAACCATGGCTACAATCCGCATCGGCATCACCTGTTTCTATCTCCTAGAGTAAACCTAGCAAGCATGATTGACTCTACTTGATAGCATAAACATGAAGCTCATTGTGTCATAGGTAGATCAACTAATCCAACAGGGTATTACTTTAAGGTCGAGGATTAACCCAAGGATTAGTGATCTACCTGGTGCATAAACTCATAAAGATTTGTAAAATCCTATCACCATGTCTTACCTTAAGCCTAGCGTCACCTTATAACCAGTACATAGCCAGACAGTAAGTATGAATCAAGAATTAACAACATGGAAAACTCATTCATGCACCAAATTGAAAACTAAATACATTATAAAGTATCAATCTTATTACATGCCTAGGGAGTCATGGACTCCCAACATAAAAGACTACTCCATGCTGAAAGTTAAAGAACAAAACAAGGTCTTGAATACAACCATGAAGAAGAAAAGAAAAGATAAACTAAGTACAAACTTCCCTTGAGAAGGATCTACTTGCTGAACGTGGCTTCCAATGGTTGCTTCTCCTCCTTGCCTCAAAAGCTTCAATAGGACGTCTCCTCTGCCTCTCAAGACACTCTCTAAACTAATATATAAAACAAAAACTAAACTGAAAACTGAATGCTAGAACTGGATCTAGAAACTGGATATAAAACTGGATCTAAAACTGGATACAAAACTGGATCTAAAACTGGATACAAAACTGGATCTAAAATTGGATACAAAATTGGATACAAAACTGGATCTAAAACTGGATACAAAACTGGATGATTTGAGCTCTGCCTCAAACCCCTATTTATACTTGAAACTCAGTCCAGACCTTGTAATTTTAGCTTCTGTCCAGGGGTGTGAATTATGACTTCCCGACCTCAGAATTGGATGAAATTATATCAAGACCTTCCTTATGTAGTCCTTTCCTTTCTCACGTAGTTTGAATCCATTATGAGTTGGGAAACTCGAGATATGAGGAGAGGAAGTTGCCTGGTTTCTGCTGCTAATTTCTGAACGGGGTCCACCACTTTGGAGATGTGAAACTCGAGAAGCCTGTCTTGGATTGGCCTGAATTTTCGTGAAAAGATCCTCTGTAGCACCAGAAAGCTTCGTTCCAAGTTTGGCTTCAATTGGAGTTCGGGAACTCCATGTATGCTCTCCCCAAATTTCGGATTTATCCTTTAGTAGCAAATTCCTGTTTTGAATTACCTTCTTCTCTTTGACCATTCAATGCACCTGGACTCAAGTATATTACCTTAAACTCTTCGTGGAAACCTTCCTTAGACGTTTGAGACTCTTTCTCCCAAGTTTGGATTCGATTTGATTGCAGGTTCCCGAGATTTTCGCAACTTAGAGTGGCTGAGAAATTGGCGCGGTCGCGCCAAAATAAGCTTAAAAATGGCGCGGTAGCGCCATTGGAGCAGAGTACTTGTATGGAAAGAGTTTTGGTCGTGTTTGACAGCCTTCAGAGTCCATTTTGGCGCGGTCGCGCATTATATGGCGCGGTCGCGCAGTTTTCTGGCGCGGGCGTGCCATATTTTGCCTTCAAACTGGTGCGGTCGCGCCGGTCTATTCAACTTTGTACCTTTATGGACTAAAATTCTCATATCTTCTTAATGTTAGCTCCGATTTCAATGATTCTTATTGCGTTGGACTCCTGAGAGATAAAAGATTAATCTGAGACATATATCATGATTTTTTGATGAATATTGACTCCAACATGTAATTTCTAATCCCGATTGAGGCCTAAAAATAGTGTCTTTTAGACACTTATCACACCCTCTGTCGAAGGAGTCTCTTTGATCACGATACCCGTCGCCGGAGCTTCTTGCGTCGGACTCGTCAGTTTATCCTTCGTGACCTTTGGCCTAGGTGCTATCTTCTTCGCAACAGTTTTCTTCTTCGCTTTGGGAGAAGTTGGAGGCTTCGTACTTTTTCTTGTGCTCTTGCGACGACCACCTCCCGTAGCACCATCCTCTTGCACAGGCGACAAAGTCTTCTTCGGCGCAGAGACACCGGAGAATTTCTTCCGCACCCTCTGAACAAAAAAAAGAGAGAGAATGGAAGAGGTCAGATGTCAAAGAAAAGACAAGGAGAAAGGAAGAAAATGCAAAAGAATACGAGGTGAGACAAGTACCTCGAAGTAAGGAATAATAGTCTCAAGCCAGGATTCCCGAAAGAGCGCTGTCACACCCGGGTCAGAGCCGGGACTCACAAAGGAAGGTACCTCCACATTTCCAAGAGGAACCGAGGTCGCAGCACGCCACACCTCCAGGAGCGCATCAACAATGTCTGTCTTCCGTTGGTCAGCAAATAAGGCCCCCGACAAATCTTGACAGAACCCAAATTGACGAGCAAATCGATGGGGACTATAAGGCTCCACGATGAAGGACTCACGCCGGCGCAAAATGAGAGACGTCGCTCGCAGACAGCGAAAATATTCCACTTCGACCCGTCAAGCAAAATGACCCGGTTTGTCAATAATCGGCCCAGGAGGAAGTGCCTCGGAGGGATACCAACATTGCACTCCACTGCGCCAAAACAAGGAACGAGCTTCTATCTGCGTGTAAAAGTGAACGTGCGCCGGGTTGCGATACAACATCATAAATGGTCTGTCACCATTGTCGGAATCGGCCTCGTGAACACCGAACCTCTGAGCAAGCCAAGCATACACATACGGTCAAGCAACTCTCCCCATAGAGAAGCTGTTGAGACCCCGATAAAGATTAGCTAATGCTGCGCTGGCTAGGCTGAACTTCCTGCCGCCGGCCATGTAGCATGCCATCTTGAAAACACTGGCTCTCAGTGTGCTGCCTGGCAGAGGGAAGACAGAACGGCAAAGCCACATGGATAGAAAGGCGGCCAAATAAACTTCGTCTGCAAGTGCAGCAGGAACTCCGAGCTCAGACAGGGCCTGATCTTGAAATGCCGAATGGTCGCGGTTCATGGAGCCAGTCGTCTGTCCGCGGTCGATCCATGTGGTGGCTATAGGCTGCGTCCCTTCCTTTGCACGAAACCAGAAAGACACCCACTCGGACATCGGGACCCCAAAGAATCCTTCCGAATCCGAAGCCGACAAGCGACAGAACAGTCGATAATACGCAAGAAGGAGGTACTGCAGACTCTCGGGCAATGGCGTGGTGCGGATCTGAGTGAAATCTGCCACTGTCGGAGTCGCTTCATCATGAAGGCTACCGGAAAGAGGTAATCCTCCAAGTTGATGTAAATCCCACAACGAGATTGACAGCTCCCCTTCACGAGTGAAAATAGTGTTGGTAGCAGAACACCAAACCTCCAAGAAAGAACGCATGACATTGCCACAACAACGGTAAGTGAACATGGAGGCTCGAATCGCGTGCGTCAGATCGATCGCTGTCAATAACCCGGGGAAAGTGTGGAGGACGATGCCTGCCCACTCGAAGTAGAAAGGTAAAGGTTGGGGACTCGCGCACACCAACTGTCGGCCATCCCAAGCGTCAAGCTTGTTGCTGTCAAGGCAGAGTGTCGGCTTGGCAAAACGAATTGTGTGGTCATGCAGCGGGCACAACAAAAGGGCGGCTCCATATGTCATGAACAGACTTGACCGGAGGCACAGTTATGTCACAACCACCATAGGCAGACGACACCCCGAGAGGTAATAATAATCGCGGCTGCTTTCCCTCAGAATCGTGAATTCGTATGCAACGCTGAATGACGACTTTCAAAGAGCCCTTGGCGTTCGAAAGGGTCAAGCCGAGGAAGGAGAACGAATTCGACGGAGCCGACATCTGCAAGCAAAGTACTGAAATCATCAGCCAAGCCAAAACCAGGTACGCAATCTAACTCTCTCCCTCGAGTCAAAAAAAAATGGAAGAGAAGAACACCCCGCGACCAAAAGCAAAGACGCAGATAAAAGAAAGGGGAATTTGCGAAAAAAATAATTTTGAGGTCGCAAAAAAACAAACAAACAGAGGGGCGACAAAAAGAACCAGTCGCCACGAAAAAAAAAGAAGGGTCGGAGGAACAAAAAAAAAAAGAGAGTGGGTAAACCGACGAAGTACACCAATCTTCTTCGAAAGCTCGGCCCGCAAGTCACATTGTTGCCGAAGTCAAGCCTTTCGAGTACAAATCAAAGCACAACAATCGGCGACAGAGTCGGTCGCGAGAAAAAAAAAAAGAGAGGCATTATGCTCAGCGATCGAGCTGTGTATAATCCAGAAGTTTCATGTCTGGCGACTGAGCCGAACGCAGATCACAGCCCTGCACCCGTCGATCAAGATGGACGTGACAAAAAACAGCACCCAATGACCAAGCCGGATGCACTCGAATAGGAAAATGCTGCACTCAAGGCAAACGTAGCTCGAAAGCATCACCCGACGACCGAGCCAGGTGCGACCAAAACAACATGGAACCTCGCATACTAAGTCAGGTACAACCCCAAAAGCTTCACGCACGGCGACAGAGCCTAGCGCGACTGAAGCAAGAAGCCTCGCGGCCAACAAATCGGAGGCGAACAAAATCGAACTCTCCAGTGCCCGGTGATTAAGCTAAGCACAGCACAACGAAGAATTCAGCATTTGGTAACAACACCAGACGTCGCACATTCGAATATCAGTACCGGACGACCGAGTTGGACGGGATGTGATTGCTGCGAAACAAAAAAATAGGTGCCCAACGACCGAGACGAGAACCCTTCGAAAGCCCCGCGACCAGCCACGAATTGGCCACGACCAAAACAGGTGTTCGGCAACTAAGTCGAACACAACGCACAACTCCGCGGCTAGTTATACATCAGCCGTGACCAAAGCAAGTGCTCGGTGACTGAGCCGAGCACAATTCAAAACTTCGCGACCGAAATCAAAGATGGACACGACCAAACAACACCCGGCGACCAAGCCGGGTGCCGAGCAGCAAAATCCTGCGACCGACGACCGAGCAGGACGCAACCAATCGAGGCCAGGTATGTAACTCTTCTTCGAACAAAAAAAAAAGGCTGGGACAAAAAGAAGCCGTCACCAAAAAAAAAAGAGCTGCAACAAAAACAAGCAGTCGTAAGAAAAAAAAATATAGAAGTTCTATCTCCTGGCGACCCTTGCCGGCCGCGACTACAAAGAAATCAGGATTTGGCGATCGAGCCGAGTGCGTTGGTACAAAAACCCTGTCTCCTGACGAACCAGTCGTACTCAGTCGAATCAAAATTTTGACACCCGACGACAAAAATAGAAGTTCTATCTCTCGGCGACCAAGCCGGCCAAAGTCAGAATGAAAAACAGCACCCGACGACCAAGCCGGATGCAACAACATGGAAGGCCGACACTCCGGCAACTCAGCCGGGCTCACTTGAAGCATAATTCAGCACCCGGTGACCCAACCGAGTGCGACCAAGGATAACTCCAATGCAGGATGTTGGGTGTCTAGCAAGTGCACTAGGTCAGCAAGTAATATAGACTTTTAGAGTCCAGATATCGATCCCAGAGAGACCTTGATGAGAACTCAGTTTAAGCAAAGATCTTTCTATTGATTGAGGTGAAGGGAAATTTGGGTTTTTGTTAAAATCTAAAAAGGAAAATAGAATTTGAAACTTCTGGAAAAAACTATTGGAGATGAGATGTTGGGGAAGAGTGTCAATCCCTCCTAGCTATTAACATGTAAAATTCTGATTTTATAACTCAAATACCCTTACCTTGACTTAGCTTTTGAAAACCTGGTTACCCATATACAGGAAATAACTTTTACCTATTCTTTGAACTCCTTCTCAACTGGAACATTCAAATCCTAAGTGCATAAATATAAAAGCTTGAAGATTTACTCTCTCTTATTCAGAACAAGAGTTATAGAAGTCACATCACTTTTCAACTAGTCTCCTTCGAAATCGGAACAATCTAGTTTGAAAAACAAGTTGTTTTAGAAAACAGGAATCAAATTACTGACTCAACTCTCTACTGAAATTTAACTTCTCAATCTGTACCTCATTAAATTCCAGAATTGAATTCAGATCAGAAATAAGCAATGAACTCAGTTTCTAAAACAAAAGCAGGATATTTTATTGCTATAAAATTCAGAATTCAAACATATAACAAACTAGGAGTTCATGACTTCCCCAACGGAGAAAGACTACTCCATAATTATAGAATAAATGCACAATAAAAAGGATTCAATTACAGCCATGGAAATAAGAAGAAAACAAGTACAGAAAAACCCCCTTGAAGGACTGCCTTTGGCTTCTCTTGCACCTTGACTGAAATCTCTTCCTTCTCTCTCTCTCTCAACTCCAAACTAACTAAAAACAATAAAAACCTAAACTACTGTATTTACTACTCGAAACTGGATGAAAACTGGATCTAAAACTGGATCTAAAACTCGATGCTTGATCTCTGCCTCGGACCCCTTTTTATACTTGAAACTCTGTCCAGGCCTTGTAATTTTAGCCTCTGTCCAAGGGTGTGAATTGTGACTTTCCGACCTCAGAATTTGAAGAAATTACATCAGAAGCTTCCTTATGTGGTCCTTTCCTCGCTCACGAAGTTTGAATCCATTCTGAGTTGGGAAACTCGAGATATGAGGGAAAGAAGTTGCCTGATTTCTGCTGCCAATTTCTGCTTTCGGGTCCACCACTTTGGAGATGTGAAACTCGAGAATCCTGGCTTGGATTGGCCTGAATTTTCGTGACAAGATCCTCTGTAGTATAAGGAAACTTCGTTCCAAGGTTGGCTTCAATTGGAATTGTTAAACTCCTTCTATGATCTTCCCAAAATTCGGATTTATCTCCTTCCTTTAGCAGCAGATTCCTGTTCTGAATTAACTTCTTCTCTTGGACCATTCAATGCATCTGGACTCAAGTAAATTACCTTAAACTCTTCGTGGGCACCTTCCTTAGACGTCTGAGACTCCTTCTCCCAAGTTTGGATTCGATTTGATTGCAGGTTCCCGAGATTTTCGTATTTTCAGCTGCTGAGTCATCGGCGCGGTCGCGCCGACTTTTGGCGCGGACGCGCCACAGAACTCGATATCCGTCTAAGTCAGGAGACCGCTTGACGCGGTCGCGCCGTTTAATGCTGTTGAAGTGGTGCGGTCGCGCCACTCCTTATACTCTTGCCGACTTCCTGAAATAGCACTTTGAACTCCATGTATGAAAACAGAGCGGCGCGGTAGCGCCAGAGATAGCGCCATCTTCATGGCGCGGTAGCGCCCTCGTGGGGCGCTGTCGCGCTATTTCACATTCACGAACTGCCCTCCTTTCAGCCTCACTAGCCGTTGGGATTTTCTTAAATTTATTTGAATTTATGCACATTTAATCGGCGCGGTCGCGCCATTCCCTCTTTTGCTTGATTTTGCTCTTTTTTCCTTCATTTTAACTCAGAATCCAGATTTTCTTCTGTTACCGGGTACCTGAGACACAAAACATGTATTTGAGTTATATTTGTCACTTTCATGCTCATAATCAACTCAAATTAGGAATTTATGATCAATAATTAATGCATAAATAAGTGTCTTTTGGACACTTATCACAGGACACACCAGAATTCGTCAGTTTGTCGTACTGACAATTTGACGGACACCAAGAGCACACAAGGAAGCCAGCGCGAGTGAGATGTAAGAAAAAAAATATATAGAGAGAAAATTCGAAAAAGAGAGAGAGAGAGAAAAGGTGAAAAGAAAAAGAGAAAGAGTGAGAGACCGAGGGAGGAGTTGAAAATGAGAGGAGAGAAAAAGAAGAAGAAAGAGGGAGGAAGAGAAGAAGAAAGAAAAGAGAGTGGGGCCGACCCCGGCTGACTCGAATTCAATCCGAGGCTGCCGGGAGAGAAATTTCCCTTACACTATCTGTGAATTCTGGATCGCTGAGAAGTTCTGACGCAAGACAGGAAGTTGCAGAGGTCAAAATTCACAGATTGCCGATTCGCAGATAAAGACAGCCTTCCGGGTCGCTGCCGCAGGTAGTCTCCCAATCCGAAAATAGAGTCAAGGTTGCCCTGCCTCCCAAAATCCAATCACAAACAACCTCGCGATCCTAATTCAAAAACAGTCTCCCAACCTCCCAGATAGTCTGTCGGGTCACAGTCCAATACAGAAGTCAAAATCGCAGACAAGACAAAAATATTCTCTTTCAAGCCGCACTCTCTCTCAACCCGCAATCCCTCTTGAGTCGCGATATTCCTAACAGCAGGTCACAGAGAAATTGAGAAACGAAAGGGGAAAGAGGTTCGATGTTATTAGGTTCAAGGAAGGTCGAGGAGCCTCTCTCAAAGAAAGGTGTCGATTAGCATTCTCAAGAAGATACTAGGGTTTATCAAGGATATCCCCCACAAGGAGTCATTTTCAAATTGAAATTCGGTTAGCAAAATCCGAAGGAGGGAGCGCTAATTAGAGAAGCGGGACCCACTTCTTCCCAAACTCTATTAAACCCTTCGACCCTCACCATCTTGACACCAAGGACTCGAAAATCGTCCTGAGGTGGAAGACGCGAGCAGCAGTTTGAGATGGACGACTCGAACAGCAATTCGAGACAAAGGACATTCTATCTCGCCAGAAGAAAACCAGCATGGAATTCATCGTTTTGCCCGGATGCATGCCTCATCCTCGTCACTATTTTAGTTCGCCGAAGCCATTCGGTATCTCTCTCTTTCAACATGGTTTGCGGAGACTAAAATAGCTGAAGCAAAACCCCCTCTCCCCACCGCGCATAAGAAACTACTCAATTCAAAGGAAGTCGACCTTGCTCCATTGATGCCCTGGTGCGATGAATAAGAATTTTACAACTCCAATCGTATTGAAACATCTTGGTATTGTGAGGTTCATGGAGAACAATTCGTTTCATCAAGGAATCGGTTGGGTCGAAGCAGAGTCATAGTATTTCACTTTGGTTCGCGCTCTCTTCTTGCGCGGAGACGATCCGGGTGCCGAAATTTACAGAAGTCAGCAAAATTCATCATGACAGTGTTCTTCGAAGTATCAAGTTCAACTCAAATTCGGCTTCTCAGCACTCTTTCCTCGGCACGATGACTTTCGCTCCACTCCATAACATCTCTCTGCGATACAACCCGGAGGAGGCCTCTCGAACCAATGTCACTAAAACTTGTAGAAATCATTCAAGTTCATCGCAACTGTCTACTTCGAAGAACCGGAGCACCGTGACCAACTTTCCCGAAGCAATATTTGGCCACGACAACCAAGTAAGTTACAACCTCGACCTAGTTGATTTCAATCCAGTGTCAACCTTCCACATGAGTAACATCTTCTACTCAGGAACATTCTCTCTTTATACCGTACATATCTACGAGTATACAAAAAAAAAATTGAAAAAAGCAAAACAGCTCTAAAACAGCAAGAGACCCAAAAAAAAAAGAGAAAAGAAAAGAACAAAAAAAATACATATACATACAAGTGTACAGAAAATATACATTGTCCTAAAAAAAGCAAGAGGACAGAAGAACAGTGAACAAAAGATAAACGATCCTAAAAGAGTAAGAGGATCAACAAAAAAAAAAGAAGGAAAAGTGTGTGTGTGTCGTGCGTTGTGTTCTTCACATTCGAAACTCGATCGTTCCTCCCGAACGGTCAAGTCTTGAAGTGGGCAATCTGTATGCACCAAAATATGCATCGCCCAATTTTGACCGAGCCCAAATGCCTGGCGATCCAACAACATGTCGTCCTGGATAGGCTTCGTCAAGATATGAAGATTTCTGCTACAGCCCATCCTTGGGTCCATTCACACCGTCGCGTCATCAGCACAGTCGGCGCCCTTGTCAGCAGAATTCGTCGAGTCAGCACATTTCAGCATGCCTCGTCTGTTCATCACCCAACTCAGCAATGAACGACCAATCTCTAGTCTTTAACCGAAGGAGGAAAAGGAGGCCACGATCCTGGTCTTCCTCTTCCCCCCTTCTTCCTCAACTTCACCAGCAGAAAGAGGATCACAATCCTTTTTCCTAGGCAAGTCTCTTCACAATCACAAAGACAGGCTACAAAAGGCCAACAAATTCCCGGTCGCGGGGTTGGAAAAGTTGGAGTTCGACAGCCTTCTTTCGAGAAGAAAATATACCCGTCGAAGCTCTCAAACCAGAGAAGTTTAGCAACTCGCAGCCCGTCGTCCACTAGTTCAACCGGAACAGCTGTACACAATCGCCGACAACGTCACAAGTCGACACACGCGGAGCACAAATACCTCCGTCCGACCGACTGAAGCCACACCAAATCGTGCACACTCGTTTCCAGAACTCAAACTTCGATGACTCGCCAGAAGCTTTAGCTTCAACAAAAATTGTAACGGAGATCGAATCAGAGGAAGCATAAGAGAGTGAACTCGCTTTTTCATGACTCACACACATTGTAAACACACAAATTTATTCTAAAGTAATTGAAATATTCTCTCGGTTGAGCCTCTTCGCGGACCGGCGAATTTTTGGTGAAACAAATATTTCCAATGATTGGTTAATGAGTTTTCTTATTAGGCTACAAATTTTAGAAATTTGTAGTTTTGTTGACCCAAATACTTTTGTGGAATGAGATCCTATTATTAAAAGAGTTTTTTTCAATTTGGAAAACCTTTGGTATGTATTTGTTTATTTTTTAATTATTTTTCATTGAATATAAAAAAGGTAATGGAATATCTAAGGTTTTCCATTTAGGTGCCTGATTGTTCAATAATTTTTTTAGATAAAAAATCTTCATAGTAAGAAAATATTCTTGCTCTTTTGGTTGGTATAGTTCTCTTGTAGTGAGTTCAATTGTTTTAAGGGTATATTTACAAATGAAGATGGATATTATCAAAATATGTTGTTTCCTCCATCAGAATTTTTTATTTAATCTATGTTGAAAAGGAAGGATCATTGCTGCATTGGATACATCTCCTAATTGGGTCAGAAAGAGAGGAATAATAGAGTGTTTAGCAACAAGGTTCATCCATGGAGAAATTTATGTCATAATATTCTGAAGCAAATAATTAGCTGGCTTTGAGCCTTGAAGGAATTTCATCGACTAGATGGAGGAGAACAAGATTTTGGGAAGTGATTACTTGAGAAATTTCAAGCGAACCATAAACATTTACATCTGGGTTTCCACTCTTAGAGACTATGTTGAAACTTATATTTGACTTGTCTTCTTTAAGAAACCTAAGGGCAACAAAGGGTGGAGGTTGATTCAGAATATTAAGGGGGAAATCTTGCTAACTTATGCTGGTCCCATTGAGAGAAGTGATTATACAACAACTGAGCTCCAAAGTGTACCCCATTAATATTCCTAATCAAATCTTCTAGGACCTCTATGTTGAAGGAGATTTCGAATATTGTCGTTCAATGGTGAGATAAAAGGTTAAAATAATTTTGAAGAGATTAGAATCTCATCAATGATACTTAGGAATGAGATAGTAACTTTCATTATTGGTAACATATGCTTAGAAGTGCAAATGCCAGGGTTGATGTGTTTGCTAAGCTGGGAGTTAAAGAACAACACTTTGTTGTAACAACTTGGCCCAAAAATTAGACTCCACATATCAATCTAGTTGATTATAATGTATGTAACCCTTTGAATTTCTATTCTAAATCGTAAAGGCTTATAAAACACATCTTTCAAGAAAAAGAAAATTAAACAATGTGTTATTTAATATTTCCCTTCCTTGCGATAACAAAGATGTAGGGGTCTAGTTATTTGAAGGTACAAATTGACAGATCTAGTTGTTTGAATGAACAAATTGATGGGTCTAGTTGTTTGCATGTACAAATTGACAGGTCAAGTTGTTTGAAGGTACAAATTGGCAACCATATTGAGGTTTGGTTGATGGGACATAGGAAAAGCTTTCTATGTTCTGCTAAACATCTGAAAAGAGGAGTTTAATCTAAATTTGTAACCAAATAACTCACCTTGGTGATGGATTTGCTTAAGTTCTAAGTACAAGTGAAATTTTCAAGATACATTCTGCATAAGTGACATTTTATTTATCCTATAAAATAAATTTTCTTCACTGGGAACAACATTGTTTATTGTTTGAATGCTATACATTATCAATAATTGTAAGAATTATTTGTACATACAAGCTATTTGGTTGATTATGGTGGGACAAAATGCGAGCAGTACTGACTCGAGCAGATCCTCATTGAAAAAGCGTTCTGATGATATTGGTTAGAATAAATTAACGTGTTAGAACTCCGTATGGAACTCTACGTCAAACACCTTGAGAAACAAAAACTAACGCAAACACAAGCAAGTTGTTATCGCAGTTCCGAACAACTGTTCCTAATCTGCGGGGCATTCTTGCCCGGGATAGTAACAATCCACTAGTGATAACTGGTTACAAGTCTTTCACAAAGACAATACAGTTTTGGTTCACCTTCTCAACAAAATCGTGGATTACCTTCTACACCTAACCCACTTAGTGTAAGTGGTCACGTTACTATCCCACTGAGGCTCCCCCTCAGTTCGAGCTTTCCAGCGTGGAAGGCTCAGTCTTTCTCCAGCACAGACTTCATCAATGGTGTTCCAACTGCGGGTGGAACTCCGTCTTCATCTCTTCGACCGCTTCTCAAAAAGCTTATTGATGAAGAACAAATACGCTCAGAATACACGAACTTCTCTTGAATTCTCGGAATAGATCTCTCAGAAGTTGTGTATTGTGTTCAAACCTTCATGCCTATTCATACTCGTACGTATCCATTTATGGCATGTCTTCAAATCATGGCTTAATTGTCAGTCCATGATTTTCTCAGTCTTCCTTCCTCTCGTGACAGTCTTCTCTATATATATCCAGGCTCCCTTAATTTAATCAGACTTCCATAATCTTCTCTGCCTTTCTTCCTTTTGTGACCCGCTTCTTAATATTTTCAATTTGACCTTCTGTAAACAGATCACCCTAATCATCTCTTCTTACCTTTCGTGACTTTGCTTCTTTATATGTCTATCACCTTATCCAAACAGATGGAAATCTCTTCACGTGTCATCCTCAATCAGTCTCTTCACATGTGTATATTGTATACACCTTACGTCTTGCTCGCCAATCATTCTCCACGTGTGTATATATTGTACATACCCCACGCCTTGATCTCCTTATGCTTTATTTTGTCCAAAGAATAGTCAACTATAGTCAACTCGTGATGTCTTGGCATTAACAATCTCCCCCTTTGACTTTCTTTTACAAAATACCCTTGAAGCATGGACTTTTGCATTTATGTTTGGAATACTCTTTTGGAGACATCACTTCTACTGAGGAAACATGTAACAGAACCACAAGAGCAACACTTAATCAAAAAGGCCATCAAAATACTTACTCCCCCTATTTTGACAAGAGAAGTCAAAGAGGAACCAACCCAACCACCCTATTCAGCTGGATTATCTGAGGCATCATCATCAGACTCAGTAGAGGGCTCTGGCTCATCAGCAACAAGAGCTTGGAGTGACGACGTTCATGCTGATGAATGGCAAGGAACTTCTGGAGCATCGGTATTTCAGTATCAAGGACATGCAGCCGTTTCTGATAATACTGTTGTTGTCGCTTGGAATATGCTTCAGAAAAGGGTGACAGAGTAATATCCAGAGTGTCTGTCTTCTTCACATTGACCAATCTGTATGGAAGCCTTCCGAGTACTGATCTTCAGAGGAACAGACTTAAAACACAGTGGAATAGGAGGCAATTCGAACTCCTTTTGAGACACCAGAATAGTATATATGGAGCTTGGAAACATCATGCTTGTATAGTGTTTCGGGTTCTCAGCAAAGTTCAGAACTTGATCAAAGATTATTTTCCCAAGATTAACTGGAATTCCCTTACCCACTTGATATAGAAAACGTGCAAGTGATTTGTTCACAATGGTGTAATGACCGGTAGGCATCCAGTGAGAGATTGCCGCCTTGTGTAGTCCATAGTATTTTGTGGTTAGAGCCGAGGTAGGAAAAGTCCCATGTGAAACTCATTGTTTCTTATATCCTTGTGATATCTGGGAGATGTTGGATCAACTATAGCTTTCTTCAGATTGGAATATCATCAAGTTCAGAAGAGTTTAAGCTTCGTACCTCTTCAGAGCCAGAAGAAGATGATACTGGCGTGTGAGCACTGGAGCTATCATTTTCTTCAGGCCCAGTGATTTTCAACCCCTCTTCAGGCAATTTATGAGATTGTTGGGATGACTTCTGGACAATGTACTGTGATGATGCTTTGATAGGAATGGGCAAAACTTCTTCTGTCTGAGAATCATCACGAACAAAGAGCAGAGGCAGAGACGAGGATGCACGAGCGGAAGCTGCTGCTTTTGGCTGATCTTCGGATGCTACCTCAACTGCTTTCGGTGTGGAAGGTTTCGTCAAGAAAAAGGAGACGACTCTATCAACAATCATCGCTGCTCCCTTCTTATTGCCCGACGAGGATGGTGAGGAGTCCATCAGATCAACAAGTGCTGAATCGGTGTGATGCCCAACCACCGTAGGTTGTTCAACCATAGAGGTTTCATCAAGGTGAACTTTTGCCAGTAGTAACTCCCTCTTGAACACCTAGCAAAAATGAAACAAACTGTGACATATAAAGTTCCCCCTTTTTTTTCTTTTTTTTGTTTTTTTTTTCTCTTTCTTTCATTATCCCCATGTGTTTGAGATTTACAACTGACACATCCCGAGAGCTCCTCGGAGGAACTCAAACCTTGTTCGGTCAAGATTCTTGGTAAAAATATCTGCCAACTGATTTGCTGTAGATATGTACTCCAGATTGATTATTTTTTCTGTTACAAGCTCTCTGATAAAGTGGTACCGAATATGAATATGCTTTGTGCGCGAATGCTGTACTGGTATTTTAGAGATGTCTATGGCACTCGTGTTATCACAAAACACTGTCAAAATATCTTTCTCAAAACCATAATCTGCTAGCATTTGCTTCATCCATAGTAATTGAGTACAGCAGCTCCCAGCTGCAATGTATTCAACTTCAGCAGTAGATAGGGATATTGAGTTCTACTTTTTACTGTACCAGGCCACAAGATTTGTTCCCAGATAGAAACAACCACCAGAGGTACTTTTTCGATCATTAGAATTCCCAACCCAATCAGCGTCACTATACCCTGCAAGTGCTACAGTTGAAGAATTTGAGTAGAATATACCAAGTTTTGTAGTCCCATGTACATACCTCAATATTCTCTTTACTGCCTGGAGGTGTGACTCTTTCGAATTTGCCTGATACCGTGCACACACCCCAACACTGAAGCACAGATCAGGACGACTTGCTGTAAGGTATAAGAGGCTGCCAATCATACTTCTGTATAGATGCTGATATGCTCCAACTCCTTCTGAATCTCTATGTAGTTTTTCATTGGTACCCATTGGAGTGGCTTTGGGCTTAGTGTGTTCCATGCCAAATTTTTGGACTATCTCTGTAGCATATTTCTCTTGACTCAGGAAAATACCATGATCCTGCTGTTTGATTTGAAACCCAAGAAAAAATAACAATTCTCCTACCATGCTCATCTCAAACTCCTGTTTCATAGCCTGAACAAATTTATTTAGCAATGTTCTTTTGGTTGCACCAAAAATCATATCATCTACATAAATCTGTGTCATCAACATATCTCCATCAATTCTTTTGATAAACAGAGTTTGATCCACATTACCTCGACGATACCCGTGACCAATGAGAAAATAGGTCAAGCGATCATACCAAGCACGTGGTGCTTGCTTTAATCCGTACAGTGCCTCGGAAAGTTTGTAGACATGGTCAGGGTTGTGAGGATCTATAAACCCCTTGGGTTGCTCCACAAATACTTTTTCTGAAATGTATCCATTCAGAAAAGCACTTTTGATATCCATCTGATAGAGTTTTATCTTTAATTTGCACGCTACTGAGATCATCAATCTTATAGCTTCTAATCGAGCTACTGGTGCGAAGGTTTCTTCAAAATCTACACCTTCTACTTGAGTATACCCCTAGGCGACCAATCTGGCTTTGTTTCTGATAATCGTTCCAGCTGCATCTGTCTTATTTTTAAAGATCCATTTAGTACCAATGATATTGCTATGATCAGGACGTAGTACTAACCTCCAAACCTTGTTTCGTTCAAATTGGTGGAGTTCTTCCTGCATTGCCAGAACCCAATATTCATCGTTGAGAGTTTCTTCAATCTTCTTTGGTTCATGTGATGAAGTATAACACATAAAATGAACCATATCACGATAATTAACATCAATCCCTCTAGTTTTCACACCTTCATGGAGGTCTCCGCTAATGGCTTCTGTTGGATGATTTTTCTGGATTTTGGAAGAAGGTCTTTTGGTAACACCAGAGTGGTCCGGTATTGGTGTGTCCACATTTGGCTCAATGGTATCATCATTGTGCGGTTCTGGAACTCCTTCTGAAACACTTATGACTTCTGGTATGGTGTCATTCTGTGTCTGTGACGATGGAGTGACTAAATCCTCATATGTTCTCCGTGATTGACTGTCATCATCAAACACTGTTACATTAACTGATTCCATAATAACTCGAGTTCTTTTATTGTATACTCGATAAGCTCTACTATTTGTGGAATATCCCAGAAAGATACCCTCATCACTGCGAGCAGCAAACTTACCAAGCACTTCTCTGTCACACAGAATGTAACACTTACTTCCAAAGTTATGGAAATGACTCACCGTAGGTTTGTTTCTTTTGTACAACTCATATGGAGTCTTGTGAGTGAAAGGACGAAAGAAGACTCTATTTGTTATATAACAAGCAGTGTTTACGGCTTCAGCCCAGAGTTTGTGAGGAAGTCCTTTCGAAAGCAGCATGACTCGAGCCATCTCTTGCAAGGTTCTATTTTTCCTTTCTACCACTCCATTCTGTTGTGGTATTTTTGGAGCCAAAAACTCATGATGAATGCCTTCCTTGTCACAGAAGTCAGCAAAGTCTTTATTTTCGAACTCTTTCCCATGATCACTTCTAAGCCTTATTATCTTCTGAATTGTTGCTCCTTTTTCCACCATTACTTTTGAACAAAGTCTTTGAAAAGACTCAAAACTATCTGATTTTTCCCTAAGGAAATCCACCCAACAAAAAAGTGAGAAATCATCTACACAAACAAAGATATACCTCTTCCCTTTGTGACTTGGAGTACAAACTGGTCCCATTAAATCAACATGGAGAAGTTCTAGAGGTCTGGTTGTGTTGATTTGAGTGGTGCTTTTGTGTTTTGTCTTGTGCTGTTTGCCTTGTTGACAGTCACCACAATGCTTATCTCGGATGTTTTTTATCTCAGGAAGTCCCTTAACCGCTGCATGTTTGATCAGCTGCTGAATGTGCCTGAAATGCACATGGCCCAGTTTCCAATGCCAGATATCTGCACTGTCTGAAGAAGCAGTATAACAATGTAATTTCTCAATTAATTTATAACAGTTATCACCTGTTCGAACTCCTTCCATCACCAAATTTCTTTCGTGATCAGCCACTAAACACTTGTCACTAGTAAAGTGAACTTGTAGATTCTCATCGCACAATTGGCTAATACTAATAAGATTTGCTTGCAGTCCCAGGACAAGTAATACATTATGTAATCTAGGCAGTCCATCAACATTTAAAGTGCCTTTTCCAGTGATTGTACCTTTACCTGCATCACCAAAAATAACCTGCCCAGATTCAGTGTAGCTTATGTTACTCAGCAAATCTGATTTGCCAGTCATATGTCTCGAACATCCACTGTCAAAATACCACACAGAGTTAGTAACTGCTTTCAAAACATGATTACATGATACCTTCTTTCGAACCCAAATGAACTTATGTTTCAGATGATTCCGCTGAAACCCTTTGTTGCTGTACTTCAGATCTCTGAACAATTTGTAACACTGTGGCTGTATATGTCCCGGATCCTGGCAGTAATAGCATCCATTCCTTTTGAACCCTTCATGAGTTTTTTTCACTTGCAGTCCTTCTTTAATAACCATTGTTTGCCATTTGGAATATCCTTCTTTAACAAACACTGTTCGCCGTTTGGAGGTGCTTCCAATATAGCCAAGTCCACTCTTGCCATTACTAGTCTTACCACTGCTTAAAATCTCATCCAACTTACCCTTTCCTTTCTCCAACTTCTCCAAGATTTGTTGAGTCGAGAGTAACTCCTTCTGCAATTCTTCAATCTGCTTTTCTTGCAGTTTTAGAGATTCTTCTTTTTTCATCACATCTATCTGAAGAAACTTTTGAGAAGCTTCTGACTCATTAAGTTTAACAATTAGTTCTCGATTTATATTGGAGAGATGATTCAGTTTGTCTTTCATACCTTTCAGAAGAGTGAAGTCATCTACGGGTATCTCAGGTGGTGCAACACTCTCTTGAACTCCAGCAAAGAACACTATATAATTTTCTTCTGAATCTGACGAGTTACTGTCTGAATCACTCCAGGTCACATTATGAGCCTTCGTTTTCTTCTGTATTGCGGGACACTCGGCCTGGATATGACCATAACCATCACACCCATGACACTGAACTCTTTTTTGTTTTGCGGTGAACTTTTCAGCTTTCCTTTCACCATACTTGGAAGAGTTTCCCTGTTTAGAGAATTTCCTGTATAACTTATTGAAGCCTTTACTCAAGTTAGCAATTCTTTCTTCCAGTAATTCATTTAAAAACTGACCTTGTTTTCTGATTTTGCTAGTGAACGCAATATTTTGGTCATTTTCTGGAGATGTATTCTCCTCTGCTTGCCTCTCTGTCTCAAAGGTACATTGTGAACCAATCACTTCATTCAAGGTCATCTTATCAATATTGTTAGCTTCAGCAATAACAATGGCTTTCACAAAGAATTTTTTATTTAAAGACCTCAAAACCTTTCTTACCAGTCTATTTTCTGGAAACGGATCGCCAAGCAGTTTTGCTTCATTTTCCAATCTTCTGATCTTTCCGTCATACTCCAAAATGGTCTCATCATCTTTCATTTTGATCAATTCAAATTTTGTCATAAGTTGTTGAAGTTTAGCAATTCTTACCGAAGCAGTTCCTTCATAGTGTATCTCAAGTGATTCCCATGCCTCTTTTGCAGATGTAATAGCTGACATCCTGCTGAATTCCTCCAGGCTAACACCACAGAATATGGCATTAAGTGCTTTCGAATTCAGATTGCTGCTTTTCTTTTCTTCGTCAGTCCAATTCTTTTGTGGCTTATCCAACGTCTTTCCTTCAAGAACAACAGTGGGACGGGACCATCCTTCAAGCACAGAGAGCCAAGCATCTTCGTCTATGCTTTAGATATAAGCAGTCATTCTGGCCTTCCAGTATGGGTAATTTGTTCCTTCCAGAAGGGGTGGACGAGTTGAAGAACCTCCATCTTTGATTGTGTTTGCCATTCTCATCAGAACTTTTGAATCTCACCACGTAATCTGTCTGGTGCCTGCTCTGATACCAATTGAAAAAGCGTTCTGATGATATTGGTTAGAATAAATTAACGAGTGTTAGAACTCCGTATGGAACTCTACGTCAAACACCTCGAGAAACAAAAACCAACGCAAACACAAGCAAGTTGTTATCGCAGTTCGGAACAACTGTCGAGGGATGGTGAGGAAGAGAGAAAAGTCAAGGGTTGGTGAGGGGGAAAGAAGTCGAAGGGCGGGGTCACTTAACTTCCTCAAATTCGTGTTGACTCTCACTCCGGCACAAGTCACTTGTTCAATAGGTCCAATTCTATTAAGTCAAACAAGGGGCACATCCTCTGCGTGGAAATTTAAGATGCTTACATACAAGTTTAAACACTTTATATCTGACGGAACTCATGAAGCTGAATAATTCAATAAATATAACCTAGGTCAGATTACAATAGGCAATCACATCATACTTTAACCATATTTTCAACACGAAAGGGTTGTAATCAAGGTAGATACTCTCCACGAGTGAACTTTCAAGTTAAATTAACAACAGATATGATTATTTATTTATTTAATTTGAAATAATGAGAATACAACATTCATGTGTATGCATACAAATATAGGCCCATTTGTAAAACATGTAAAACATCCTTATATCAAAAAGAAACTTTCTTGACTTAAATGAATATTTTTTTATTCAATGTATCACTGTAAAGTTCCTGACAGCATAAAAAGAGAACCAGACTTCATCGGCACAAATTTACTTATAGAAGACTATCAATAAAGCCTACTTCACCAAGTTTGCATGAACTATTAGAATTGTTGGGGGACAACAAGGGCACATAGCAGCAAAAAGCAAGCCCAGAGTTTTTACATTCCACCTAAAAGCTAGCATTTCCAGATAAATGTTGGTTAAAAGTAGCATTTTTTAACCTTCACTGAAACCGCAAAAAGCACACGTTCCAGAAAAATCACCGCTTTCATAAGAATCCCATTTGGCTTCTTTATATGAACTCGATATCTGAATAAGAAATTTGAGGGGGGGAGATAAAAATCCATCAGAAAAGATAAAAATTAGCATGTCTTTTTTTTCTCACCCGACAGATTTTAGGCAAACCCCAAAACGATAGCATATGAATTGAGAATGATAAAACCCAAAACCACGGGACGAGAAAAACGGCTCTCCAATATCTTAAGGGAGAACCGCTCCAGCAGTGCTTCTGCCTGCTGTTTCCGGTACTCAGGACGGGAAAGAGAATGAAGATGCATACTCCACAACTTCTTCAGATATACCTTTGATTTTCGACGAGCGGGGAGGGGGAATGAAAAGTGAGCGCGGAGAGGATCACCGAGAGAGAGGGTCGTCGAGAGAGAGGGTCGCCGAGAGAGAGGATCGTTGAGAGAGAGGGTCGCCGAGAGAGAGGATCGCCGAGAGAGAGGGTCGTCGAGAGAGAGGGTCGCCGAGAGAGAGGGTCGCCGAGAGAGAGGCGGGGACGAGGGAATGAAAATTGAAAAGTCGACGGGGGAGGGGGGAATGAAAATTAAAAAGTCGACGGGGGAGGGGGGAATGGGTCAGGATCCTGTTTTATTTGGGGTCGATCTGGGTCAGGATATAAGGTAACCGACCCGGAGAGGAAACCCGTGGGAGACCGTCCGCCCGCCCGCCCCGTGCGTGGACGGTCTCCCACTGGTTCAGCGGTTTGCTCTGAAACACCCCCGCTGCAGAGCAAATCCGGGGCGGAACGAACGAGAGACATGAGAGAAAGAAGAAAGAAATAAAATTAAGTTAAAAATTACCCTAATGTTATACATGAAATTTAAAGAATATCATTAATTTTGATGACCATTTTGGTCCGCGTTTGCACCATTAAAAAAGGTGCCAGTATATAGTACCTGATGAAAGCCACAAACTAATTAATCGGACACTTAAGTATGTATGTAGCTTAATTACATAATCAGGTTCCTATACCCCAAGTCCAAAGGTTATAATTGGGTAAGTACTCGTAGCTACCTCAACTAAATTGGGTATATATGTGGGACAATACGTTAATTTAACAACAAATAAACCTCATTGATGCCAAAATCTACATTAAATATATATGTCCATCCTACTGTCCTGATCAAAGAAAATGAATATTGAACAAGACAGCCGGGAGATGGAAAACCACTGCCCAAAACAATTAATATTGAATATTGAATAATTAATGTAGGAGTACTATATGTATACATATATGGAAATTAACAACTTGTTCCACTGACATCATATCTATCATCGGAGTTATTTAATTAAGATGATAATTAATTCAGTACTCTGTAAAGTCTAACGTAAAGATACATAGAAATGATCAAAGAGTTATATAAACTAATTAATTGGCTCTGTAGAAAGGAATGGCAGCATAGATTGTTTGAGACATTGTCAATCCCAAAAGAATGATTCCTGCAAAGAGAGAGATAATGCTCCAAGGATTCTTGAAATACGTCTCATGGAGATTTCCACCCCAGTCACGAAATTTCCTCTTCCACGTGTTCACGTTGCTCTTGTAATACACATCAATGGCTGCCCTCTCCTGCTCGTAACAGCTCTCCGGGAAGTAGTTCATGTCACGATGCAACTTCTGTATGAACTCCACCACCATCTTATCATTGGGCTGATCCGTGCTAATGATCCTTTGTGACTTGAGCAACTTGACGTCGTCGGGGGATCGGACAAGGCTGGCAATGAACTCGATGTAGGCGGCGACTTCGTGGCCGATGGCGGAGTGGAGCCGCTCGAAGGCGATGAGGTTGAGCATTTCGGTTCCTACGTGGTGGAAGACGGGGATGGGCGAGAGGAATAGAACCCCTATGTCGTCGAATGTGATGTCTGTACAGGAGGAGAAGACGTCGAGGCTTCGGCCTGATATTTGTTTGGATTTGAAGAGGACCCCGACTTAGTGCAGTTCGGAGGCACAGTAAAAGTTGGGGTGTTTCTGGTGGTGGTGGTGATAATGATGATATGAAAAAAGCAAGGCCTCCCTGTGGCTTCCGATGAAGTATTTCCTTAGATTATCCAGAAGGTGCAAATCATTGACCTCCCTCATGTTATTGGCCATATTATAATTTAACTGCATATATGTAACAACGTAAGTCGTCCATGCAACAGATTCAATTTAAAGCACGTAATTATTAGGTTATATATATATATGAGATGCCTACTCATTTGAAAGAATAAAGGAGGGGCATTTTTATAAATATATTTTACAACTTTATTTACTTTAGAAAAATGCCCTTCACATTTATGACAATAACACCTTTTTGTTCATTTAAGTGTGGGAAAAGTTTCCTAAAAAATGCGTGTAAGAGATCTTTTTTTTTATATATATATATATATATATATATATATATATATATATATATATATATATATATATATATATATATATATATATATATATATATATATATATATATATATATATATATATATATATATATATATATATATATATATATATATATATATATATATATATATATATATATATATATATATATATATATATATATATATATATGATAATAAAAATAATTACTAAAACATTGATTGTACTACATATCTGCATGCACCAAAATGTGCATGACCCAAATTCAACAAGTCCAGGAGTCCACCAACCCAGCAAATAAGTTTCGTGGAGAGTCCAGATATCGATCCCATAGAGACCTTGATGAGTTCAAGCAAAGACTTTTCTACTGATTGAGGGAAAAGAAGTTTTTGGTTTTGGTTTTTAAAACTGAAAAGAAAACTGAATTAAACTAATGGAAAAACTAATAGAGATGAGATGTTGGGGAAGAATGTCAATCCCTCCTAGTTGTCAATATGCAGAATTCTGATTTTATTGCTCAAGTATCCTTACCTTGACTTAGCTATTGAAAACCTGGTTACCCATATATAGGAAATAACTTTCACCTAATCTCTGAACTCCATCACAATCCGGAAACATTCAGATCCTAGGTGCATAAATATAAAAGCTTGAAGATCAACTCTTATTTAGAACAAAAGTGTTTAAAGAGTCAAATTGCTTTCCACTAGTCTCCAGCACAATCCGGAAACAACTAGTGAGAAAAACAAGTTAACTTTCACTCATTCTTTGAACTCCATCACAATCCGGAAACATCAAATCCTAAGTGCATAAACATCAACTCTCTCATTCAGAACAAGGGTTATAAAAAAGTCACATCACTTTTCCACTAGTCTCCATCACAATCCGGAAACAACTAGTTAGAAAAGCGAGTTGTTTTAGAAAACAAAGAATCATATGACCAACCCAACTTTCTACTGAAATTTAACTTCTCTATTTGAACCTCATTAAACTTCAAATATCAATTCAGATCAGAAATAAGCAATGAACTCAATTTCTAAAACAAAAGCAGGATATTTTATTGCTATAAAATTCAGAATTCAAACATATAACAAACTAGGAGTTCATGAATTCCCCAACAAAGAGAGACTACTCCATGATAATAGAACAAATACTGAAAGAGGAATTTATTACATCCATGAAAACAAGAAGAAAACAAAGTACAGAAAAACCCCCTTTTGAGGACTGCCCTTAGCTTCAACCCCTCCTTGACTGAAATCTCTTCCTTCTTTCTTTCTCTCTTTCTCTCTCTCAGCTCCACACTGACGAAAAACAATAAAAACCTAAACTACAGTATTTACAACTCGAAATTGGATGAAAACTCGATAAAAAACTAGATGCTTTGAGCTTTGCCTCGGACCCCTTTTTATACTTGAAACTCTGTCTAGGGCTTGTAATTTCAGCCTCTGTCCAAGGGTGTGAATTGTGACTTTTCGACCTCAGAATTTGATGAAATTACATGAGAAGCTTCCTTATGTGGTCCTTTCCTTGCTCACGAAGTTTGAATCCATTATGAGTTGGGAAACTCGAGATATGAGGGAAAGAAGTTGCCATATTTCTGCTGCCAATTTCTGCTTTCGGGTCCACTACTTTGGAGATGCAAAAATCGAGAATCCTGGATTGGATTGGCCTGAATTTTCGTGACAAGATCCTCTGTACTGCAAGGAAACTTCGTTCCAAGTTTGGATTCAATTGGAATTGTGAAACTCCTTCTATGATCTTCCCAGAATTCGGATTTATCTCCTTCCTTTAGCAGCAGATTCCTGTTTTCAATTAACTTCTTCTCTTGGACCATTCAATGCATCTGGACTCAAGTAAATTACCTTAAACTCTTCGTGGGCACCTTCCTTAGACGTCCGAGAATCCTTCTCCCAAGTTTGGATTTGATTTGATTGCAGGTTCCCGAGATTTTTGTATTTTCAGCTGCAGAGTCATCAGCGCGGTCGTGCCGTATTTTGGTGCGGACGCGCCACAGAACTCGTTATCCGTCTAAGTCAGGAGACCGCTTGGCGCGGTCGCACCGTTTTATGCTGTAGAAGTGGCGCAGTCGCGCCACTCCTTAGACTCTTGCCGACTTCCCGAAATAGCACTTTGAACTCCATGTATGGAAACAGAGCGGCGGCTGAGATAAGCGCCATCTTCATGGAGATAGCGCCATCTTCATGGTAGTAGCTTGTGGGGGCGCGGTCGCTCATTTCACATTCACGAACTGCCCTCCTTTCAGCCTCACTAGCCGTTGGTATTTTCTTGAATTTATTTGAATTTATACACATTTAATCGGCGCGGTCGCGCCAGAATCGGCGCGGTCGCGCCAGAATCGGCGCGGTCGCGCCATTCCCTCTTTTGCTTGATTTTGCTCCTTTTTCCTTCATTTTTTATTAAAATCCAGATTTTCTTCTTTTACCGGGTACCTGAGACACAAAACATGTAATTGAGTTATATTTTTCACTTTTATGCTCATAATCAACTCAATTTAGGAATTTATGATCAATAAATCATGCATAAATAAGTGTCTTTTGGACACTTATTCAACCCCAAACTTAAACCTTTGCTCGTCCTCGAGCAAAACTCTGAAATAAATACCAGATAGATCTTGTAAAGACTAAGAATAATTCAGTGACCCCCCTTCTAAAGTTTTCAAGATAGATGATTCACTTCTTTCCTAATGAAGGTTCTTCTTGCTTTGTCAAAATAGACTTTGAATTTTCTTCAAAATTTTTCAAAGATGTTCATTCTCATACAAGTGATAAGTCTCAATTCAACTCCATAGGCCAACCCTCAGTCCACTCTCCACTAACCTGAAGGAATTTTCAATTCTGATCAATAGGTCTTTATGGGTTGTAATGAGTCAGGGGTAATGGGTATGATGAGGATTTTTGGTTTTCTTTTGGGTTTTATTCTCCTCCTCATATCCATTTTCCATTTCCCTGAGCTTGAATTGGATTTGTGACTTTTCCTCCAAGCTCTTCCACCCCAAACTTATTCTTTAGCATTGATCCGCAATTTTTTTTTTTTTTTTTTTTTTTTTTTGTTTTCTTTCCCATGTATCATTTTATTTGAGTTTTGTCCAGAGTCTAGCTTACCTCGTCGGTTGACTCAGAGTCCCTAAGCTTGCTGAGGCCCGAGACCCGGTGCACACACGAGGTGGCCTTTCCCTTAACTCACCCTCAACCTTTTCTTTTTTTTTCTTTGGCTTTGTTTGGAGTCCAGCTTACCTTGCCAGTTGACTCAGAGACTCTAAGCTTGCTGAGGCCCGAGTCCGGTGCACACACAAGGTGTCCTTTCTCCTACTCTGCCCAGAACTCTTTTTTTTTCTCTCTCTTGCTCCTTCTTCCTCTTAACAAAGAAATATTTCTATACCCTTCATCCATCCCTCCATATAACTTCAAAATCTTTATCCATGCTCATTCAAACAGAACACTTCAATAATTTGGAGAATCATGGGTCAGTAAGAAACAAGTTTATTTATCACTAAGGCTGGTTCATGTAGCATGGGACATTGAAACAAAACAGGGATCTTTTCGGCTCAGAGGGTTTGACAAAAGGTGATGCAACTTGTGCATTAAAATGGGTGGCTTTTAAAAAGGCTCAAACGATTTTTAAACAGGTGCCTAAATCACCTCAGAATTTTTGAAAACCATTCTCTGTTTTGCCTCAAGTTTTCCTCAGGTTGGTTCTAGTGATTGAACTCAACTTGCTCACTTGTATTTTGTTTTCAAAAGCTGTTTTTAAAGAAAAATTCTCATCCATTCAAGACTAAGCATCTGAACTAATATATTTTTCCAGGAAGTGAATCATGCTATTCATATGATCAGGGGTTTTCACTGGTATTTTTCAAAGTCTCTATTGGAATTTTTTGGTGAATTTTTGAAAAAAAAATAGAGTTTTCAGAGGCATGCATGAAAAGTATCCCACCCAAACTTAAGATTTTTCAAATCCCTTTAAAATTGCATGAAGAGTATCCCACCCCAAACTTAAAAACATGCTTTGTCCTCAAAGCAGCAGTAAACATAGGAGTGATAGAGATACTTCCCTGACTTTCTGGGTGGATTGAGGTTGGATGGATCTCCCTTGGTGGCTCTTGCATTTTGCTCTCGTGGGTTAGTGATAAAAATTTGCATGTTTTTTAGCAATTTAAAATGAGAATTGACTAAAAGTGTCTCTCAGGCATAAAATGTATGTTAAGAAGAATACCTGCAGTGGATTCAGTGTTTCGTCACCTCTGTAGTGGTTGTTTTTTATCAAGGAAAGTGGCGCCGCCGCGCCAGAATTTGGCGCGGTCGCGCCGATTAATTTCAGGAAATCTTCAGATTCTGAATGCAATTTTCAATATTTCTACTTTGGACAAGTTTGTATCAGTGATAAGCAGATGCAGAGTCATTTTTTCACATTTTCATTGGAGGAATTATGAAAAGCATGCTATGAGACAAATTTGAGAGAAAAAGCATAATTTCATTAATATGAATGGAGATTGAGTACATATTAATAAAATTGCATTAACTCACACTCTCAGATAAAAGCACATACAAAACAAGCTCATACAAAGTTTTTCAGAAAGAAAAAGTATAAAAGAACTAGGAAAAGCAAAAAGTTCCTATTCTTCTTTTTCTTCATCTTCTTCTTCTTCCTTTTTCCAGTTTTGCGTTCTAAAATTTTTTTTTTGTGTTTTTCTATTTTTTGAAAGCTGTAAATATTTAATGTAACCCTGTTCCTATCCTAGGTCTATGCAAAGAAATCAAAATCTCTTTTAAATTTAAACAAGTCCTAAAAATTTTAAAAACAAAAAAACTATCCTAACCTACTCAAAAAAAATTTCCAGCAAATTCAAAAACTCCTTCTCCTATTATTTACACTACCAACTAATCCATGTGATCTGATCCACCAGGATCAAATGGAAACTGGAACCATCCATGCTTGAGGGTGTTTTTGACTTTGGAATGAGGTGCATGGTGATTCAAACTTTCGAGTAAAGAGCTGGTCACTCTTTCTCTTTTCTGGTTGGCTTCTAATTTGTTTTGCTCATTTATTTTTAGCCAACTTTTCTTCACACTGCCCAGACCTAATAAAATTTTAATTTCAACTTTTGTGGGTGGTTTATAGGGCTGGATGATGAAGAAATCTATATCTAATGAGAGGAAAGAATGTTCTTCAACCTTTTTGTCCTCTATCCTAACCTCTTTATGCTCTTCAAGGGGTTTCTCTTCTTGTTCTACCCCATCCCCTCTCCCTCTTTTACATCTTCTTTTTTTCCCTCCGTGATCTTCTCATCTTCTCCCTCTTGAAGTTTCTGAAACTCACAACAACTCTCAGCTCTCTCTATTGTATCTTCCTCTATGTGTTCTGCAGTAACACATAAATTAAAACAAGAAGTGCTAGTTGTATTCATCCATTCAGGTTCATCATCAGATAGCTCATGAAAACATGGTTCAACATTCATACTGTTGATCAATTCATGTTTTGGCTGATTTTTTAGAGAAGAGCTAGCTGTATACATCCATTCAGAATTGCTAGGTAACGTACCTTGGTTCCTACCTGATATAACGTTGGCCAGTTGTCCCAATTGTATTTCCAAATTTTGGATTGATGCCTCTTGAGTTTGAAACCTGGCTTCTTCTTTCTCTTGATTTGCTAGAATCTTTGAAAGGAGGTCCTCAAGGATGGCTTTTTGTTCCTGTTCTGGTGCTGTTCTTTGGAAACCAGGTGGTGATCTTGTTTGAGCAATGGGATGTTGAGTGCTGGGTTGCTGGTTGTTGTTTGACCATGAGAAATTTGGGTGACTCCCCCAACCAGGATTGTAAGTATTGCGGTATGGATCATTAGACCAGCAAAGATCTGGAACATAATTAGCCTGGTCTAAAGAATTTACAGTTGGAACATTACCTGCTTGGCATTCATGGTTGGGATATCCTCCTCCACATACGTCACAAATTTGAGCAACCAAAGAGGCGGTGTGTAATTTTGACAATTATTTGGTTAGTGACTCGACTTGTGCCTGCAATGCTAATACATGATCAACATTATGTATGCCAGCAACACTCTCTCTTTCACCTCTCTCTAACCTAGACAAGTCTTCTTGAGGCTGAAGGGGAGATGAATGATGATAATAATCATGATACATAGGAGGATTCTCATATTTAAACATGGACGGTTGTCCATGTAGCAAATTTTCTTGCAACTCATTCTCAAAATACGGATTTTCTTATTGCTTAGAGAAATAATCATCATGCTCTCTTCTATAGGAATCATTAGGTTCATAATCAAAAGAACATGTTATATCAGAATCATACCTCCATGGATCATAGTTAGAAGATGGATATGGTTGGGGAAATTCCGAATATGAGTTAGGATATGGACTTATCTCATTTTGATCATTGTTCCACCTCTCATCTGAGTGCTCTTTCCAGTTCCAGATCGGGTTCATCTAGTGGCTCACCACTAATTCTGGTTTTTATGCATGATCTGGTTCAACCGGAAAAGATAAAAATTTTAATCTCAATCAACAAAATAAAAATTCACTTAAACTTACTCACAATTCAAAGGTCCCCGGCAACGGCGCCAAAAACTTGTTGGGTGTCTAGCTAGTGCACTAGGTCAGCAAGTAATATAGACTTGAGAGTCCAGATATCGATCCCACAGAGACCTTGATGAGAACTCAGTTTAAGCAAAGATTTTTCTACTGATTGAGGGAAAAGAAGTTTTTGGTTTTGGTTTTTAAAACTGAAACGAAAACTGAATTAAACTAATGGAAAAACTAATAGAGATGAGATGTTGGGATAGAATGTTAATCCCTCCTAGTTGTCAATATATAGAATTCTGATTTTATTGCTCAAGTATCCTTACCTTGACTTAGCTTTTGCAAACCTGGTTACCCATATGGAGGAAATAACTTTCACCTAATCTCTGAACTCCATCACAATCCTGAAACATTTAGATCCTAGGTGCATAAATATAAAAGCTTGAAGATCAACTCTTATACAGAACAAAAGTGTTTAAAGAGTCAAATTGTTTTCCACTAGTCTCCATCACAATCCGGAAACAACTAGTGAGAAAAACAAGTTAACTTTCACTCATTCTTTGAACTCCATCACAATCCGGAAACATTCAAATCCTAAGTGCATAAATATCAACTCTCTCATTCAGAACAAGGGTTATAAAAAAGTCACATCACTTTTCCACTAGTCTCCATCACAATCCGGAAACAACTAGTTAGAAAAGCGAGTTGTTTTAGAAAACAAAGAATCATATGACCAACCCAACTTTCTACTGAAATTTAACTTCTCTATTCGAACCTCAATAAACTTCAAATATCAATTCAGATCAGAAATAAGCAATGAACTCAGTTTCTAAAACAAAAGCAGGATATTTTATTGCTATAAAATTCAGAATTCAAACATAAAACAAACTAGGAGTTAATGACTTCCCCAAAAAAGAGAGACTACTCCATGATAATAGAACAAATACTGAAATAGGAATTTATTACAGCCATGAAAACAAGAAGAAAACAAAGTACAAAAAAACCCCCTTTTGAGGACTGCCCTTTGCTTCAACTCCTTCTTGACTGAAATCTCTTCCTTCCTTCTCTCTCGCTCTCTCTCAACTCCACACTGACTAAAAACAATAAAAACCTAAACTACTGTATTTAAAACTCGAAACTGGATGAAAACTCAATAAAAAACTCGATGCTTTGAGCTCTGCCTCGGACCCCTTTTTATACTTGAAACTCTGTCCAGGGCTTGTAATTTCAGCCTCTGTCCAAGGGTGTGAATTGTGACTTTCAGACCTCAGAATTTGATGAAATTACATCAGAAGCTTCCTTATGTGGTCCTTTCCTTTCTCACGAAGTTTGAATCCATTATGAGTTGGGAAACTCGAGATATGAGGGAAAGAAGTTGCCTAATTTCTGCTGCCAATTTTTGCTTTCGGGTCCACCACTTTGGAGATGTGAAACTCGAGAATCCTGGATTGGATTGGCCTGAATTTTCGTGACAAGATCCTCTGTAGTACAAGGAAACTTCGTTCCAAGTTTGGTTTCAATTGGAATTGTGAAACTCCTTCTATGATCTTCCCAAAATTCGGATTTATCTCCTTCCTTTAGCAGCAGACTCCTGTTTTGAATTAACTTCTTCTCTTGGACCATTCAATGCATCTGGACTCAAGTAAATTACCTTAAACTCTTCGTGGGCACCTTCTTTAGACGTCTGAGATTCCTTCTCCCAAGTCTGGATTTGATTTGATTGCAGGTTCTCGAGATTTTCGTACGTGCTGCTGCTGAGTCATCGGCGCGGCCGCACCGAATTATGGCGTGGTCGCGCCATCGAACCCGATATCCATCTAAGTAGGGAAACCACTTGGCGCGGTCGCGCCGAACTGTGCTGCCAGATGGTGCGGTCGCGACGCACTGTGCTGCGAGATGGCGTGGTCGCGCCAATCCTTACGGATTTTACTTGGTCCCCGAATGTCAACTTCTCTTTCTGCTTTTAGCTCCCTTTGGCGCGGTAGCGCCCTCCAGTGACCCGGTGGTGCTTCAAGTGGCGCGGTCGCTCCAATTCACATTCCCCAACCTTTGTCTTTCATGACCGTTAGGTCGTTGGACATTTTTGCACAATAATTTGAATTTCCGAGGATTTGTTTGGTGCAGTCGCGCCGTTCTTCTTTTTGGGCTCATTTGCTCTTTTTTTCTCCGTTTTAGCTCCAAATCCCTTTTTCCTTCTTCTACCGGGTACCTGAGACATAAAACATGTATTTGAGTTATATTTGTTACTTTTAAGCTAATAATTAACTCAAAATAGAAGTTTATGCTCATTAAATCATGCATAAATAAGTGTCTTTTGGACACTTATCACAACCCCAAACTTAAACCTTTGTTCGTCCTCGAGCAAAATTCTGAAATAAATACCAGATAGATCTGTAAAGACTAAGAAAAATTCAGTGATCCACCCTACTAAAGTTTCAAAATAGATGATTCACTTCTTTCCTAATGATGGTTTTTCTTGCTTAGTCAAAACAGACTTCGAATTTTCTTCAAATTTTTCAAAGATGAACATGCCCATACAAGTGAGAAGTCTCAAGTCAACTCCATAAGCCAACCATCAGTCCACTCTCCACTAACCTGAAGGAATTCTCAATTCTGATCAATAGGTCTTTACGGGTTGTAATGAGGCAGGGGTAATGGGTATGATGAAGATTTTTGGTTTTCTTTTGGGTTTTATTCTCCTCCTCATATCCATTTTCTATTTTCCTGAGCATGAATTGGATTTGTGAGTTTTCCTCCAAGCTCTTCCACCCCAAACTTATTCTTTTGCATTGATCCCTCATTTTTTCCTTTTCCCTCTTTTTTTTTCTTTCCCATGTATCTTTTCCTTTGGGTTTTGTCCAGAGTCTAGCTTACCTCGTCGGTTGACTCAGAGTCCCTAAGCTTGCTGAGGCCCGAGACCCGGTGCACACACGAGGTGGCCTTTCCCTTAACTCACCCTCAACCTTTTCTTTCTTTTTCTTTGGCTTTGTTTGGAGTCTAGCTTACCTTGCCGGTTGACTCAGAGACTCTAAGCTTGCTGAGGCCCGAGTCCCGGTGCACACACAAGGTGGCCTTTCTCCTTCTCAGCCTAGGATTTTTCTTTCTTTAATCTCTCTTGCTCCTTCTTCCCCTTTACAATGAAATATTTCTATACCCTTCATCCATCCCTCCTTATAACTTCAAAATCTTTATCCATGCTCATTCAAACAGAACACTTCAATAATTTGGAGAATCATGGGTAAGAAAGAAACAAGTTTATTTATCACTAAGGCTGGTTCGTGTAGCATGGGTCATTGAAACAAAACAGGGATCTTTTCGGCCCAAAAGGTTTGACAAAAGGGATACAACTTTTGCATTGAAATGGGTGGCTTTGAAAAAGGCTCAAACGATTTTTAAAAAGGTGCCTAAATCACCTCAGAATTTGCAAAACCTTTCTCTGTTTCGCCTCACGTTTTCCTCAGGTTGGTTCTAGTGGTTGAAATCAACTTGCTCACATGTACTTTGTTTTCAAAAACTGTTTTTAAAGAAAAATTCTCATCCATTCAAGACTAAGCATCTGAACCAATATTTTTTTCCAGAAAGTGAATCATGCTATTCATATGATCAGGGGTTTTCACTGGTATTTTTCTAAATCTCTAGTGGAATTTTCTGGTGATGTTTTGAAAAAAACAGTGCTTTCAGATCCATGCATGAAAAGTATCCCACCCAAAACTTAATATTTTTCAAATTCCCTCAAAATTGCATGAAGAGTATCCCACCCCAAACTTAAAACATGCTTTGTCCTCAAAGCAGCAGTAAACATAGGAGTGATAGAGATACTTCCCTGACTGTCTGGGTGGAGTGAGGTTGGATGGATCTCCCTTAGTGGCTTTTGCATTCTGCACTCATGGGTTAGTGATAAAAATTTGCATGATTTTCAGCTATTGAAAATGAAAATTGACTAAAAGTGTCTCTCAGGCATAAAATGTATGTTAAGAAGAATATCTGCAGTGGATTCAGTGTTTCCTCACCTCTGTAGTGGTTGTACATCATCAAGGCAGTGGCGCGGCCGCGCCAGAATGTGGCGTGGTTGCACCGATTAATTCCTGAAAATCTTCAGATTCTGAATGCAATTTGCAATTTTTCCACTTTGGAGATGTTTGTATAAGTGATAAGCATATGCAGAGTCATTTTTTCACATTTTCATTGGAGAAGTTTTGAAAAGCATGCTTTGAGACAAATTTGAGAGAAAAAGCATAATTTCATTAATATGAATGGAGATTGAGTACATATTAATAAAATTACATTAAATCACACTCTCAGATACAAGCACACACAAAGCACGCTCACACATAAATTTCCGAAAGAAAAAGTCTCAAAGAATTTGCAAAAGCTAAAATTTTCTGATCTTCTTCTTCTTCCTTATCTTCTTCCTTTTTCCAGTTTTGAGTTTTAATTTTTTTTTTTTTTTGTGTTTTTCAATTTTTTGAAAGCTGTAAATTTTTTATCTAACCCTATTCCTATCCTAGGTCTATGCAAAGAAATCAAAATCTCATTCAAATTTAAACAAGTCCGAAAAATTTTGAAAAGAGCAATCCTAACCTACTCAAAAAAATTTTTTTTAGCAAATTCAGAAACTCCTGCTCCTATTCCTACACTACTGATCCATGTGATCTGATCCACCAGGATCGAATGGAAAATGGAACCATCCATGCTTGAGGGTGTTTTTGACTTTGGAATGAGGTGCATGGTGATTCAAACTTTCGAGTAAAGAGCCGTTGCCGGGGACCATTGAATTGAGAGTAAGTTTAAGTGAATTTTTATTTTGTTGATTGAGATTAAAATTTTTATCTTTTAAGGTTGAACCAGATCATGCATAAAAACCAGAATTGGTGGTGAGCCACTAGATGAACCCGATCTGGAACTGGAAAGAGCCTCAGATGAGAGGTGGAATAATGATCAGAATGAGATAAGTCCATATCCTAACTCATATTCGAAATTTCCCCAACCTATGCATCTTCTAACTATGATCCATGGAGGTATGATTCTGATATAACATGTTCTTTTGATTATGAACCTAATGATTCCTATAGAAGAGAGCATGATAATTATTTCTCTAGGCAATATGAAAATCAGTATTTTGAGAATGAGTTGCAAGACAATTTGCCACATGGACAACCGTCCATGTTTAAATATGAGAATCCTCCTAAGTATCATGATTATTATCATCATTCATCTCCCCTTCAGCCTCAAGAAGACTTGTCTAGGTTAGAGAGAGGTGAAAGAGAGAGTGTTGCTGGCATACATAATGTTGATCATTTATTAGCATTGCAGGCACAAGTCGAGTCACTAACCAAACAATTGTCAAAATTACACACCGCCTCTTTGGTTGCTCAAATTTGTGACGTATGTGGGGGAGGATATCCCAACCATGAATGCCAAGCAGGTAATGTTCCAACTGTAAATTCTTTAGACCAGGCTAATTATGTTCCAGATCTTTGCTGGTCTAATGATCCATACCCAATACTTACAATCCTGGTTGGGGAGTCACCCAAATTTCTCATGGTCAAACAACAACCAGCAACCCAGCACTCAACATCCCATTGCTCAAACAAGATCACCACCTGGTTTCCAAAGAACAGCACCAGAACAGGAACAAAAAGCCATCCTTGAGGACCTCCTTTCAAAGATTCTAGCAAATCAAGAGAAAGAAGAAGCCAGGTTTCAAACTCAAGAGGCATCAATCCAAAATTTGGAAATACAATTGGGACAACTGGCCAACGTTATATCAGGTAGGAACCAAGGTACGTTACCTAGCAATTCTGAATGGATGTATACAGCTAGCTCTTCTCTAAAAAATCAGCCAAAACATGAATTGATCAACAGTATGAATGTTGAACCATGTTTTCATGAGCTATCTGATGATGAACCTGAATGGATGAATACAACTAGCACTTCTTGTTTTAATTTATGTGTTACTGCAGAACACATAGAGGAAGATACAATAGAGAGAGCTGAGAGTTGTTGTGAGTTTCAGAAACTTCAAGAGGGAGAAGATGAGAAGATCACGGAGGGAAAAAAAAAAAGAAGATGTAAAAGAGGGAGAGGGGATGGGGTAGAACAAGAAGAGAAACCCCTTGAAGAGCATAAAGAGGTTAGGATAGAGGACAAAAAGGTTGAAGAACATTCTTTCCTCTCATTAGATATAGATTTCTTCATCATCCAGCCCTATAAACCACCCACAAAAGTTGAAATTAAAATTTTATTAGGTCTGGGCAGTGTGAAGAAAAGTTGGCTAAAAATAAATGAGCAAAACAAATTAGAAGCCAACCAGAAAAGAGAAAGAGTGACCAGCTCTTTACTCGAAAGTTTGAATCACCATGCACCTCATTCCAAAGTCAAAAACACCCTCAAGCATGGATGGTTCCAGTTTCCATTTGATCCTGGTGGATCAGATCACATGGATTAGTTGGTAGTGTAAATAATAGGAGAAGGAGTTTTTGAATTTGCTGGAAATTTTTTTTGAGTAGGTTAGGATAGTTTTTTTGTTTTTAAAATTTTTAGGACTTGTTTAAATTTAAAAGAGATTTTGATTTCTTTGCATAGACCTAGGATAGGAACAGGGTTACATTAAATATTTACAGCTTTCAAAAAATAGAAAAACACAAAAAAAAAATTTTAGAACGCAAAACTGGAAAAAGGAAGAAGAAGAAGATGAAGAAAAAGAAGAATAAGAACTTTTAGCTTTTGCTAGTTCTTTTATACTTTTTCTTTCTGAAAAACTTTGTATGAGCTTTCTTTGTGTGTGCTTTTATCTGAGAGTGTGATTTAATGCAATTTTATTAATATGTACTCAATCTCCATTCATATTAATGAAATTATGCTTTTTCTCTCAAATTTGTCTCAAAGCATGCTTTTCATAATTCCTCCAATGAAAATGTGAAAAAATGACTCTGCATCTGCTTATCACTGATACAAACCTGTCCAAAGTGGAAATATTGAAAATTGCATTCAGAATCTGAAGATTTCCTGGAATTAATCGGCGCGATCGCTCCAAATTCTGGCGCGACGACGCCACTTCCTTGATAAAAAACAACCACTACAGAGGTGAGGAAACACTGAATCCACTGCAGGTATTCTTCTTAACATACATTTTATGCTTGAGAGACACTTTTAGTCAATTCTCATTTTAAATTGCTGAAAATCTTGCAAATTTTTATCTCTAACCCATGAGAGCAAAATGCAAGAGCCACCAAGGGAGATCCATCCAACCTCAATCCACCAAGAAAGTCAGGGAAGTATCTCTATCACTCCTATGTTTACAGTTGCTTTGAGGACAAAGCATGTTTTTAAGTGTGCGGTGGGATACTCTTCATGCAATTTTAAGGGGATTTGAAAAATCTTAAGTTTGGGGTGGGATACTTTTCATGCATGGATCTGAAAACACTGTTTTTTTTTCAAAAATTCACCAAAAAATTTCAATAGAGATTTTGAAAAATACCTGTGAAAACCCCTGATCATATGAATAACATGATTCACTTTCTGGAAAAATATATTAGTTCAGATGCTTAGTCTTGAATGGATGAGAATTTTTCTTTAAAAATAGCTTTTGAAAATAAAATACAAGTGAGCAAGTTGAGTTCAATCACTAGAACCAACCTGAGGAAAACTTGAGTCGAAACAGAGAAAGGTTTTCAAAAATTCTGAGGTGATTTAGACACCTGTTTAAAAATCGTTTGAGCCTTTTTAAAAGCCACCCATTTTAATGCACAAGTTGCATCACCTTTTTACAAACCCTCTGAACCGAAAAGATCCCTGTTTTGTTTCAATGTCCCATGCTACATGAGCCGGCCTTAGTGATAAATAAACATGTTTCTTACTGACCCATGATTCTCCAAATTATTGAAGTGTTTTGTTTGAATGAGCATGGATAAAGATTTTGAAGTTATAAGGAGGGATGGATGAAGGGTATAGAAATATTTTTTGTAAACGGGAAGAAGGAGCAAGAGAGAGAAAAAAAGAGAGTTAAGGGCTGAGTAGGAGAAAGGACACGTTGTGTGTGCACCGGGACTCGGGCTTCAGCAAGCTTAGAGTCTCTGAGTCAACCGGCAAGGTAAGCTGGACTCCAAACAAAGCCAAAGAAAAAGAAAGAAAAGGTTGAGGGTGAGTTAAGGGAAAGGCCACCTCGTGTGTGCACCGGGTCTCGGGCCTCAGCAAGCTTAGGGACTCTGAGTCAACCGACAAGGTAAGCTAGACTCTGGACAAAACCCAAAGAAAATGATACAAGGGAAAGAAAAAGAAAAAGAAAAAAGTAAAAAAAGAGGAAAAAGTAAAAAATGAGGGATCAATGCAAAAGAATAAGTTTGGGGTGGAAGAGCTTGGAGGAAAACTCACAAATCCAATTCATGCTCAGGAAAATGGAAAATGGATATGAGGAGGAGAATAAAACCCAAAAGAAAACCAAAAATCTTCATCATACCCATTACCCCTGACTCATTACAACCCATAAAGACCTATTGATCAGAATTGAGAATTCCTTCAGGTTAGTGGAGAGTGGACTGAGGGTTGGCCTATGGAGTTTAATTGAGACTTATAACTTGTATGAGAATGTACATCTTTGAAAAATTTTGAAAAAAATTCAAAGTCTGTTTTGACAAAGCAAGAAGAACCATCATTAGGAAAGAAGTGAATCATCTTTCTTGAAAACTTTAGATGGGGGATCACTGAATTTTTCTTGGTCTCCTTCCATTAGCAGCAGTTTCCTATTTTAAACTAACTTCTTCTTTTGGACCATTCAATGCACCTGGACTTAAGTACATTGCCTTAAACTCTTTGTGGGTACCTTCCTTGGACGTCTGAGACTCCTTCTCCCTAGTTTCGATTTGATTTGATTGCAGGTTCCCGTGATTTTCGTATTTTGTACTGCTGAATCTTCGGCGCGGTCGCGCCGGATTTTGGCGCGGTCACGCCACTTAACCCGATAACCGTTGAAGTCTGGAGACCTCATGGCGCGGTCGCCACGAATAATGCTGACGAGGTGGAGCGGTCGCGCCAGTCCTTAGACAATTTCTTGGTCCCCAAATGGCAACTTTTCTTTCTGCTTTCAGCTCACTTTGGCGCGTCCGTTCTGGCTTTGCATGAGGTCGCTCCAGTTGTTTGGCGCGGTAGCGTCCTGCTGTGGCGCGGTCGCTCCAATTCACATTCCCCAAACGTTGGCTTTCATGACCGTTGGGTCGCTGGACATTTTTCCACTTTAATTTGAATTTTTGCGGATTTGTTTGGCGCGGTCGCGCCAGAATCGGCGCGATCGCGCCATTCTTCTTGTTGGCCTCTTTTGCTCATTTTTCTTCCGTTTTTGCTCCAAATCCCATTTTTCTTCTTCCACAGGGTACTTGAGACACAAAACATGAATTCGAGTTATATAATTTATTTTCATGCTAATAATTAACTTAAAATGGAAGTTTATGCTCATTAAATCATGCATAAATAAGTGTCTTTTGGACACTTATCAGCCATCGTCGGATCCATCCGTCTCGCCGCATCGTCAACATAGTCACTGTCCAGTCAATAACGACTCAGCGAATCATCGTCCAGTCAACAACAACTTAGTGAGTCAGCGCCATGTAAGCATGAGTCAGCATACAGTCATCTACTTCAAACGTAAAGATAAAAACCAAGAAAAGAGGGCACGATCCTCATTCAAGGGATCTCAACAGAGGAGCTCCTGGTCCTCCTCCCATCTCAACTACAGCAGCAGAAAAGGGATCGTGATCCCCTTTCCCAGGAAAAATCCTCAACAACCGGACAGACTCTGCTACAAATAGCCAGAAGCGTTCTGTTCTAAGGGTTGGAGAAATCAGGTTCAAAAAATAGAAGTCGAAGTGCTCATTCACGCACAGAAACTCCCTTTCGAGACGAAGGTTTGAAAAATCCTTCATCGAGAAGAACCATCAGAAGCTCTCTCTCAAAACGAAGGTCTGAAAATCCCTTCATCGAGAAGAACTTTCACGCACAGAGGTTGGAAAAAATCAAATTCGAGAGCTCTTGCTGGGAAAATACTTCACACACAGAAGTTCTTTCTCTCTCGAACGGAGGTCTTAAAATCCCTTCACCGAGAAAAAACTCCACGCACATAAGCTCTCTCAAACCAGAGAAGTTCAGCCACTCGCAGTCCGTCGTTCTAGAGTTCGACTAGAGCAGCTCTACACGTTCGCCGGCAACGTCACAAGTCGACACACGCGGAGCACAAATACCTCTGTCCGACCGACTAAAGCCACACCCGATCGTGCACCCCCGTTCACAGAACTCAAACTTCGACGTTCTCGCCAAAAGCTTCAACTTCAACAAAACTATACGGAGATCGAATCAGAAGAAGCATAGGAGATTGTACTCGCAATTTTCTGACTCACACACCCTGTAAACACAAATTTATTCTAAAGTAATTAAAATATTCTCTCGATTGTGCCTCTTCGCGGACAGACGGATTTTCGGTGAAACAGATTTGGCATACCCGGTGGGACATTTCCTACCTCTCATCTCCTTCTCCGTCCAACCAACAAAAAAAAAAACTCCAACCTCAGCCTTGGCCAACAACGGCAACAACAACAACAACAACAACAATAACAACGACAACAACAACAACAACAACAACGACAACAACAACAACAACAACAACAATGGGGGCAAGCAAACTGCCTCCTTGAGCTCTGCTCAGCCGCACCCCGCCACGACCTCAAGCTCAACCACAGGAGCTCACGGACCAGCAGCCGTCTCTCCGGCCAACCTCCGTGCTCCAACCTCTCCACCACCTGCCACTCGCCCAATTACAAGGGCCTTGGCTAGGAGCTTGTCCACCAGACAGGTTCCCTTCATCTACGACACGCATCACCTGAGCGTTGTCCTCTTACCACAGGCTACCGCGGCCTCCACCAAACCAGCCGCGGCCTCAACCAAGCCGATTCCAGCCATGGCCAAACCCACATACTTGGTCGTCGCTGACTCTCCTTCTCCTTGCAGCCCGACTATCAGCCCGGCTCAGTCGCCACCATCCCGGAGGAGCTCCATCGTCCCCGCCCTGGCGCAACAATATGAGCAGTGTGGGGGCATGACCTCCTCCTCCGCGGCCAGAATGAATTCGCCATCGGCCTCCTCCGTACAGAGAGCGACGACCGAAGACAAATCTCCAATCGTGACCATCTCTCACGATCTCTTAGCCGAGCTCACTACAGAAGCCGGCTCACCACCCATTCGCTCGCCTCGCCGACAGACACTGGTGACCTCCCCGACTCACCACCCATTCCGCCTAGCCGCATCTCAGCGGGGGCTGCCTCCGCAAGCCAGTCGCCCACCGCAACCTCTCCACACCCGAGAACACTGACGACCATCTCCCCAATGCGGTCACCGACAAAATATTCTCCACTTCGATCTGCGTCGGGAATAGCTTCGTCGACTCCGACCGTCAAAATGGCAGCAATGACGACGACGGCCAAAACAATCGAAGTGCAGCTTGCCAAAATGCAAGCCGAACTTAAAGAACAGAGTGAACAACTGCTCATCAAAGACGCGCAACTCGCAGATCGCGATCTCCAGATCGCAAGGATTATGGAGCGGCTCGAAATGGGCGCGGCCCCGAACAACACCGGTGTTTTGCAAGAGGTCGACCGAAATCGGGCGACTACTAACGGCTCAGCCGAACCATCGCGAGAGGATCCTGCCTCTGACGACGAAATGCAGCCCATCGTACCGATGGCCATCCACAGAGGTCGAACTGAAGCAGAGCCGGCTACCCTCACCTTTGACGCGGTGACTGAACTCGTCAACCGCGCCATGCGAAACGGCTCCGGAGAAAGCAAATCGGTGGCCTATCGAAAGCTGTACACGTAGAGGATACAAAACATCCCAATGCCGCTCGGCTACCATCCTTCGAAATTCCAGCAGTTCAATGGCGACGGGCATCCCAAACAACATGTCGCACATTTCATTGAAACCTGCAACAATGCCGGCACAGACGGCGATCTGTTGGTCAAGTAATTCGGCGGGTCCTTGAAAGGCAACGCCTTCGACTGGTACATCGAGCTACCCCAAGAGTCGATTGAAAGCTGGGAGCAACTGGAGAGCGAATTCCTCAGTCGGTTCTACAGTACCCCACACACCGTCACTCTAGTCGAGATCGCCAATCTAAAACAAAAGAAGGGCGAGAAGGTAGTTGACTACATCAACCGGTGGAGGAACTTGAGCCTCAATTGCAAAGAGAGCTCAAATCTATCTCTTGAAGCCGAAATTGAAATGTGCGCTCGAGGGATGCAATGGGAGCTCTTGTGCTACATTCAAAGCTGGAGGCCGACAAATTTTCAAGAGCTCGCAACGGAGGCCCACAATATGGAGAACCTCATAGAAGAGCGAGGGGAGGAAGTTTCATCATCTGTTGTCGCGACCGTACCCAAAGACGCGATGGAGAAAACTAAAGCATCCTTCACGTCGATCGCTCTCGAACCAATAAAAATCGGGAGCAAGGTCAAGACAAGCTACGTTCAACAGCAGCCAGCCGAAGGCACGTACCAGAGGCCTTCACTGGAGGAACGATAGGCCAAAACGTATCCGTTCGCCGACGTGAACGTTCCTGTCATGCTCGACTAGCTCCTTGACAACCATCTACTCAAATTGCCAGAAGTCAAAAGACCCGACGACTTGTCTAGGAGCAAAGATCCAAACTTCTGCAAGCACCATCGCTTGGTCGGGCATCCGACCGAGAAGTGCTTCGTTTTGAAGGACATGATCATGGAGCTCGCGGCTCAAGGCCGCATTGAAATTGAAGGAGCCAAAAACACAGCCTCCTCATATATCATCTCCATTCAAGCCGAATCAAATCGGCGAGCTCGGCCAAACACAACAGGTCGCAAGGAAGGAGTACCGTCCAAAATCCGGTCCCTCTAACCGGCCACACAACAACAAACGACCACCGGCTAAGGTCGCACCAAAACCGGCACCCCGTGAAGAAGCTGCTGCCGACGCAAAGGGGGATCCTGGTCACCCGGAGAAAGAAGCCTATTCGAGAAATCGAACCGGCACCGGCGAACAACAGAACCAAGGCGAAGCGGCCAAACAAAAAAGGCGCGAAGCGCCAAATGAAAACTCCTAGGACCAACGTCCAGGGGGCAAACAAGAAGAAGAGGAGACCCATCACTTTGGGGGAGTTCTTCCCAAAGGAGTTTTTTGCGCCTCCAACAATGGTGGCAACCTGTTCGATAGCTCCTCCCGAACCAGCAGCAGCCAAAGACAAAGGCAAACGACCGGTCGTCGAATGTGACGACCTCGAGACGTCATCGAAGCAAATCTCGTCACTCAACGAGATAGAAGATGACCTCGACTTGGCCATTCGGTCAAGACAAGCCTTAATTCGAGTCCTCGACAAACTAGAGTAACTCCAAGCCGAAGTCGAGAGGCTGTTCATGAGAAAGCATGACTTGCCGAAGGTCGGGTTAACTCCTCCCTACCGAAAGGAGGAAGAACATGCTCAATCCTCCCCGCAGCCGTTAAAGTCAGAAGAGGCACTCGTCGTCTCCTGCCCATCGCGCATTGTGTTCTGAGAGAAGGATGCACAACTGGGGGCAAGAAACCATAATCGGTCATTGTTCGTCTCGAAAGAGGCCCCGGTTACACGCGAGAAAGGTGACTTGGTGCTAGCAGTCAGACGACCAATGCTCTTTACGAGCAAAACCGGGGGCAAGGTCGCGCCGAAATGGGAAGGGCCGTACGTAGTGCAAGAAGCCTATACCAATGGCGCATACAAGCTCGTAACATCAAACGGCTCGAAGCTGCTGACAACGAATGGTAAATCCCTCAAACGCTTTTAAGCATGAGGGCGCAGCGAAACAAAAAAAAAGTGAAAAGAAGAGTCAAATAAAAGAAGCCAATGTTTCTCATTACAAAAAAAAAGGTGGGAACAACGTATGCCTCTCAAACAAAAAAAAGAGAGGCTACAAGTAAAAAAAAAGGTGCAAAGAAAACATCAAAGCTGTGGAAGCTCGAAGTCGGCCACCCGTCATTGTAACCGAACAACTTTGGCACGAACCTCGGACAGTTCTGGCGTCTCGGCCTCGCTGAGAGTTGGGCGCGAACGAACAGAAGCAAATTGGTCCGGAAGAGTAGAGGCCTCCTCCTCGCTGGCATCAATTCCCCTCCGAATGGTCGCAAGCTCGACATTTATGGATTTGAGTTGAGCCGATACGAAATCCAGGCGCTCACAAGGAGTCTTCTGTTCAGCCTCCACAGCTTCGCGCTCCACCTGACGCCTATCCAAGTCCACTGTCAAGTCGTACGCAAAAAAAATCGAAGTCGCACGCACAAAAAAGAGGGGCGACAAAAAGAACCAGTCGTCGATCAAAAAGAAAAGAGCGGAGAAACAAAAAAAAAAGAGAGTGGGCAAAACTGAAAGGGTCTACCGATTCTCTTCTGCTCGAGAAGCCAATCTCGCGACCAGCCACACTCTGACCGCGATCACAACAAGTGCCCAGCGACCGAGCCGAGCACCCTTTGAAACTTCGCGACCAGCCACATTCTGGCCGCAATCACAACAACTGTCCGGCGACCGTGCCGAGCAGAATTCAAAGCTTCGCGACCAGCCATACAGCCGGCTGCAATCAAAACAAACAAAGTGCCCGACAACTGAGCCGAGCACTGTCCAAAACTTCACGACCAGAAACAAAGATGGCCGCGACCAACCATCACCCGGCGACCGAGCCGGGTGCCGCGCAGCAAAATCCTGCGTCCAGCGACCAAGTCGGTCACAGCCAGACGAAGTCAGGTATGTTACTCTTCGCACAAAAAAAAAGAAAAAAAAATAGCTGCGTCAAAATGAAGCAGTCGCCAAAAGAAAAAGAAAAAGAAAAAGGCTGCGACAAAAAGAAGCCGTCGTCGAACAAAAAGCTGCAACAAAAAGAAGCAGTCGCAAGAAAAAAAAAAGGGTCGACACTTACTCGCAACCGGCGACCAACTCTCTGGCTGGTAGTGACTAGACAACAATCAACACTAGGCAGCCGAGCCGGGTGCACTAGCACAGCAGTTCTACCCATCACGCGACCAGCCGGGTTCAGCCGAATCCAAGTTTCGGCTCCTGCGACCATGCCGGATGCAACCATAGCATTTCGGAGTCCAAGCCAAGTCGAGCAACAGACTCTTGCGTCCCGGCGACCAAGTCGAACGCAAAAAAAAATAAAATGGAAGAAGGAGAGACTCCCGCGTCCCGGCGACCGAGCCGGATGCTGCCGAAACACAACTTCGCACCCGGCGACAAAGCCGGATGCGACCTACTCTCCCCGGCGAGAGAGTCGGATTAAAAAAAACAAGAGACAAGAAAAAGCTCCTGCGTCCCGGTGGCCGAGCTGGACGCAGCTAGAACACAACTTCAGCACCCGGCGACCGAGCCGGGTGCGACGAAAACAAAAATCCAGCATTCGACAACTGAGCCGAATGCGACCCAAATTAAACTCCTGCACATGACGACAGAGCCAGGTGCACTTTTGGTTTAAATAACGCGCGAGAGGTTGTCAGCCTATCGCATTGACAAATTGACGGACACCAGGAGTGCGCAAGAAAGCCAGTTCGAGAGAAGTGAGAAAGAGAGAAGAAAAGAGAGAAAATTCAAAAAAAAAATGATGAAAATCGTGAAAAGAGAGAGTGAGACTGAGGGAGGAGTTGAAAATGTGAGGAGAGAAAAAAAAAAAAAGAAGAAAAAAGGGAAGAAGAGAAGAAGAAAAAAAAAAAGAGTGGGGACCCGGGCTGACTCGAATTCAATTCGAGGCTGCCGGGAGAAGAAAAAACTTACAGTACCTTTAAATGCTGGTTCGCGGAGAAGTTCTGACACAAGCTGGGAAGATTGCAGAGCCAAATCACAGTAGCAAGTTGTTGTTCCAAATTTTGCAGACTGAGACTGTCTCCAATTCGCAGTCGCAGACAGTTCCCCATTCCAAATTCGCAGATAAGAGAAGCCTCAACAGTTCGCAGAATGCCTCCCCTCTCCTCTTGCGCATATTCCATCCTGCCGAAACAAAATTTCGTCGGATGAGTTAGCGCCACACAGGGCGGGGCCCACGGAACTGCCTCCCCTCTTCTCTTGTGCAGATTCCATCCTGTCGAAGCTGAATTGCGCCGGATGAGTCAGCGTCACACAGGGCGGGGCCCACTGCACTACCCTCCATCTTCCCCTGCGCAGAATCAATTCTGTCGAGGCAGAGAGTAGCTGATGAGTCAGGGCCACACAACTCTCCTCTCCTCCTGCGCAGATTCCATCCTGTCGAAGCTGAATTTTGCTGGATGAGTCAGCACCATGCAGTGTGGATTTCACTACGCAGCCTCTCTCTCCTCCTGCGCTGAAGCAAGTCCACTAAAACAAATTCCTCCGAAGAAGCCATTCTCGCTGAGGTGGGACCCATGATACGTCCTCCCCTCCTCTCTTGCACAGAACAAAGTCTGACGGCAAGCATTGAAATTTGTCAAAGAGCGCCAAAACGCCGACTTTAGATTCTAAAATAGCTTTTAACCACGGTATTGCAGCAGACTCAATTCAGGTGCCTTTTACTTCCCGTATACTGGTACGTACATCCGTATACGTATACGCATATACAAAAAAAAAAATAGCTCTAAAAAAAAAGGAATCATCAGAAATCCAAAAAAAAAAAAATAGCTCTAAAACAGCAAGAGAGCAAAAACTGATTGTTCATTTTATTAATGAACAAAACAGGTACAAGTAATTCCACTACCTGTTCTTTTAATTAACTCCATCTTTTTAAAAATTGAATCTATCATCAAACCCGTAACGAAGTCTGTTTAATATTTAAACCAAGTTTTACACCAGATTAAACTAGCGATTGATTGGTTTAGGATTTAGGGTTTAGGATTTATGACATTTAGAGTGTTGGCCTTTCCTTATTTATGCCCGTGGAATGGACCCAATTCAACCAGCAGACCAAGATTTATTGGACTGGACTAGGGGTGGGCATGGGTTGGGTTTGAGTCAGGTTTATGAAAACCCGAACCCAACCTGATTTTTTTTCTTACAAATCTGAACCTGACTCGACCAAAACCCAAACCCGACCCAATAAAAACCCTGTTTTTTTTCTAAATAATTGAAAAAAAATAAAGTATTTAAAAATATAAAAATAATTTTGGGTCGGGTTCGGGTCAAGTTTGGGCAAACCCGAACTTGACCCAACCTGCCATCGGGTTTGGATTTCCAAACGCAAACCTAACGCACAGGTTAGATATGGAAATCCAAATTCGGGATTTTTGGGTTGGGTCAGGTCGGGTTCCCGACAAACCCATCCCGATGCCCACCCGTAGACTGGACCAATCGAGGAGTAGCTAGAGATCCATCCATGGAACAGAAGGTAGCTGATTTGTTTGCATAAAAGTTTAATCGACGGATGGTAAATCGATTTATAAACTTGGGGTTTGTTTGGTCATGAGTGGTACTTAGTGACATTACATAACCAAATTCAAAGGTATGTAAGTAAAATAAGAATTGTTTCCAGTTTTCTTTACAAAAAATACAATGTCATCCTAAACCTAGTTTAATTCACAAGTCACGTAACTCCTGCATCATTTGAATAATCTCTCTATGCATTTCTTCCCGAATCTTATCATATATTTCCACCAACTGGCAACTATTTTCCTCCTTCAGCTTCCTATCTCACGACTATGCTCTTTACGTACTTGATCAATAATATTTTGAACAAATGTAGAAGAAGATGATGCACCACGATGAATGTCTCTTAGGTACAGTTAGTTGTTCTTGACCTTGGTCATTAATGTAACTAGACGTATACCCTAATTAATCTTCTACAATTTATTTTTTATTCACAAGGATTTCTTGTTGTGTTGCTTAATCTTTTGCCTCCAACATAAGATTTTATCCAACATAAAGTAATCCATTAATGCTAATGACACCACAATACATTTAAAGAAATTTTATACTTAAGCTAAATTTAACTTACATATTTTTCTTCTGCCCATGCACCCCAAGCTCCTTTCCTTGAAAAATATGTTTGTTTGAAATGTTTGACAGGACAACTGTCAGTACCCTATAAATGAAACAAAGATAATAAATTAAAAATTGATAAGGAAAAAGTTTGATTTAAGTAGAATTACAAGAGGAAACTTACCATCCCATCAAATATACGCTAAAATAATTTTTACCCTGCTGTGTGTCTAACTTTCAGCTTTCTTGTGTTAACTTTATTTTGGGCTGATCGATCCTCTAATCATTTAAATATAACATCAAATTGCCAATATTTAAACTTAATTTAAAATTTGAATAGAACTCTTGATTCAAATTTCAATTACTTTAAAACTCTTGGTTGTAAAAATATTGTCACAAAGCCATTTTCAATCAGATTCGTCTATCTCGAGAAAAGGAGTCAATCGGCCTTCAGGATTTCATCCATGCTCCTTAAACCATGTACTCAACTCGCCTCAATATATCCAGAATATATCACTCATAGTCCTCAATACAACTTCACAGAGTTTGTTGTGTAGTATGTCAACAACAATGTAGTTCTACCACCAATTATTAAGTATTAGATTTTGGATACATCAGCACAATCACTATAAAAAATGATATTTACCTGGATAAAAGCATAAGCTTGATAAAAATCCTTAGGTTTAAACTTCCTGAAGTATCTCACCCGATGTGGCAAATGTATTCTCACTGCAATTCCAATGTACCCGATGAACTTACCACTGTACCCCCTTAGGCCTCCTTGAGGTAGTATCTAACTCAATTGGCAATTTTTTGTCAAGCTTCTCATATATTTTTTCCATACCTACTCAGGCCTCGCCCACATCTACACGGGACTGTAGAATCCTGCACTGTATATAAAAATGAATAATAATTAAATACTAACACTTCTTTCTTAATCTCTCTTTAAAAATAATGTAAATAAATAGTTAATACATACCTCGAGTTTCTGGAACAATTTTAGAAGATTCTCTTGTGTTGGTGCTATCAGGCACTCCTATAGAAATGTACAACTTGAACATTAGTATTTAAGTTAACAATTGTTGAGAAAGAAAAAAAGGATTAAGAAATGTACCATCAATCCCAATTTCTGAAACGTCTTACGGTGATAAACTGCATTCTGGTATTGGAGGTGGACGTTTACCTGGAATCATAATTGACCTACAACATAATTCATTCAAGCTTTGAGAAATAACATAATAAAGGGAAAAAAAAATAAAATGAATATATATATATTATATATACCACACAACCACGTCATACTAGTATAATTGATATATACTAGAAAAGAAAAACAAATTAGAAGTCAATCAAGTGAATGCAATAATTGTTACATGCATCACGATCAAAAGTGAGGAAAATTTTGGGAATAGATTGTACTGATCAAATTCCACACCCAAGAAATTTTGATGGTAACGTCTAACTGCTGAAATCACCATTACAAGACCGAAGTTAGCCCTTGTACATGAGTTGAACTACTAAAATTAGAGTGAACAATTCCCATTAAAAAGGAATCACCAATAATCTAACTTTCAGCCATAAAAAACAGCAGTAAAGTCAATTTAGTACGCTCTCACATCAGTAAAATAGAATATTTTACATGATTTCCCCATTGAGAAGTAACACTATCGAACTAACAATAAGAACCATGAAAACTGGCAGAGGTGCATGTGTGTGGCAATGAGAGATGTGTGAGTGGGGCGATGAGAGTTGTGTGTGTGTGAGGCAGTGAGAGGTGTGAGTGTGTGTGTGAGGCAGTGAGAGGTGTGAGTGTGTGTGTGTGAGGCAGTGAGAGGTGTGAGTGTGTGTGTGTGGCAGTGAGATTTGTGTGTGTGGTAGTGAGAGATGTATGTGTGTGGCAGTGAGAGATGTGTGAGTGTGTGTGGTCGTGAGAGGTGTGTGTGTGTGATAGTGAGAGATGAGTGTGTGTGGCAGTGGGAGGTGTATTGTTTTTATGTCTGACAGTGAGAGATGTGTGTGTGTGGCATAGTGAGAGATGTGTGTGTGTGTGTCAGGCAGTTAGAGATGTATTGTGTTTGTGTGTGGCAGTGGGAGATGTATTGTCTTTGTGTGTGGCAGTGAGAGGTGTGTGTGTGAGAAGTAACACTATCCAACTAACAATAAGAAACATGAACACTGGTAGTGAGAGGTGTGTGTTTGGGGCAATGAGAGATGTGTGATTTTGACAATGAGAGATGCGTGTGTTTGGGGCAATGAGAGATGTGTGATTTTGACAATGAGAGATGCGTGTGTTCGAGTGTGGTAGTGAGACGCGTGTGTGTGTGTGTGGCAATGAGATGTGTGTGTGTGTGTATGGCAGTGAGATGCGCATGTGTGAGTCGCAGTAACATGTGTGTGTGTGTGTATGTGGCAGTGAGATGCATGTGTGTGTGTGTGGCAGTGAGATGCTTGTGTGTGTGTGTGGAAGTGAAATGTGTGTGTGTGGCAGTGAGTGTGTGTGTGGTAGTGAGAGATGTGTGTGATGTGAGTGTGTAGGGGTGGCAACGGGGTGGGGCGGGGTGAGTTTTTGGAAACCCGTCTCTGCCCCGTGAAAATCCGGGGAAACCCGTCCCTGCCAAAACCAGCCCCCGTGAAAACCTGCCCTGCAGGTTTGTATTGTAAACCTGTCCTCGTCTTATAGGGCAAAAATCCCACCCCAAACCCGAGAAAACCTTCCCCACCCCACTATGACATGTTTTGTATTAAAAATATAAAAAATATAAAAAAATGAATTAAAAAACAAATATTATAAACTTGTAAACATATAAATACCTATGAATCATGTAAAACTTAAACATGCTGTCAAACATAAAATTTATTAATATAATAAAATTTGAATCCAATCACTTCTATGTACACCTAGGGGTGGATTTGAGCCGAGCCGAACCCGAACGTATGCATGTTCGAGCTCGGCCCGGTATGAAAAAGGTAAACTGAAGCTCGGGCTCAAGTTCGGCCACGAGCTTGTAGCAGAGCTCGAGCTTGAGCTCATTTGATTTTGTCAAACTCTAGCTCGAGGTCGAATGGTTAAAAAAAAAAAAAAACAAAAAAGAAGCTATGCTTGAAGGAAAATAAAAAGAAGATGGAGGGTAAAGATGAAAGATGAAGAAGAATAGGAAATAAATGATGTATGTTCAAAAATAATAAAATATTAAATAAAATAGACACTTTTTAAAAAATAATTACGTCAAATGAGGTAAGTTATAAATACCTGACTTTTTATAAATTAAAATATTTAATAAAAAAAATATTAAATTAAAGAGACGAGACGGCTTACGAGCTGACGAGCAATTCTTGAGAAATTAAATTCAGCTTGAAAAACTTAACGAACTTTTTTATCTGTTCGAGTTCGGCTCAGGCTCGTAATTAATGAGCTCGAGCTGACCCCAAGCTACTCGCGAGTTGGCTCGGCTCAAAGCCACCCCTCCATAGATTAAACAAATTGCATTTTCAAACAAGTAATCCACTTCAAACTAATACAACTGACAAGCTAAGTCTTACAAAATTATATTAAATAAAGTACATTTCAAACTTAATCCAAATCATACAACAAACTGTTAGACATCATGTATCACCCAATGATACAGACAGAGTTACACAAGGAGTTACACACCAAGTATCAGACGATGGTACAGTCGGCAATACACGCTGACACACCTTCCTTCTTAGAATCCAAATCAGTTACGATTTTGTCATCTTATCCAGCTGTAATCACAATCTTCTTTGATTTTATTCTGTAAACTTTCCTAGTCCAACTGGGAAACAAACACTCACGAAGTGTATATATGTATCATTGTACAACTGAATGAAATACGATTGAAATAACCTTCTTACATGGTATCAGGTCAACGCCGGTTCCACGAAAAACCCTACATTCTTCTTCTCCATCACGACCGTCAAACCCTAATTCTACCATGGCCGGCTCTAGCTCTCCACAATCGTCCTCTACCCCCACTGCTTCCGTCATTGCCCAATCCCAGACTCCTAGTCAGGGTGCTCTGTTTGATCTCGGACAGACTCTCGGCCAGTTCCTGGTGACTGTCAATAACATAACCCATCATGTCTAGATCAAGATTGATCGAGACAACTACTTACTATGGCGACAACAGTTTCTTCCTATTTTCAAATGCCAATCCATCATGGGATTCGTCGACGGCTCCATCAAACCACCTCTCAAATATTCGACTATCGACTCTACTACTGTCACGTCGGAATACACGCAGTGGTATGCCCTAGACCTGACGATCCAGAGTTGGATCGTAGCCACCCTGTCCAATGCAGCAATTGGACAAACAATCGGCCTCACCAGTGCTTCGGCGATGTGCCTCAAGCTTCAACGAGTCTATGCATCGACCTCCCAAGCCCATCTGAACCATCTATGGTTCACCCTCCAAACTTTGCGAAAAGGCACCATGACAATAAGTGCCTATTTGGAGAACGTTAAACATATAGTTGACAATCTCGCTGCAGCTGGTGCACCCCTTGAAGATCAAACCGTCACACACTTTGTGGTTAATGGTATTGGACCCGATTTCGAACCGTTTGCTCAGACGGTACTGGCCAAGTCGAACCGGTGACATTTGACACTCTCACCAACCTGCACACAGGAACATAGACTGCAACTTCAAGTTCAACTGCAGACCTTTGACAACTCTTCCTGACTCTCTATCAATGTTGCTGCGCGGGGCTCCCGTGGCGGTGGTCGTTGTGGTTGTGGATGTGCTTCACGGGGTCGCGGTCAAACCAATCAGAATGGTCATGGATATGGTCGCTCTCAAACTGACCGAGGCGATTCCTCAAACCGCCCTCTCTGTAAGATCTGCAACAAAAGAGGACATTTTGTCATACAATGTCACAACCGGTTCAATCTGAGTTATCAGCTCTCGCCCACCCCTCAAGCGCATTCTATGCAAGTTGATAATCAAGCTGATGCAGCGTGGTACATCGACTCTGATGCATCGCATCACATCACCTTGGATTCGTCCCTCCTGACTGAAAGTGGTAGTTACATTGGTCCGGATCAAGTCATGCTTTGAAAAGGTTCAGGTTTGCCGATTTTTGCCATTGACACTTGTCACCTTACCCAGTCTTTGCCTCTCCTGGGGGTCCTCTGTGTTCCCTCCTCTCTTAAATGTCTTTTAGCTGTTTTCAAACTCATCTCTGATAATAAATGTGTTGTTACATTTGATTCTCATGGCTTTCGTGTGCAGGAAGCCACTTCGGGTAAACTTCTACTCAAGGGACTGAATAAGGATGGACTCTACGTCGTTTTATGGGCTGTCCTATATGCCCAAAGAGTGTCATCTAGTTTGATAGCCCAATCCTTTCTTGATAGACTAACAATTTTCTCAAGGATTCTTTTTAGCTCTAGGTTTGGCACTTCAACCTGCCCACTTGTTTGAGCATGGTAGGGTGTAGCCACTTTATGTCTCACCCCAAACTTTTTAAGCAAAGTGGCGAATTGATTGTTGCAAAAGTGTTTCCCACCATCACTAATTATGGCTCTAGGTGCTCCAAATCTGGTGAAAATATTTTTCCTTAAGAATTCTAACACCACCCTTGCATCATTGGTCCTAGTAGCTATGACTTCTACCCCTTTAGAAACATATTCAACAGCCACCAAGATGTATTCAAAACCATATGAAGACGGAAATGGACCCATAAAATCAATACCCCACACATCAAATAATTCGCATACCAATATGTTAGTGAGGCATTTCATCTTTTCTAGATACATTACCAGTCCTTTGACACCTATCACAAGTGGATACATACCTCTTTGAATCATGATAGAGTGTGGGCCAATAGAAACCTGATTGCATTACCTTTGTTGCTGTTCGATTTGAGCTGAAGTGTCCTCCGGCTTCTCCATCATGGCAATGCTTCAAAATTGATTCAAACTCTGTTTTTGGGACACACCTTCTTATCACTTGATCAGGACAGATTTTGTAGAGGTAAGGATCTTCCCAAAAATAATGTTTCACATCAGCAAGGAACTTCTTTCTTTGCTGCCAGCTTAGCTCCTTAGGGATCCACCCACCTACAAGAAAATTTGCAAAATGAGCAAACCAAGGTTCTTGAAAGCATATTTTCCTTACCTGACATATAACCTCATCCGGGAAGAGTTCAGAAATCCCCTTTTTCTCGCCTTCCTCTGTCTCAAGTCTGGATAAGTGGTCTGCTACCACATATTTAGCTCCCTTCTTATCTTTAATCTCGATGTCAAATTCTTGAAGGAGAAGGATCCACCTGATCAGTCTAGGCTTGGAGTCCCTTTTTACAAAGACATGTTTAAGAGCTGCATGGTCAGTATAAACAACAACTTTCGATCCACTTAAGTATGATCTGAATTTTTCAAAAGAATAAATTACAACCAATAGCTCTTTCTTTGTGGTAGTGTAATTCAATTGTGGCTCGGTGAGTGTGTGGCTAGCATAATAGATGGTGTGAAAAAAAATTTCTTTCCTTTGTCCAAGCACAACCCCTACAGCATAATCACTAGCATCACACATCAATTCGAATGGTATGGTCCAATCCAGAGCAACTACAATTGGTCAAATTTTGCATCTTTCATGAGCAGATTAGACAATGGTTTTGTAATTTTTGAAAATCTTTGATAAACCTCTTATAAAAACCTGCATGTCCTAGGAAGCTCCTTATGCCTTTTATATTTCTCGATGGGGGTAATTTTTCAATCACCTCAATTTTTGCCCAATCCACTTCAATCCCTCTTTTTGAAATTTTGTGGCCCAACACAATGCCTTCATTCACCATAAAGTGACACTTCTCCCAATTCAGCACTAGATTGCTATCTTCACATCTTGTTAGGACTAAATCTAAAATTTTCAAACAAGTCTCAAATGTCAGTCCATAAAGAGTAAAATCATCCATGAAAATCTCCGTAAATTTTTCAATGAAATCATAAAAAAATGTAATCATGCATCGCTGGTGCATTACACAATCCAAAAGGCATCCTTCTATACGGAAACGTTCCATAAGGACAGGTAAAAGTGGTTTTCTCTCGGTCCTCCAGGGAGATAGGAATCTAAAAATACCCGAAATAGCCATCAAGAAAGCAATAGAATTTATTACATGCGAGTCTCTCAAGCATTTGGTCAATAAAAGGTAAAGGGAAATGGTCTTTTCTAGTTGCTGAATTTAATTTTCTGTAATCAATGCAGACTCTCCATCGAGTCACAGTCCTAGTGGGTATTAACTCATTATCTGAATTTTTTATTACTGTCATTCCACCCTTTTTAGGTACCACTTGGACTAGACTAACCCATTTACTATCTGAAATTGGATAAATAATACCTGCATCTAACAACTTTATCACTTTCTTTTTGACCATTTATTGCAAGGTTGGATTTAGCCTTCTTTGAGGTTGAATTGTTGGATTGAAGGAGTCCTCCATCAGAATTTTGTGCATGCATGTGGTTGGGCTGATTCCTTTGATATCTGAAATTGTCTACCCAATCGCCTTCTTATGCTTGCTCAGCACCTCGATCAAGAGTTGTTCCTCCCTAGCATTCAAACAAGAAGAGATAATTATCGGTTTGGAATAATCTTCAAGATAAACATATTTTAAAGAACTAGGCAAGGGTTTGAGTTCAAGTTTAGATGGGTCTTTGATTTCAGCCCCTTTGGCCTCTTCTTTGTTTTATTAAGCCTCTAGTTGTTCTACTTCTTATTGCATGAGGAGATCATCATCTTCTTTTGTGCATGATTGAGCCAAACACCTTTCCAAGCTATCCTTCATCATAATTTCTTGCTGAACATTCTCTTCACATTCATCAATCACATCAATAAAATAACATGTATCATCACAAGAATTTGAAGATCTTTTGATAGCTTGTTTAATGTCAAACACTATCTCTTCATCATTTAATCTAAGGGTTAATTTCCCATGTTTGACATCAATTAGGGAAGTTGCAGTGGCTAGGAATGGTCTCCCTAAAAACAGTTGTAATTCCCAATCCACCTCCATGTCTAGCACCACAAAATCGTATGGGTATATGAATTTTCCAATTCTAACCAGCATGTCCTCAATCAGTCCACTGGGCTTTTTAGTTGATCTATCAGCAAATTGGAGCATGATATTTGTCTCCTTAAGCTCTTCTATATTTAATTTCCAGCAAATGGACAAAGGCGTCAGGTTTATGCTTGCTCCTAAATCACATAGCACTTTGATAAATTTAAAATTCTTGAATTCACAAGGTATAGTGAAACTCCCTGGATCTTTAAGCTTGGTAGGCAATTGATTCTTCAGTATTGCACTACAACTTTCAGTTAACATCACTGTTGCTCTTCAATCCTCCTTTTTCCTGAAAGCACCTCTTTAAGAAACTTTGCATATTGTAGCATCTGCATTAGAGCTTCTACAAAAGGAATGTTAATTTTCAACTTCTTGAAGATATCAATGAACTTTGAAAATTTATCCTCTAATTTATCCTTTTTAGCTCGCTCCAGATATGGCAATGTGTCCAAGTTTATTTCAGCATTAGAGAGAGATTTAGAGGACTTACCTTTTTGTTTGTGCTGTTTACTTACCTCTTTCCCTCATCTTGCTCCTCTCTTTCCTTGTCTTGCTGTTGATTTGCTTTGCCCTCCTCCACCTGAGGTTGCTTTTGCTCTTCTAAGACCTTCCCGTTTCTCAAAGTGATGGTTTTGATCTATTCTTTAGGGTTAGTTTCAGAATTGCTAGGTAAAGTACCTTGGTTCCTACCTGATATAACATTGGCCAGCTGTCCCACTTGTTTTTCCAGATTTTGGATTGATGCCTCCTGATTCTTTAGGTAAGCCTCTTGAGTTTGAAACCTGGATTCAGTCCGAGCATCTCTTTTTTCTTGATTTGCTAGAAACTTTGAAAAGATGTCCTCAAGGTTGGATTTTTGTTCCTGTTCTTGTGTTGCTCTTTGGAAACCAGGTGGTGGTCTTGCTTGAGCATTGGGCAGTTGAGTGCTAGATTGCTGGTTGTTGTTGTTGGACCATGAGAAATTTGGGTGACTCCTCCAACCAAGATTGTAAGTATTGCTATATGGATCATTTGACCTGCAAAAATTTGAAACATAATTAGCCTGGTCTAAAGAACTTACAGCTTGAATATTACCTGCTTGGCATTCATGGTCGGGGTGTCCTCCTCCACACATGTCACAAATCTGAGCAACCAAAGCGGGGCTGTGCAATTTTTTCAATTGTTTGGTTAATGACTCGACTTGAGCCTGCAATGCTAATACATGATCAACATTGTGCACTACAGAAACTCTCCCTCTTCCACTTCTATCCACTGGATATTGGTACATATTAGACGCCATTTCTTCAATCAATTCATAAACATCATTAGGAGACTTTTTGTTCAAAGTACCACCAGCTGCAGCATCAATTAGGCTTTGTGTTGAAACTGTAATTCCATTGTAGAATATCTCCATTTGCTTCCACCTTGGTATTCTATGATTTGGGCATTTTCTGATCAGCTCTTTATACCTTTCCCATGCTTCAAAGAGTTGTTCACCATGTTCTAGCATGAAATTTGAGATGGCACTACACAACTTAATTGTTTTAGCAGGTGGAAAATACTTACCAAGGAGCTTCTTTTGTAGCTCATCCCATGTTCGAATTGAATCTGGTGGTAGTGTGGATAGCCAACTTTTTGCTCTATCCCTTAGAGTGAAAGGGAACAATCTCAACCAAACAGCTTCATTAGTAACATCTTCAAATTTGAAAGTATCACATAATTCAAAAAATCTTTCAATATGTTCATTAGGATCCTCATTAGACAAACCTCCAAATTGAAAACTGTTTTGAATCATTGACAGAATTTGAGGTTTGATTTCGAATTTGTTTGGAACTTCAGGTCTCACAATGGTTGATCTTTGCGCATTGGGGTTTGATGTTACATAATGTTTCATCATTTTCTCAATTCTTCCTCACGTTGATCTTCCATTGCTGAATTTTCTCTTCTCCTTCGGTGAAGGAGTGATCTTTCTGGTTCCGGATCTGGTTCAGCTAGTGGACCTTCACTAGACCTTGTTTTCATGCACAAACCCGGTTCAACTAGAAAGAAAAAATAAAAAAATTAAACTCAATCAACAAAATAAAATTCACTTAAACTTACTCTCAATTCAATGGTCCCCGGCAACGGCGCCAAAAACTTGTTGGGTGTCTAGCAAGTGCACTAGGTCAGCAAGTAATATAGACTCGAGAGTCCAGATATCGATCCCACAGAGACCTTGATGAGAACTCAGTTTAAACAAAGATTTTTCTACTGATTGAGGAAAAGAATTTTTGGTTTTTTGAAAACTGTAAAACAAAACAGAATTAAACTATTGGAAAACCTTATGGAGATGAGATGTCGGGAAAAAGTGTCAATCTCTCCTAGTTGTTAACATGCAGAGTTCTGATTTTTATAGCGCAAATACTTTTACCTTGACTAAGCTTTTGAAGACCTGGTTACCCATATACAGGAAATAACTTTCACCTATTCTTTTAACTCCATCACAATCCAGAATCATTCAAATCCTAGGTGCATAAATATAAAAGATTAAAGATTAACTTTCTCTTATTCAGAACAAGAGTTATAAACAGTCACATCGCTTTCCACTAGTCTCCATCACAATTCGGAACGATCTAGTTAGAAAAACGAGTTGTTTTAGAAAACAAAGAATCAAATAACTAACCCAAATCTCTACTGAACTTTAACTTCTCTATTCGAACGTCATTAAGCTTCAGATATCAATTTAGATTAGAAATAAGCAATGAACACAGATTCTAAAACAAAGGCTAAGTGATAAGTGTCTAAAAGACACTATCTTTAAGCATGAAAATTGAGTGAAAAGTCTAAATCCAAACCAATTCTGAGTATAAAAGCAACACATTTCACTCAATTTCATGTTTTGTGCCTCAGGTACCAAGTGGAAGAAGGAAAACTGGATTTGGAGCAAAAACGAAGGAAAAATGAGCAAAAGAAGCCAAAAAGAAGGATGGCGCACCCACGCCAGAATCGGTGCCACCGCGCCAGAAAAATATTCAATGGACATGAAAGCCAACGGTTGGGGAATGTGAAATGGTGCGACTGTGCCATCTGAGGGTGCTACCGCGCCAAAGAGCTTCCGCTACCTTACTCAGAGACAGCATGGACGCGCTGAAGAGTTGCTGAAGAAGGAAAGAGAAGTTGTCGTTCTGGGGAGGAAAGGAAAGTCTAAGTAGTGGCGCGACCGTGCCACTTCTATAGCAAAATATGGCACGACCGCGCCAAGAAGTCTCCTAATTTGGCTAGGGTTCGAAGGCTGTCTCTAGACTTAAAAAGTACACCGCTCCAGTGGCGCGACTTCGCCAGAATCAGGCATAATACCGGCGCAACCGCGCCAATGACTCAACAACACAAAGTCGCAAAAATCTCAGGATCCTGACATCCAATCAAGCCTAAACTTGGGAAACGAAGTCCTAAGTGTCTAAGGAAGGTATCCACGAAGATTTTAAGGAATTATATTCGAGTTTTAAGTGCTTTGAATGACCAAGAAGTGAAGATCAATTCAAAGAAGGAAACTACTACCAGGAGAAGAAGTTGAGTCCGAAATTTATGAAGAACATATCTGGAGTTCCCGTGGTCCAATTGAAGCAAAATTTGGACTGAAGATTCCTGAGGATACTAAGGATCATATCATGAAAATTGAGTCTAGTCCAACTCCGTTTTCTCAAGTTTTATATTTCCAAAGTGGTGGACCCAGTGCTGGAATTGGCAACAGAATCAAGCAACTTCTTCAAATCATATCTCGAGTTTTCCAACTCAGATTGGATTCAAATTTTGTGAGCAAGGCAAGGACCATATAAGGAAGGTTCGTGTATCATTTCAGCCAATTCCGATGTTGGAAAGACATAATTCATACCCCTGGACAAAGACCAATTTATAAGGCCTGGGCAGCAGGACAAGTATAAATAGGGGTCCGAGGCAGAGCACAAAACATCCATTTTTTATCATTCAGTTCTTAGTGTAATTTCCAGCTTTGTAGTTAGTTTAGAGAGAGGAGAAGGTCCAGATAGAGTCTTACACGTCCTCTGGCCACTTTGAGGGACAAAGGTGGAGATTTCAGCCTAAGGAGTAAGAGTGACCAAGAGCAGCCTTCCAAAGCGAGTTTCTATACTTAGTTGTTTTTCTTTCATGGCTGTTATCAAAATCTTGTTGTGTGTTTTTAATTCCAGTATGGAGTAGTCATTTTTAGTTGGGAGTCCATGACTCCCTAGGCATGTAATGAGATTGACACTTTATTATCTATTTGGTTTTCAATTTGGTGCATGAATGATTTTTCCAAAGTGTATAATTCTTGATTCATACTTGTTGTCTGCTATGTACTGGTTATAAGGTGACGCTAGACTTAAGGTAAGATACGCTGATAGGGTTGTACAAGTCTTTTTGAATTCATACACTAGGCATATTAATTGATCCTTGGGTTAATCCTCGACCTTAAAGCAATACCCTGTTGGATTAGTTGATTTGTCTATGACATAAGAGCTTCATGTTTATGCTATCAAGTAGAGTAGATTATGCCGACAAGTTTGCTCTAGGAGATAGAAATAGGTGATGCCGATGCGGATTGTAGCCATGGTTTTATAAGATCGTCAGAAATTGATTTCCAAAACATAACTTTATTCAATCTCAGAAGTGTCTAGGGAGGGAATTGGATTCCCAATGTCTTCTTCCATCATTGAAATTTCTCAAAGGCTTTTTCTCAACAGTTTTCAATTACTGGTTTAGTTTAACTTTCTGTCTCTCAAATCAGAATTCTCAAACTTTAGATTTTTATTCAGAAAGCAATTAACTGCTGGCTTGGTCCTTGTGGGACGATATTCGGAATTGCATAAAGTCTATATTACATTGATTAGTCCTCTTGCTAGTGATTAGCTAGGATCGCATAAAGTTTTTTGCGTTGTTGCCGGGGTCCAAAGTTTCTAGTTGTAATTGTTTAGAATTTAAAAAGTTAGAGATTTGAGTTTTTATTTTTATTTTTCAGGTGGTTCATGACCAGATCTCGAGTGGAACCATCCCAAGAAATTGATCCTGAACCAGAAAGAGCTTTAAGGCAAAGGCTGAAGGAAAATCAAAACCAGAGCACTCCCAAGAACCAAGAAGACATGGATAACGGCGAAGGCACTCATGAAGAACAAAGACCATGGAGAACAATGGAGGATTAAGTCACACAAAGCCCAAACACAAACAGGACAAGTATCATCACTCCCACTATTCAATCTAATAATTTTGATTTAAACCTCAGCTTATTGTTATGCTGCAAACTCATTATCAGTTTAGTGGGTTGGCTAATGAAGATCCTAATGACCATCTTGAAAGATTTTTGGACTTGTGTGCTACTTTTAAATACAATGTTATGTCAGATGATGCAGTCAGATTGAGGGTTTTTAAGTTCACCTTGGCTGGACGAGCAAAGACATGGCTGAACACTCTACCAGCAGGGTCTATTGCCACTTGGGAAGAGCTGCAAAAAAAATTCCTAGGTAAGTATTTTCCACCAGCAAAGACCATCAAATTAAGGAATAAAATCTCTCAATTCTTGTAGGAACCAGAAAAACACCTTTCGGAGGCAAGGGAGAGGTTCAATGGACTTCTCAAAAGATGCCCAAATCACAAGATAGAGCTCTGGAGCCAGATTGAGATCTTCTACAATGGCTGAACATAAATACAAGAAGCATGATAGATGTTGAATCTAGTGGTTCGATCAGTAAAAAGACTCCTGAAAAAGTGCATGAGTTATTAGAGGAGATGACAGCCAACATATACCAATATCTGCTAGAGCGATCAAGCAAGAAGGCTGCTGGAGTATTCAAACTGGACTCCTCCACCTCTGTACAAGCACAATTAGATGCACTTCAGCAACAAATAACAACTTTGCAACAAAAACCAACCCATGTGGTAGCTGCGATCTGCGAATTATGTGGAGGAGGACATGCTGATTATGAATGCCAAGGTAATGTATATGCTCTGAATTCCACACCTGAACAAGTTAATTTTATTGGAAATTCTCACAGGATGGACCCGTACAGCAATACATACAACCATGGCTGGAAAAACCATCCAAATTTCTCTTGGAATAATGCAAATCAAGCAAGGCAGCCACCTCCTGGATTCGAACCATTACAAGCCAATGCACAACAAAAGGAGGAGCTGCTAGCCACCAAGGCTGAATTGGTGGAAGAAAAAAAGTTGAATCGAGCAATGTATGCAGAGTTGCAATCACTAAGGCAATCATTCACACTTCTGACCACCTAGGTAAATCATCTTAATCAAAGTGCATATGAGAGGCTGAGAGGAGCTCTACCTAGCAACTCGGAAGTAAATCCAAAAGAGCAAGTCAAGGCCATAACACTTAGAAGTGGAAAGACTCTCGAGGAGCTCCAACCATAAAAACAACCAGCCATGGAAGAAGAGAAAAATCAGAAAGGAGAAGAAGAGCGAGAACGAGAACGAGAAACGGTAAGTCCACCAGCTTCCCCAAGAAAGAAAAAAGGTAAGGATACACTTCCTATTACTGATATTGATGTAAGGAATTTACCTTACCCAAGTAGAGCTAAAATGGACATTCTAGAAAGTAACTTTGCTAGGTTTCTAGAAACCTTTAAGAAATTGCAGATTAACATTCCACTTCTTGAAGCATTGAAGCAAATGCCTCTTTATGGCAAGTTTCTTAAAGAGGTCATATCCGAAAAAAGAAAGATGGAGGAGAAAGGTACGGTCTTACTGAATGAAAATTGCAGTGCAATCTCGAAGAATGACCTTCCAACAAAATTAAAAGATCCAGGGAGTTTTACAATACCTTGTGAAATTGGTTCAAATAAATTTGCAAATGCTTTATGTGACAAGATGGGTAGAGGCCATAACAACCAGAACTAATGATGCCAAGGTTGTCATTGAATTTTTGAAAAAAATACTTTTTGTCATTTTGGCACTCCTAGAGCTATCATCAGTGATGGGGTAAAGCATTTTTACAACACTCCTTTTAAAAACTTGTAGAAAAAATATGGAGTCACCCACAAAGTCGTCACCCCATACCATGCCCAAACCAGTGGCCAAGTAGAAGTGTCCAATAGAGAGATCAAGAGAATTCTGGAAAAAATAGTTAACACTTCAAGAAGAGATTGGAAAACCAAGCTAGATGATGCATTATGGGCCTATAGGACAGCTTTTAAAACACCAATAGGCATGACCCCCTATAGGTTGGTTTATGATAAGGCATGCCATCTCCCTTTGGAATTAGAGTATAAGGCATATTGGGCAACCAAGTTCTTGAATTTTGATATGAAAGCTGCTGGAGATAATAGACTGCTGCAACTAAATGCATTAGATAAGTTTAGGTACTGGTCCTATGAGAATGCCAAGATGTATAAAGAAAAAACTAAAAAATGGCATGATGAGCACATCTTACCCAAGGAATTTAAACCTGGTCAACTTGTCCTCTTGTTTAATAGCAGACTTAGGTTGTTTCCTGGAAAGCTTAGATCAAAATGGACTGGTCCTTTTTTAGTGGAAAGAGTGTTAAAATCAGGGGCAGTGGAAATCAAAAACCCAAAAGATCAATCCACCTTTATTGTGAATGGACAAAGGCTCAAAAGATACATATCTCCTGATTTCCATCAGGAAAGAACCTTCACAATCCTATCTAACCAGAAGAAGTCACAAAGTCGAGCTAGGACTATAAACCAGAACTCATTTACTTGTTTTAAAATAGGACTGCATTGAAATTTCGTGGATTTTGTAATTTTTTAGGTCTTTGCATGATTAGTTGATTGATTTTGCATGAGTAGGATAGAATTAGGCTAGAAAGAGTTTTAATTCTTCACCATAAATAGAAAACAAAAAAAAAAAAAAAAAAAAACCTACAATTTTTTTTGAAACTGGCGCTACCGCGCCAAAATTGGCGCCATCGCGCCAGTTCAACAAACATTTTTGAGCTGAAAGTTTGAATCAGTCTCTCCTCTGGGAGAATATGCTTTGGTGTCTATGTATATGATGTTTTAGAGTGATTTTTGTCTGCATTGTTCATTAATATGTACTCAATCTCCATTCATATTGATGACATGATATTTTGCACTCTCACTATGTCCCAAAGCATGATTTCCTCATTGAAAATGTGTGGTAACTGAATCAGCATCAGTATCTAACTAATAAAACTCTGTTTAAAGTGGAAATTTTTAAAAACACATTCAGGATGCTGATATTTGAGTGAATTATTGGACGCGTCCGAGCCATATTCTGGCGCTACCGCGCCACTGTCTCATTAAGTTACAACCAATCCAGAGCTCAAAAATGGGGAATTCTACTGCAGGTATGCATCTTAGACTCAGTATTGCGCACGAGAACAAACTAAATTCAATTCTATTTCGATTTGTTGTACACCATGCACAAATAGTGAGCACTAACCCATGAAGACAAATTTCAATTCAAAGAGCAAACAAGGGGAAGTCGCATTCCACTTCAGGCACAACCAGATTGATCTGGGAAGTTTTCATCCTACTTCTTATTTTTATTTATGCTTTGGGGACAAAGCAGGTTTTTAAAGTTTGGGGTGGGATATTCTTTCTTCGAGTTTTCAAAATCTCTGTTTTCAAAAACTTTTACACCAGAAACAGATCCAAAGAGATTTAGAAAAACACCAGTGGAAAAACCCTGAGTAAATAGAGAGCATGATTCACTTTCTTGAGAAATAACTTAGTTCAAATTGCTTAGTCTTTATTGGAGGAGAAATTTTCTTTAAAACTAGTTTTTGGAAAACAAAGTATAAGTGCGAAAGTTGATGTAAAACTCTAGAATCAACCTGAGGAAAGCTTGAGGCAAAACAGAGAAAGGTTTTCAAACATCCTGAAGTGATTTAGGCACCTCTTTTCAATCAATTGAGCCTTTTCATGTCACCTACTGGAATGCACAAGATGCATCACTTTTTGTCAAACACCTTGAGCCAACAAGATCCCTGATTTGTTCAAATCCCACATTACATAAACCAGCCTTTGTGATAAACCAACTTGTTTCCTACTGACCTATATATCTCTCCAAATTATTGAAGTGTTCTATTTGAATGAGCATGGACAAAAATCTGAAGTTATAAGGAGGGATGAAAGAAGAGTACAGAGTTTGTTTTTGAAAAAAAAAAAAAATAAGAAGGAAAAAGGAACAAGATGGAGGCTAAATCAGGAGAAAGGCCACCTTGTGTGTGCACCGGGTCTCGGGCCTCAGCATGCTTAGGGACTCTGAGTCAATCGACAAGGTAAGCTGGACTTCAGACAAAGCCAAGGAAAAAGAAAGAAAAGGTTGTGGGTTAGTTAGGAGAAAGGCCACCTCGTGTGTGCACCGGGTCTCGGGCGTCAGCAAGCTTAGGGACTCTGAGTCAACCGACGAGGTAAGCTAGACTCTGGACAAACCCAAAAGAAAAGAATATGGGATCAATGCAAGAAAATAAGTTTGGGGTGGAAAAACTTGGAGAGAGATCATCGGAATTTACTCATGCTCAGAAAGATGGAACATGGAAATGAGGAGGGTAAAACCCAAAAGATAAGCGTACAATTTGACCATACCCATTACCCATGCCCCATTACAACCTAGAAAAGACCTATTGATCAGGATTATGGATTCCATGAGGTTAGTGGAGAGTGGACTGAGGGTTGGCTTATGGAGTTAACTGAGACTTCTCACTTGTATGGGGATGAAGATCTTTGAAAATTTAAAGAAAATTTTGAATTATGTTTTGATTAAGCAAGGAGAACCATAATTAGGAAAGGATTGAATCATACATTTTGAAACTTGCAAGGGGATTGCCACTGTTCTTTTCTTAATCTCCACAGACTTACTTGGTTGTTTCTTTCAGATTTTGCTCGAGGACGAGCAAAGGTTTAAGTTTGGGGTTGTGATAAGTGTCTAAAAGACATTATCTTTAAGCATGAAAATTGAGTGAAAAGTCTAAATCCAAACCAATTATGAGTATAAAAGCAACACATTTGACTCAATTTCATGTTTTGTGCCTCAGGTACCCAGTGGAAGAAGGAAAACTGGATTTGGAGCAAAAACGAAGGAAAAATGAGCAAAAGAAGCCAAAAAGAAGGATGGCACGCCCGCGCCAGAATCAGCGCCACCGCGCCGGAAAAGTATTCAAAAATTCAAAGTATTGGACAAAAATGCCAAACGACTCAATGGACTTGAAAGCCAACGGTTGGGGAATGTGAAATGGCGTGACTGCCCCATCTGAGGGCGCTACCATGCCAAAGAGCTGGCATTACATAACTCAGAGACAGCATGGACGCACCAAAGAGTTGTTGAAGAAGGAAAGAGAAGTTGTCGTTCTAGGGAGCAAAGGAAAGTCTAAGTAGAGGCGCGACCGCGCCACTTCTACAACAAAATATGGTGCGACCGCACCAAGAAGTCTCCTAATTTGGCTCGGGTTCAAAGGCCGTCTCCAGACTTAGAAAGTACTCCGCTCCAGTGGCGTGACCGCGCCAGAATCAGGCATAATACCGGTGCGACCGCGCCGAAGACTCAGCAACTCAAAGTCGCAAAAAAATTGGGATCCTGACATCCAATCAAGCCTAAACTTGGGAAACGAAGTCCTAAGTGTCTAAGGAAGGAATCCACGAAGATTCTAAGGAATTATATTCGAGTTTTAAGTGCTTTGAATGACCAAGAAGTGAAGATCAATTCAAACAAGTAAACTGCTGCCAGGAGAAGAAGTTGAATCCGAAATTTATTAAGAACATATCTGGAGTTCCCGTGTTCCAATTGAAGCAAAATTTTGACTGAAGATTTCTGAGGATACTAAGGGTCATATCACGAAAATTCAGGCAAGTCCAAGTCGGGTTTCTCAAGTTCTATACTTCCAAAGTGGTAGACCAAGTGCAGGAATTGGCAACAGAATCAAGCAACTTCTTCAAATCATATCTCGAGTTTCCCAACTCAGATTGGATACAAATTTTGTGAGCAAGGCAAGGACCACCTAAGGAACGTTCGTGTGTAATTTCAGCCAATTCTGAGGTCGAAAAGACATAATTTATACCCCTGGACAGAGACTAATTTACAAGGCCTGAGTAGCAGGAGAAGTATAAATAGGGGTCCGAGGCTGAACACAAAACATCCAATTTTTATCATTCAGTTCTTAGTGTAATTTCCAGCTTTGTAGTTATTTTAGAGAGAGGAGAAGGTCCAGGGGAGTCTTACACGACCTCTGGCCACTTTGAGGGAGAAAGGTGGAGATTTCAGCCTAAGGAGCAAGAGTGACCAAGAGCAGCCTTCCAAAGGGAGTTTTTGTACTTAGTTGTTTTTCTTTCAAGGCTGTTATCAAAATCTTGTTGTCTGTTTTTAATTCCAGTATGGAGTAGTCATTTTTAGTTGGGAGTCCATGACTCCCTAGGCATGTAATGAGATTGATACTTTATAATCTATTTGGCATGTAATGAGATTGATACTTTATAATCTATTTGGCATGTAATGAGATTGATACTTTATAATCTATTTGGTTTTCAATTTGGTGCATGAATGAGTTTTCCAAAGTGTATAATTCTTGATTCATACTTGCTGTCTGCTATGTACTGGTTATAAGGTGACGCTAGACTTAAGGTAAGATATGTTGATAGGGTTGTACAAGTCTTTTTGAATTCATACACTAGGTAGATTAATTGATCCTTGGGTTAATCCTCGACCTTAAAGTAATACCCTGTTGGATTAGTTGATTTGTCTATGACATAAAAGCTTCATGTTTATGCTATCAAGTAGAGTAGATTATGCCGGCTAGTTTGCTCTAGGAGATAGAAATAGGTGATGCCGATGCGGATTGTAGCCATAGTTTTATAAGCTCGTCAGAAATTGATTTTCAAAACATAACTTTATTCAATCTCAGAAGTGTCTAGGGAGGGAATTGGATTCCCAACGTCTTCTTCTATCATTGAAATTTCTCAAAGGCTTTTTCTCAACAGTTTTCAATTACTGATTTAGTTTAACTTTCTTTCTCTGAAATCAGAATTCTCAAACTTTAGATTTTTTTTCAGAAAGTAATTAACTGTTGGCTTGGTCCTTGTGGGACGATATTCGGACTTGCATAAAGTCTATATTACATTGATTAGTCCTCTTGCTATTGATTAGCTAGGATCGCATCACTAAGTACTATATTGCTATAAACTTCAAAACTCAAACAAATCACAACTAGGAGTTCATGACTTCCCCATTAGAGAGAGACTACTCCATGATAATAGTATGAACTCACAAAAATGATTCAATTACTGCCATGGAAATCAAAACAAACTAAGTACAGAAACCCCCTTGAAGGACTACCTTTAGCTTCTCTTTTGCCTTGGCTGGAATCTCCACCTCTTCTCTCCAAAGTGCCAAAAGGTCGTGCAAGACTCCCTCTGGACTTCCTCTCCTCTCAAAACTAACTACAAAAATAAGAAACTAAACTAAAACTGAATTTTGAACTCAAAACTGGATGCCTTGCACTCTGCCTCGGACCCCTATTTATACTTGTTCGGCTGTCCTGGCCTTGTACTTTGGTCTCTATCCAGGGGTGTGAAATATCACTTCCCGACCTCATAATTGGATGAAATTACATGAGAACCTTTCTTCCATGGTCCTTTCCTTGTGTACTAAATTTGAGTCCAATTTGAGTTAGGAAACTCAAGATGTGATGCTCAGAAGTTGGGTTGATTCTGCTGCCAATTTCAGCACTGGGTCCACCACTTTAAAAGTATAAAACTCTAAAAACCCGATTTGGAGGGACCTGAATTTGCGTAATATGATCCTCTATCTCCTTAGGAATTTTCAATCCAAATTTGGGTTCAATTGGGAATCAGGAACTCCGGATATGCTCTTCTTCAAACTCGGATTTTTCTTCTCTTCTGGCAGTAGTTTCCTTCTTTGTACGGAACTTCACTTCTTGGTCATTCAAAACACCTAGGACTCGAGCAAATTTCCTTAGAATCTTCGTGGATACCTTCCTTAGGTAATTAGGACTTCTTCCCCCAAGTTTGGGCTTGATTGGTTGTCAGGATCCCGAGATTTTTGTGACTTTGCGTTGCTGAGTCATCGACGCGGTCGCGCCGATAATGTGCATGGTTCTAGCGCGGTCACGTTACTAGAGCAGAGTTCTTTCTAAGTCAGGAATCGGCCATCGAAACCGTGACGAGTAAGAAGACTTCTTGGCGCGGCAGCGTCATATTTTACTGCTGTTGTGGCGGGGCAGCGCCACTCCTTAGCCTTTTCCATTGGTTCCATGAACGACAACTCCTCTTTTTGTATTTGGCATCTCTTTGGCACATCCATGCTGTCTCGGAGTGAGGTAGCGCCAGTTCCTTAGCACGGTAGAGCCCTCTATAGGCGCGGGCACGCCATTTCACTTTCCCGAGTTGTCTTCTTTGAAGCCTTCCTAGCCGTTGGGTATTTTCCTCCATTTATTTGAAATTTTTACTATTTTCCCAACGCAGTCGTGCCCGAATCGGCGTAGTCGCGCCATACCCTTTTTGGCTTATTTTGCTCATTTTTGCTTTAGTTTCACTCAAAATTCGGATTTTATTCTTCAACCAGTTACCTGAGACACAAACCATGCAATTGGGTTATATTTGTCATTTTCAAGCTGATAATTAACTCAAAATTTTGATTTCTAATCATTTATTAATGCATAAATAGTGTCTTTTAGACACTTATCACTTTGCATACAAACAACTAGGAAGGATTGACACTTCTCCCCAACATCTCATCTCCATAAGGTTTAGTCATCTGGCTCATTAGTTAAAATTCTATTTTTCTTTTCCAGTGGCTTATTAGTCATCAATCATCAGAAAAATCTTTGCTTAGACTAGGTTCTCATCAAGGTCTATGTGGGATCGATATTTGGACTCTTAAGTCTACATTACTTGCTGACCTAATTCACTTGCTAGACACACAACAAGTTTTTGGCGCCGTTGCCGGGGACCATTGAATCGAGAGTAATTTTAAGTAAATTTTATTTTGTTGATTGAGTTTAATTTTTTTTTTTCTATCTTTTCAGGCTGAACCGGGTTTGTGCATGAAAACAAGGTCTAGTGAAGACCCTCTAGCTGAACCAAATTTGGAACTGGAAAGATCACTCCTTTACCGAAGGAGAAGAGAAAATTCAGCAATGGAAGTGCAAAACGAGGAAGAACGGGCTGAAAACACGATGTAAGACTATGTAACATCAAACCCCAATGCGTAAAGATCAACCATTGTGAGACCTGAAGTTCCCAATAGATTCGAAATCAAGCCTCAAATTCTGTCAATGATTCAAAACAATTATCAATTTGGAGGTTTGGCTAATGAAGATCCTAATGAACATATTGAAAAATTTCTTGAATTATGTGATACTTTCAAATTTGAAAATGGTACTAATGAAGTTGTTTGGTTGAGATTATTCCCATTCACTCTAAGGGATAGGGAAAAAAGTTGGTTATCCACACTACTACCTGATTCAATTCGAACATGGGACAAGGTACAAAAGAAGTTCCTTGGTAAGTATTTTCCACCTGCTAAAACATTTAAGTTGCGTAATGCCATCTCAAATTTCATGCAGGAACATGATGAGCAAATCTTTGAAGCTTGGGAAAGATATGAGCTGCTCAGAAAATGCCCAATTCATGGAATACCACGATGGATGCAAATGGAAATATTTTACAACGGAATTACAGTTTCAACACGAAGCTTGATTGATGCTGCAGCTGGTGGTACTATGAACAAAAAGACTCCTAATAAAGTTTATGACTTGATTGAAGAAATGGCGTATGCAATCCCAGCTAATCACTAGCAAGAGGATCAATGTAATATAGACTTAGGTTAAGTCTGAATATTGTCCCTCAAGGACCAAGCTAATAGATAATTGTTTTTCTAGTTTGAAAACTAAAGTTTGAGAAATCGATTGGAAAGGAGTTACAAAAAAAGAAAATAAACTAATCTACCTAATCCAATAGAGATCAAGAGAGGGTTTTTGATAAAATCTGTATGGAAAAGACATTGGGAATTCAATTCCTCCCTAGCTACTTCTGAGATTGAATAAAATTAACGATTCAGATAACAAACTTAACAATCTTATTAAATCCATGGCTACTTCCGCATCGGCATCACCTTCTATCTCCTAGAGACAACCAGTCGACATGATCAACTCTATTTGATAGCATAAATATAAAGCTCAACGACCCTACCTATGGTCGGCAATCAGGTCTTATGCCATAGATAAGTCAATCAAATAAAAGTGTATTACTTTAAGGTCAAGGATTAACCCTAAGACAAGCTCAACTTACCTAGTGCATGAACTCAAAAAGAACTTGTACATCCTATCAAACATATCTCACCTTATGTCAAACTTCACCTTATAACCAGTACATCGTAAAATAGCAAGCATGAAACAAGGAATTAATAGCTTATTGCTACTCATTCATACTCGATTTTGAAATCTAATAAAGTATGAATCTCATTACATAGCTAGGGAGTCATGAAATCCCAAGATAAAAGACTATTCTATGCTGGAAATTAAAGAACAAAACAAGGTCTTGAATACAACCATGAAGAAGAAAAGAAAAGATAAACAAAGTACAAACTTCCCTTGAGAAGAATCTACTTGTTGAAGATGGCTTCCAATGCCTGCTTCTCCTCCTTGCCTCCTCAATGCAACACGAGGTCATGCAATAGAACTAAAGAACACAACAGGAAATTCAACTAAAATTTGATGCCTTACTCTCCTCCACAGACCCCTATTTATAGTTGAACTTCTGTCCAAGCCTTGTAATTTGGTCTCTGTCTAGGGGTCTAAAATATGCCTTTTCGACCTTAGAATTTGATGAAATTACATGAGAATATTTCTTCTATAGTGCTTGCCTTGTGTACAAAATTTTAGTTCAATCTGATTAGGCAATTTAAGATATGATGCTGAGAAGTTGGGTAGGTTCTGCTGCCAATTTCAGCACTGGTTCCACCACTTCGAAAATTAAAAACCCCAAAAGGACGACTTGAATTGATCTGATTTTTTGTGATATGATTCTCAATCCTCTCGGGAGTCTGTGGTACAAATTTAGATTCAATTGGGAGTTGAAATAACCAGATATGCCCTTTTCAAACTCGGACTGTAATTTCATTTTTTAGCAGTCTCCTAATCAGGAATGGACTTCACCTCTTAGGATTCACATCAATTTCCTCTAGAGACTTCGTGGACACCTTCCTTATACACTTAGGACTCTACCTCCCACGTTTGAACTTGAGTACTTGTCAGAATCCTGAGATTTTTGCGATTTTGCATTGCTGAGTCAGTGGCGCAGTCGCGCCGTTAATGTGTCTGATATTGGCGCGGTCGCCACTCAGTCGCACCGTTAATGTGTCTGATATTGGCGTGGTCGCCACTCGGGCAGAATTTCTTCTAAGTACTCAGATGGAAAAAGTCATGGTCATGTTTGGAAACTCCATAGGCCTAGTGGCGCCATCTTGGTGCGGTAGCGCCGTTATGGTGGCGCGGTAGCGCCAGATTTTGTCCTCCAACTGGTACAGTCGTGCCGGTTCCTCCAACCTTGTACCTTTTTGCACTTTAATCTCCATATTTTCCTCATTTTAGCTCCGATTTCAATAATTCTTGTTGCGTTGGACTCCTGAGAGAAAAAACATGAATTTAAGATATCTTTCATGATATTATGATGATTATTGACTTCAAAATATAATTTCTAATTCAAATTGAGGCCTAAAAATAGTGTCATTTAGGATTTGAAAGTTCTAGATTGTGATGGAGTTCAAAGAATAGGTGAAAGTTAATTCTTGTATATGGGTAACCAGGTTTTCAAAAGCTAAGTCAAGGTAAAGGTACTTGAGCTATAAAATCAGAACTTTGCATACTAACAACTAAGAGGGATTGACACTTCTCCCCAACATCTTATCTCCATAAGGTTTAGTCATCTGGTTCATTAGTTAAAATTATATTTTTCTTTTCTAGTTCTCAAAAATAAAAAATTGCTTACCTCAATCATCAGAAAAATCTTTACTTAGACTAGGTTCTCATCAAGGTCTCTGTGGGATCGATATCTGGACTCTTAAGTCTATTTTACTTGCTGACCTAGTGCACTTGCTAGACACACAACAAGTTTTTTGGCGCCATTGCGAGGACCATTGAATCGAGAGTATGTTTAAGTAAATTTTATTTTGTTGATTGAGTTTAATTTTTTTTTATTCTATCTTTTCAGGCTGAACCGGGTTTGTGCATGAAAACAAGGTCTAGTGAAGACCCTCTAGCTGAACCAGATCTGGAACTGGAAAGATCACTCCTTTACCGAAGGAGAAGAGAAAATTCAGCAATGGAAGTGCAAAACGAGGAAGAATGGGCTGAAAAGACGATGTAAGACTATGTAACATCAAACCCCAATGCGTAAAGATTAACCATTGTGAGACCTGAAGTTCCCAATAGATTCGAAATCAAGCCTCAAATTCTGTCAATGATTCAAAACAATTATCAATTTGGAGGTTTGGCTAATGAAGATCCTAATGAACATATTGAAAAATTTCTTGAATTATGTGATACTTTCAAATTATAAAATGTTACTAATGAGGTTGTTTGGTTGAGATTATTCCCATTCACTCTAAGGGATAGGGCAAAAACTTGGTTATCCACACTACCACCTGATTCAATTCGAACATGGGATGAGCTACAATAGAAGTTCCTTGGTAAGTATTTTCCAACTGCTAAAATAATTAAGTTGCGTAATGCCATCTCAAATTTCATGCAGGAACATGATGAGCAACTCTTTGAAGCATGGGAAAGATATAAGGAGCTGCTCAGAAAATGCCCAAATCATGGAATACAATGATGGATGCAAATGAAAATATTTTACAATAGAATTACAGTTTCAACACGAAGCTTGATTGATGTTGTAGCTGGTGGTACTATGAACACAAGATTCCTAATGAAGTTTAGGACGTGATTGAAGAAATGGTGACTAATATGTACCAATACCCAGTGGAAAGAAGTGCGAGAGGAAGAGTTACGGGAGTGTGTAACATTGATCCCGTATTAGCATCGTTGCAGGCTCAAGTCGAGTCATTAACCAAATAATTAACAAAATTGCACACCCCCTCTTTGGTTGCTCAGATTTGTGACATGTGTGGGAGGATATTTGAACCAAGCATGCCAAGCATGTAATATTCATGTTGTAAGTTCTTTAGACCAAGCTAATTTTGTTTCAAATTTTTGCAAGTCAAATGATCCATATAGCAATACTTTCAATCCTGGTTGGAGGAGTCATCCAAATTTCTCATGGTCCAACTACAACCAGCAACCCAGCACTCAACAGGCAAATGCATAAGCAAGACCACCACCTGAATTCCAAAGACCAGCACAAGAACTGGAACAAAAATCCAGCCTTGAGGATATTTTTTCAAAGTTTCTAGCAAATCAAGAAAAAAGAGATGTTAGGACTGAAGCTAGGCTTCAAACTCAAGAAGCTTCCCTAAAGAATTAAGAGGCATCAATCTGAAATCTAGAAATACACGTGGGACAGCTGGCCAATGTTATATCAGGAAGGAACCAAGGTACTTTGCCTAGCAATTCTGAAACTAACCCGAAAGAACAGATCAACGCTATCACTTTGAGAAGCGGGAAGGTCTTAGAAGAGCTAAAGCAACCTTAGGTGGAGGAGGACAAAACACATCAGCAGCAAAACAAAGAAAGAGATGAACAAAATGTGGAAAGAGAGGTAAGTAGACATCACAAACAAAAAGGTAAGTCATCCCAATCTCTCTCTAATGCTGAAATAAACTTGGACACATTACCCTATCCGGAGCGAGCAAAAAAGGATAAATTGGAGGAAAATATTTTAAAATTTATTGATATCTTCAAGAAGTTAGAAATTAACATTCCTTTTGTAGAAGATTTAATGTAGATGCCACAATATGCAAAGTTTCTTAAAGAGGTGCTTTCAGGAAAAAGAAGGATTGAACAGCAAGGAACAGTGATGCTAACAGAAAATTGTAGTGCAATACTGAAGAATCAATTGCCTACTAAGCTTAAAGATCCAGGGAGAAGTTTCACTATACCTAGTGAATTCAAAAATTTCAAATTTAACAAAGTATTATGTGATTTAGGAGCTAACATAAACCTGATGCCTTTGTCTATTTGAAGAAAATTAAATCTGGAAGAGCTTAAGGAGACCAATATCATGCTCCAATTTGCTGATAGATCAACTCAAAAGCCCAATAGATTGATTGAGGATGTGCTGGTTAGAATTGGGAAATTCATATACCCATGCGATTTTGTGGTGCTAGACATGGAGGTGGATTGGGAATTATCACTGATTCTAGGGAGACTATTCCTAGCCACCGCAACTGCCTTAATTGATGTCAAATAAGGAAAATTAACCCTTAGATTAAATGATAAAGAGATAGTGTTTGATATTAAATAAGCTATCAAGAGACCTTCAAATTCTTTTGATGATACATGTTACTTTATTGAAGTGATTGATGAATGTGCAGAGAATGTCCAACAAAAGATTATGATGAAAGATAGCTTGGAAAGATGTTTAGCTCAATCATTCACAAAAGAAGATGATGATCCCCTTATGCAACAAGAAGTGGAACAACTAAAGGCTAAAAGAAATAAAGAAGAGGAAAAGGGAGATGAAATCAAAGACATATCTAAACTTGAATTTAAACCCTTGCCTAGTTCTTTAAAATATGTCTATCTTGAAGATAATTCCTAACCAGTAATTATCTATTCTTGTTTGAATTCTAGGGAGGAGCAACTCTTGATTGAAGTGTTGAGCAAACATAAGAAGGCGATTGGGTGGAGAATTTCATATATTAAAGGAATCAGCCCAACCACATGCATGCACAAAATTCTAATGGAGGACTCTTTCAAGCCAACAATTCAACCCCAAAGAAGACTCAATCCAACCTTGCAAGAAGTGGTCAAGAAGGAAGTGGTAAAGTTTCTAGATGCAAGTATTATCTACCCTATTTCAGATAGCAAATGGGTTAGTCCAGTCCAAGTGGTACCTAAAAAGGGTGGCATGATAGTAATAAAAAATTCAGATAATGAATTAATACCGATGAGGACTGTGACAGGATAGAGATTTTGCATTGACTATAGAAAATTAAATTCAGCAACCAGAAAAGACCATTTCCCATTACTTTTTATTGACCAGATGCTTGAGAGACTCGCAGGTAATAAATTTTATTGCTTTCTTGATGGCTATTCCGGGTACTTTCAAATTCATATTGCCCTAGAAAACCAAGAAAAAACCACTTTTACCTGCCCCTATGGAACTTTTGCATATAGGAGGATGCCTTTCATATTATAATGCACCGGCTACTTTTCAACGATGCATGATTGCTATTTTTCATGATTTTATTAAAAAATTTATGGAAATTTTTATGGATGATTTTACTCTTTATGGACTAACATTTGAGACTTACTTGAAAACTTTAGAGTTAGTTCTAACAAGATGTGAAGAAAGCAATCTAGTGCTGAATTGGGAGAAGTGCCACTTTATGGTGAATGAAGGCATTGTGTTGGGCCACAAAATTTTAGAAAAGGGGATTGAAGTTGATCGGGCAAAGGTGGAGGTAATTGAAAAATTACCACCACCTACTACTATAAAGCGCATGAGTTTTATTGGACATGCAGGTTTTTATAGGAGATTTATCAAAGATTTTTTAAAAATTACAAAACCATTATCTAATCTGCTCATGAAATATGTAAAATTTGATTTTAATTATGAGTGTTTGCATGCTTTCAAACTCCTCAAAGAAAAATTGATTTCAGCACCAATTGTAGTTGCTCCAGATTGGACCATACCATTTGAAATAATGGGTGATGGTAGTGATTATGTTGTTGGGGTTGTGCTTGGACAAAGGAAAGATAAAATTTTTCACACCATTTATTATGCTAGTCACACACTCACCGAGCCACAATTGAATTACACTACCACAGAGAAAGAGCTATTGGTTGTAGTTTACGCTTTCAAAAAATTCAGATCATACTTAATTGGATCAAAAGTTATTGTTTACACTAACCATGCAGCTCTTAGACATCTCTTTGCAAAAAAAGACTCCAATCCTAGACTAATCAGGTGGATCCTTCTCAGTCAAGAATTTGACATCGAGATTAAGGATAAGAAGCTGAGAATGTGGTAGCAGACCATCTATCCAGGCTTGAGACGGAGGAAGTATAAAAAAAGGGGATTTCTAAACTCTACCCGGATGAGGTTATATGTCAGGTAAGGAAAATATCTTTCCAAGCACCTTGGTTTGCTGATTTTGTAAATTTTCTTGTAGGTGGGTGGATCCCAAAAGAGCTAAGCTGGCAGCAAAGAAAGAAGTTCCTTGCTGATGTGAAACATTATTTCTGGGAAGATCCTTACCTCTAAAAAATATGTCATGATCAAGTGATAAGAAGATGTGTCCCTGAAACAGAATTTGAATCAATTTTGAAGCATTGTCATGATGTAGAAGTTAGAGGACATTTCAGCTCCAATCTCACAGCAACAAAGGTAATGCAATCAGGTTTCTATTGGCCCACACTCTATCAAGATTCAAAGAGGTAGGTATCCACTTGTGATAGGTGTCAAAGGACTGGTAATGTATCTAGAAAAGATGAAATGCCTCTCACTAAGATATTGGTATGCGAATTGTTTGATGTTTGGGGTAATGATTTTATGGGTCTATTTCCATCTTCATATGGTTTTGAGTACATCTTGGTGGCTGTTGAATATGTCTCTAAATGGGTAGAAGCCATAGCCACTAGGACTAATGATGCAAGGGTGGTGTTAGAATTCGTAAGGAAAAATATTTTCACCCAATTTGGAGCACCTAGAGCCATAATCAGTGATGGTGGAAAACACTTTTGCAACATCCAATTCGGCACTTTGCTAAAAAAGTTTGGGGTGAGTCATAAAGTAGCTACACCGTACCATGCTCAAACAAGTGTACAGGTTGAAGTATCAAACCGAGAGCTAAAAAGAATCCTTGAGAAAACTGTTAGTTTATCAAGAAGGGATTGGGCTATAAACCTAGATGATGCTCTTCGGGTATATAGGACAGCCTATAAAACCCCAATTGGTACCACACCATTTAGATTGGAATATGGGAAAGCATGTCACCTACCTGTGGAATTAGAACATAAAGCATATTGGGCTACTAAATTCTTAAATTTTGATGTGCAAAAGACAGGAGAGAAGCGATTGCTGGATTTGAATGAGCTAGAGGAGCTGAGGTATTGGGCTTATGAAAATGCTAGACTCTACGAGCTTAAAACAAAGAGGTGGCATGATAGAAACATCAGGATGAAAAATTTTGAGGTAGGCCAGAAGGTCCTTCTGTGCAATTCAAGAGTAAAATTCTTTCATGGGAAATTGAAGTCTAGATGGCAAGGACCCTATGAAGTAGTTGAGGTATCAAATTTTGGACCAATTGAAATTCAACACCCAAGGAATGGAGATAGATTCAAGGTGAATGAGCATAGGCTGAAACTCTATCAAGAGAGGTTTCCAGCTGAAACCTCTGTTGTTCATTTGATAAATTAATCCCATAAGAGATCTGTTAGTATAGGAATAGGAGTAGGACTTTGTGTGAGTTGGTTTGAATAGTGTTTTTCAAAATTTTTAGGACTTGCTTGAATTTAAATGAGATTTTGATTTCTTTTCACTGTTAGAATAGACCTAGGATAGAAAGACTATTAGATTAAAAATTCATACCTTTCCAAAAACATAAAACAAAAAAAAAAATTAAAAAACTCAAAACTGAAACTGGCGCGATCGAGCCATTTCATAAAACCCAGAACTTAAGTTCTAATCCAGCACGACAAGTGGGGTAGAAGCGCCGGTTCAACTTATGCGGGGCGAGGTTTAGAAGGCTTAAAACCTCATTTTGGGGGCTTTTCATCCCCAAACAACGAGTGAACCCTAGAGTCCCATCTTTGAACTCTCCAAATAAACTTCCACCTGAGAGAAATCTCGCCGGGAAACTCGCCGTAAACACCTCAGAAATTGGTGCATCACTGAGTTCTTGCAGAAAGGCAGTACGAGATAGGCAACTTTCGAGTCATTGTTTGAAAAATCTGGAATCAACCGTCACAAACCCAAGGTACGAGGGTATAGCGGACACTTTCTAGAATATTTTGGTCTAAGTTTGGGGTATTTTCATAAAGGAACAAGGGAGAACAAAGTCCTCAAAGTTGGGGGTTTATTTTTGGATTTTTGCAAATTTCTTGGCAGAAAAATAGTGTTTTTCTTGCAACCTTTCAGGGCGTCAATAAAAGTACATGTGCATAAATTTGAAAAAGTAACTTTAGTTCATGAAACTAAATACTTAGAGCTTTCCAACACCCTACTGTGCAGCTCCAGCCGATCTCTGACCAGAGAGAATCAAGCCCCTCAAAAAGGCCAAACAACAACTTTTGCACAGAAATTCACTTGTGATGGCAACGTAGAAAACCTACCAAAGGTCAAAAGCAAAAATGGCAAAAATGTGGGATAAAGAGAGGTTTGTAACAGCTAAGGGACACAAAAGATTCAATGATGTTTTGTCCAAATGCAACCTCCACATGGAAAGGAGATTCATTATGGATGAGCTCATAAAAGAAAAATATGAAGTCATGATTGAAGAAAGGGGATGGATCCAATGGGTGGAAGCCCTTACACCTGCTAGCATCCCACTAGTACAAGAATTCTATGCCAACCAACCAGATTCAAGAAATTGCCATTTCTTGGTAAGAGGAAAGTGGAATCAGCTTTTCTCCCATGAGCTCAACAACTACTTGCACACACCCGATGTCCCCACCCTGCAACTTGATCAATTAAAGGAAGAGGTGAGTGCTACAAAGATTGCAGAAAGACTATGCCCCAAGGGAGCCCTGTGGGAGACCAGAAGAGGCACACTACCGCAATTTCATAGACAGGATATGCATGTGGATGCTAAGGTTTGGTCCTTGTTCTTGTTTACAAAACTGACCCCTACTTCCCATCTTACTGAAATTACACCAGAGAGAGCCTACTTCCTACAATATCTATTTGAAGGCATTCCCATAAATGTGGGGAACATAATTCATAGCCACATCTTGGCTATGTTACACCACAAAAGAGGAAGACTCCCCTTTCCCTCTCTCATCACTACCATTTGTTTGGCCAATGGGATTGAACTAAGCCCTTCAGAGCCACTGGAAAAAGTTCCTAGAGGCATTTTAGCAAACTCTGTGAAGCAAATCATGAGGGAACACCAACCAAACAGATCAGTAGCAAGTGCTAGCAAATCCAAGGAGACGGACATGGCTGCACTCAATGAAAGGATGAGTGGGTTAGAGAAAAAGATGGGAAAGCTGGCCACTTATAACAAGAAGATGTGGACGTTGTGGGCCCAGCATGAAGGCATCCCAGAAGATCAACTCCCTACTAGAGATACCTCTGACGAAGAAGGAGAGGGTTCTGAGGAAGAAGAAGATGAAGAGGAAGAAGAAGAATAAAACCTTTTAGCTTCTTGTTATATCTTTTGTACTTCTTTCTTTTGGTATTTGTGTGTGAGCTTGCTTTGTTGTGTGCTCTGAGAGCATTCTTTTTTGCAAATTTCATTAATATGTACTCAATCTCCATTCATATTAATGAAATTATGAATTTTACTCTCTCAAGATTTGTCTCAAAGCATGATCATAATGATTCTTCCAATAGAAATGTGTGAAAAATGAATCAGCATTTGCCTCTCACTGCTACTAACTTGTCCAAATTAGAAAGATTGAAAAATTCATTCTGGATATGAAAAATTCATGAAATCACTTGGCGCGTCCACTCTATATCCTAGCACTGCCACGCCACTGCTTGATGAGGTACAACTTACAGAGATGAGGAAACATAAATTCTACTACAGGTATTCTTCTGAAGATCACTTTTATGAATGAGAGATACTTCAAGTCCATTTTTATTTTCAATTGCTTACATCCATGCAAGTGTTTGGCACTAACCCATGAAAGCAGAATTCAAGAGCACCAAAGGGAGTTCCATCCAACCTCAACAACACCCAGATTGTCAGGGAAGTATTTCTCTTCATTCCTATTTTTATTTCTGCTTTGAGGACAAAGCATGTTTTTAAGTTTGGGGTGGGATATTCTTCATGTATTCTTAATGGATTTAAAAACTCTATTTTTCAAAAAATATTCACCAGAAAAATCCAAAGAGAATTTGAAAAATACCAGTGAAAAACCCTGATCAGATGGATAGCATGATTCACTCTCTGGAAGAATATCTTAGTTCAAATGCTTAGTCTTAACTAGATGAGAATTTTTATTTAAAACAGTTTTTGAAAACAAAATACTAGCAAGAGGACTAATCAATGTAATATAGACTTAGGTTAAGTCCGAATATCGTCCCACAAGGACCAAGCCAGTTGCTAATCATTTTCTGAATAACAATTTAAAGTTTGAGTATCCTGAATTTAACACTTAACAAAACAAAAATTTAAACTAAACAACTACTTGAACCAAGTTGAGATAGAGTTCTTGAGGGATTTTAATAAGGAGAAAAGACGTTGGGAATCCAATTCCCTCCCTAGGCAATTCTGAGATTGAATAGAAGTTGAGTTTTGGAAATCAATTTATGACGAGCTTATAAAACCATGGTTACATTCTGCATCGGCATCACCTTCTATCTCCTAGAGTAAACTAGCCAGCATAATCGAGCTCAAATTTTCGCCATGCAGGCGGGCAGCAGCTCGCCCGCCTCTCGACGCACGGAGGGCCCCACATGGGCACGGGTGGGTCCCACCCGGACCGTCTATGAGAGGCGGGCGGAGCCAAGCGCTCTGCCCTGGGCGTAGCAAATTTGAGCTCAGCATAATCGACTCTACTTGATAGCATAAACATGAAGCTTAATGACCCTACCTATGGTCGGGATTCAGGTCTTGTGTCATAGGTAAATCAATCCAATCAAACAAAGTATTACTTTAAGGTTGAAGATTAACCCTAAGATCAGTTGATCTGCCTAGTGTATGAACTCAAAAAGATCATGTACATCCCATCAATATATCTTACCTTAAGTCTAGCTTGACCTTATAACTAGTACATCGTAGGACAGCAAGTATGAATCAAGAAATTAACAGCTTAAAAATGCTCATTCATATACCAAATTGAAAACCAATTAAAACATAATGTATCAATCTCATTACTTGCCTAGGGAGTCTTGGACTCCCAAGTACAGACGACTACTTCATACTGGAAATATAAACACAAATCAAGGTTTTAATAACAACCATAAAAGAATAAAAATAACTAAGCACAGAAACTCCCTTTGGAGGACTGCTCCTGGTCACCCTTGCTCCTTGGCTGAAATCTCCACCTTTCTTCCTCAATGCACCAAGAGGTCATCCAAGACTTCCTCTAGACCTTCTCCCCTCTCTAAACTAAAGAACAAAGCAAGAAATTGAACTAAAACTGGATGCCTTACACTCTTCCTCGGACCCCTATTTATAGTTGTTCTGCTGCCCAGGCCTTGTAATTTGGTCTCTGTTCAGGGGTATAAACTATGCCTTTCCGAATTCAGAATTGGATGAAATTACACAAGAACCTTCCTTCAATGGTCCTTTCCTTGTGTACAAAATTTGAGTTCAATCTGAGTTAGTCAACTCAAGATATGATGTTGAGAAGTTGGATTGCTTCTGTTGCCAATTTCTGCACTGGGTCCACCACTTTGAAAGTATAAAACTCTAAAAACACGACTTGGATTGACCTGAATTTTCGTAAAATAATCCACAATATCATCAGGAATCTTTAGCCCAATTTTGGGTTCAATTGGGAATCAGGAACTCTAGATATGCTCTTCTTCAAACTTAGATTTATCTTCTCTTCAGGAAGTAGTTTCCTTATTTGTATTCAACTTCACTTCTTGGTCATTCGAAACACCTAGGACTCGAGAAACGTTTCTTAGAATCTTCGTGGATACCTTCCTTAGGCACTTAGGAATTCTTTTCCCAAGTTTGGGCTTGATTGGTTGTCAGGATCCTGAGATTTTTGTGACTTTACATTGTTGAGTCATCGACGTGGTCGCGCCAATAATGTGCCTGATAATGGTGCGGTCGCACCACTGGAGCAGAGTTCTTTCTAAGTCTAGAAATAGCCATCGAATCTGGGCCGAGTTAGGAGACTTCTTGGCGCGACAGCGCCATATTTTGCTGTTGTAGTGGCGCGGCAGCGCCACTCCTTAGACTTTTCATTGGTCCCCAGAACGACAACTCCTCTTTCTGTATTCAACAGCTCTTTGGCGCATCCATGTTGTCTCTGTGTGAGGTAGCGCCAGTTCCTTGGCGCGGTCGTGCCACTTCACATTCCCCAACTGTTGGCTTTCATGTTCATTAAGTCATTGGGCATTTTTCTCCTTTATTTTGAATTTTTGCCTTTTTTCCTGGCCCGGTGGCGCCGATTATGGCGCGAACGCGGCATCCTTCTTTTTGGCTTATTTCGCTCATTTTTCCTCTGTTTTTGCTCCAAATCCACTTTTTCTTCTTCCAATGGGTACCTGAGGAACAAATAATAAATTTGAGTCATATTTGTTACTTTTATACTCATAATTGACTCAGAAATATATTTTTTAATCAATTTTCATGCGTAAAGATAGTGTCATTCACACACTTATCAGAAAACTTGAGGCAAAATAGAGAAAGGTTTTCAAAATTCTGAGGTGATTTAGGCACCTATTTAAAAAATCATTTGAGCCTTTTTCAAAGCCACCCACTTTAATGCACAAGTTGCATCACTTTTTGTCCAATTTTTTGGGCCAAAATGATCCCAGTTTTGTTTCAAAGTCTCATGCTACATGAACCAGCCTTAGTGATAAATAAACTTGTTTCTTACTGACCCCTAATTCTCCAAATTGTTGAAGTGTTCTGTTTCAATGAGCATGGATCAAAATTTTGAAGTTATAAGGAGGGATGGATGAAGGGTATAGAAATTTTTTCTGTGAGAAAGGGAACAAGGAGCAAGATGGAGAAAAAGAAAAATATTTCTGGCCCAGTTAGGAGAAAGGCCACCTTGTGTGTGCACCGGGTCTCGGGCCTCAGCAAGCTTAGGAACTCTGAGTCAACCGGCAAGGTAAGCTAGACTCTGGACAAAGCCAAAGAGAAAAAACAATAAGCGAAGGAAAAAGAGAAAAAGAAAATTCTTGGCTAAGTTAAGAGAAAGGCCACCTCGTGTGTGCACTGGGACTCAGGCCTCAGCAAGCTTAGAGTCTCTAAGCCAACCAACGAGGTAAGCTAGACTCCGGATAAAGCTAAAAGAAAAAATATACATGTGAAAGAAAAAGGAAAAGAAAGAAAGAAAGAAGAAAGGCAAAGGGAAAGGAATATGGGATCAATTCAAAAGAATAAGTTTGGGGTGAAGGAGCTTGGAGGAAGAGCCACAAGATCAAATTCATGCTCCAAAAAATGGAATATGGATATGAGGGGGAGAATAAAACCCAAAAGAAATACCTAAAGAATTTTCATCATACCCATTACCCATGCCTCATTACAACCCATAAAAGACCTATTGATTAGAATTGAGAACTCCTTCAGGTCAGTGGAAAGTGGACAGAGGGTTGGCTTATGGAGTTGAAATGAGACTTCTCACATGTAGGGAATGGGCATCTTTGAAAAATTTGAAGAAAATTCAAAATCTATTTTTGACTAAGCAAGAAGAACCATCATTAGAAAAGGAGTGAATCATCTATCTTGAAATCTTTAAAAGGGAGCACCACTGAATTTTTCTTAGTCTTTACAGATCTATCTAGTTTATTTCTTTCAGAGTTTGCTCGAGGACGAGCAAAGATTCAAGTTGGGGTTCTGAGAAGTGTCTAAATGACATTGTTTAAGCATGAATTAATGATTAGAAATTCTCATTTAGAGTTGATTATTAGCATGAAAATGACAAATGTAGCTCAAATTCATGTTATGTGTCTCAAGAACCTGGTCGAAGATGAAAATTTGAATTCAGAAAGAAATAGAAGGAAATATGAGCAAAATGAGCCCAAAAGGGTATGGTGCGTCCGCGACAATTCTGGCGCCATCGCGGCGGGAAATAGGCAAAAATTCAAATTAATGGAGGAAAATACCCAACGGCTAGGAAGGCTTGAAAGAAGAAAATTTGGAAAAGTGAGACAGCGCGACCGCGCCCTCAGCGGGCGCTACCACGCCAAAAAGTTGGCGCTATCTGTGCCGTTGGCGCGCTGTAGAGTTGCCTTACACAGAAGTCAGAGTTGCCACTTTGGGACGTCGGTGAAGATTCTAAGAACTGGCGCTACTGCGCGATATCTCAGCAGAAATTGGCGCTACTGCGCGATCTCTCAGCAGAAATTAGCGCTACCGCGCGATCTCTCTGCAGAAATTAGCGCAACCGCGCGATCTCTCAGCAAAAATTGGCAATACCGTGCCATGAATTTTCCTAAAGCTGCATGGATACGGTTGTTGTTCCTGAACTTAGAAATAATTCTGGTCAACTGGCGTGACCGCGCCAAAATCAGAAGTATAAATGGCAAGACTGTGCCACGGACTCACAACGCAAGTAGCGGAAATCTCGAGATTCTGACAAAAAATCACGGTCAAACATGGAAGAAAGAGTCATAAGTATATCAGGAATACATCCACGACGACTCTGAGAGAAATTGATGGGAATCCTAAGAAGTTTTAATGCTCAAGGTGGTAAAAATTAAAAGCTGATTAGAAGACTGCTAAAGAAGGAAGCTACAGTCCGAGTTTGAAGAAGAAATATATGAAGATTCCTACTCCCAATTGACTCAAAATTTGTAACACAAACTCCTGATGGGATTCAGAATCACATAACGAAAAATCAGATCAATCCAAGATGTCTTTCTGAATTTTTAAATTTTCAAAGTGGAGGACACAGTGCAGGAATTGGCAGCAGAACCAACCTGATTTCTCATCATCATATCTCAAGTTTCCCAACTCATATCTACTTCAAATTTCGTAAACAATTCAATGACTATGTAAGGAAGCTTTCAGTGTAATTTCATGGAATTCTGAGGTCATTAAGGCATGATTTCAACCCCTGGACAGAGACCAAATTACAAGGCCTGAACAGAAGTCCAGCTATAAATAGAGGTCCAAAGATGAGTGAAGCATCCAGTTCTAAATCGAGCTTTCAGTGTAGTTATTCAATGTTTTAGTTAGTTTGGCGAGGAGTGGAAGTCCAGAGGGAGACTTTCACGACCTCTTGGCACTTTGGATAGAAGAGGTCGAGATTTCAGCCAAGGCACAAGTGAAGCTAAAGGCAGTCCTTCAAGGGGGTTTTTGTACTTTGTTTATTTTTTATTTCCATGGCTATATTTGAATCCTTTTTGTGTGTTTATACTGTTAGCATGGAGTATCTCTTTGTTGGAGAAGTCATGAACTCCTAGTTGTGAAATGTTTAAGTTTTCAAGTTTATAGCAAAATAGTATTTTGCCTTTGTTTTAGAATCTGACTTCATTGCTTATTTCTAATCTGAATTTATTTCTAAAGTTTAACGAGGTTCGAATAGATAAGTTAAAATTCAGTAGAGATTTGGATTAGTAGTTTCATCCTTTGTTTTCTAAAACAATTCATTTTTCTAACTAGATCATTCTGGATTGTGATAGAGTCTAGTAAAGGCGATATGACTCTTTATAACTCTTGTTCTGAATAAGAGAGAGTTAATCTTTAAGCTTTTATATTTATACACTTAGGATTTGAATGTTCCGAATTGTGATGGACTTCAAAGAATAGGCAAAATTTATTTCCTGTATGTGGGTAACCAGGTTTTCATAAGCTAAGTCAAGGTAAAGGTACTTGAGGTATAAAATCAGAACTTTGCATACTAATAACTAGGAGGGATTGACACTTCTCCCGAACATCTCATCTCCATAAGGTTTAGTCATCTGGTTCATTATTTAAAATTCTATTTTTCTTTTCTAGTTCTCAAAAATCAAAATTTGCTTACCTCAATCATTAGAAAAATCTTTGCTTAGACTAGGTTCTCATCAAGGTCTCTGTGGGATCGATATCTGGACTCTTCAAGTCTATATTACTTGTTGACCTAGTGCACTTTCTAGACACACAACAACGCCTCCGGCTGGCTGTTGTGGAGCATAGTTTGCTTTTACCTTGCTACCGACCTTGATTGGTTCGAGAGCATTCGTCGCGAAGGATGCTTTTGTTTTCTCCTTCGCTTCTTTAGGTGCGGTCTTGGCGGCCTTTCCTTTCTTGCGAGGGTCAGCAGACAACGAAGCTTCTTCCCCCTGCTCCTCCATGAGGTTCTCCATGTTGTGTGCCTCCGTCGCAAGTTCTTGAAAGTTTGTTGGCCTCTGACTCTGGATGTTGAGAAGGAGCTCCCATTGCTTCCCTCAAGCACACATTTCGATTTTTGCTTCGAGGGATAAATTAGAGCTCTCTTTGCAATTGAGGCTCAGATTCCTCCACCGGTTAATATAATCGACGACCTTCTCGCCCTTCTTCTGCTTCAGATTGGTGATCTCGACCAGAGTGACGGTGCGCCGAGTGCTGTAAAATCAACTGAGGAATTCTCGCTCCAATTGTTCCCAGCTATCAATTGAGTCCTGGGGCAGCTCGATGTACCAGTCGAAGGCATTCTTCTTCAATGACCGGCTGAACTGCTTGACCAGCAAGTCACCGTCTTTGCCGGCGTTGTTGCATGTTTTGATAAAATGGGCGACATGCTGTTTGGGGTGCCCGTCGCCATTGAACTGCTGGAATTTTTTAGGATGGTAGTTGATAAGTGTCTGAAAGACACTGTTTATAGGCATGAATTAATGATTAGAAATCCCAATTCTGAGTTGATTGTTAGCATGAAAATGACAAATATAACTCAATTGCATGGTTTGTGTCTCAGGTAACTGGTCGAAGAAAAAAATCCGAATTCTGAGTGAAATTGAGGCAAAAATGAGCAAAATGAGCCAAAAAGGGTTAGGCGCGACCGCGCCGATTCTGGCGCCACCGCGTCCGGAAAATAGTTAAAAATTCAAATAAATGGAGAAAAATACCCAACGGCTAGGAAGGCTTCTCAAGTCCTAGGTGTTTTGAATGACCAAGAAGTGAAGTTCAATGCAAATAAGGAAACTGCTGCCAAAAGAGAAGACAAATCCGAGTTTAACGAAGAGCATATCTCGAGTTCCTGATTCCCAATTGAACCCAAATTTGGACTGAAGATTCCTGAGGAGATTCAGGATCATATCACGGAAATTCAGGTCAATACAAGTCGTTTTTTTAGAGTTTTATACTTTTAAAGTGGTGGACCCAAAATTGGCAGTAGAATCAACCCAACTTCTGAGCATTAGATCTCTAGTTTCCTAACTCATATTGGACTCAAATTTTGTACACAAGGCAAGGACCATGGAAGGAAGATTCTCATGTAATTTCATCCAATTCTGAGGTCGAGAAGGCATATTTCACACCCCTGGACAGAGATCAAATTACAAGTCCAAGACAGCAACACAACTATAAATAGGGGTCCGAGGAAGAGTGCAGAACATCCAGTTTTCAGTTGTAAATCCTATTTTCAGTTGTAAATCTAGTTTTGAGTTCTAAATCCAATTTCAGTTCAATTTCCTACTTTTGTAGATAGTTTGGAGAGGAGAGGAAGTCCAGAGGGAGTCTTGCACGACCTCTTGGCACTTTGGAGAGAAGAGGTGGAGATTTCAGTCAAGGCGCAAGAGAAGCTAAAGGCAATCCTTCCATGGGGGTTTCTGTACTTAGTTTATTTTGAATTTCATGGCTATAATTGAATCCTTCTTATGTGTTTATACTGTTTGCATGGAGTAGTCTCTCTCTGTTGGGGAAGTCATGAACTCCTAGTTGTGATATGTTTGAGTTTTGAAGATTATAGCAATATAGTACTTAGCCTTTATTTTAGAATCTGAGTTCATTGCTTATTTCTAATCTAAACTGATTTCTGAAGTTTAACGAGGTTCGAATAGAGAAGTTAAAGTTCAGTAGAGATTTGGGTTAGTTGTTTGATTCTTTGTTTTCTTAAACAACTCATTTTTCTAACTAGATCGTTCCAAATTGTGATGGAGACTAGTGGAAAGTGATGTGACTGTTTATAACTCTTGTTCTGAATAAGAGAGAGTTAATCTTTAAGCTTTTATACTTAAGCACCTAGGATTTGAATGTTTCCGGATTGTGATGGAGTTCAAAGAATAGGTGAAAGTTATTTCTTGTATATGGGTAACCAGGTTTTCAAAAGCTAAGTCAAGGTAAAGGTACTTGAGCAATAAAAATCAGAACTTTGCATGTTAACAACTAGGAGGGATTGACACTTTTCCCCAACATCTCATCTCCATAAGGTTTAGTCATCTAGTTTATTAGTTAAAATTCAGTTTTTCTTTTCCTGTTTCCAAAAATCCAAAATTATTTACCTCAATCAGCAGAAAAATCTTTGCATAAACTAAGTTCTCATCAAGGTCTCTATGGGATCGATATCTGGACTCTCTAGTCTATATTACTTGCTGACCTAGTGCACTTGCTAGACACCCAACAAGTTTTTGCCGCCGTTGTTGGGGACCATTGAATTGAGAGTATGTTTAAGTATATTTTAATTTTTTTATTGAGATTTTTTTTTTTTTTATTCTATCTTTTCAGGATGAACCGGATTCATGCATGAAAACCAAAATTAGTGGTGAGCCACTAGATGAACAAGATCCGGAACTGGAAAGAGCACTCAGATGAGAGGTGGAATTACATGCAGAATGAGATAAGTCCATGTCCTAACTCATATAGGGAAATTCCCCAACCATATGCATCTTCTAATTATGATCCAAGGAGTTGTGATTCTGATATATCATGTTCTTTTGTTGATAATGAACCTAATGATTCCTATAGAAGAGAACATGATGATTATTTCTTTAGGCAAAATGTAAATCCTTGTTTTGAGAATAATTCACAGGTTAAATGGCCACATGGGCAATTGTCCATTTTCAGGTATGAGCACCCTCCTATGTTTAGTGATTCTGTTTATCACCATGCATATCCCCCTCAGCCTCAAGAAAACTTGTCTAGGTTGGCCACTCTAGAGGATGACTATTCTGCCAATGTAGATACAAAGTTATATCCACCTAAGGAACAACCTAGTTTAGAAGAAGGTATTGATGTTTCTGAGACATGGTTGCATATTTTTCATCCATCCATTAGAGCTAAGTCAGATAATCTAGTAAATCAGCTAAAGTATGAGTTAATTCATGGAAGAAACACTGAAACATGTTTTCTTGAGCTATCTGATGATGATGAACCTGAATGGATGTATACAACTAGCACTTCTTGTTTTAATTTATGTGTTATTGCAGAACACATAGAGGAAGATACAATGGAGAGAGCTGAGAGTTGTGATTTTCAGAAACTTCAAGAGGGAGAAGATGAAAAGATCATGGAGAAAAATGAAGAAGATGTAAAAGAGAAAGAAGGGGATGGGGTTGAAAAAGAAGAAAAACCCCATGAACTGCATGAAGAAGTTAGGATAGAGGACACAAAGGTTAATGAACATTTCTTCCTCTCCATAGATATTGATTTCGTCATTATCCAACCCTATAAACCACCCATAGAAGATTAACTTAAAATTTTATTAAGTCTGGGTAGTGTGAAAGAAAGTTGGCCATAAATGAATGAGTAAAACAAATTCAAAGCCAACCAGAAAAGGGAAAAAGTGACCAGCTCTTTGCTCAAAAGTTATAATCACCATGCGACACATTTCAAAGCCAAAAATATTCTTAGGCATGGATGGTTCCAGTTTCCATTCGAACCTGGATGTCAGATCACCTGGACCAGTAGTGTAGGAATAGGAGTAGGAGTTTTTGAATTTGCTTGAATTTTTTTTAGGGCTTTGTGTGAGTAGGTTAGAATAGTTTTTTTTCAAAGTTTTTAGGACTTGTTTAAATTTTTTTACACAGATAGAATAGACCTGGGATAGAAAGAGTGTAAGATTGAAAATTCATAACTTCCAAAAAATAGAAAACCCCAAAAAATAAAAAATAAAAAATAAAAAAACTTAAAACAGAAAAATGACTCTGAATCTGCCTCTCGCTGTTACTAACTTGTCCAAACTGGAAAGATTGCAAATTTCATTCAGGATCTGAAGAATTCATGAAATTACTCGACGCGTCCGCGCCATATCCTGGCGCGGCCGCGCCACTGTCTTGATGAGGTACGACCATTATAGAGGTGAGGAAACACTAAAACCACTGTAGGTATTCTTCTGAAGATCACTTTTATGCCTGAGAGACACTTCAAGTCCTTTTTCATTTTTAATTGCTTAAAATCATGCAAGTGTTTGGCACTAACCCATTAAAGCAGAATTCAAGAGCACCAAGGGAGTTCCATCCAACCTCAACAAACCAGATTGTCAGGGGAGTATTTCTTTTCATTCCTATGTTTATTGCTGCTTTGAGGACAAAGCAAGTTTTTAAGTTTGGGGTGGGATAATCTTCACCAATTTTTCATGGATTTTTAATGGATTTAAAAACTCTATTTTTTTCAAAAATTCACCAGAATAATCCAATAGAGAATTTGAAAAATACTAGTGAAAAGCCATGATCAGATAGATAGCATGATTCACTCTCTGGAAAAATATTTTAGTTTGAATGCTTAGTCTTAACTGGATGACAATTTTTCTTTAAAAACAGTTTTTGAAAACAAAGTATAAGTGAGCAAGTTGATTTCAATCACTAGAACCAACCTGAGGAAAACTTGAGGCGAAATAGAGAAAGGTTTTCAAAATTCTGAGGTGATTTAGGCACCTGTTTAAAAAATGTTTGAGCCTTTTCCAAAGCCACCCACTTTAATGCACAAGGTGCATCACCTTTTGTCAAACCTTTTGGGCCAAAAAGATCCCTGTTCTATTTTAATGTCCCATGCTACATGAACCAGCCTTGGTGATCAATAAACTTGTTTCTTACTAACCCATAATTCTCCAAATTATTGAAGTGTTCTGTTTGAATGAGCATGGATCAAGATTTTGAAGTTATAAGGCGGGATGGATGAAGGGTATAGAAATATTTCTTTGTAAAAGGGAAGAAGGAGCAAGAGAGAGAAAAAGAAAATTCTAGGTTGAGTTTGGAGAAAGGCCACCTTGTGTGTGCACCAGGTCTCGGGCTCAGCAAGCTTAGGGACTCTGAGTCAACCGGCAAGGTAAGCTAGACTCTGAACAAACCCAAAAGAAAAAAAAAGAAGGAAAAAGAGAAAAAGAAAATTTTGGGCTGAGTTGGGAGAAAGGCCACCTCGTGTGTGCACCGGGACTCGGGCCTCAGCAAGCTTAGAGTCTTTGAGTCAACCGGCGAGGTAAGGTAGACTCTGGACAAAGCCAAAAGAAAAAAAGTATACATTGAAAGAAAAGGCAAAAGGAAATGAATGAGGGATCAATTCAAAAGAATAAGTTTGGGGTGAAGGAGCTTGGAGGAAGAGCCACAAGATCAGATTCATGCTAAGAAAAATGGAATATGGATATGAGGAGGAGATTAAAACCCAAAAGAAATACCACAAGAATTTTCATCATACCCATTACCCATGCCTCACTACAACATATAAAAGACCTATTGATCAGAATTGACAACTCCTTCAGGTTAGTGGAGAGTGGATTGAGGGATGGCTTATGGAGTTGAACTGAGACTTGTCACTTGTATGGGAATGTACATCTTTGAAAAAAATTTTAAGAAAATTTAAAATCTGTTTTGACTAAGTAAGAAGAACCATCATTAGGAAAGAAGTGAATCATCTATCTTGAAAACTTTAAAAGGGAGGATCACTGAATTTTTCTTAGTCTTTACAGATCTATCTGGTTTATTTCTTTCAGTGTTAGCTCAAGGACGAGCAAAGGTTTAAGTTTGGGGTTGTGATAAGTGTCTGAAAGACACTATTTTAGGCATAAATTAATGATTAGAAATCCCAATTCTGAGTTGATTGTTAGCATGAAAATGACAATTATAACTCAATTGCATGGTTTGTGTCTCAAGTAACTGGTCGAAGAAGAAAATATGAATTCTGAGTGAAACTAGAGCAAAAATGAGCAAAATGAGCAAAAAAGGGTTTGGCGCGACCGAGCTGATTCTCGCGCCACCGCGCCGGGAAAATAGTTGAAAATTCAAATAAATGGAGGAAAATACCCAACGGCTAGGAAGGCTTCAAAGAAGACAACTCGGGAAAATGAAACAGCGCGACTGCGCCTTCTGAGGGCGCTACCGCGCCAAGGAACTGGCGCTACCTCACCAAGATGGCGCCACTGAGGCTATAGAGTTTCCTAATATAACCGAGGTTGTTTTCATTCGAGTACTTAGAATAAATTCTGCCCGAGTGGCGCGACTACGCCAATATCATATACATTTAAGGTGCGACTGCGCCACTGACTCAGCAACGCAAATTTCAGAAATCTCAAGATCCTGACAACCAATCAAGCCCAAACTTGGGGAAAGAAGTCCTCAGTACCTAAGAAACGTATCCACGAAGTCTCTGAGGAAATTTTCTCAAATCCTAGGTGTTTTGAATGACCAAGAAGTGAAGTTCAATACAAATAAGGAAACTGCTGCCAAAAGAGAAGACAAATCTAACTTTAAAGAAGTGCATATCTGGAATTCTTGATTCCCAATTGAACCCAAATTTGGACTAAAGATTCCTGAGGAGATTCTAGATCATATCACGGAAATTCAGGTCAATCCAAGTCGTGTTTTTATAGTTTTATACTTTTAAAGTGGTGGACCCAGTGCTGAAATTGGCAACAGAATCAACCCAAATTCTGAGCATCACATCTCGAGTTTCCTAACTCAGATTGGACTCAAATTTTGTACACAAGTCAAGGACCATGAAAGGAAGTTTCTCATATAATTTCATCCAATTCTGAGGTCGGGAAGGCATATTTCACAACCCTAAATAGAGACCAAATTACAAGTCCAGGACAGCAACACAACTATAATTAGGGGTCCGAGGAAGAGTGCAAAGTATCCAGTTTTCAATTGTAAATTCAGTTTTGAGAACTAAATCCAATTTCAGTTCAATTTCCTGCTTTTGTATGTATTTTGGAGAGGAGAGGAAGTCCAGAGGGAGTCTTGCACGACCTCTTGGCACTTTGGAGAGAAGAGGTGGAGATTTCAGTCAAGGCGCAAGAGAAGCTAAAGGCAGTCCTTCCAAGGGGGTTTCTGTACTTATTCTGTTTTGAATTTCATGGCTGTAATTAAATTATTTTTATGTGTTTATACTGTTAGCATGGAGTAGTCTCTCTCTGTTGGGGAAGTCATGAACTCCTAGTTGTAATATGTTTGAGTTTTGAAGATTATAGCAATATAGTACTTAGCCTTTATTTTAGAATCTGAGTTCATTGCTTATTTCTAATCTAAACTGATTTCTGAAGTTTAACGAGGTTCGAATAGAGAAGTTAAAGTTCAGTAGATATTTGGGTTATTTTTTTATTCTTTCTTTTCTAAAACAACTCGTTTTTTTAACTAGATCGTTCCAGATTGTGATGGAGACTAGTGGAAAGCGATGTGACTGTTTATAACTCTTGTTCTGAATAAGAGAGAGTTAATCTTTAAGCTTTTATACTTATGCACCTAGGATTTGAATGTTTCCGGATTGTGATGGAGTTCAAAGAATAGGTGAAAGTTATTTCTTGTATATGGGTAACCAGGTTTCATAAGCTAAGTCAAGGTAAAGGTACTTGAGCTATAAAAATCAGAACTTTGCATGTTAACAACTAGGAGGGATTGACACTTTTCCCTAACAGCTCATCTCCATAAGGTTTAGTCATCTGGTTTATTAGTTAAAATTCTGTTTTTCTTTTCCTATTTCCATAAACCCAAAATTGTTTACGTCAATCAGCAAAAAAATCTTTGCTTAAACTAGGCTCTCATCAAGGTCTCTGTGGGATCAGTATCTGGACTCTCGAGTCTATATTACTTGCTGACCTAGCGCACTTTCTAGACACCCAACAGTAGCTGAGCGGCATTGGGATGTCTGGACCTCTGAGTATAGGGCCTCCGATAAGCAATAGACTTACTTCACCTGAACTGTTTCGTATAGCGCAGTTAATTAGTTCAGTGACCGCATCTTAGGTAAGGGTAGCCGGCTCTATTTCAGTTCGACCTCTACGGATGGTTGTCGGTGCGATGGGCTGCATTTCGTCGTCAGAGGCAGAATCCTCTCGTAAAGGATCAGCTAAATTGCTAGTAGTCGCCCGATTTCGGTCGACCTCTTGAGAAACACCGCCAGTGCTGTTCGCGACTGCGCCCATCTCCAGTCGCTCCATGATCATCGCGATCTAGAGGTCACATGCCGCGAGTTGCGCGTCTTTGATGCGCAGGTGTTCACTCTGTTCTTTAAGAGCAGCTTGCATTTCGACAAGCTGCTCTTCTATTGTTTTGGTCGATGTCGTCATTGCGGACATTCTGACGGTCGGCGTCGATAGAGTTGTTTTCGACGCAAATCAAAGTGATGAGTTTATTACTGGCGATCGCATTGGGGAGACGGTCGTCGGCGTTTTTGGGTGTAGAGAGGTTGGTGTGGGCGACCGATCAGGAGAGTCGGCCACTGTCGGTTGAGCGCGGAAGGTGGCTTTGGTGGGTGACTGGCTTGCAGACGCAGCCACCGGTGATATTTGGCAAGGCAGAATGGATGAACGCACTGCAGGGGAAGTCGCTGGTGTCTATCGGCGAGGAGAGTGAATGGGCGGTGAATTGGCTGTTGTGGTGAGTGCGGCTAAGAGATCCTGAGAGATAGTCACGATCGGAGGCTTATCTTCGGCCGTTACTCTCTGTACGGCAGAAGTCGGTGAGGAATTATTCCTCATCGCATAGGAGGAAGTCATGCCCCCATGTTGTTCATAGTGCTGCACCATGGCAGGGACAATGGAGCTCCTTGGGGATGGTGGCGACTGAGCCAGATTGACCGTCACGCTGCGGGGAGGAGGAGAAGCAGCGACGGCCAAGTATGTCGGCTTGGCCTTTGCTGGAATCGGCCTGGCTGAGGCCGCGGCTGGCTTGGCGGAGGCTGCAGTAGCCTGCGGTAGGAAGACAGCGCTCAGACGACGCGCGTCGCGCATGAAGGGAGTCTGTCCGGTGGACAAGCTTCTGGCCAAGGCCTTGGTCATTGGGCGAGTGGCAGGTGGTGGAGAAGTCGGAGTGCGGATGTTGGCCAGTGAGACGACCGCTGGTCCGTGAGCTCCTGCGGTCGAGCTTGCATTTGTGGCAGGGTGCGAATATGCAAAACTCAAGTTGGCAATTTGCTTGCCTTTGTTGTTGTTGTTGTTGTTGTTGTTGTTGTTGTCGTTGTTCCCATTGCTGGCATTGATGGCCATGGCTGAGATTTGGTTTTTTTTTTCTTGGACGGAGAAGGAGATGAGAGGTAGGAAAGGTCCCACCGGGCGTGCCAAATATGTTTCACCAAAAATCTGTCGGTCTGCGTAGGGGCATGATCGAGAGAATAAACCGATTTCTAACAGAGAATTTGTGTTACAATTTGTATTTGAATGTAAAAAATGCGAGTACAATCTCCTAGTCTTCCTCTGATCCGATCTCCGTGTAAATTGATGAAGTTTCGGCTTCTGGCGAGTAGACATCGAAATCCAAGTTTCAGAGCGAGTATGCACGAAGGATGATGGCTTTGTCGATCGGACGGAAGTATTTGTGTTCCGTGTGTATCAACGTGTTGACGTTGCCGGTGAACGTGCAGAGTTGCTCTGGTCGAACTGATGAATCTCAACAAACTGGGAGTTGCTTAACTTCTTCGGATCGAGAGAGCTTCTGTGTGTGAGAGTATTTCTCGACAAAGATTTTTGAACCCCTTCGACCGAATATTTCTGGCTAATTGTAGCTATTTTTGTCCACTTGTTGGGGGTTGATCCTTGGAATGGGGATCACGATCCCCTTTCTGCTGCTGTTGTTGAGATCGGAGGAGGACTTGGGAGCTCCTCTGTTAGAACCGTCGAATGAGGATCGTGGTTGTCTTTCTCGGCTTCTACCGTTGGCGACAAGGCTTGGTCGTTTAACTGTTGAAGTGGTTGCATCGTAGCTGGCTGCTGACTGATGCTGACACAGTGACTTATTGCTGACTGGATGGATGATTGTACTGATGACGCGGCGAAATAAATGGGTCTGGCGATGGGCTATGACAGATGACTTCGAAAATCGATGGAGCCTACCAATAAGGACCGACCGATGGACTGGTGGGCATTTGGGCTCGCCGTATTTGGGCCGATCACATTTTGGTGTGTACAAGTACATATTACTTTTTGCTTCTTATTCATTCTATTTTGTTTTAATGATATAGATTATGTATCAACTCATTTCCCCCTGATTTTTCTCATTTTATTTAATACTTTCTTAAAGTATACTTCAAATCTGACTTAACTTATAACCGGACCCGGAATTATCCAAATTTGATCCGGATTCGAAAACTTTAGATTTCTATCTGAAGGTATTTCGGATCCGAAGCTATTTCAGATCCAGATCGAATTCTGAACCGAGATATCAATATCTGATCCGGAACCAGAATTATAGAATCCGAAGGATTCCGAATCCGTTTACAATCCTAATGGAAGGCAATGATTCAATATTTAGATGGTTGACAGGTTGAGGTCGAGGAGATGAAGAACAGCATGTGTAACTGGGCAGTGTTGGAATAGGTGGTGTATCGATTGGTGGGTAGCGTGGCAGAATGGGTAGCTGTGGTGGGGGGTGGGGTAGGAGGGGGAGGGGGGTGGTTTAGGTTCCAGATCTTTTTTCAGATGGGGTCGATTGGGCCTATGAATGGGACTCGGTTGATGCAAGATGTGGGAGGTGTGTTTCATAGTGAAATTGCCTTGTTGTGATAGAGGCCATATCCATATGTAAATATCAAATGTATTGGGCAGCCCAAAATCTGATACTTAGTGGGCAGCCCAAAATCTGATACGTATTGGGCAGCCCAAAATCTGATACGTATCACCCATACGGCTGATAAGCATATCAGCCGTGTAATGCAAAAAGAAAGGTTACCGGCCGATACAGGTAAATTTTTTTAAAAAAAATAATGAAAAAATATTTATAATTTTGTATGCTTTATTTGCTTCAGATTCATATATATTTTTTATAAAAAAACGTAATAATAAGCTAAAAATCTAAATATACCTGTCAACATGTATATTGAATAATGTAATAAATAATTAAAATATATATTTTTTAACTAAAATAAGTAAAAGAATAGGCAAAATGTTTGAAACTGACTCATTTTCATTCCCCAAAAATTTCAGCTTCCTTGCAACTTAGTAATTAACAATTTAAACTAATTGAACCGTATAGATTGATACATAATCTTTCAAGGAAAAATTCTCCGAAACAAAAATAAGTAAAAGTATAGGTGACACGTGCGAAATTGATTCAAGTTCATACCCATAAAATTTCGTGTAATTTAAGAGATTTAAACTTTTTAAGCTAATTGAACCATATCGACTGATACATAATCTTTCAAGGAGAAACTCTCCTTCATTTGATAACGAAAATGTGCAAAATTATAGGCAAAACATGAGATATTGATTTAATTTCATACCCATATAATTTCAGCTTAAAATTCCTTGTAATTTAAGAGTAATTAACATTTTAAGCTAATTGAACCATATTGGTTGATACATAATCTTTCAAGGAGAAATTCTCCTTCATTTGGTAACGAAAATAAGTAAAACTATAGGCAAAATGTGCAAAATTGGTTTAATTTCATACCCATCAAATTTCAGCTTAAAATTCCTTGTAATTTAGGAGTAATTAACATTTTAAGCTCAATGAACCGTATCGATTGATACATAATCTTTCAAGGAGAAATTCTCCTTCATTTGGTAACGAAAATAGGTAAAACCATTGGCGAAACATGAAAAATTGATTCTATTTCATACTCAGAAAATTTCAGCTTAATATTCCTTGTAATTTAGGAGTAATTAATGTTTTAAGTTAATTGAATTGTATCAACAGATACGTAATCTTTCAAGGAGAAATTATCCTTCATTTGGTAACGAAAATAGGTAAAAGTACAGGGAAAACGTACAAAATTGATTCAATTTCATACCCAAAAAATTTCAGCTTAAAATTCCTTGTAATTTAGGAGTAATTAACATTTTAAGCTAAAGGTAATTTTTTAGCTTTTTTTAGGCCCGTATCGAATCTTCGTATCAGCCGATATGGGCGATACGTAGCGCGTATCGGCCGATACAGTAGTTTCGAGAGGGGTTACAAAACATAACCTAGATACATGGGCGTAATTGGTAACCCCCTGGCCAAAATCCGATACAGGCAACCATGCTTGGATGCAAAGGGAGTAGTTGTCGCCATAGTAGGGAAACTGATATGTCTTTCGGTATTGCATAAATGTGGGTTGTGTTGTATCTGAGACACATGTATTGCACCCAAAAGGAGTTTGTATTCAAGAAGATACGACACAATAATTTGAGCCAAAAGGCCTGTCTCAAGATTTTCAATTGTCACAATGCCAGGCCAGCAGTGTGTTTAGGGTGACATAGAACAACCCAGTTGACCAAGTATTGTTTTGGTTGACCCTTGTATGACAAGAGGAATGCTCAAAAGGTTTTTTTTGTGGTCTTGTTTGTAGAAGTTGGTAATGAGAAGGTAGATATGAGGTAGGGTAGGCTATATAGTACTGATTTCATGAGGGTAACTCTCCAGCTAGTGATAGGGATTTTGTGGTTCACCCTTGCAACCTTTTAATTATGTCGTTGAGAGTTGGTTGATATGTGGACCTAGTCAGTTTTTTTTTTTGGGTATATGAATTCCTAGATATATATGTTTGAAAGACTTGTGTTTTATGATGAGGATTCGAAAGATTACTTGTTTTGTGGTTTTTGGTACCATAGTCGAGAAAAAGATCTCCGATTTGTTAGGATGGATGGTCTAGCCTGAGGTGGTAGTGAAAGCATCCAAACATTCTTTTAAACTTGTGTTTGAGCACGTGGATGCTTCAGCAAAAATAACTGTATCATCTGCATAATGAAGGTTGCAAACATACGGGTATCCTCGTCGAGGAGTCCATGACTGAAGATGTCCTGATTGTTTGACCGAATCAATTCAGCTAGGGTTTGACCTAGTACGTGATGCTAGGGTTTGGCTGGAGATGTCCTGATTGTTTGGCATAGCATGTGGATGCTTCGGCGAAGGAATGGTCTAAATATCTCGTCCATTAAATTTTGAAATGTTGTTGGCGCGTTGGTCAATCTGAAAGGCATCACTACAAATTCATAGTGACCATCATGTGTGTGAAACACCATCTTCTTAATGTCCTCTTCTGCCATGCGGATTTGGTGGTAGCCCAAGCGAAGGTCTTTTGCACCAAGTAATTCATTCAATAGTTCATCAATTGCCAGAATCGGGAATTTGTCTTTGACAATAATATTGTTTAAAACTCGATAATCCATGGAAAATCACCATGAGCCGTCCTTTTTCTTAACCAAGAGGATCGATGAGGAAAATGGACTAGTGCTACGTCTGATAATCCCCGAATCAAGCCATGACCAAGAGGACCGAATCAAGTCGTTCGATTTCAGTCTTGTGAGCATGAGCATATCAATATGGGCGCACATTAGTCGGCTTGCTCTCAAGTAATAAAAATATCTTGTGATCTTGGCCACAAATCGAAGGCAAAGCTATCAAAATCTGAAACAAAGAAGTAAAGTCCTCCAATACAGGAGTCAAATTAGGTGAAATAGCTAGACATGCTCATTCTTTTGAACTGGCTACAACCACATAAGAAAAGTGGAGCCCATAGAGCAGCTCATAAGTGATTTCAAGGAAACAGAATCTATGTTGTCACCGAATAACTCAATCTTCCATGATATTGTAACATTATTATAAGTAAATGAGAATGTGCAACCTGAAAATTTTCATTGCACTATGCCGATGTCATTGAACCATTGGATCCCCAGGTCAATGTTGGCACCTTTAATGGGTAATAAAAATAAGTCCACAAGCACCATTGTACCCTGAACAACCATAGGCACTTGGCGACATACAGCCGAACAAAATAAAAATTCTCCTTTACCTACCATCACCTTAAATCCAGGTGTGTTGGTAATAGACAACCCAAGTCTTTGGGCCTTCTTATTGCATATTAAATTGTGGGTGCTCCCACTCTCTAGCATGATAATAACAGAGTGTGAATGAACCGTACCCGATAATTTCATGGACCGTGGTGTTGGGGTAATGTTTGATAAGGCATGTAGCGACACTATCGAAACATCGATGACATCATCCTCCTCTGCAATATAAGGCAGCTTTGTGCTATCAATCGCTTACTCTTCCAATAAATGGATTTGAAATCTCTTGCAATGATGGGCAGGAGTGAAACTCTCATCACATTTAAAACATAAGTCATGCGTATGCCTAGAATCCATTTCCTCTTGAGTCAAAGTTCATAAAGGGTTGTATCCTGAGGCAAGGCTTTTCAGATTTGGAGTTTGGACTGGTGATGGATGGAAGGGCTTTGGTGTGTTTGGAGCAAGAGTGTGGGGCCTTCTATGGGTAATCCATGACGCAGTTGGATTGCCTGAAGCTTCTCAGATAGAAGGCGAGGACAAAATGACTTGACCACAACCTATATTTCTCGCCGAATGCTGCTAATGAAAAGCATTCAAATTCTGCTATATATTCTCGAACAATACCTTTTTAATGCCGCTTGGTTAAGGCCTGGAAATCTTCAAATTCTGCCAGTCAAAATTGAGCACAAAATTATTCAACAAAGTCATCCCAATCCATATATTGCTGATTTTGCCCTCAAACTGGCATACAATTGTCAGGCCTCTCCATCGAGGTAGTAAAGAGACATTATGCCTCAATAGAATGGTACTCATGGTGATCCAGTCATAGAACCTTCAGTGCCAAGGTCGAGGGAGCACCAAATCTACAATATGTGTCGCGCGGCAAATCGTCGAACACTAGGGGGGCATTCCGTGGACTGTTCTAGATTAGTTCTTTCTATGACTCAATTAACTGTTCGATGAAATGTTGCATCTCAGGAAAACCCAATTTCAAAGAGTCCATCCTCTCTTCTAATGTTGGACGTGTAGGAGGGTGAAGTATGCCCTTCTCACAATCAGTAAACGAACTTTGTAGACTTGACTTGGGAGGCCTATAGTTGACGCCACTGTAGTGGTTTGGACATATTAGGATTACTCTCTGGTTGGTCGTGTGAATCTTGCTGCAGTGGTGGTGACCTGAAAGGAGCTTGTAGTTGACGCAACTACGAAGCTCCAGCTTGACGTCTCGAGCTCTGTAAAAAGATAGAGGAATAAAGGAAGAGTCAATAGGTAGAGAGAGGGAAAAAATGGGAGAAGGATATATTGGGATAAATACAAAGTTAAAGAAACCCTAATCCACACACACTGAGAATCACTAAAAATTGTCTACGAAAATCAGTAGTAGGGATGTCTTCAAAGCACTTGGAACTGTATAAAAAAAAAAATTGCACAACAACCAGCTCTGATACCAATGTTACGACCCAAATCTATAAGAGATCGAATTGAACAATTGGTTTGATTGAAGTGGTCAAGCACTGAAAGTTTTATGGAAAACCGACGGTGGATTTTAGAGATTCAGGAGAATTGGGAGGGAAGAATAGAGAAGAGGAATGAGGGAAAGGAAAAGAGAGAGAGAGAGAGAGAGAGAGAGAGAGGAGGGAGAGGAGAGATCAAAGAAAGACAGAGAGATTGACAATAATTTGTTTTGCCAAAATAGTAGACTTAGTTTAGATTATATTGTCTACTAATAATAAAAAGGACAATTATGCCCCTACTTGTCTATAAGCAATTACATAAGAGTAAATACTAATGCAAAAATGAATAGCATAAATAGACATGGATAATAATACAACATGTTGCATAACATACTATTTTTGCTTTCTCTCCCTCTCCATCAAGCTCCTTTCTCCCTTTGCTTGATTCGAATTCTCCCAACTTTTGTTTCTTCTCTCTCTCAATTACTAAGTGAATGAAAAAGGACAAAATCATGTTCAGGGGTGGGCCTGGGCATGGTTCAGGTTTGGCTTGGGGGTTTGAAAACCCAAACCTGACCTTACTTATACAATTACCTTGAAGCCCGAAGTCGTGAAAAACCAGAAGGGGTTTTAAAGCCCTTACCCGAAGTAATCACAATTCCTATTTTTACTAACCTACATCCGACCTGACCCAACCAAAACTCGAAGATGACCCAACTATACCCAACTATGAATTACAACTCATGGATCAATTGTTGGTTAAATATTGAACCATAGACGCATATTGGCAAAGTATCTAGTCATGGACGCGCATGAGGACAAAAATGCCCCTCAGTAATTGATTTGTACAGAAAACAATCAACCAATAGTATGTTATGCAGAACGGGAAAGTATATTATGTTTAACATAATAATATTTTATATACCATCAACTAATATGTTATGGCAACTTTATAGGGCAAACACATCTTAATCACAAAAAATTATACTATTAACTAGTATGTTAGGTATAACTGGAAAGTATGTTATATATACAATAATAATATGTTATAAACCATGAATGGATATGTTATGTCAGGTTCACATGACCAAACACCCTTCAACCACGAGAAAATATACCATTAACTAGTGTGTTATGCGGAACTAGATAATATGTTATGCATAATATAATAATATGTTATAAACCATTAACTTATGTTATGCTAGCTTCATATGGCCAAACACTCAACCAGGTGAAATTATATATACCACTAACTAGTATGTTAAGTAAAACGAAACAATAGGTTATGCATAACGTAATAGTATGTTATAGACCATTAACTAATATGTTATACCAGGTTCATAGGGCCAAACCGATTTAAGGGTTACACGAGGGGCATTTTTCGTAAATGTATCCATGACTCAATATTTTGTCAACATGAATTCATGGTTCAATATTTAGACAATAATTATTCTATGAATAGTATTTCTCCCTATATTTAGACTAATTGTTTAATAACTCAAAAATAAAAAATAACCCGACTGACCCACGACCGGGTTAATGTCAGCTTACCGGTAGAATTTGAGAATCCAAACCCAGAATATTTCGGTCGATTAGGATCGGGTTCCTCTACAAACCCAACCCGATGTTTGATAGCAGTAATAGTATGTTTTCTTTGTATTGTCTCCAAAACGAGTGGAATGGATACAAATAATTAACAATTACATAATTAACGTAACCAGGAATATAAAATGATATAATGTTTGCATACAGTATATATAAAGGCTAGAATGACGTATGGTATATAGCTTTAAGATTGCGCCGGTTAAATAATTACTAAGTCCGTCTTAATTAAATATGCAAAACGTTACCCGTCATAATGAGAACACATGAACTGGTTAAACCTATCCTTTTTGTTGAGTCCCAAGGGATGTTAGAGTCCGGACAAAAGTAAACCCTTGTTTCGGTCAAAAGAGAAAAATATTGTAACCGACACTATCCCCAAATTAAGAACCATGATCTGAATCTGGAGAGTAGTGGTAGGTAGCTAGGAAGCTTCTTCTTAATATGATCAACCCAAGCTTCTTTATATTTATTGATTAATTACTTATAAAGATACTCTTGCTACAGTAATTAGTACAGTGAATATCCTCAACCCAAGTCAGTTTTCACATAAAATAGTACTCAAGTGGACCATTTGATCCGAAGATAATTCAAAGATCTTATTATAGAGTAGTGAAAGGGGCACTCCAAGCCGGAGTGATTAATTAGCAGTAGTTAACTGTAACATGTTAAGCACTAGATCCCATGGAGTAGTACTACTTGAGACTTTTACGCTTTTGTTTTAACAAAATATATAATTTTTGGGTTCAGTGCATTTGTTTTAGTGTTTGTTGGAGGCCAGCAGATACCAAGCGAATTAAGTTTAAAAGCTATTCCCATGATGAGTACTAGTTAGAACATGCATCTTTCAAACTCCCATGATCAAAACTCTAGCTTAATGGAGGAGAAAACTCTCTGCTAATTACTCTTGAAGCAATAAATATACATAATTAGCATATTTAAAAATTAATAAAATATTAAATCATAAGATATGAGAATATATGGTTAATGTTTTATTTTTTTTATTTTTTTTATTTTTTTTTTATGATAATCACAATTATATAGCAACTAGGATTAAGCTGAAAATAGAATCATGTGTCACCCACAGGAATGAAAAAAAAGGGTAAAGTGCAGGTCTCGAATCATCGAGTTTAGGGTTTGTGGCTTTAGGATTAATCTATATATATATATATATATATATATATATCGGTCCATGTCATAGTGAAATGGTAGAAGAAGAACAATACTAATTTGGATTTACAAATTATTAATTAAACTTGAGACCATAGTACTGATCATCATTAGCTGTGTGAAAAAGATGAATCAGTCATAGGGTTGGTTGGTAAGTCGCTAATTAAGTCAAATACAATAAAATTCAGAGTTCCTCCACATATATTATATGTATTCAAGGGGGCAACATATATATATATATTCATATAACCACCTAAAAATTATTAAGAAAAACAGAAAGAGACTCATCTGTACTCTCTTACAAATTAATAGATAAACTACTTTATCAGAATGAATCAAACACTTGGTTTCATTAATGGGAAACTGATTAAATACAATATCATGGTATATATGATCACCACACCATGCATGCAAACGTTACAGATAATATCCGGGTTTAAATGTTACTGATCTGCCTGCAGCATCAACGTAGGTACAACACACACACACACGTTACAGAAACATAAGAAATTTAACAAATATGAATTAATATTGGAGGCAAGCTAGTGGCGGCTATGAAATAAACTTGTACCACCACCGTGTCTGCAGTGTGTCCTCCTTCATCAATATATCACTCCAACAAATATATATATATATATATATATCTTCAGTTGTGTAGATCTCGATCTTCGGAGAAATCGATGGTTAGTAGGTATATTAATCCCACAATGAATAATATTCTTGGCGGAGATTGGTGTAGTAGTAGCAATCTTCGTGAGAATTACTAGTGAGGACGTCGGAGGTGGGAAGAAAGTGATGATGTGGTGGTGAGAGAAGCAATGGCTCGGCGAGGTCCATCCACATTTTGGGCGAATCCGGCAGTAACCACTCGTCTAACAACGATGTCTCGGCGCTGCCAGAGTAGTCTGTGGCGCCACTGCAGCTAGTACCGGCGGCGGCGGAGGAGGAGGAGGAGGAAACATCAATATTATTAATGGCCGGATGATAATCATGATCAGTAGTAGTACTAGTACCTCTGTTGATGATGTTGCAGGCTATGGCCTGGGTGACGGCCATTCGGATGTGGTCGGGGTCGGAGCTGGCGGGACGGGGGAGGCGGTCGGCGAACTCTGGGAAGTTGAGACGGGCTCCCCGTCCCCGGAGGTGCAATGCGGCGACGTCGTACGCCGTGGCTGCCATGGTGGGTGTCTCGAAGCTCCCCAGCCAAATCCTCGTCTTCTTTCCTGGTTCTCTAATCTCCGACACCCACTTCCCCCACTTCCTCTTCCTCACGCCCCGGTAATTCCGGCCGGCGACCCCGCCGTTACATGAATTAGTACTCTCCATATATATGTATATATATTCTCTTCACGAACGGGGTATATATATATATATTGGCCACAACTAGGTGGGATGAATATTGGATGGAGTAGTGCAGGAAGGAAGGAGTTGGGACATGAGCATATGTTGCCATATATATATATATATACATATATGAAGGGAGGAAGGAAGGAAGGAAGGAAGGAAAGAAAGTGGCATGCAGCAGTTCCAAAGAGGTAGAGGGGAATTTCGCGGCAGCTCCCTCATGATCCGCTGTGGGAATTAATGTACAGAAACCTGTCGAGTGTCGAGTACAAAAATTATTTAATTAATGAAGGAGGTACCTGTAGTGCTTTGGAGAGAGAGAAGACAAATGAGTTACTAATCTGGGCTTGTTTCTGGTCGCAGCTGCCAGCAGGAGAAAATTATATTGGAGAAGAAGAAGAAGATGAAATAAGATGAAGAAGAAGGTGAAATACAGCTGGAGAATCGTTGGAGTCTTCAGGCGACTGAGTACTGATGAGTACGTGACGAAGCCAGCCGGGTTGAAGTCTCCCATGTCGCCATCCCCAACTTAATTGGGTCCACTTTATTCATTTTGACCGTATCAACGCATGCAGACACTACGCTTTTCTTCCAGCTTCTACTCTTCAGTAGTAGTAGTCTCCATACGACGAAAACGACGCCATGCAGGAATTAGGCTTAATTTGGGCGATCGAATATATATATATATATATATGTATCATGAAAGACGACAAAATGGAGCTCAAACTAGTGACGATCGACCATATATACACACGCCTTTCGATCATTTTCCTCGTATTTGGTTTCAAAAATATGTTTTTAAATATTTAAGTTGCATGCATAAGTACTATATATATTAGGGGCAATATATATATATATATATATATAACTAGCTAGGAATGGCATGGAATACATTATATATTTGTTTTGGTCTATTTAAATTGCATGCATGCATGTAGTTATATATATAACTATCTTTAAATGTTTCATTCCATATATAGATCGATTTGGTTAACTGGTGATCAATTAATACATGCAGGGTATAAGACCTAGCTAATATAGTTGTTTTCTCCAAAAACCTCCTATTTGCGAAACGACACGAACTCATTGATTAATTCAATGGAAATTACAGAGAAATTATTACAAGTTTGCGAATTGGGAAATTTTGCAGGTGCTTTCTCCTAGGCGTCCTCTGATTCGATCTTTATATGTTGGTATTTCGCGGCTTCCTGACAATTCAATGGCGAATCAAGAACCCCGAGAGAATGTACGCAAACTATCGACGAACTGAGTCGGCTGGATGGAAGTTTTAGTGCTATGTGTGATCAGCTTGTTGACGTTTCCGCGATTGTGCAGAGCTTCTCGACGAACTGGATGAACTCCAACAAACCTTCAAGTTGCTTGAGGGAACTGCTGGCTCTAGAAAGACTCCTTGGCATGAGAATTTTCTTGACCAAAAATTTCTGAACCCCTAGAGTTTTTCTTTTCTTGCTATTTGTAGCCAGCCTTCTGTCGATCCTCAGAAAGGGGATTGACCTCCTTTCTCTTCTCCTGCTCCCTAGGAATGGGAGTTACGACTTGACTTCCTTTTTCCTCCTTTGATCCTCGAAAGGGGGATAGATGGGAGGGCTTTCTATTTCTGACTCCCTTTAGTTGAGCCTCAACCAAGACTTCGTCAATCTTGGTGACAAAGAGATGGTAGTGATGAGGCAATGACGATGGCGGAATGACGATGAAGTGGCGATGACGGTGATGATGATGTGGCAAGATGGTGGGCCCGATGAAGATCCGATGATGGGCTGACATATGGCGACTTGATGGAAAGGCAAACAGACCGATGGCGAGCCTATGATGGATGGGTGGTGGACCGATGGATGGGTGATGGATAGTGGATCGCTGGGTGGGCTTGACATAGATCGGTCGTTCAGATTTTGGCATCTACAGTTTGCCCCCTTGAGACTTATTTGTTCGGAGAACAAGTCTCGAACACATGCACACATTTATCTGTTCAATGTATGCATTTTTGTCCTCTTGGTTTTTTAGGATAGCGTCTATTTTATGTACATGTGTATTCTCTTTTCCTTTTTTTTTTTCCTCTTTTTCATTTTTCATCATTTTTTTTGGCCCTCTTGCTTTTTTTAGGGTTGTATGATTTTTTTCCAATTTTTCTTTTATATATGTAAACATATACACATGTATGTACATGTATGTAGGTCATATATGTGTACCTGTATGGTAAATCAACTTGCTCGAGTCCGAATCGATTTGGAGGGAACTGGAAGGGATTGCAACGGTCGATTCCAGCTGTGTCCGAGTGACGGTGGACCGAAGTGTCCAAATTGTTGCGAATTGACTTGTTCAGGTCCAACTCGAGTTGCGGCGAATCATGAGGCACAATGGTCGATTCGGGCTATGTTCGAGTGTCGACGAACTGGAGTGTCCAAGTTACCGTGAATTGAAGTGTGGTGCGGCGGCGAACTGTAGTGTCCAAGTTACCGTGAACTGAAGTGTGGCGTGGCGGTGAACTGGAGTATGACGATGCGGCGAACTGGAGTGTGATGCAGTGGCCCCATCTTGGTCATATCAATTCCTTTAAACTCGAGTCCGATTGGACTCGAATTCAGAGTCCTCCTGCAGAACTCTACATGGGAATTTTCACCTCGAGGGAATCCCCTTTTGAGGGATATTCTCAATCTTCTCTCCTAAGATTGGGGAACTCTTCAGCTTCCTTTAAGGGGTCATGATTCTTCCTCTTCCTCTTTTCCTGTGTGCGCGACCTTTTGCCTTTTGTTCGCTTCGAATTATGCTCTGGCAGCTACTGTGCGTGAACTCCTCTCCATGTGCTACATTCATTGGCTTCTTCAGACTTCATTTTTCTTCTTCTCTTCCTGCCTCGACTTCATCTTTTGTGGGCTTTTTAGTTGATTGAGCCCTCACTTTAGAAGTTTTGGAAACACATTGAGTTGCAATTCCAGTTATTGTATCATTTTTTTTTCTCTCTGCGGAGCTCTCTGGTCGAGCCACGATCATGGCCGATTCAAGGCACTGGGGTTTTATTCCCACTCTCTTTTTTTCTTCACTTCCACCTCCTTTCTCTCTCTCTCTCTTTCTCACTTTCGTCCTCACCCTCTATCTCTGTCTTTTTTTTCTTTTAGTCTCTCTCATTTTCTCTCTGTCATTTTCTCTCTTTGTCTCTCTCTCATTTTCTCTATGTCTCTCTCTCATTTTCTCTCTTTGTCTCTCTCTCATTTTCTCTCTCCTCTCGCTCTCATTTTCTCTCTCCTGTCGAGCTCCAGATGTTTGTCAATTTGCATTAGTGGCTTGTTTCGTAGCTCGCCGGTGTAGCCGATGGTGCGACGGAATTGGGCGTATTGGTCTAGTTCCCTTCTGTCTCTTTCGGTCTGTTGGCTGGATTGCAATGGATTGGTGTCTTGTTGTTGAGTTCGGCTTGGCCAAATTGCGTAGCTCGCCAATGCGGCAGTGGTGCAACGGAGTCGAACTACTTGAATTTGTGGTCCTCCTTTTTGTCAAGTTCGGCTTGTTGGCCAAATTGCAAACAGTTGGTCCTTTCCGCAGCAAACAGTTGGTCTTTTCCGCAGCAAACAGTTGGTCTTTTCCGCAGCTCGTTGGTGCATGTGTTGGGGGGACGAAGCCAGACATGTTATTTGTTGTGAATTCCTCTTTTCGTCGAACTCAGCTTTTTGGCCGAATTGCAAAGAGTCTGTCTGCCAACTCGCGAAGAGTTGGTGTCCTTTCGTAGCTCACCGGTGCGGGCAGTGATGCGACGGAGTCAGACACTTTATTCTGCAAACTTTCTCGGTCGAATTCGGCTTGTTGGCCAAATTTTGGCGGATTGGTATCCTTTGTCGAGTTCGGCTCAGTTGCCAAACTGTTGCTCACCGGTGCAGGCGATGATGCAACAAAGTCGGACTGTCTAGTTTCTTGGAGCTCCCCGATCGCATTCGGTCAATTGGCCGAATTGCGAAGAGTTGGTCCTCCTCCGCAGCTCACCGGTGCAGGCAGCATGGCAAAATTGGACATTTGGCCTTCGTAGACTCCTGTGATTGAAATTCGGCGATCGCAAATTTTGGAGAGTCTGTCTCCCTTGACACGGAATTTTGCCCTCTCTTTTTTTCCATTCTCCGTTCCATTTTTTTTTTTCAACTTCAATTTTTTTTCTTTCGATTTTGACTCTGCTTCAGACTTTCTTTGCTTTTCTCTAGATTTTTTTTTGACTCTCTCTTTTCTAAAAGAAAGAAAATTACGTACTTGTTTTGACTTGGCTAACCTTCTCAGTGCTTTGCTGTAGATGGCTCGTCCGACCTTCTCTTTCTTGGCACTAGAGGATTCTGATGCTTCTGCCGATCTGGATGGGGTCTATCAACATTTCTTGCTGATTCGAGACCCGAATTCGCCGAGGAGTTCCATCTTATGTTCCAGCAGAGAATCGGTGTTGGGCGGTTGTGCCGTTACTCTTTCTGTTCCGCCGAGTGAGCATGACCTATGGATTCGACCAGTGGTGGCTGACGATTGGCTCTGCCGTCTCTGGGGATTTGTCAAACCATTGACTCCGCCTTTCGACACTGTGAAAGGGGGAGTCCTGCTGAGTACATTATAGACCTTCCGAAATTCACCATTTCGAAACTGTCGATCAACAATTCCTTCCATGGCAAATGGGATCTCACTTCCTACCCGGCTATCCCGGCTCTTCCCTTGATTCCCTTCTTCTTCGAGTGGGGGTGTCTCCTTGTTGGTCGCTGCTAAGAGAGATGGTTCAAGCCGGTGTTTTCGACGCGCTCCGGGCGTCAATGTTTGAGTATAGCTGCAACGACACTGTTAGACGCGCTTTTCTGGAGCTTTGGTGCCCGATGATTAACACTTTCTTCACGCGGCAAAGGGAGTTCTCGATCTCCCTCTAGGACCTGTATTATATTTGTGGGCTCCCAGCCTCTGGAGCATTCTACAACGGAGTGACTCCATCGGTTCGAGACTTCACCGAAGCCGGACACTTTTCTCTGCCCAAGAGTTTGCAGTATCTCTTCCTCGCTTATCACCGTCCTCGATGCCAGTGCATGCCGTGAGGCATGTCATAGTCGTTCTTCTGAGAGTGGATAGCTTTCTGGTTTTGGGTTGAGGACGGTGTTTGTGCGTCAGTGAACCCTTGTGCCGACTGTTACAAGAGTTGAGGCTCTCGCCTCCGAGATTGCACCACGGCGAAGAATCGAGTCTTTTTCGAGCTCAACATTCCACCATCCCTTGCAGATGAAGTACACCTCGCAGCATTCCTCGTGTTGTGGATCTTCTGGTGTGTGATACAGGCTCTCAGTGACTACGTACGACCAGACGTGTTCTAGGTCGCCAGCTTCATGGTGAGTGGTGTTTGTGTCCGGCTCTGGTCAACTTATACGGAGGGTTGGGCTCCTTCTCACTGAGTCAGATCGCGTGGTCGTACTTATATGCTTGGTTGGCGCATTATTTGGCACCCACAACATATACGCGGGTGGGGGCGACGTAACACTCATGGCACTTTATGAAAATCCTGCTCTGTCGAGGTCCTACGACATGTTACAATCTCGCAAGTTGTTCTAGTGCAGAGGGGTGAAGGTTTGGTACTTCACGGAGTTTCTCACCCCTGGCCTCCTCAATACAATCGATCATGAGGCTTCGCCGATAGAGTATGAGTACTTCCTCTGTATTCGCTCCTATTACCTGACTTATCGGAGGTTCAACTTGACGATCGTGGAACTCTACAGCCACCATCAGTTTGCCAGATAGTTCGGCTTCTGTCAGGACCTGCCTGGAGTGCTTATCTCCGTCAAACACGACACCGACTCCCTTTCGAAACTCTTAGAGTTTTGGCGAATCAGCATCACCCAAGAAGAATAAGGCAGCAACCTCAAAGAGTGCATTCAAAGCGACTCCTCTGAAGACCTTCGCTCTGGAAAAGCGGAAACCGGCGATTCAGAAGGTCGACTTCCCTCCCCCCGATCATCTTGAAGCAACACAAGAGCCGTCTATCGACGTAGCTACAGTGCATTGCAATCGTTCCCTTAGTTGAGGTTCCGCAGGAGACTTTGCCTGTCACCTTTACTTCTGTATTGGTGGCTCCACCTTCGATTCTCATTTTGTCAGGTCTGATGCTAGATGCGCTGGTTGATCAACGGAGCTCGACGCTGGATGCCTAGATTGATCTTTCAAACTTGGTGCTTCTCCGCGACTTGGGTTCCACTTCTGACCATCAGGTCACCTTGGAGGAGTTGGCAAAGATGCATTTTAGTGGCGACTTTCCTGTCCCTATTGCAGAAGTTCGGCCGGTCAGCCTGGGCGTGCGTAGCAACCATGGTGATGGGCCACCTCGGATTGCTGTCGAGACTCCTGCGATTGCCCCCAGCAATGAATAGTATCTCCCTTCAGTGACTTCTCTAGTGAGTCATGAGTTTTCTTTCCTTTTGCTTTTCTAATTGTTTTTGGCCCCCTCCGTAAATCGCTCTGACTTTCGCAAGATCTTTCCTCTCAGTCGTCGGCGAAGTCGAAGTTAAGACTGCGGAAGTTTGCTTTGGCATAGTGGGTGGACTTCGTCGAAACAGACTTTTTTCTGTTGCGGACTCCGGCACGCCAGAAGTGTTTGTCGATGAACGTCTCTTTCTTAGCAAATTGAAGGAGGTCGGCTTCGACACTACTCCGTTAGAGCAATTGGTCGACGACATCTCGTCGGACGAGATAATTCTGCAGAAGTTGGTCAACTCGATGAAAGGGAGGATCTGCCTTGAAGAGAGACTGGCCATAGAAGTCGAGGTTGCCAAGTCAGTTAAGCTTACAACAGCCCAATGCAATCACCAGACAATTGGTTTTGACAAGGATCTGGCTGACCGTAAGGTAGCCGAAAAGGAAGAGAAGCAGCTCCATGAATGTGTCGCGCTAGTCTAGATCCATCTTTTGCCCCTCGATCTAAAGATTGCAACCACTAAGAAGGCTCTTGATAGCGACGATGAGGAAATTGCCACGCTCAAACGGAGGATGGTGGAGATTCGCTCACGACCAACAGTGAGACAAGAAGATGAGAAGAGGCTGACTGCTCTTCGTGCTGACTTCTCCCAATTGAAGCGGAGGATTGCTGAATTCAAACTCCCCTTGCCTTGATATTTTTTTTTTTTTTTTTTTTTGTAGTAGGTCGTACCCTTTTTTTTTTCATGATGTACGACTGGACCCTGTCCCATGCTTATTGAATGCAGAAATTTTTTTTGGCTTCTTTCTTTGTGTGTTTTTTTTCCCCACGACTCGGGAATAGAGTCATTTGAGGAATTTACCATTGACGACCGGCAATTCGGTGTCATCTGGTTTCACCACGTAGTATGCGTTGTTAGTGTACACCTCTTGGACGACATACGAACCCTCCTATTTAGGTGCGAACTTTCCCCCAGTCTCGCTCATGAAGATCACCGATCGTCGCACAACAAGAACCAAGTTTCCCTTCTGAAATGGACACAACCTGACCTTTTTATTGAAAGCTCTTGTCATGTGCACTTGATAGCATTCAAGCCTCTATTGAGCTTTGAGCTTTCTCTCGTTGAGCGACTCTAATTCTGTGAGTCGAAGATGGGTACTTTCCTCCTTCGTGAGTCCCTCTTTGATGGCAACTTGGTAGCGACGGAATTTGGAGTTCTAGCGGCAGTACGGATTCGACCCTGTACACCAGAGAGTAAGGTGTCAATTGGTTGGGAGTTTTGTATGCCCAGAGAGCTTTGTCGAGCTTTTCGTCCCAAAAGCGCTTGTTTCTGATCACTATTTTCTTTAAAATTTTGCAGAGGGTCTTGTTGAAGGCTTTTGTGAGACCGTTGGCCGCTGGATTGTGGGCTGAGGACATCTTTTGCTGAATTCGGAATTTATCGCAAAATCTATCCATGATCCGATTTTGAAACGGAGTGCCATTGTCCATCACTATGTAGCGTGGGACTCCGTATCATTAGATTATGTGAGTTTGGATGAAATCAGCTTCACTAATTTCCTTGACTTCTCGAAATGTTGCAGCTTCTGCCCACTTCGAGAAGTAGTCGATGGCGGCAAGGACGTATTGTTGGTCGAATGACTTCGGCGTGATTGGCCTGATGATATCCATCCCCCATGCTTCGAAAGGCCATGACGCAACAGTCGGATGCAACGGCTCCGGCAACTGATGAATGTATTCAGCGTGGAGTTGGCTAGCCTTTCATGCATGTGCAAGTTGAATGGCATCTCGTAGCATCGACGGCCAATAATATCCAAGTCGTTTGACTTGCATATGCAATTTTGGGCCGGCTTGATGATCACCGCAGATCCCCCCCGTACGTTTCGTTCAACACTCAGCGTCTTTCTTCTTTGGCCAAGCATTGCAAAAGAACGCCTTTGTATGACCTTCTGTATAGAACGTCATTGAGAAAGAGGAACCTCGGTGCCGATCGACGGATGTTAACTCTTTCCCTCAGATCTGCTAAAAGTGTGTCGTGTCGGACAAAGTTGACGATCGACTCCTTCCAGTCTCGACATTCAATTTCACAGACAGAGATGGGAAGAACTTCTTCTTTTTCTTCCACTTCTCCTTCTTGCGAAGGAGGGACCACTCATCTTTTGTAGACGAGCACTTGACTTGGCATGTCGTCAAACCGGGTCAAGCTAGCTATGATTCTGGCTATGCCATCTAGAGCGTGGAATGTGATGCAGAGTAATATTTGGGATTTTGGCCTACAAGTCACGAGAGAGCCTACAAGTTACGAACTCTCCTGTCAGTTGTTTAATCACCAGTGTGGAGTCAAAAAATACTTGGAGCTGGGGAATTTGCATTTCTATTGCCATGTCGATTAAGATGAGGAGTGCCTGATACTCCGCCATGTTGTTCGAACAAGGTTGCATTAGCATGAATGAGTATGGCAGGAGGTCATTTTTCAGCGAGACAAAGAGAACTCTGGCCCCGACTCAGTCTTTTTTTGAGGCGCAATCCTAGTACATACACCATGGAGGAAGGATTTCGATGAAAAATATTTTTTTGTTGGGAAGCTCCTCCGTCAGTTCTCATTCGGCTAGCACCGGATGTTCTCGCACCGATCGGTTTCTGTGGCACGAAGTTAATTTCGAACTGCCAGATGCCCAAACAACATCGATCGTGACATGATGTATTTCAGCGGGTCGGCGCATGAAATAAGATTCTTTGAATGAACCAACATGTAGTGTCTTGGCATGAGTCGTCCCACTCGAAGGGCAAATATTTCTTCATCAATCGGCTGAATGGCTGACACCGTGTGGCCAAGTTAGAGATGAACCGACAGATGTACACCAGATGGCCTTGAAAACTTTTGAGTTCGGAGAGGTTTCTGGGCTTGGGCATTTTCTGGATCGCATCGATTTTTGACTGGTCAATTTCGATCTCGCTATGGTGTACGACGAATTCGAGGAATTTTTTGGAGGCAACGCTCAATGCACACTTTAATGGATTCATTTTCAGCTGGAATCGTCCCAGCCGTTGGAACATTGCTCGCAAGTCCAACAAGGGGTCGAATCGTTCCTTGGACTTCACCACTAGGTCATCAACGTAGCACTCGATGTGTTTGTGGAGGAAGTTGTCGAATATGTATTGCATGGCACGTTGATAAGTCGCACCGGCGTTCTTCATCCCGAATGACAAACTTTGTAACATAAGATGCCTTTGGGCGTGTGGAATGCTATGAGCTCCTCGTCTTTTGGGTCCATGCGAATCTGATTGTATCCCGATGACCCGTCCATGAACGATAGCAGTTCATGTCCCGTCATTGTGCCCACCATGAGCTCGGTGATTGGCAGAGGGAAGTTGTCCATTGGGCATGCCTTGTTTAAATTGCAGAAGTTGGTGCATACTCTAATTTGGTCATTCTTCTTCTTCACTGGAACAATGTTTGCAATCTAGGTCAAGTATTTGACTTCCCAAACAAAGTTTGCTGCTATCAATTTGTCAACTTCTCAATTTTTCGGACGAGTTCTGGCCAAAAAGTGTCTTTGGGTCTGTATCCCTTCGCGATCGAAATGTGATTGATGGAGACGATTTCATCGGCATCTTTTCCACTCGAGGTTTCTGCAGAGGCGACTTTCGGTTTGTAGATGACCACTTGCCGACGGGGTAAAGCTTCATTTCTTTCCGGCAATCTCTGTTTGGCAGTGACCTAGAGTACATTGGTTAATCATCCAAAATTTTGAACTGGCTTCTTTGTCAGATAACCGAGGCCGTGGTGATTTTGAGGTATCGGATTCCACTTCTTTCTTAGCATCTCCTGCGTGGGGGTCAGGACCTAAGATGCGAGTAGTGGCTTCTCGAGCTTTGGCAATGGCATCGTGACTCCTTTGTTTAGAACGCTCAGACTGTCTCTGTTGCAAGTGATGAAAGGAGACTCGCCTTTCTTCCTCCGTGACTAAGGGATGTACCTTAACATGAGTACATCTCTCTTCAGTAGTGTCGGTGGCGTCGATGTCCTTTCGCTGTGAGCTGGTTGTCAAGGGGATACCTAGTTCTGCTCCGGTGTTTGGCTTGGAGAAGGGACGGCCTTAGCATCTTGAATCTGGCTCAGCAAGAGCACCACCTTGCCGATTGGTCGCGAAGACGAGTAGAATTTTACATCGGCAAATGAGGCCTCTGCCTTGGTGAATGGGCTTTCATCCGCAAGCATTGTCTTTTCTTCATTGTCTTTCCAGTGCTTGAAGCATTAGTGTAAGGTTGATGGTATGACCCATTTGATGTGCAGCCAAAGTCGGCCCAGTAGCAAGTTGTATGAGATGCGGGAATCGATGACTTGGAACATCGTGTTGGCGACCATCTCGTCGATGTCCAACTCAAGCTGGATCATTCCCAGTTCTTTGACCTTCCTGGTTGAACCCTTGGATTAGTAGAGAGCTCGCAGAGAGGTCGCTGACCAAAATTGTCCGAATTAGCAAAATGTTTACTGCGGAACCGCAATCGATGAGAATTTGGTTGATCGGGCAGTCTCTAATGTAGCCGACATGAATAGTGGCCGGTTGTGTGTCTTTGCCCCCAATTGACAGTCTTCTTCTCTAAAGGTGATGCAAGGTGGGCACAATGTTGTGTGCAATTCTTTTGCCCTACGAATCGGATCTTCCTCCTCTTTTGATGGGAAGCATCAAAGAGACCTTCGGCTCGTCATGCTTCCTCATTTGGAGTTGCTCCATCTCGGCGTGGAGCCTCTCCAGATTGGCCAACAACTTGATGAGATCGTCCATGATTTCGTTGGTGGGTGAAATCTGCTTTAAGGACGTCTCGAGGTCATCACACTCGACGATCGCGACTTGCCCTTGTCCTTTGCGGTTGCCTGTCCGGTGGAAGATGATGCGCAGGTGGCCACTGGCACGGGTGGCGACGTGAAGAATTCTTCAGGGAAGAAATCCACCAATGTGATAGGCCTTCTTCTCTTTCTTTTGTCTGCTCTTCAGGTGTGAACCCTTGGAGGATATCTCTAGCACTTCGTTACTTCTTTCTTTGGCCACTGTACCTTTATTTTAATAACCATCGGTAGCTCGATCTCTCTGATTGGCTTTTTGTGGTGGGTGACAAAGATCCACCCTTCTGCATCTTCTTTGGGTGCTGGCTTCGGAGTGGTTTTGGTAGGCGGCTTGTTGCACGGACCGAGTTTGGGGAGGTACTTCACCTTAACGGCCTGAGGCTTGTTGAGCCTGGTTTTTGAACTAGACTCGACCTTGGCAAACACCGTGATTGTGGACACGGTGTTTTCTTCCTTGTCAATAACTATGCAACCTTGCATCGTAAGTTCCAAAACTTTGTTCTTCATGAAAATGCACTTCTCGGTATTATGCCTGAGTAAGCAATGATATTTTCATAAATTAGGGTCTTTAGACTTGGCCATGTTACCAGGTCTCTTGGCTTCTAGCAACTGGAGCATGTTGATCTTGAGCAGTTGCTCGAGCATGCTCAGCACATCAGAGTCTGCAAAGGGGTAGGTCTTTGATTGCTTCTCTTTCAGTGTCAGACTTTGAAAGGATATCCCAGCAGGTGGTCTCGGAGTGTAGCTTGTCTTCGGCTTACCTCCGACCTTGAAGGGCTCGAAGATGTTTGTCGCATAGGAACCTTTCGTTTTCTCCTTAGGCTCTTTCCCAATGGATTTTCCCTTCTTATTTGGGTCGGCGATTGGAATCACGCCATCACCGACTTGCTCCATGAGAATCTCCATGTTGTGAACCTCCGTTGCCAACTCATGAAGTCTTTCGGCTTCTGGCCCTTCAAGAAATACAAGAGTCCCAGTTCATGCCGTAAATACACATCTCTAGCTAGAGATGTGCTCTCCTTACAATTGAGGCTGAGATTTTGCCACCGATTGATATAATCGATGACTTTCTCACCCTTCTTCTGCTTCAGGTTGGTGAGTTCCACCAGCATTACGGTGTGCTTAGTGCTATAGAACCGGCTGAGGAACTCGTTCTCCAGCTGCTCCAAGCTATCGATGGACTCCTTTGGCAACTCATTATACCAATAGAAGGTGTTCCCCTTCATTGATTGTTTGAATTGCTTGACTAGCAAGTCGTCGTTAGTACCGTCGTCATTGCAATTCTCGATAAAGTGTTCGACGTGCTGCTTCGGGTTGTCATCGCTGCTGAACTGCTAGAACTTTGGCAGGTGGTAGTAGAATGGCATGGGTACGTTCTGGATTTGCCGAGTGTATGGTTGCCTGTAGGACTATGATTGACTCTCCTCGATGTTGCTGCAGGTGGTGCGGTTGATCATTTCATTAACCGCATCTAGTGTGAGGGAGACTAACTCCTTGAATCGCAACTCCCGAGTGACCGCCAAAATTTCGGGTTGCAGCTCCTCGGGGTGTGGTTTGGTCGACGCACTTGTCGCAGCCTTGTTGCGATCTGCCTCCTATGAAATGTCCCCCATGTTTGCAGTGAGAAACTCCAGCTTCTCCATCATTTTTGCGATCTGGGCGTGTTGCTCGAAATGTTTAATCATGGCGGGGACGAGCATGACCCTCCATGATTGTGGCGATTTCGTCGAACTGGCCATCGGGCTGCACACCGGTGGTGTGATCTCTATGGCGATGTAGCTTGTCTTCGCCGCTACTGTGATGGGTTTGGGCGGTAGCACGATGGGCTTTCTTGGTGACGCAGAAGCTTGAGGCTGGAACACAGTGCTCGGATGGCGGGCATCCCTCATGAACGAAGCATGACCCGTTGACAAACTTCTGGCCAAGGCTCTTGTCACTGGACCTGCGGAAGCTGCTAGTGGTGGAGAGGTTGGTCATGAACTTTTGGGCGGCGAGCTGGTCGGCGAGCTTTAAGCCCCAAACGCAGCTGTTGAGCTTGACCCTACGACAGGTCGCAGGTAAACGAGATTGGCGGGAACAACCTTCTTGCCAGTGTTGTTGGAGTTGTTGTCGGCCATTTCGTTTAGATTTTTTTTTTTCTCGAAATTTGACAGAGAAGGAGATGAGAGGAATGAGATATCCCACCGGGCGTGCAAAATCTGTTTTCTCCAAAAACCTCTGGTCCACGAAACAACGTGAATTGATTGATTAATTCAATAGAAATTACAGAGAAATTGTTTCAAGTTTGTGAAGTAGGAAATTTTGTGGGTGCTTTCTCCTAGGCTTCCTCTTATTCGATCTCGGTTTGTTGGTAATTTGTAGCTTCTTGACAATTCGACAGCAAATCAAGAACCCTGAGATAGTGTACACGAACTGTCAGAGCTTGTTGACGAAAGTTTTAGTGCTTCGTGTGATTAGCTTGTTGACGTTTTTGTGGTTGTGCAGAGCTTCTCGACGAACTAGATTAACTCTGACGAACCTTCAGGTTGCTTGAGCGAACTGCTAGCTCTAGAAAGACTCCTTGACGTGAGAATTTTCTTGACCAAGAATTTCTGAACCTCTGGAGTTTTTCTTTTCTGGCTATTTGTAGTCAGCCTTCTGTCAATCCTTAGAAAGGGGATTGACCTCCTTTCTCTTCTCCTGCTCCTCAGGAATGAGAGTTGCGACTTGACTTCCTTTAGTTGAGCTTTGACCAGGACTTGTCGATCCTTGTGGCAAAGAGATGGCAGTGATGAGGCGATGACGATGGCAGTAACAAGGCGATGAAGATGGCGGAATAGCAATGAAATGGCAATGACGGTGATGATGACATGGCGAGATGGTGGGCCCAGTGACAAACCGATGATGGGTTGGCGGATGGCGGCTTGATGGATAGGTGGATTGTTGGGTAGGCTTGGCTTAGATGGGTCGTTCAGATTTTGGCATCTACAATAGTTTAATCAATTCATGAATTACCCAATCAATTATATATTTTGCATAGATTGATTGTAACCTCCTATATACATATAAGACTAAATATGATATATAAGACTAAATATGATTTTTTATTTTACGTCTAAGACATAATTGCTTACGTACAAAATTTTGTTAACTTATTTATTTTATTTTTTTTGGCCGAGTTGGCCATTTTGGATGATCAATATCATGACCGAGCGAGTCAGCCGGTGTGACTAATTGAGCGACTCATTTGAGTTGACTTGAAACGATTTAGATTTTTGGATGTCCAAGTGGCAATTATTTGGGAGAATTATGACTCATACTTCAAGTAATCTCTAAATATTGAACCATGGATGCCTAATAAGGGTGGCAGTTTTACCCGATCACCCGATTACCCGCTTACCCGCTTACCCGAATGGTAATTGGATGAATAACGAATAAACTTATTGTATTTCGATTACCCGATTAAAAAATTACCCAATTACCCGACTCTTAATCGAAATGGATATGGATAATGGGTATTCCTTACCCGATTACCCGGATGGTAATTTGGTAAATATTTAAAACTTAATGTAATTGATGTTATTTTTATATAATATGTGTGGTGTACATTTATTTGAGTTATTTTTAGATAAATTTAAGAATTTGGATGTAGTTTTTATATGATTTTAATTTTAATGTTTTTTATAAATTTATAAAAGTAAGATATTAATAAAATATTATTATCCATTTATTTACCCGATTACCCGGTTATCCGCGGGTAATCGGGTAAGAAATTTGGGTAACGGAATAGCAAGTTTTTATTCGGGCGAAATGGGTAACGGAATACCGGGTAGGGTAAACGAAACGGGCAACGGAATAACCCTTACCCGTTTTGTTAATTACCCGTTTACACCCCTAATGCCTAATTCAAAAATATCAAATCATAGATGAGAGGACTAAAATACCCCTCGCTTACCATTGAACCGGTTTACACGATTTTTAAACCCATTAAAAATTAACCCATCAATCCTCCACATTGAACCAGATACATGGTTTCTGAAATAACATTGTTTCAACGAAAATTCGCCGGTCCGCGAAGGGGCGCGACCGAGAGAGTAAATCGATTTATAATAGAGAATTTGTGTTACAATAGTGTTTACGTATCAGAAAAATGCGAGTACAATCTCCTATTCTTCCTCGGATTCGATCTCCGTGTGAATTTGGTGAAGTTTAAGCTTCTGGCGAGGACGTCGAAGTTTGATTTCTAGGAACGAGCGTGCACGGACTGTTGTGGCTTTGGTCGATCAAACGGAAGTATTTGTGTTTTGTGTGTATCGACTTGTGACGTTGCCAACGAACGTGTAGAGCTGCTCCGGTCGAACTGTTGATCGACGGACTGCAAGTTGCTGAACTTCTTTGGCTCGGAAGAGTCTATGCACGAGAGTGTGGCTCGACACAAGATTTCTCTTCGGAAAAGGAATTTTGAACTTCAATTTTTGAACCCCTGCGACAGAGCTTTTCTGGCTATTTGTAGCCGATTCTGTGCAGTTGTGGGGGTAAATCCTCAGAATGGGGATCACGATCCCCTTTTTGCTGTAGTTGCTGAAATGGGAGGAGGACCAGGAGCTCCTCTGTTGGATCCCCCGAATGAGGATCGCACTGTCTTTCTTCTCGGCTTCTTCGGTTGGCGACCAGACATGGTCGTTTAACTGTTGGAGAAGTTGACTCATGGCTTGGTTGCTGACTGTTGCTGATGCAGCAATTCATTACTGACGAGGGCGACACTGTATCGATGACGCGATGACGCGAATGGACTTGGCGATGGGCTGTGACGAATGACTTCGAGAATCGACAAAGCCTACCCACAACAATCGTTTAATGGATTGATGGGCCTTTGGGCTTGTCAAAATTGGGCTAGCCACATTTTGGTGCATACAGATTGGCCCCTTCGAGACTTGATCATTCAGGGAGAACGAACAAGTTTCGAATGTGATGAAGAACAAACACAACACACACACACTTTTCTTCTTTTTTTTTTTGTCGACCCTCTTACTCTTTTAGGGTTGTTTATCTTTTCATGTACGTATCTTTTTTTTTGTCCTCTTACTCTTTTTGGACAGTGTATATTTCTGTACACTTGTATGTTTTTTTTTTTTGCTCTCTTGCTGTTTTAGAGTTGTTTGCTTTTTTCAAAAAAAAAATTTGTATACGCATACAGATGTACGGTATGTAGAGAGATGATGAGTACCTGAGTAGAAGTGTTGTTCATGTTTGAGCGTCGACGATGAATTGAAATCGATTGAGCAGAGGTTGTGGTTTGCTTGAGTACCACGGCCGAATGTTGATTCAGATGAGTTGGCCGCACGCCAGAGGGAGAAGTGAACTCAGCGAGATGGTAGAATCCTTCGGCGAATGGTACTTTAGAGAAAACTGGTCAATTGGCTGATCCTCCTGGCAATTGTGACGAATTTCAATGACTTTGGTCCATTTTGGCGACTTTGTGTGTGTCGCGACGGAGAGAAGTGCAGTTTCGGTAGCTTGGTCGTCGCACTGAATAGAAGAGCAACTTTCGTTTCGACGAATTATGGCCACCTCAATTTTGACGACACCCCTTCACGTTGTGTCGAAGGGTTGGCGCAGGTTGAGTGAAGCGACTCCGACGGCTTCGATTCAACATGAGCTTCTTCTTTCATATTGGGTTGTATGACTTTTGTCAGGACGGCATCGTAGTTTCTGGCCATTGCGTCGAAGGGAGGGAACACGAACTGAAGTGAAACGCAGAGGTTTCGCTTCGGGTCGGCCAATCTCTCGGCGCAACGGATTGTTCCTGGTGAAATTCGTACTACCGTTGTACTTCATTGGAACGACTGTAGTGGCTTCAATAAGAAGAGATACTCACCCAGACGAGGTTAGGTGGGTCGGATTTCAACTCACTCAAACTCTATGCGACATAATTTTCTTCTGTACTTTCAATTGGCGCGCCGGGAGGGGGACGAGCAAAAGGATGGCGCAGTGGGGACCGCCCTGGCCGTTGTGAATCTCCAGCGAATTGGGATTTTTCCCCCGACTTGTTTCGTCGAAGTTGGCTTTATATCCTTCGTCGACGGTTTAGTTTCAGTGCGGCTCTTAAGAGAGTTGAGGTGAGGGGATGTGAGTCCCACCCAGGCTAGTTTAGTGCCTCTCTCTATGTGCGAATTTGGCTGCCTTCTCCATCTGCGATTTTGGCTGCTCTTTCTGTCTGCAAATTTGGTTTGGGAGACTGCCAGTGACTGCAAATTTGTCTGCGACCTAGGTCTGGGAGGTTTTGCGAATTTGGTTGCTTCTTGTTTGTCTGCGTTTTGAGTTCTTGCGGCTTAGTTCTGTTTGCAAATTTTGGGAGATTGCGAATTGTTGAGGCTTCTCTGCTGCGAATTGTGGGAGACTGCGATTTGGGAGGTTGTGCCCTGCGGCGAATTGACTATCTGCGAATTTGAGAGACAGTCTGCGAATTTGGCCTTGCAGTCTTCCTCGAGCCCCCGGCTTGTGTCAGAACTCTCCGTAAACCGAAGTTTAAAGGTATTGTATGCAAAATTTCTCTTCTCCCGGTACTCTCTCGCTGAATTTGAGTCAGCCGGGACCCCCACTCTCTTTTCTTTCTTCTTCTCTTCCTCCCTCTTTCTTCTTCTTTTTCTCTCCTCTCATTTTCAACATCTCCCTCAGTCTCTCTCTCTCTTTTCACGATTTTTTTTTTTTTTTTTTTTTTTTTTGTTTCCTCTCGAATTTCATTTGTCTCAATTTTTCTCTCTTCCTCGCGGACTAAGTGTCTGTCAGTTTGTCGATGAACTTTTTGTGTATCGTTTGATCTGAGAACCAAACATTGTAAGTTTGTGTGGCACCTGGCTCTACCGCCAGGTGCGGAAGTTGATTTGGATTGCGCCCGGCTCGGTCGCCAGGCACCGAGACTCTATTTTGATCGCACCCGGTTAGGTCGCCGGGTGCTGCAGTTTTATTTCACGCCCAGCTTGATCGCCGAGGACTGAATTTCTGTTTCGGCTGATCCCGGCTCAATCGTTGGGAAGTGCAGGTCGCGTCCAGCTCGGTCGACGGGCGTGGGACTTTTGTTTTGCGTCCGGCTCGATCGTCGGGCGCTGAATTCTGCTTCGAGTGAGCCCGGCCAGGTTGTCGGGGTGTTGAGATTCTATGTTGTCACATCCGGCTTGGTCGTCGGGTGTTGTTATTGCATCTGGCTCAGTCGCCGAGTACGAATTCTTGTGTGGTCGCATACGGCTTGATCATCGGATGCTGATTTTTGCTTTAACTTTGGCCGGCTCGATCGCCGGGAGGTTAAACTTCTGTTTTAGTCATCGGGTGCTGAGATTTTGGTTCGGCTGAGCCTGGCAGGTCGCCGGGAGGCTGAATTTCTGTGTTGGCGCACCCGGCTTGGTCGCCGGATGTTGATTTCTGTGTGGTCGCAGCCGGCAAGAGCTGCCGAATAGTGTAGGTCGTGGCCAGTTTGATCGCCGGGTGCGAGTTGTTCTGTGGTCGCAGCTGGCAAGAGTTGCCGAGTGCGAGTTGCTTGTGGTCGCAGTCGGCAAGAGTTACCGAGGCGCGAGTACGTTTCGACCTTCTTCTATTTTTTCTTGCGACTGCTTCTTTTTATCGCTGCCTTTTTTTTTCTCTTATTTTGCAACCACTTTTTGTCGCAGCTTTTTTTTTGTTCGGCGATTGCTTCTTTTTGTCGCTTGCTCTTTTTTTTGTTTGGAGAGGAGTTACGTAGCTGGCTTCGTTTGGCTGCGTCTGGCTCGGTCGTCGGGCACAGATTTTGTTGTTTTGATCGCGGCTGGCTTTGTGGCTGGTCGCGAAGCTTTGAGTTGTGCTCGGCTCAGTTGTCGGGCACTGGTTTTGATCGCGGCCAGCATTGTGGCTGGTCGCGAGGCTTTGAATTGTGTTCGGCTCGGTCGTCGGGCACTTGTTTTGATTGCGGCCGGCTTTGTGGCTGGTCGCGAGGCTTGGAATTGTGCTCGGCTCAGTCGCCAGGCACTTGTTTTGATCGCGGCCGGCTTTGTGGCTGGTCACGAGGCTTGGAATTGTGCTCGGCTCGGTCGTCGGGCACTTGTTTTGATCGCGGTCGGCTTTGTGGCTGGTCGAAAAGCTTTGAATTGTGCTCGGCTCAGTCGGCGGGCACTTGTTTTGATCGCGGCCGGCTTTGTGGCTGGTCGCGAGGCTTTGAATTGTGCTCGAATCGGTAGCCGGGCACTTGTTTTGATCGTGGCCGGCTTTGTGGCTGGTCGCGAAGCTTTGAGATGTGCTCGACTCGGTCGTTGGGCACTTGTTTTGATCGCAGCCGGCTTTGTGTCTGGTCGCGAAGCTTTGATTTGTGCTCGGCTCGGTCGCCAGACACTTGTTTTGATTGCGGCCGGCTTTGTGGCTGGTTGCAAAGGTTTGAATTGTGCTCAGCTCGGTCGCTGGCCACTTGTTTGTTGTTTTGCAGCATTCGTTTCCCGTCCAACTCAGTCGTCAGGCAATAGGATCGAATGTGCGGCGTCTGGCTCTGTAGCCAGATGCTGAATTCTCCGTTTGGTTGTGTCCGGCTCGGTCGCCAGCCACTGGAGTTTAATTTTGCTCGCGTCTGGTTTTCTTGCTGGACACGAGATTGTTGTGTTGGTCGTGTGCGGCTCTGTCGCCGTGCGCGAAGCTTTTGAGTTGTGCTCGGCTCGGTCGCCGAGGTACAGTACCTTTGTTATGGTCGCGTCCGGCTCTGTCGCCGGACGCGAGGCTTTTGAACTGCGCTCGGGGAGACCTTTGTTTCGAAGGCGATTTGTTTTGCCGACCAAGTGGTTTTTTGACCCTCTCTCTGTTTTTTTCGAATGGAGGGAGAGATGGATTGCGTACCTGATTTTGGCTTGGCTGACGTTTTCGACACTTTGTTGCAGATGTCTACTCCATCGGATTCCCTCTCTTTCCTTGGTCTGACTATTTCGACCGTTAGGACCCTCGTGAAGGGTGTTCTTCGCAACTACCTACGGATCCGCAATTCTAAGGAAGAACAGAAGTTGTTGTTGTTAGTTATCGGGGGACCGTCGGCCTATGGCGGTTGCGACATAACTGCGCCCACAGTCAAGGTTGTTCACGACCGTCTGGCACTTGTATCGGCTCAACTCGACTCTATAAATGTCGAGCTTGCGACCATCCAGAGGGGTATTAACGCCAGTGAGGAGAAGGCCTCTACGCTCCAGGAGCAGCTTGCTTCTGTTCGTTCGAGCCCAACTCTCAGTGAGGCCGAGACGCGGGAGCTGTCCGAGGTTCGAGCCGAAGTCGTTCGGCTACTGCGACGGGTGGCCGACTTTGAGCTTCCACAACTTTGATATAGTTTTCCTTGTACTTTTTTTTTTGTAACCTCTCTCTCTTTTTTTTTTTTTGCAAGGCTTGCATTGTTCCCATTTTTTTTGCAATGAGAAATATTGACTCCTTTTATCCGACTTCTTTTTTTTTTTTTTTCCGCTGCCCCCTCATGCATAGAAGCGTTTGAGGAATTTACCGTTTGTTATCGGCAGCTCCGAGCTGTTTGCCATCACGAGCTTTAGCGATTGCCGTTCTCAATGTATAAATGATCACCGGGGATCTGCTTTTCTTTTGCGAGCTCTGGTCAATGGCAGCTTTCATGTAAATGGTCACTGGAGCTCTGATTTTTTGCGGCGAGCCTTGGCTGACTGAGATTTGGTGGACATCGGCGAATCGACCAGTGAGTCGAATCGGCTTCTGGGCTCCATAAATACGAATTGGCTTCTTCTTCTGGTACCCGAGGCCTAGGCAACCTTGAGTAATTCGGCGACCCCCCTTTCTTAGTTTTTCTTGTTCTGGAGTGAGGACTGGCAAGGCGACAGGTGGCTTCTCGTGGAGCTGGTCTTTTGTGAAGTTGCCCTCGGCTCTAGCCATCAGTCGGTATGCGTTCGGGTCGAAGCCTTCGTCCGAGCGAGTCGACGGTAACTTCTCCTGGCTTATCAATTGTTTCACTATACTCCTTTCCTCGAGTTTCAGCAGTGGGAGAGAAACGTTTTCTGCAAAGGGGGTCGGCTGGATTTTGTGACAGGCGACCAAGGGAGCTTCTCCCTTCTTTCTTTACGACTGCAGAATGTACAGTAAGATAGGTACATTACGCTGCGTCGGTGTTGGAGTTGATGTGGCCGGTTTGTGGCCATGTGCCGGCTGGTTGTTATGTGGCGACTGCTTGGGAGTCGCGACTTGCGTCGGCACCGACATCGTTGTGGCCAGTCTGTGCGCCGATTGGCTATTATGCGCAAGCTGTTTAAGAGCCACGGCTTGCGTCAGAGTCTGCTTTGGAGGAGGACCACTTTTGGCATTTGACGTCTGGTTCGGCCAGGATGACAATTTGACTGTTGGTCTGGTCATCAGGTAGAATTTAGCATCTGCGAAGGATGCTTTGACCTCGGTGAATGGACTTTCGTCGGCGTACACCGTCTTTCCAATACTTGAAGCACTGGTGAAGTGTTGATGGCACAACTCCATTCACGTGAATCCATGGTTGACCCAAGAGCAGATTATAAGATGTTCTTGAGTCGATGACTTGAAACGGAGTTTCGGCCACCATGTTGCTGATGTGCAGTTTGAGGCATATCATGTCGAGCGTCCTTTGGCCTTCCTGATTGAAGCCTTGGATGAGGAGAGAGCTCGGGGAAAGGTCATTCTTCATTGTGTTAATCGGCAGAATGTTGACTGTGGATCCACAATCAATGAGAATGCGGTTGATTTTGTGGTCTCTGATGTAGCCAGAGACGAACAACAGCCGGTTATGGTTTCTTGCCCCCAGTTGTGCATCCTTCTCTCGAAACATAATGCACGGTGAGCAGGAGATGATGAGTGCCTCTTCTGGTTGAGACACTTGCTGCGATGAAGATGCCTCTCCCTCTTTTCTGCATGGAGGAGTCAGGTTGTCACACTCGACTATTGGCAACTTGCCTTTTTCTTCCTGACTAGCCTGTTTGGGAGGAGTCGCCGAGCATGTCGCTACCATCGACGGTGGCGCGAAGAATTCTTTTGTCTGCTCCTTGGACGGGGGTCTTAGGAGCCTTCTTTTGGCCTTTCGCGGCTCTTTTGTTAGGCCGCGTCGCCTTTGTTTTTGTGTTTACCAGCGTCAGTTCAACTTCTCGAACAGGTTTCTTTCGCCTGGTGACCAGAATCCACCCCTCTGCGTCGACTGCAGCTGCTTCGTGGGGTACCGATTTTGGTGCGACCTTAGCCGGTGGTCGTCTGTGATTGCGCGGTCAGTTGGAGGGACCGGATTTTGGACGGTACTCCTTTTTTGCGACCTGTTGTTTGTTTGGCCGAGCTTGCCGGTTTTGCTAGGCTTGAATGGAGATGATATATGAAGAGGCCGTGTTTTTGGCTCCTTCAATTTCAATGTGGCCTTGAGCCATGAGCTCCATGATCCTGTCCTTCAAAGTGAAGCACTTCTCGGTCGGATGCCCGACCAAGCAATGGTACTTGCAGAAGTTTGGATCTTTGCTCCTAGACAAGTCGTCAGGTCTTTTGACTTCTGGCAATTTGAGTAGATGGTTGTCGAGAAGTTGCTCGAGCATGGCAGGAACGTCCGCTTTGGCGAGCGGATACGTTTTGGCCTGTCCTTCTTCCAATGAAGGCCTCTAGTACATGCCTCCGGCTGGCTGCCTTGGAACGTAGTTTGTCTTGACCTTGCTCCCGACTTTTATTGGTTCGAGAGCGTTCGTCGCGAAGGATGCTTTTGTTTTCTCCTTCATGTCTTTGGGTACGGTTGTGGCGGCATATGATGAAACTTCCTCCCCTCGCTCCTGCATGAGGTTCTCCATGTTGTGGGCCTTGGTCGCGAGTTCTTGAAAGTTCATCGACCTCCGGCTCTGGATATAGCACAGGAGTTCCCATCGCATTCCTCGAGCGCACATTTCGATTTTGGCTTCGAGGGATAAGTTTGAGCTCTCTTTGCAATTTAGGCTTAGGTTCCTCCACCGGTTGATGTAGTTAACAACTTTTTCGCCCTTCTTCTGTTTTAGATTGGCGATCTCGACCAGAGTGACGGTGCGATGGGTACTGTAAAACCGGCTGAGGAATTCTCGCTCCAATTGTTCCCAGCTGTCGATCGACTCCTGGGGCAGCTCGATGTACCCGTCGAAGGTGTTGCCTTTCAAGGATCGGATGAATTGCTTGACCAACAGGTCGCCGTTTGTGCCGGCGTTGTTGCAGGTCTCGATGAAATGAGCGACGTGCTGCTTTGGGTGCCCGTCGCCGTTGAATTGTTGGAATTATGGAGGATGATAGCCTAACGACATGGGGATGTTTTGTATCCTCTGCGTGTACGGCTTTCGATAGGTCACCGACTTGCTTTCGCCGAGGCCGTTTCGCATGGTGTGGTTGATGAGTTCAGTCACCACGTCTAAGGTGAGGGCAGCCGGTTCTGCTTTGGCTCAACCTCTGCGAATGGCTATCGGTACGACGGGCGGCAGCTCGTCGTCAGAGATAATATCTTCTCGCGGTGGTTCGGCCGAACCACTGGTAGTCGTCCGATTTCGGTCGACCTCTTGAGAAACGCCGCCGGTATTGTTCGTGGTCGCACCCATTTCGAGCCGCTCCACGATCCTTGAAATTTGGAGGTCGTGAGCTGTGAGTTGCGCGTCTTTGATGCGCAGTTGCTCGCTCTGTTCCTTAAGTACAACCTGCATTTCGGCAAGCTGCTCTTCTATTGTTTTGGCCGATGTCGTCATTGCGGCTACTCTATCGGTTGGAGCCGCGGGAGAAGTTGTCATCTCGGAACGAAGTGGAGATGACTTAATTGGCGACCATGCTGGCGAACTCGCCATCGGCGTCTGTTGGTGTGAGGAAGACACGGGTGACCTATTGGCTGCGGCGGTCAGTGCTGCCAGGAGGTCGTGAGAAACCGTCACGATCTGTGACTTGCCCCCTGTCGTTGTTCTAGGCAAGGCTGAAATCGATGTTGAGTTCCTTCCTGCTACGGAGGAAGAGGTTGTGTCTCCGTGTTGCACATATCGTTGGACCATGGTTGATACGATCGAGTCCCTGCGTGAGGGTGGCGATTGAGTAGGACTGACCATCGGATTGTGCGCCGGTGGTGTGGTGTCGACGGGCAGGTGGGTGGGCCTATTTTCTGGCAGGATCATCCTGACCGATGCGATGACCGGTTTGGTGGAGGCTGCGGTAGCCTGTGGTTGATAGACGATACTTGGACGGTGTGCGTCCCTCACGAGAGGAGCCTGTCCGGTGGACAAGCTTCTGGCCAACGCCCTTGTCACTGGGCGACTGACCAGTGGAGGAGATGGAGCGCGGATGTTGGTCGGAGATGGTCCGCGAGCTCCTGTTGCTGCGGTCGAGCTTGTGCCCGCGGCAAGACGTGAACAAGAAGAGCTCGAACTGGCAATTTGCTCGCCTTTGTTGTCGTTGTTGTTAATGTTGTCGTTGTTGTTAATGTTGTCGTTGTTGGCATTGTTGGCCATGGCTGAGAGATTTTTTTTTTTAACGGAGAAGGAGATGAGAGGTAGGAAATGTCCCACCGGGCGTGCCAAGTTTGTTTCATTGAAAATCCGCCCGTCCGCGAAGGGGCCCGACCGAGAGAGTAAATCGATTTATAACAGAGAATTTGTGTTACAGTTGTGTTTACGTATCAGAAAATAAGAGTACAATCTCCTATTCTTCCTCTGATTCGATCTCCGTGTGAATTTGGTGAAGTTTAAGCTTCTGGCGAGGACGTCGAAGTTTGAGTTCTGGGAACGAGTGTGCACGAACTATTGTGGCTTTGGTTGGTCAGACGGAAGTATTTGTGTTCCGTGTGTATCGACTTGTGACGTTGTCGGCGAATGTGTAGAGCTACTCCGGTCGAACTGTTGATCGACGGACTGCAAGTTGCTGAACTTCTTTGCCTCGGAAGAGTCTGTGCGCGAGAGTGCGGCTCGACACAAGATTTCTCTTTGCAAAAGGAATTTGAACTCAATTTTGAACCCCCGCTTGTGAGCTTTTTGGCTATTTGTAGCCGATTAAATGCGATTGTGGGGGTCGATCCTCTAATGGGGATCACAATCCCTTTTTTGCTGTAGTTGCTGAAATGGGAGGAGGGACGGGAGCTCCTCTGTTGGATCCCCGAATGAGGATCGTGATCGTCTTTTTCTCAGCTTCTTTGATTGGCGACCAGACATGGTCGTTTAACTGTTGGAGAAGCTGACTCGTGGTTTGGTTGCTGACTGTTGCTGACGCGGCAGTTCATTGCTGATGAGAGCAACACTGTATCGATGACGCGACGATGCGAATGGACTTGGCGATGGGCTGCGACGAATGACTTCGAGAATCGACAGAGCCTACCCACAACAATCGTTTGATGGATTGATGGGCGTTTGGGCTTATCGAAATTGGGCTAGCCGCATTTTGGTGCATTATTATCTAATTGTTTGTAACATATTATTATGTGATATTTAACTTGCTATCTAGTTCTGAATAACATATAATTATTTTTCATGTATTTTACATTTGGTTGGACAGTGGAGTGATGGGTTAATTTTTAATGGGTTTAAAAATTATGTAAACCGGTTCAATAGTAAGTGAGAGATATTTTGGTTTTTTATCAATGATTTAAAAATTTTAAATTAGAAATCTATGATTCGATATTTAGAAATTACTAGAACCATGAGTCTTAATTCTCCCCAATTAGTTGCACAACTGGGAACGGGTCGAACTGGGTTAATTAAATAGCTTTCTTAAACCTACACATAAAAAATATACCTTTAGTTAGGGAACATGCATAAATATATATATGGTCGGGTTTCATATTTTTTAAAATATTCTCATTTATAATTTAAAAAATATTTTAAATGAATTGGCTTTACATACACGGATTACCATCTCCCTATTGTTCCTAGTACATATATAGCAGAAAGTAGAAAGTATAAACACATAGGATCAGGTAGATAAACCTTTTTTTTTTTTTTTTTTTTTTTTTTTTTTTTCCCTTAGTGTGCTCTTTTTACGTTGTACGTACTCTCAATTAAGTCTGAAGTGATCTGTCTATTGGAGTTTTATTCAGCTGAAGAATCTGACATTGTGGATATGTTTTTTTTATTTTTTTCTTCAGGGTAGATACAACACTTCTTGGATTCCAGCTCGAGACCACTGAGTTTGACCAAGGCAGGGGCTTACACTTAATTCCCATGTGTATTATATTAATGCCTCGTTGATCTACCAAATCTATGGGAAAAAGCTGTGTCGGGTCGGGTCCACACGCTTTTTGACGTCCACACGTGTCACCACGCTGAGACGGTCAATATGGATCGCATACAAGTACTTTCGTCCCACGTTCTTCTGTAATAAACCTGGTACGACAGTCGGCTCTGCGGGCCCCACTTTACGGGCCCCATCAACCAGCACCGCCTGGAACCCGTACTTTAAATATTGTTATTTAATTTTAATTATCGCTTATATGTAAGTAATGACGTCGTCAAACATCATCATCGGAGAATTAAGGTAATGTTTTTTTTATTTTTTTATTTATGATGAAACTCGGCCAGGTTAATTAAGCGGTTTTTTAAGAGCTCCCAAATTTCACGTTGTTGAACTCCATAGGATCGAATTGCGCCTCGGGTCAATCTAGGTCTTAGTTTTCCATTTTGAAATTGATCACTATCTAAACCATGAATTTTTTATACATCAATATTTAATATTAACGACCAATATTATAATTCAAAGGGTTAATATCAAAACAATTTCATGGTTTAAGAATGGGATAATGTATAGTTAGTTATTTAGAAAGAGGTTGACACTACTCTACTAGGTCAAGTTTCTTAGTAATCCTACCTCAAAATGCCTATTGCCCAGTTGGTGAGGACAAATTTCCCCGAACACAACCAATATCATACATGATCTGTAGCGGTGGACCTGAAATGACACGTGTCACGATCCTATGAACCAAGATCAAGTCCCTTGACATGTGTTAAAATTTGAGAGTTTGGAGTTAATCATTGACACGTGTTGTGATCCGGATGGAAGGAAAAAAAAAAAGTCTAACACGTGTTAAATTCAATCGTGTTTATTCACGAGGGATTGGTTGTTAAAAACAAAAAGAAATTATTGTCGGCATAGTAGATAGTTGTCTCGAACAAGCTTAATCGAGACATGATGAGTTATATTGTTGATGGTCACTAGAAACTAGCCGAGAAGCTATCTGAGATTGAATAGAGCACCCCGACAAGGAGTCTAGGATTGGGAAATGAAAGAAGCAGTGGGGGTAGTGGACGATTGAGGGGAGCTTAAGCCGACCATGGAAGGATTAGGGTTTTACGATCGTAAGGGAGAAGACAGGATTAGGGTTTTGCATGGAACTAGGGTTGCCCTGATACCATGTAAAGGTGTAAATTCAATCGTGTTTATTCACTTGTACAAATGATACATATATACATTTCAAAGAGTGTTTGTTTCCTAATATAATTAAGGAACTGTTACATAATCAAATCAAAGAATATTGTGTACAACTAGACATGATTACAAAATCAATATTTGACTAGGAGTTTAATTAAGGAAGTTGTGTCGCGTGAAATACTAACTAGATGATCCTCTGATTCTTGGTGTGTACCTGCGGGTGTAACTCTGAGTGTAACATCAGCGGATACTTATTGTCTAACTACGTGGCACCAGGAGATTCACAAGGACAATTTCAAGCCTCAACATTCGATCGATTCACCGGGAGATTGCAACGACCACCTTGTCGTTGTTCTTCCATCAAGTAAATTCACCGCAAATGAACACAAACCCAACTCAAGTAAATGCACACAAACCCAAGTCAAGTCCAAGATTTTATCCACACGACAACTTAAACTATATTGGAGATCGAATCAGATGAGCAAAATAGAGAGCGACCCCACAAAACCCCCATAACTTGTAAAATTTTTTATTTTGTGAAATTGTACTCAACCATCTCACGAACCGCAATTTTATATGGATCATATATTTGGCATGCCCGATGGGACCTCTCTACCTCTCATCTCTTTTTTCGAAGTCGTGGATCAACTCCAACAACATGGCATCTCAAGCTGCAAAGTAGATCAAAAGCCTTAAGACCACAAGTTTAAATTTGAGTAGGTCAAGTTTTGATGCTTCAAATCCGACTGCTACTAAGCCCAATCAAAGAACCTGATTGATTATTCTTACTATTCAAGACTCATTCGAACAAATAGAAGCTTTGTCAACCCAAACTTTCGCGAGCCATCAATACCCCATTACTCAGTTGATGCGCACAAATTTTCTAGAATTTCATGTTTGTGCCACGAAGGAGGAAATTAAACACCTAAAGGCCTCAAGATGCACCAAAGAGATCGTCAATCATATCAATGTTCTGGACTTCACTACTTCAGAATGAAAGTGGAGCTTCGCATCAACATGACACCAAAAAATGATCGCAGTTTGTCAAGTCCTATGGTCGTATCATAAATAAGTAAGAAATGTGAGGAGCGCTACAACAGTTCCTCCAAGGGGACAATGACAAGTTCATGCACACCTTGACAACTCAATTCAAACTGCTTGTTCGCAAGTCATTGTCCTAGTTATGATGACAAAAACAAAACTTGTAGAAGAACAACTTGCTAACCTACATCAATAGCTGCTAGAAAGGGACGAACAGATCCATAGAAGAGATGCTCAAATTGCATAACTTGTGGAGAAGAATGAGTTATTGACAAGATGCTTTGGAGAATCTTCACGTCCACTTCAAGATTGCTTGGCCGCATAAGACACTCCGACTCCAATGAATCAACAAACCCAAATGAACGCAACAAGCCCTTTAAGTCAAGAAATAGTCAAACTAATGGTTGAAAATGCTCTTTGAAATTTCCAACTAATAGAGGGAACACAATCAACTTCTCAAGCCTATGTTTGACCTTACAGTTGAAGGGTTCAAGCTTTAAGGATGCTCTTAGGCTACAAGCCGCCCAAGTTCTATCAATTCTATGGAAAAGAAAACCCCAAGCAATACATAACACACTTTATTGAAACGTGCAACAACGCTAGGATTGATGGTGACTTGATGGTGAAACAATTTAGTTAGTCATTGCAAGGAAATGCCTCTGACTGATTCGTGAGTTACCTTTGGAGTCAATCGATAGTTGGCATGAACTGAATCGTGCATTTCTAAGTCACTTTTATAGCACATGCCAAAACATGACCTTGGTGGAGCTTACAAATACGAAACAACAAAGTTATAAGAAAGCCATCGATGACACTAACAGATGGTGAAATTTAAGTCTGAACTGCAAGGAAAGCTCAACCTTTTCAATAGAAACTAAAATTCAAATATGCACATAGGGTTTGAAGTACTCTACTTCCTGTTAAGCAAAAAATTAAAAGACTTCTAAGAGTTGACAGCAAAAGCTCACACACTGAAGGTGCTCTCATTAATACGAAGAGACATTACAAAAGAGAAACTTGTCACGAATTTGGCACTTGTAGATACAAATTCTCTTCATGACAGAAGATCTTTTTTCTTGTAATGACTAATATTCTCTAAGTAAAAAAATTCTGAGATAAAATCAAAGGAAAAGATAGAGACATTCTCCAGCATTGAAGATTATGCAAAATAAAGAGGAAAAAGAAAGAATACATTAGTTTAGTGATGCTTTTTTCTCATGAGTCCATCTGAGTTTATGTTATAGTAGTTGAAGAGACGAGAAAGGAACTTAAAATGGCTTCCTGATTTGGTTCAATTAGTTTCCTTTATTTTGTTTTTTGTCTAATTCGGTTTAGTGAAAAGTGTTTGGTTCAATTTATTTTCTATATAGTCCGATTCAAAGAGTTAAAAATGAGGGACATTTCATTTTTGTTACTATATCCATGACTGGATATTTTAGCCAGATGTATTCACGGCTCAATATATTACATTAGTCAGTCCATGACTCCATTTCTCCCTATGAAGAATTTTAAAAAATAATGACTACCTTGCCAGGGCTGGTTTGGCAACTTGCTACACCAGGCCTAAACCCTCGCTTAATTCTCAATTTGCTTCAACAGTTGCCACTTAACCAAAAACCCTCGCATTTCCCCTATATCTGGGGACACCGTTTCTCTCCTCGTAGACTGCAGCGGCGTCCTCCCGCCTTTAGAAGGTCCAAGCAATGCTCTTCCCTCTCGTGTGATTACTCGAAATTCAAAAGCCGAATCATGCTTCCACAGCTGCTCCACTAAAACCCATTCCAGAACCGTTTCCTTTTGGAAGCACCAACGAGAATGTGGGTAGTTCGACATCTAGTGAGGAAAACTTCAGCAATCCGATACCGATCGTTGTCTCACGCTGCAGCGGCGGCGCTTCATCACGAACCTGCACTCTTTTCATATGATGATGTTGAAGGATTGCCGAAACCTGACCCAAAGTTCAACGAGACGATATTTGCCGTCCCCCGGATTGATTCCAGCAAGAGAATTAGGAATAAAGAGAGAAAAGCTGGTCGCGTTCCCAGCATTGTTTTCGAGCAGGAGAACGGACAAGAAGGGGGTAACAAGCGGCTTATCTCCGTAAAGAACACTCAGATCCGGAAGCTCATCAACCATGTGGGTTATTCATTTCTCTTGTCCAGGCTTTTTGTTTTGGAAGTACGTGGTGATTTTGACAGTGATGAGATTATTGAGAAGGTCCGAGTATTGCCGCGAAAGGTATTCTACTTTTGATGCGCCCGGTGTTTTGTATTTTTCGTTTCACGGGAGTTATCAGTAACATCTTCGTAGTGCAAATGTCTTACTGGAATAACGATTTCGCTTGATTAACTTAATCAAGCAATTTGACAAGAGATTATGCTTAATGTTATATGGGTCGTTATTTATGACGCATATAGAAAACGGTGCCTCCAAATGCAATAGGAGGTTTTGTGATTTCCTTGTTTCTTCCATATCCTAAATTACCTACTAAGTTTGAGTATCTAGATTTTACTTCTGGAGCTTTTCAACTTCCTCTGTCAGTCTGGCAATGAAACAGAACATCTTGGGAGGAGGATAATCCAACTTATGACAGGAGTTGCCGTTAAAAAACAATAGTGGCCTGAGTGTTTGGTATAAAAGTATAAGGTTTCCAAATAAGTTTTTATCTTTTGAGGTAGGTGTTGGAGGTAGTTTTAGTTTATTTAAACTTATTAAGCTCACTAATTGTTGACACACGAATTTAAGTAAAACTTCCGTTAATTGGATAAAATTGGGAGTTCAATAATTTACTCATTGCTCTTTTGGAGTTATGTTTGTGAAATTAAAGCAATGGAATTTATTTTCAAGAAAAATTGATGGATCTTTCTTATCAGCTTCCATCATATTTGGTCATGGAATAAAATGGTTTGACTGTTTTGCAAAAGAGTACACATTGTTGTTTGTTAGTTTTCGGTGCTCTTATAAAATGTTATGGGTCGTTAAGTAATGACTGGATGTTATTCAGAAAATAAAAGAATTTGTAACCACCATGATTCATTTAGGGAATTGTAAAATCAGCCTATTTGTCATATTTTTGGAACAAAAAGTTTGTGCTGATTCTGGTCTCAAAATTTCTCTTTTTTTACTTTTCTGCTTAATGAAGTGCTTTATGGGACTGAACTTGTACTTGGGTTCTAAAGTACCGTGTGCTGTCTTGATTAGCTTCATCTTCACTCGGGCACAGATGCTGTGCTTAATGTTACATTCTTGAGAGCCCCTTCAGATGCTTTACTCAAGGTGGATGTTCCTCTTGTCTATCGAGGAGAAGATGTCTGCCCTGGTCTAAGAAAAGGTATGTGCTCACATTCTATTACTATGTTTTATGGCATGAGACATTGTGATCTCTAGGAATGAGATGCTATATCTAATAACTTGCATGGTGCACTTTTCCATAGTAAAGAGATCTAAGAGTTCCATCAATTTCTTCATATCTACAAGTTTCTAATAAACCTCCATAATGTTCCATTAATTCACTTTCTAGTACTAACAAATGTGAGTGGAAATGGGTCAAGGTCTGAAATTCACTTTTTCTTTTCGTTTTTGTTTTTTTTGGCTTGTTTCTTTAGGATTTGTTAAGCCAAGAATATTATTTTGTTCAAAATCCAGCTCAAGTTGCGAAGAAGTTCATCTTGATTCCATTTAATACACTAATAATTTTGTTATGATTTTGCAGAGTGCTCAATTATTTACATTTTTTTTAAGGCAATCTTAATTAAATCAATGGAAGTCAATTACAATCCTTGCTGAAAGGAGTTCCCTTACAACAAGTTCTTTGCAAGGGAATCTGCATCATTGTTGGCATTTCTAACTACATGAAATTTATTGTTTGTTCTTTCATCAGATTCAAATATTTAAACCCAGTTAACCCTTTGAACACTCTAATTTGCTTTGCTTTTCTATGACCTCTAGTATGGAGTGGTTATAATTTGTCATTCTTATGTAGTGGCAGTGGAAAAGGAGTTAAAAGAGAGAGAAAGTTAGATGGAAAAAACCAATGAGAGCATCAGTAATATGCGGCGGTTTCCATTTCTCATTAAGGCCCTTAATGGTTTTAATTCTATGACTTGAGTGAAATTGCATAGAAAAGACTCCTTTTCATCTATTAGTCCATAAGCCCTCAGAAAACTATTGACATTTCAAAAAGTTACCTAATTGGAACAATAAACTGAAGAGTTATTACACCAAAATATAATGTTTAGTGTCTAGCTTGCTTAATTATACGAAACAACCAAGCTAACCTTGTCCTTTAATGCATCCCCTCAAGCTGGAGAGAAGGGTGCCAAACCTGAGTTTTTTAACGTTGGGTTTAGTTTGATTGTGAGCCAGCTCAAGAATAACATTACAATCTCCTCATATATTCAAATTTTTTTATCTAAACTAAAGCTGGGTGTGAATGACATGAGACCTGTTTCCTGTATTTTTTTTTTGAAATGGTGATGAATTTCATTCATTGTAATATATAGGGTGACATATTTACATCAATATACAAGCACTTTGTCATTACAGTAGTACAATTGTGTCTTCCTCTACAGTGTCCTTAAAAGCCCCAGCTTTGGCTAATTTATCAGCTATAGAGTTAGCTGACCGAGGAACCTTATTCCATGCTATGTGCCATTCCCTTATAATGCTTGTGATCTCATAAAAAAATCCCCTTCAACTTTCAAGTTACTGAAATCTTTCCGCTGCCCCATCCTATCGCCAAGGCTGAATCACCTTCAATAATCAGTGGTGCTGTACAAATTTTTCTGTTAACCGGTAAACCTTCCCTAAGAGAAAAGGCTTTTGCCTCATTTGATGTACTGTGTCCAGCTGGCCCGGAATATGTCTTGATGATTTCCCCTTTATGATTCCTTTTTTATTTTATTTTTGTTTTTGAGGAAGTTGCTTTGCTTTATTGTTGAAGTAAAATCAACTTCAAAAGGGGGAGACACTCTAACCTCAAGCGAGGATAGGAGCACACCTTCTCTAGCCAAGGAATCAGCCAAAGAGTAGGCTTCCCTTGGAATACAAGGCCACTCACTTACATAAACAGATGACGAATGAAAAATCTCTCTGAACTGATACAAAAACCTCCAAGGGGAGCTGATGTTTGCTTACACCACCCAATGACATTATGAGAATCTCCCTCTACAATCAAATTCCCACTAAAGTGTTCCCTAAAGCATCTAAGGGCATGAAGAACTCCGTTAACTTCTGCTGCTGTAGAGTCCTCTTCTCCTAGAGGACCTGCAAAGGAAAGAAGAATTTCTCCTTTGGGATCACGAAAAGCCCCACCAAACCCAGCTGGCCCAGGATTGCCATGGGAAGAACCATCAAAATTCACTTTGATTTTCCCCCTTGGTGGGGGAATCCATTGCACCGGTACTGTAGGTAACCTAGTGGATGGAGAGGATGCTATGGTGTGCCAAGCTGCTCGGACCGTGGAGGTGTCTAAATCCCCTAATTGCCTGTGAACTGTCAGCCATTGCAGCACTTTACTCTGAATTGTTGCAGCCACTTCTGTCCATTGAGAAGATTTGTTTTGGAAGACTGTTGTATCTTTCTTCCCAAAGAGACCATGGGAGAAAGGCTGTAAGGGATTTCCATAATTTCCTTCCTGCTACGGACAGATGTGGAGGAGTGAAACTTAGAACCTCTGCCAATGAGTTTGGGGTACCCCATGAGAAACCGAAGAGATCCACATACCAAGACCATGCCCTCCATGAGAAACGGCGGTGGATTATAAGATGGTTAAGTGTCTTCTACTTTGCTTTGTTGGACTGATACATGAGTACTTCATGTTCATTGATAGCCATCTTTGTGTTAAAGACCTGTTAAGGACCAACGTTCTTGTCAGCGCAACTTCTTGATAAATGCGTGACATGGGAGGATGCGTCAAAGCTTCTCCAATGATTTTCATGGCTGGCTTAAAAGAGAAGGATAGTTACACACTTGTTTTGACATTATGCATGTTGTTTGTTGGATTTAGTTAAATTATGATTGAATAAGCTATGTAATGGGCTATAATTGTTGTACAAGGCAATATTTTGTATGATGACTCATTAAGAAGAGGCAGTTGCATCTTTTATGCAGAGAGCATGGATTATCAAATAAAACCCTCTTTTCTCTCCTATTCTTCTCATTCCCTTCAAGCCTCTAATTCCCCGTTACTGCACATTAAAATAGACTATGGTTAATTGTCTGTTTCTTGCATAATTCCCTCTACCATAAGGACGATAGGAACATACATGTTAAGTCTTTTTTGTGAGTTTAGAGGCTTGCAAGTCGCTTTTGTGATATGAAGATGCTGGACGCAATGCGAAGTTTGGAGGACAACACAACACACACAACCCACCAGACATGGATGCACGTGATGGACACTCACTCACAAAATCACTTGAAGGGCACACATGGAACTTAGACAGGGGCATGGATGCACATGGACAACCGCGGAAACAAGCGCGCACTTGGAGGCGCAAGCAACTTGGGGTTGCAATCTGCTAACCCCTTCAGGCAGCCATTGGGGGGCAGCAACATGCGGCTCAAGCACTTTTTCGCATGGTTGCACATAGGTGTGAGCTAAACCATATGGCGATAAGCAGAAAGAAGTACACTTACAAGGGGCTTGTGATGACATAGCAGATGACTTGGCATATGCACTAGGGAGTACATGAAGTTAGGCTTGACTTGGCACATGAGGTAGATTGCATGAGGTGGCAAAGGACATGGAGCATGTGCTAATTGACTTGGGACAAGTAGTTGTAACACTGAATTGAAAAGCCATTCAAAGATCTGAATGGGTCTTGCTTGATCATAGGGGATTTGGTGGGATTTTCACTACATGTAACTTAAATAGGGTCTTGCACATAGTTTATACTCACTTCATCCATTCAAGAAATAGAGAGTTTTTCCCCCTAAATTTGTATCCCTGTTTCCTTAACTTTTCAAGGCATCTTTTAGTTCTTTTAAGGTAATTTCTCCCCAGGAGGCTGACTAGCATCCAAATGGACTTGGAAGCTAGGTTGTCTGCTGTTTGAAGTAGAATTTGTGCCTTGTTTGATCTGGGGGTATGACACTCTAGGGCAACTGAATTAATCCCCTTGGTCAGTTTGCATAAGTTTGCTGCCTTAGGAAGTCATGTTTTTTCTGGTTTTTCAGCTCTTAGAAAAGAATCAGAAAGATCACTAGAAGTTTCTACCACAGAAGAGGCAAAGCCCTATTTCAACATGGGGATTGGAATATAATGGACATAGCAGGCCAGCCTGACACATTGTCCCATCAGAACTTTCCATCACTTGCCTGTCCCTTCAAGTTGTAGAAAAAACACAGCTTTACAATGATATAATTGTGACCATTCTAATATGTGGCATCGAAATTCCACTTGATGAGTGCATTGTATTCCTAAGAGTCCTCATCCATGTCTGCGTATCCCATAAAATGAATTCACATTCTCATAACTAGTCTTTCTTTTTTCTGTTAATTTATTTATTTATTTTATTTATTTTTATTTATTTATTTATTTATTTTTTGGTGTTCCTTTGTGAACCAGCAACCTAAATTTCAGAACTTGAAATCAGGGTACAATGGTTGCAGAAGAACCTCTTTTCGAAACAGAGGAAGCTTGACTGTAAAACTTGTTCTTCTGTTTTCTCTGAAGTATTTTTTATTTATTTTTATTTTTTTAATAAAAAGTAAGCTACCAATAAGGGATTATGATATCTGCTAAGTGGGAACTTCTTAGTTGCTGAACTTCTAGAGAGGTTTTTTACCTGTGTTTTTCAAAAAGAAACAGTTTTATCAATTTGTTTGAGACCTAGACAGAGATCCAAAGAGCTGAAGCATAAAAATAAAAAATGAGGTTCATGATTAGACAACAACTGAGCAAAGTTATTGTAAGAAAGCTTGCACTGGACACTAGAAGAAAGAGTAAAGTTAGAGCCCTGAAACATCTGAAAAGAAAAATTCACTGTATTTCTTTGTGTTCTTGGTTTTATTCTTTATGTTCTTCTTCTTTTTTTTTTTTTTTACCTTGTGCCTTTTCCATGCCCCCTTTTTTCCCATCTCAGAATCATTGCTGCTTTAATACCATGTGAAATTTTCAAAGCAGAAGTATGGAATCTTGTACACTCTTAAACTGGTAAATATTACAAGAACTTATATGGCTGACAAGTAGCTGAAAGATTCTCTACTGGCAGGAATATTGGACTGCTCTACTTGAAATGATTAGGTATCAGTTCAAAGAGCTACTGAACTTGCCTGGATTTATTGAGTTCACAAGCAGTAGTTCTGTTCAGAAAAGAAAACAATATGAAAAAACCCAAATTTTATATGAAAGAACATGATCTTCTATCTGAACTTTTTATTTCAGTTCCCTTATAAAATTTCCAAATGGAGGTTTTCCTTCGAGATTTGAAAACCGTCTGGGGATGACTGCATAGTCATCCAACCAGATTTTATGTCACTAAGAATTTCTGAATAAAGTAATAGTCCACATTTAGAATTCTCATCATGATTTTTTAGAGTCTTCGCCAACTATGTTAGATGTGTGGCTGCACAAATTTTCCATAATTCTTTACAGCTTGTTATTCGTGTGCTCTTCAAGATTTCTTTGACACTTTTCTCCAAGTTTCTGTCAGCTATTTCTTTCCTGCCCCTTCATTGACTCGGAGAAATCCCTTCTATTGTGCTTGCTACTTAGATCTCTAACATTCCAAAACCATCCCAAAAGCTACTTGCTTATTTTGCATATTTTCTTTCGTAAAAATTAACCTATGTGCAATCACAGTTTCTCATAGATTTGATGCATGGGCTTTCAAGTGGAGTCTTATTCTGGTAAAATTGAAATCCACTAGTAGAACTAGTTGTCTATAACTGATTTTTATCTGGTAGGCTTACGTTGTCTCTTATTTTACTCTTAGAAAGTAGTTCTTTTAGCTTTTGGTTACACAAGTGCAACATGTTCCGTTTGCTTTGAATACTCTTTTATGTGGATACCAGTTTGTTGTCATCAATGACATCTCATTCTGTAGCAAAGGCAGCTAGGGTTGCTTGTTATGACTGCGTCTTGTTTGTTGTCATTTTCACTAATGTGCATAGTTTAATTCTGTTATTTTCCTGCAGGTTCGTACCTCAACACTATTAAAAGGACGGTTAGATATCGTTGCCCTGCTGACATTGTCCCACCTTACATTGAGGTAGATCTAAGCGAGCTAGATGTGGGTCAGAAGCTGGTAATGGGGGACCTCAAGGTCCATCCTGCATTACAGCTTCTTCATTCACCAGATCAACCTGTTTGCAAGATAATGGGTGCACGGGTGTCTCAAGAACCAAAAAAATCTAAATAATCATCCATTCTAGGAAGATTAGTGCAACAGAATTTTTACTACCTAGTGTTAGTTACTGTCTCGTGGTGCAAACTACTTGTAGTTGCCGCATACTTTTCTTTGCGAGAATCGAACATTGGGGTAAGTGGGCTTAATATTCCAGCTGATAGTGGCCATGCATTGATCAGTGGCGTCTTTTGCCTTCCCATTTGCTGAAATATTTTCTTGTAATTCATTTGATAGAATTCAGAAAAGTTAACTGGGATTATTAGGTTGGTTGGTTAGAGCTGCCCCTTTAAAAGCTACCTGTTTTGTAGATCAGGTGATTCTATGTTCCCTGTTTGTACTGCATCTTTCATCTGAAAGCCGGCACATTATGTCTCTGCAATGTACTTGAGATATTTGCAATATTGATTACATGGCTCACGAACCATCTTATGAGCACCTGGAAGGAATTACACTAACGATTAAAGAATTTTTGGCCATGTTAGTGTATTCTAGACAAGAGAGAAAAAAGGGTTTATAGTAAAACTTAGCCATGCAAGGATGCTTTATGGCAATGAGAGAAGGGTTATAAAATGACATCATCTTCTTAGTAATGCACTTTTCATATGTTTTTTTTTTTTATATTATCAATTATGTCATAAACTGTGCTGTTTAGGGTTGGGGTTAGGGTGGCATTGAACCGAGCCAGCTTGTGAACAGTTTGAGCTCGCTTCGTTAAAAGTTTCATTGCGCTTGAATTATTTCAAGTTCAAATCAAACTTGAACTTTAAGTAAGGTTTGTTTAGTTAAACTTTAAAAAATATTTAAAAGCAAAATTAAAATAAAGAAAAAAAGTTAATTTTAAAGCATTTTCATTCAATACATACTAATTCTCTTATTTTCTTCCGCTAAAAAACGGTGTGTATTTTATTTAGGCTCGATAGCCTGGATTTATTAAAGTGCCAAAGCCCAAACAATTATGATTTTAAAACTTAAAATCAATGGGCTGAGCCCGAGCTCTAGCTCGAGCTCAAGTGTTATGGACTGAGCCGAGCTTGGTCCACCTGATGCAAATAGTGGGCCCGCCACCCAACCGGGGTTGTTCTTCCCTTCTCCTGTTTCATTCTTCACTGTTTATCTCAACTTACACATTAATCAAAAATGTCCTGGGATTTTCCATAAAAGTCAAAGCTCACCTTTGAGACCTATAGACGGATCAATGAATTGGTGAGCAAAGTGAGATGTTAAGTAATTCAACAAAAGGGTGTTTTGGAGGGCTTTTGTACTTTTAGTTTCGGATGTTGCTCCAATAGGACCAGTCTGAATCGAAGGGCTGTTTCGAGCCTGGATCTGGTGGCCAAATTGTAGGTAGCCAAAGCGAATCACGGGGCGCCAACTGAGCGTTGCACAGGGGGTCCCATGTGTTTGGCGCCCCGTGATTCGCTTTGGCTACCTATAATTTGGCCACCGGATCCGGGCTCGGCTGTTTCATGGAGAGTTTACTGTTGAGAGGCGTTATAGCTGTTGACGTCCTACACTTGTGACTTGTGTGTGAGAGATGTTGTAGGAGGAGAAGGGTTACAAATAAATAAGGGTAAATGATTTTCGTTGATGGGGTCGATGATGGCTAGTTGCTAGATACTATGGAAGGATGCCTAACACTAGTTGTGTTCAGGCGAGTGGAAATCTGGTTCTTTGAAGCCTTACCTGTAACAATCCTCCATTCCTCAGAGGAGGCATTGCGCTTTGAGTCACCCGTTGCCGGGAACTTTTACCTCCAAATTCGCTCTATTTTTGCCACCAACGCCAGCATGCAGTACATAATTTTGGTAGAGCTTTTAATTTTCTAGGGTTGCCAAAATCTCATATTATAAGAGGTTAATTTCTGCTTTAATTCTTCCATTTTAAAAACAGAACCGGACATCTAATTGGCACATGCCTAAGGGTGTGAATTCTACCGAATTACCCGTTTACCTGATATTTTGATTAATAATTTGATGGATAGGAATGATTTATTTTTATTTTGGTTAACCGATTACCCGATTTCTCAATTACCCAATTACTCAATTTCTATTTGAAATAGATATGGATTATGCCAATTGTGTACCCGATTACACGAGTACCCGAATGGTAAATTTTTTTCTTAATAGAGTTTTAAGATATTTTATAGGTGTTTAGTGTTATTGTGAACATTATATTAGAGTTTTTCTTTTACAATTTCACCGGTTCAATTTGTTTTATGTAAATTACAAGTTTTTCATGATTTTTAAAATATTTATTAAATTTTAAATGATAAAATTTATGAAAACAGTATTTACAACTACTAGGATTGGTATTAGCAACAATCTAACAAATAGTCCCCGGCAACGGTGTCAAAAACTTGTTGCTCGCTAAACGTGAGTAACTTTCTAATTAAAGAAAATTATTCTAGCACACAAGTGCACGTGTCGCGTAAGTAATAAAGTGAACTCAAGAGTCCGGATGTCGAACCCACAGGGACTAAGTCTAGACTAAGTACTAAATAGGCATCCTAATAGTTATAACTAACCGAATGAAAGGATAATCAATGAAAAGGCTAAAATATACACATTAACTAGGACCGAGACAAGGGATAACTAGGAGAGTTTATTTAAAATAGAGGTAGGGGTGTAATTTCACGTCCCCGTGTTTCATATTTAACCTATTCTAGTATTCAAGCATTTTATCAAGCACTCGGTGGACCCAGGAATTTGGTACATACAGGTCTCTTTCAAGATCTCTCCAATTGTGTCCTCTATTTCGACTCTCTAATCTTTCGATTGAAGGTCTAAAAAGAGAACCCTCTACACGTAGCCTATAGGTCACGTATGGTGGTAGGTCATTCCTAATTCCACACACAAATCCCTTAGTTAGATCTCTAACTAGGTGGAACGCATGTTATCTAATGCAAGTTTACCCAAATATACCCTCTTGGGATCAAATCGGGTTCCTAAATATCAATTAATAGCTAGCTAGGCAATTAAGCGAATATTACGCATGCTTATACACACCACAATATAAAATCATGCTCAAAACACTAAAATAACTAAATACGTAGTATAAGTATGTTACATCACACCCCCAAACGGGGATTAAACACATGGAGTAAAAATACAAAACAAATCTCAAGTTCAACCACTTGTCTATACAAAACATACACATGAAGGAAAGAAAACGAGATAAAGGATCAAGCTCTGTGTGTTCTACACTTCTTGAAGGTTGTATCCTCCCCCCAGATGGAAATCTCCTTAAGAAGTGGCCCCAAAATCCTTCCTTGAAGCTTTGACATGACCCTAGACGAGTCTAGGTTGACTCTCGAAGTCCCAAGTCTGAATCCCTCAACTTTCCCCCAAAATGCAAATTTATAGTGTAGTTCGTTGAACGGGTGTCATATGGCGTTGGGAGAAGCGCCACACAAAATCAGCATAAAGTCCTCGACACCATATGGCATCGGGCACTTTCGTCGCACTCAGACCCTATGCGCCATGACATAGAAATCCTGCACGAGGGTAGTGGGAGTAGCACTTCTTTGCCATTGCGTTTGCCAAGGCGTAGAGTCTCGGCGCCATATGCTGTTAGGCACCATCCATGGCGCCTAGACCCTGCATTTCCTTTAAATTTGGGTAAAAACTCCGTTCTTCGTCCGATTTGCTTGAGACTTCTTCCGTTGTTTTTCTTATTGCATTTTCTTCGCGTTCCTTGCAATAAACAAGCAAGACTAAGTTAGATTGACTCAATTTAGGGCAGTTTTGGGTTTATAAAACATAAGGCAAATGCATGCAATCAGCGCCATAAAAGAGCCGCCTCAAATTTTGCACGAGTAGGCGGCTTAATAAAGCCTCCTCTCATTTTATTCACAACCGAAATATAAAGGCCGCCTCTACTTTTAAACTAAAGGTGGCATTTGAAACCCGCCTTTAACTAAGGACACAATACCGCCTTGTTCCACCAGAACTTTTTCCAAGTCCGAAAACTCATCGGTATGGCAAAAAGCGTGGAGGTGGCTTTGATATCCCGCCTTCATCCTAATTCACTGAAGTTGAAGGTGGCTTGTAAATGCCACCTATAGCTGGAGTATAGGCAGCATTTGCATGCCGTCTTTAAGTGTTTCAGATTTTATGTGAAGGCAACATATAAATGTTACCTCTTTTGTTTTATAAAAAAATGTTTGGCGACATGTTGGCATAGTTGTGCAAGCGTGTTGCCTACGTGGTCATAGAACAAAGTGGTCAACAATGGTTAAAGTTTAAAAGTGTCATTTTGCCAAATAAATTTTATTTTTGTCATTTGTGCTATTATTTAATTATAGAGAATTATTTAAATAAAAAGCTCATTTTTTAATTTCTTGTGTTAACAAGAGTGCAATTAAAATAAATGGCTTAATGATATTCGTATGTTAATTTTTAATTTCTTTGGATAGCAAGAATGTAGTTGTTGCATCACATTAGATTTTTTTTTCAAATTTAGAGAATCTAAAGTCAAAGATCAATTAATAAAAATCAAGTATAAAAAACATGACTTTTACCTCTTTGAATTAATTCAATCTATACATAAATTTAATTAATTTTTACTATACGACTTTGAACAATTAAGAAAAAATTAGGATTTTCGTCTAAGACTAATATTTGATTATATAGAGATTAGAGTGAGTAAGAGTTGAGGGGGGAAATGAATACAAGTGTGAAAAGGAAAAACTTATAAAGAATAAGAAAAGAAAAGGATAAGAGAGGAAACATAGGGAAAAGAATTAGGAGAGGCCCATAAATATGTGAGCTAATAAAGAAAAGATTAAAAAATTAAGAGTAAATTTAGTATTTTCCACTTCTAATTAATTTTTTGACTGTACATAAACAAAATTACACTTTATTAGTTTTCTAATTATACAGTAACACTAAAGAAAAAAGAGTGTAAATTAAAAATATAATAAATATATGTACATAAATAGGTGAGGATGTTTCACTAATAAATCAAATATCTTTTCAAAAAAAAAAAAAAATTGCATGGCCCCTTCATTGTTAAGCATCCAATAAAACTAAGCATTTTCTGAACATGAATATTTTTGCTTTCCCTCAGTTGTTTTAAGTTTTCAGTGATCAATATGCATGGAATGAGTAGAGAAGTATAGGTAAATAATTATTCTAAAAACTCTTTTAAGCTGTATTGATATTATTTTGTTTCAACACATTATCACACAAGTTAATTGTTACTTTGAAAGTGGAGTTTGTATGTTGTTGAAGGGTTTGGAAGTGTGATCAAACTATTCTTGTGGATCAACCTCCTATTTCTTTTGAGCTCTACATTCAAACGCTTGCGAATTATTTTAAATTAGCTGCACACTAGTTTTGATGATAACAAAGAGAAAATCAAAGAAAAGCACTACCACCACTTCATTTGATTGATCTAGTGAATGTAGATATCCAAATGCTACTTGTCAGGGTTTGTAGCGGTTGCACCAATTGGCTTGGGCCACTTTTGACTAGAATGGGGAGTAGAGTAATATGACCTTTTTACACTGGTGATAAACTTTCCTTTCTTGGTATTTCATTTGTGCTACATATGAATTTGGTGAAGAACATTGAAAGTCCCGCTTCGGGTATGATGTTACAAGAGTGAGGTGTTATAACACAGAGGTGATCCCGACACATGATCATTGAAGCTTTCTTTTATAGTAGAAGGAAACCTAAGTTTAGACACTTTGTTCCTTCTCAATAGACACCACTAGGATTCACTTCTCAAGGACATTACTGATGTATGTCATATCATGACACATTCCATGTCTAAATAGGGACATGGACAGTTTCCTAGTGACCCACGTTTCCACCTCTAAAGCCACGTCACTGTGCTGAAAAGATGACCATCTAATTTTGGCCTAACAATCTCCCCCTTGGACATCTTTTTGGCATCACCCTATGAATTTGTTCTCCCCCTGAGCTGTTGCATTAGCGCGAGTGTTGTAACACTTTTATTTTCTCAATCACCATTATCAGTACGTGCAACAATGCAGTTATACACAAAAAAAAGACATTGAGAGTAGTTTGTATAAAAAAAGTCACTCCAAAATAAAATACATCAGTAGTCACAAAAAGAGTCTCCATCACCAGATTGTAGATTACCCTATAATACGAATATGGTTTGGCTCTGATACCACTTGAAGATCCTGCTTCTAGTATCACTTGAAGATACCACTTGACATCGGGAATCAGGAACATAAACCAACATAATTAGGAAGTGGAACGTACACAACTTTAAACGAAATACATAGAAGTACACCTCTGTATTACGGGCCATGTAAGCCCAATCAAGGACTCTTATTCAAACTTGTAAGACAAAATTAAAGCAGTGGACTTTGAAACAAAAAGCAACTATAAATTTACAAAGAGAGATAATCCACTCAACACACACGTGAGTGGAAGAGAACACAGTCTCTGACCTCCTTGACACTACCAAGGCTCCACCTTGGTTGGTACTCTCCTCCAGAGAGCTTCAAACAGTACTTGTGACTATTGAGATGATCCTCCAAATCTCTCCAGAGTTCACTCTACTCCTTTTAACTTTGCCTTGCTTGTTCATTCTGCTAATCATTGAAGCTTTCTTTTATAGTAGAAGGAAACCTAAGTTTAGGCACTTTGTTCCTGCTCAATAGACACCACTATGATCCACATCTCAAGAACATTATTGACGTGTGCCATATCATGACACATTCCATGTCTAAATAGGGACATGGACAGTTTACTGGTGACTCACGTTTCCACTTCTAAAGCCACGTCATTGTGCCAAAAAGAGGACCATCTAATTTGGGCCTAACAAACATGAATTGTGTTAATGATAGTGTTGCAATAACTGTGGGAATAAACTTAAAACGTAGGAAGTATTAAGTTTCTTGGATATGAATCTTTGTATTATAAAGAGAGACTTGTTCCAGGATTTTGTTTCAAAACACGAGAAGAGAGATGGTTACAACAATCTGTGTGACAATCATTGTGACATTAGAGGTGGCAATTTTTTATTAATAGGAGTGTTTAGGTTTAATTACCTTAGCATAATGACTGCTACTATTTGTCCTTTTATTTTTGCCTTGGACCTAATTTATCATAAAATACCGACATAGAAGTTTTGAACCAGTATTTGAAAACTATATGGATCTACTAATTATTAAAAATAATTAATGCATAAATTTTTTGTGCTAATAATTAAGTTAAAAATTATTGGTAGTTTTATTTGGAATTTTTTACTCTCTATCAGGAAATTCCTGTATATAAATAAATACTAATATTTTTCTATATTAACTTACATTTATATAATATTTATATACTCATTACATGCATTTCTTAATGTATCTATGGGTATCCGTGATACGTATCCATTTTCTTAATAATCTACTCCCATAAATACAATTGTTTACTGTAAGTTCCATACAAATTGTTGATGAGAACAGAAACCAAGTCAGTGACAACTCTAAAGGGGGGTTAATAGAAAGAGAATTCAATGTTAAGAAAGAATATAAAGGGATTGACACTAAATTTTTCATAAGAAAAGTCTTTGAAATAATTTTATCATGTTAGGCTTAGTAGGATAATTAAAGATAATTCCGAATTCCACCTACTCAAGTGACTGTTAACTCTCATTCAAATGGTTAAATTTAGGGGAGGCATTGAACCAAGCCAGCTCGTTAAAAGCTCAATTCGGCTTATATTATTTTGAGCTCGAATCACACTTAACTTTGAGTAAGGCTCGTTTAGTTAAATAAGCCAAGCTTGAGCTTTAGGTATTTCGGCTAGACGAGCTGCCTCATTTGTATTTTTGAGTAAAATATTTTTTAAAATGAGGTGTAATATTTTAAAATTTTTAAGAAGTCAAAGCCTAGTTCTTTTAGCAACTGTATCTAGAAATATCTTTTTTGAATTTTTATTAATAATTAAATTAAAAAAACTGAAATTTTTATGAATTTTATTTTAGCATAGTTAGGTACGTAATTAAAAATATTTAATGTATAATCAATATATTAAAAGCTTTGGGCTAGATTATGATTAAGTGTTAAAATCATAAGTGGGCTTGTTAAATAAAAGGTCAGATCTGTAATAGTAGAAAAAGTGTTACTCTATTTAAACAGGCCCAAACTATTGAACTCGAACTGGGCATGAACTCAGCTTGTAAAAGGTTCGATTCCCTGCTTGAGGCCACTTGAATTCAAGTTCGAGCTCGTTCGAGTTGCTTGAGCTTGAACAGAGCCCAGGCATGGGCTCGAGTCCGTGCTCGAGCCCAAACTCAAGCTAAGGATTTTTCGGTCAAGCCAAGCTTAAGCCTTCATGGATCCAACACAGCTCAGCTCATTTCCAACCCTAGTTAAATTAACAAACACATTGAGTAGCCAATGTCTCTCTAAATTTGAGAAACTGAAGTTTTAACTGGCCACAGTTCCACTAACTTAGAAAAGTGAATTTTACAAGACATTAACGTCCCCATAACTAAAATCACCATCGACTAACCCATGGTAAGGACTTTCTCCTTGAGATTAAGCATGCACTCAATGACTCCACAATACATTAACCATAATCTAAACCAATATTCAGCCAGTTATATGAGGATCACGTCCTATAATTTGCATATCCTCGACACTTCAAACCTTGGATACATGTCGAATACTTTTTCAAAATATGGAACATCATATATCATATAGCAAAATGCTTATTTTTTTTTAATTTTAATCATTTTTCATACTTCTTTTGGTCTTTTGGGCCCACTCGATTCGGCCTGGGTCAGGTGCGACTCAGCCTGCATATATGCACAACCCTTCCATTAGTTTACACTAGAAATTTATGACTTGTCACATTGGCTTCATCTTTGAGTTCAAGTTTCAGTATTCAAGAGCGGAAGGAAACGTGATTGTGTTAATCCCCACTAATAAAAATAAAAAAAGTGCCTCTTTAAGGATTTTACTATCGTGCATTCAGTTAATCCCCACCAAGCCACTGGCAGACTTCCATGTCAATAAACAGCCTCTAATCCTACACAATTACTTGACACAGATGAGTAGAATCTGAAGAGTTCCATGTAGCCTAGCCAACTTCACACACTGCTTCACATAATCTGTTCTTCATTTTATAAAGCCTACAAGGCTAGAACCAGATGCCCTCAACAACATACCATCTAAACAGTCCCTAGCGCTATATCATACTGTTGAACCTGCCCCTTTTTATTCCTGCCCTCTTTTTCATTTCCTTTATGAAGATCTAGATAATGAGCAAAAGATATGGTACATCATTGGCTGACACATCAAAAAATCAGAATTTACAGTAGGAAAAATCTGACATTATCACATGACAACAGATAGGCAAGAAAAAAATTAAAAATGAGAATTAGCTCAGGTTAGTATTAGTACCGGATACGGGTCTCAACATTGGGTGAGTGAGAGGAGGGGTATTAGCAGAAGCCGAAGGGTACATACCTGCTGAGGTTGACCCAGACGACGATGGGACCATGGAGAGAGGCACCCGCGGGGCAAAAGGAAACATTTGTTGGCGAGGCATGAATGACATGTGGGGTTGTGTGGATTGATTGTTGCTGAATGGTGAAATATTAAGAGGTCCACTCATCGTTGTTGAGAGAACAGTTTGTCTGTTACTAGGGTTCAGGTTATTACTGCTTGCATTGCTTGCAGTTGGTACGGAAGGCACATTGGGTGGGCCTGATTGGCCAAATCTGGTTGATACAAAGCGAGCTCTCTCAGCTGAAAGCCTTTGCCTTGTGCTTTCGACCTGTTCACATTCCTTCAGTAGCAAGGTCTCCAGTTCAGCAAATTGCTTCAATTTAAGCTCCAACCTCTTTAACTGCACACGAGAATACAGAAAATAGTGAACACTAGGCACGCTGATGCATAGGAAGCATATATAAAAAACTCCAAAAAGGTCAAGAGAAAATAAAATTAAGATATAAATTGACAAGGAAAACATTTTTTTACTAAAGTCAGAATCCCTTTCGAGAATAAAGAAACTAAAGATCAGTACAAGATAGATACTGCACATTGATTTTGTCAGCAAACAAAATCTTAACACCTCAATATGAACCCAAACAATCAAGGGAAAGAAAACTATTTCTCATTTACAATACAATAAACAATTTCTGAGTACAATAATCACACAATTTCTGAGTATTTGATAATCAAAGACCAAAGACAGAGTAAGAATCTATATAAATGGATTCAGAAGGAATATGAAACAGTAATTAATATGGTATGTTATGGATCCAGAACTCGTGTCTTGGAAAATGTGAAGTGTGCAGTAAAAAGCAAATAACTAAAATATATCACCACTTTTTTTAAGAAGCATATTCAAAACATTTTTCAGCAAGCATATTCAAAACATTTTTCAGCAAGCATATTCACTAGAGGTGGCCTCAAACCAAGCCAGCTTGCAAATAATTCGAGCTCAGCTTGGTTCGATTAGAAATGAACTACAACCAAACTCAAGCTTTAAATGAAGCTTGTTAAGAGAAATGAGCCGAGTCCAGTTTTTTAAGTTTGGTCACAAACTGGCGTGCCAATTCATTAATTTTTCTGTCATCTTAGAAGTTGAAATGTCAAAAAACACTCACACCGATTATACTAGCGTAAAAGGCAAACAGGAAGCAGCTTCTGGAGAAGAAGAATGATAGGCATCATTGTTTGGTGTTGTGTGCCCGAAGTTTCTCAAGCCTCACCAGGTAGCAATCACACAGTTTACAATCACTATCTTCTCGCCATATATTAACTGTTCTCTTTCATGAAGTTCAAACTTGCTTTGTAAAAATCACAGTAAATCCATCCGGGACAGGTGATTTTCATTTGGAAGGCTCAATATTGTTTCTTTAATCTCCTCTTCTGGAAAAGGCACTAGTCTTTGAGCATCTCCTTCAGATAATAACTGTCGTTGTCTGGAAATGGTTTAATGACCCCCTCATCTCTGTATAGATCATTAAAATATTTTTCAAAAGCTTTAGTGATTTCTTCTGCCTTGACTAAGGAAGCAACCATATGACAAAAAAATAAAAAATAAAAATAAAAATAAAAAAAAAAAATTAAATTAAAATTAAAATAAAAAAAAATAAAATGAAAATAAAATAAAATAATAAAAAAAAAAAAAAAAAAAAAAATAATATAAAATAATATAAAATATTAAATAAAAATAATAAGCTTGAGTGATTTCTTCTGCCTTCTCCAACAATTTTATTCAATTTGCTCTTTTGCGCAAGGAAGCAACCATATGAAAACACTTTGAATTTATGTCCCCCTCTTTTATCCATTATAATGTGTTCTCCATTGCTTGCCTTAATTTTTCTTGTTTCACTTCCAGGATATCCAGGCCTTGCTGCTCTTCCTTTTTGTCATAACAATTGACTTTGTCTAGGATTGCATTTATCTCCATCTCAAAATTTAAATTTTCTGTCTTTGCTCCAACTCTTTATTTTCCCCTTCAAAAGCTTCCATTTCCGACTGTTTCAAACCCTTCCAAGCCATTTAGATCAAATTCTTGCCACCACCTCTTCACATTTTCAATAAAGTGTTCTTCATGAAGCCATAAGGCCTCAAGAAAAGGGGAAGGTCCCCATCATTCTGTTAGAGCTTCAAGCAGTACTGGATTATGGTCTGAGGCAATTTGTGGGAGGATACTTCCACTCGATGCTCCTAATAAATCCAGCTTTTTTTTTTTTGAAACTAGTGAACCCCATTGCCCAACCTAATGTCCCTTAGGAGACTCGAACTCGAGACCTCCTGTAATATCTACCTACAGGAGACCACCTGAGCTATTGCTCAGGGCTCAATCCAGCCATTTTTTATTCACCAAGAACCGATCCAGTTTGGCCAGTATTAGGGGGTTCTTTCTGTTAGTGAGTTAAACTCGCCCGCAAGGCATAAGTCTATTGGCAAGTGATCTGCAATAAATCCTTCAAATCTTCTCATTGTTGATGTTACTGCACTCTTTCCACCTTTTCTTCACTTCTTCTTATCGCATTAAAATCACCTCCAATAATTGTATAATACTCGACAGGTCTTCCCATAATTGTTGTGTACTACATATTCAGAAGTGACATGCAAAAGCATGATGAGCTTTTTCTACATTCGCCAATTTTATTAAACTCTGGTCCCACGGTTTTATGGCCCTCGAAGGTTCCATCCGCCTCTAATTCCCATTCAGGCTTTTTGCTCCCATCAGAGCTCTCAAACCACCGGAATTCCCCTTGATTCAATCTCTTGAAGAAATAATACTTTAGCTTGTACTTTTCACTGTAGCACGAACACTTGCCATCCTGTTCATAGAGTCAAGCCCTCATATATTCCAGTAATGATATTCATGTAACTTGTATGCTGGCAATAACTTTCATTTTTTAGAATCTTTCTCTACACAATGCAATATCCTCAATGTTGATTCCCAGTGATACCAAGAATTCTTCCATTGCCGCATCGAGGACATCTTTCAGCCTGGAATCCACTTAGGTTTGCCTCCCTTCTGGATCACGATTCTCTTGCAAGGAAAAGCTAACTGCAAAAGGGGTACTAACATGGTTTTCTCTTGGGTTCTTCTTTGACTCCCCTGAGTCGCAATTGGATTCTTCTCCTTGTGATGGCTTGTTCTTCTTTTAGTATGGTAACATCCATACCTGTCCCTCCTGTCATTGTTTTGTGACTAACAACTGGTGCCCTGCAGAGGGCAGCTATGTCGTTCATCAACTCCTTTGTCTTCTGCTCGTTGATTGAGTTCAAAGTGTTTATAGAACTGTTTCTCAAGAGGTCTCAATATTTGGATCAGAGATATGGTTAGGGCACTCCTCCGAACCCATATCATGGGTCCGCTTCAGAATCCACTAGCATGTCAGGTTCCAGAAGAGCATCAGACCCAACTATCTGATTTGCTTCTAGATCCCCTCATGTCATCCCTATCCACCAAGTCAGCCCTTTTTTCCAAGTCACAAATAACTTCTTTGCCCTTAGTACAATTCCCCCCTTGACTTATCGGGGACTCCAAACATTTCGAATTTGAATTTTTCCCAGTTCTATCCTCCTTTTCTGACAACACACATCCTGCCATTAAACCTCTCTTTTACCCTGCAGATAAAGCTCGGATGGCTTTGGGTTTGTTGTTGCACCACCAGAAAATTTTCTGGCACTGTCTCTCCATCATCTTCTTCATCTCTGATGTCTTTTCTTGGATTTTTCTTTGCCTTCTTTATCTTTATCAGAGCAATCAGCTTGCTCTCAAGCCATTATAAACTGATTGTCAAGGTACTAGAAATGAAGCTTAAAAAAGTAAGTTGGAGGTTTTTGGATGATACGTTGAGGAAAATAGGTTTTCCCTTAAGATGGAGGAATAGATTCAAAGTTCTGTATCTTCGGCTGGCCTTTCCCTTTTACTCAATACCAAGGTTAAAAGCTATTCAAAAGTTCTAGGGGATTGAGGCAAGGGGACCCTCTCTCCCCAATGTTGTCCAATGTTATCAATGAAGATCTATGTGCAATGTTCCTTGAAGGGCAGAGGCAAAACTTGATTTCTGGTCTATCAACTGGGAGTACGTGCCTCTCCTGCAATTTGCAGCTGACACAATCACTTTGTGTCAAGGACTGGGAAGCAGCCATTGTCGACTCAGTTCTCAAAGTTACATCAGAGAGCTAAGTGGCTGAAGCAATAAATATACCTCAGGTACTGGCTGGAATCTACAGCTTAGGAGAAATCTTAAAGAAGAGGAAATTGTTGAAGTTTCAACACTACTTAAGTTGGTGGAAAGACAATACATAACTAATTAGGGGGAAGATGAGATAGTTCGGTCCCCATTGGCTGATGGAAGGTTCTTGGTAACATCCTATTATACCATTCAACAACCAGCAGTGTGTCCCTCATATGGAATTACCACAGCCTGGAAAGTAATAGCCCCTGCAAAGTAAAGCAATTTCTCTGGACTGCAGCTCTAAAAATGATCTGAACAAGTGATGAATTGACCAAGCATGGCCAAATTATAATTAATTCTCTATGAAGGCAATGCAATGAGCAAGAGGAAACATGTGATCATTTGCTAATCCATTCCAGAGTGAGAACTAAAATCTGGGGTGGTCTTCTAAAAAAGTTGAATATAAGGAAGCATACTAGCCACGTGTTAACATTTAAGCGCATATAACATCCAAAATACACAATGAAATAGACATGATATTAATAACAGAAACATAATTACATTATCAGACAATTAATATCCAGGCATTTTAAATGCCACATATTAACATCCTACAGAGGAGAAAGAACAGAAAGCTAGCAGTTACACAAGGCAATTGAGTCGAAAACATCAAGCTAGTTTGATCAGAGAAGTCTCAAGACTAATGCGAAAAGTGTAAAAACAATCAGATTGTAGAACACCTGAATAATCTAGAACTTGCAATACCTTGTGGTTTATGATAGTGGCAGCCAATCTCTGGATCTCACGTTCTTCATGATCCGAAAAGAGCTTTGCCTTCATTGCAGCAGCTGACAAACCAAACCTTGCAGCAGCTTTGACTTTTTCATGAGATAGAGGAGCTGGAAATGCATCTTCTGAAAAGATATTAGAAACATTAGAAGCAAAATTTCAGTTAACATAACATGAACCTTCCAGAATTTCCCAGGTAACAAGAGAGGCCCCACCTTCTCTGCGCAAGCTTCCAGAACTCCCCCTGAAAAAAGAAAAACTTTAGATCAAACATAAAGTTGGACTCCAATAGAACTCAGAAAAAGCATTCACAAGATAAAAGGAATAAAGATTAAAAAGCAGGTTTATCTTTTACTCATAATACAAGAACAAGCATACAAAGAAAGTTTCAAAAACCATTATGAACAAAACTTCTATTAGCACAGGCCGAAGAGAATCAAAGTGAAAACTAAAATAAGAGTCCTAGCATTGGAAAATTATGGAGAGTTACCTATCAACATGGATAGAATCTTCTTTATGTTGATTGTTGTCATCTTTTGACAGTGAGCCTAAAGATGCATGTGCACAAGCTGCTGCAACTCTGGGTCCCACTGCAGAAGCCAAAAATGCTACCTAGAAACATCATAGTGGTTATCAATTGAAAAGACATGCCAACTCTCTTAACTCCTTGACAACTAATCCATAAAATGGGAGTACCGACCATAAGAGAAATAAGTAATAGATGTCAGCATAGTACTTCATGAAAGACATAAATTAATAAAAGCGAACAAACTTTGTAAAAGATATAGTAACATATGTACCAGTGCCATGACTGGATTCCCTGAGCTTTCAAATGGGATTCTTTTTTCATAATCAAGGATTTTCGAACGAACACCTAAACAAGTTAACAAAAGTCAAAAAAAACAACAGAAACTAAACATGAAGATGTTAAATCATGACACATGAGCAAAGGAAGACACAATAAAATGTACCTTGAATATCGCAGTTACCATTTGATAATGAATTTTTAGAATCACTTGATACACTAGATGAAATGGGCAGTTCAATGTTTTCCAACAAACCATCTTCCATGGGCAGACGAATAAAGTGAAGAATACATTGTGCTTTTGTTTTCGTGCCAACATGATCTGCAATTTCATTCCAGTTGTCATTGAAAAGCTCCAATGCTTCAAGAAGCAACAATGTTTCCTGGTCAGACCAGCAGTCCCCGTCTATGTCACTGTAATCCCTGGAGGGATCCACCCTGATGAAATCTATGCTTGTATGACCAGCAACAAACTTCCCATCGTTAAAGCACTCGGAGCAAAGTGTTATATCCACCTACATAACCAATCAAAATAATTCATTTAAAAAAAAAAAAAACCAATCAAAATAAGATGTTTTCTTTCGAAAAATGTAGAAGTATTAACTCAAAATTATTATACAACCTCCTATAAGATAGAATTATCTGATCACAAATTCATAATATTAGCCATGACATTTATTTCCCATCATAAGCTGCCACAATGCTGGTTTTTCTTTCAGAAAATACTATTATTTCTCATGATAAATACTACCATATCGAGGACCATGCCTCAGATTCTGAGATGTCTGACAATACATGTTCCAGAGAATACTAATAGCAGAACTGCCTGTCAGTGGACACACGGTCTATTTTGGTTCCAAGCTCCACTAGGAAGAAGAATGAAGTGTCACAAATACATGGAAAGATGCCAATATGAGCCACAGAAAAGAAATTGGGTAAACCGACTCACCAAAATAAGTTATCCTAACCACAGAAACTCCAGACACATACATAATATATTATGGTAAAGATATTTGTGAAGAAAATAGAATGCTGCAAGTAGTTTTACATTTAGTTCATATATCTGGTCTGTTGTGAAACTTGTATACCATATGGAACCACAGTTACCCTCACCTTTGAATAAAATTGGCACCTCATTTCAAAGAAATTAATTAAGAATACACTACCTTTCAATGTTAGGCACATGTATATCATTACCCGTAAGACCAGAAAAAGAAAACAAGAAGGAACCCAGAAAAAGGAAAAAAGTAGAAACTGACCTCCTTGTGTGATTGATATAAGGAATGTGGCAAAGCTTTTGAACAAAAATTACAATGGTTTTCAGACAATCTCTCCCGAATCCTACCATCTAAGTCAGAAGCTCCAACAGCCAAACTCCCTGAGGGGACCGAATATACATCTTCCATCTGATATCTGCTCTTTGGCTTGTCAAACTGGATCAAACTATCAATGGATTTTAATGCAACCGAAGGAACTTGAAGGTCCCCATTAGCCTCTTCCCGTATAACTGGACCCAAAACCTTGGATTGTGGTTGCAAAGGGGCAGCCATATAATTGATAATTCCCCAATGGTCCAGAAACCGAACTATTCTGTTGACATCGTGGGCTTCGAAGCCCCTCATAAGAGATTGACAGTCAGCAGGAGAGATCCTTATGCCAGGGTTCTCTAAGTATTTCGAGACAATCCTATTGCGGATCTCCATGTACCGCTCAGGGGAGTGATCATTTGATTTTCCAGCAAAAAAATGTGGGACCACCTGCCTCTCTAGCCTATGAACAGTTTTTGGTGAAAACCAATCTGCAAAATTGAAAATTATGTTAATAGATCAACAGAGAGTTTAGGCACGCTAGTACTTTAGTTTACTCCAAAAGACAAAATAGGTGGTCCCAACACAGTGAGATAAGCATAAGCATTAAACCCAACAACATTCTGCACATTCTCCCCTTGGGAATCCCCAGAGTTTGAGCCGAGATGGAGAGTTTTACGAACATGATGCGAAATTCTTGAACCCACATAATTTGAGACACTATACTGACACAACTTTGTCCTTAAACCAACAAAAGTAGAATTTGGCTATATATGGATCAGAAAGAAATGAAAGGATTCAACTTAGAACATGTTCAATACTACAAAACTTGTAAAAACTTGGCATTTGTATGAATCTTATAAGGACTCACTAGAATTACTGGTACTGCTCCAAGTTCAGACTAAATATGTCAAAAGCTCAGAAATGTTACTAGAGTAGATGAGAGTGACATACAAATCAAGGAGGAGACCAGACCAAAGATATACTGTAAATAGAAACTGATCATCTTGCATTACACAGGTTCTCAGTGCACAATTTAAAAAATAAAGGAAAACAAAAAGTGCACACATATGCAAGCATGTGTGAGTGAGAGAGGAAAAGAAAGAGAAGAAGAAGAAGAAGAAGAAGAAGAAGAAGACAGAGACAGAGAAAGAGAGAAAGAGAGAGAGAGAGAGAGAGAGAGAAAGAGATTACAGCCACATAAAAAAGAAATATGATGAAAACTATGAAGATAAACATAACCACATTCTGCAATAGAAACAATTTGGTCATAGTTTTCAACACCGAAATTATCATAGCTTTGAGTAAGAACATTAGCACTTGTAGCATAAACAGCAGAGACACAGAATATAAATGTCACAGCCAACCTTTATGAGACCAATTCCTTACACTCTAAAAATTCCCTCAAATAACCAATAATATATGAGGTAAATCGAGAATCATTCATCCGAAAAAGCAGCAGCTCAAATATGTTCAGACAGCCTCTCATCAATAAAACCACAACCCGGAAATCATATTACAAGACAAAATCTACGACATTTTCCATTATGATTTAAGATTTTAAAAGATAAGACTTCATTTTCTGCTGTTGGTCAGTTTTTTTTTTTGTTGGTCAGTTTTTTGAAGTTGCTCTATTTTCAGATGGTATGTCACCACCTTGATAGGAACATCCCCGGCCACAGAATTCCAGCTTCAAAGTTTAATTTCTAGCCACCTCTGATGGGCACAAATTCTGTTTGAATATTTGATAATACCTAGGCAAATGAATTTTCAATATCTTTAACAGATGGGCCTCTCAAGTTATTCCAATACTGCCAAAGATTTGCCCTTAGACAATATCAATAACCGGACCAATACAAATCAGAACACCATTGAATTTTTTTCTTTAATAAATATAGACCAACCTGATGGAGCTGTGAAAACTAGATTTTGACACAGGAGAAAAGGTTTCTTTTCTGGGGAAATAATACGAGAGAAAATTTTTTTTCCTGAAATAGTACAGGAGATAAGGTTTTATGTATTACATATAACAAAAGTCAGAGATTCAAGCAAATCGGGCATCTCCAAAACCATATCATTTCATGCTTCAAGTGCGTTGGTAAGATTTGGGGACCGTTTCTTCAGGCAAATAGCAGTGATATCAGGCTAAGCTTTATAGACAGAACCTGAACAGGTGATAGTTAAGTTGATGAAGACAAACATTAGTCGTCACAGAAAAGTTTACTTCCAAGTCAATTGTTTTCCATTCGAGGTGGAAAACTGTACTCCTGCTCCTTTTTCCTTTGGAACGATGACCTAGGACAACCTTTCGTAGACAATTGCTCTATTTCCAACCAGCAGTACAAGATTAAGACAGAGGAAAAGTGCATATAAACCATTCAACCAGAATAACAGCTTAGAGAGAGAGAGAGAGAGAGAGAGGGAAATGTGAAATAAATCAAGCAAGAAAGTTCAAAGACTGTCAGAAGAAACAGCTGAAAAAACCCGATAAAAAAATCAGAGAACCGAATCAACAAGGAAAATAGAAAGATGAAATACTGGACAAGTGCCAGCATGAGATGAAGGGCAAAGGATAATGTAACACAAACAACAACGTCTGACCAATGAAAAAATGGCTCGCAGAGAGGTAGAAGTTATCATTTGAAACGCATAAGAGATACCAACGAGGGAAGCACAAAGTATCGAACATAAGATAAGTGAGGTAGAAGTACCAGCGTGCATCGGTACGATTTGTGGGCCCCAATTCCCAAACCTCTTTATAACACCTCTTCCCTCCATAATAGCTGGAGGCGTACAGACAAAGGCCGCAGAATTCCCATCGGGCTTGTCCAGATCGGCAGCGCCCAAACAGGGACTCTCTGGTGGGATCACGGACACCACTTGAAGCTGTCCGTGTGAAATGTTCTCCAAGGATGGCAAGTTGTGAAGATTCTGGGATCTAGAGTCGTCTCGGTCGGCGGCGACGAGAGAAAGAACGGAGGAGTGAGGACGATTGACAGCATGCTTCACCACCAAAGGGAAAGTGGAAAGCCGGACCGCCGTATCGGCCAGGACCTCAATTTGCTTGTGATTAGTGTCAATGGCCACCGCGGCAGCCGGAGAATCGTTCTGCTCGTTCTCGTCATTCGTATCGTCATACTCAATGGCGGTCTCGTCCTCTTCGTCTTCTTCGTCGTCATCATCGTCCTGGTAGGGTTTCTGCTTCTTCGTCGGAGTTTTGAGGTTGGATTCTCGCTTCCGCTTCTTCCATTTGAGGCGCGAATCTGCAGAAACAAAAACAGGGAGAAAAGGGTTTAATTAATCTGGCACAGAAACACTAACACCAAAAAAAAAAAAAAAAAGGGTGGGTGAATCAGAAAAGATGAGAGCTACCGGAGGGAAACGAAGGGGAAGGCGCCATTGGGTCGGATTTTGAAAGGGAAGCAGTCAAGTACCAACAAATTCTCGTCTCCTTCCGTGTTCTGGACTTCCACCACAGGCAACCACCACTCACCGTTGCTTTTGGGCGAAATTTTTCAGTTTTACCAAACAAACACCCTTGCCTTCGGATCACATATCATCCGGTACGGCTGCAACTAATAACAAAGAAGACCAACAGTCGAACATTGTCGTCGACGACGACTGAAGAGGATTTAAAGTTTAATCAGAGAAAAGATTCAGAAAAACTCCAACAGAGCGCACATAATTTGCCATGTAAACCAGTGACGCTTTTCCCATTGGCAGTGTTTTTGAGTGACAACCAGACATGTTGGAGCTAAAATGTGGTGGTACACAACAAATGGGCTTTTGTGAGTTTGGAGTTTGGACCCTTTGCTTCTTCACTCGGGCATGTCAATCTAAATTAGTGGCATTAAAAAGGCAAACTCTTAAATATGGTGTAAACAAAAGGGAAAAGAAAAAGCCTTTCACTTCTATTCCACAACAAACATTTGGTATGTAAAATTTTTATTAAGTCAACTTGTTTTGACTCACTTCTAGAGCATGAACAAGATAAATTATCTATAAAATAAAATCTGCCATTTGTGTTTTTGGGCTATCATATTGATTAAAAAGAATATGGATGTTTTGATTATGTAACCAACAAATAATGTATTTCTTTAGTATATTACATCCTAAAAATATTTTATTTTATTCTTTGCCTCAATTTATCGAGATAAATTATCTGCAAATTTTTCATTTATATGTTTCTAGGTTAGTATTGAGCAGAATGGTTATTTTGTTTTTATCCTATATCCAATAAACAGTATATTTCATGGCATGTTATATTCCAAAAAAATCTTATTTGACTATTTAACTCTATATTAGCAATAGTGTGCCATTTCACCCTCTATTGTACTTAAAATTTTTTCTAGATTGTGTCTAATCACATGTTTTCTTCTATTATTTCTAATTCCTTTACATGTTTACAATCTAAGAACTCCTTGTCCCCTAATGTTTCTCTACGTGATGGAACTGAGCCACTTCAATTTTCTCTAAGAGTCTTTTTAACTCTTTCACTACTGATCCTAGTGCACCATCTCTCTATCTAGCACAAGTTTATCAATCACTACTACATCTTCTTGACTATCATTCTTTCTTTTATGCTCTATTTTTTTACCATTGGTCTTCCATATAACCCTCTTTTGCAACAAGCCATTCAAAGGAATCAGAAGCCTTTAAGAGATTGTTAATCTTTCTCCGAAAAGTCTATAATCAGATGTAAGTGGGTTTATAAAAAAAACATTTAGGTATTGATAAATATAAGGTCCTACTTGTAGTCAAAGGTTCTACTTATTGTCAAAGGATATACTTGTAGACAAAGGATAAACATGTAGTCAAAAGATATGCTTAGGAATATGGTATTGATTATGAGGAAATGCTTGCAAATATTGATTGGTTGATATCTGTTTGGCTTATTATTGATCATGTTTTATTGATCATTTTTCAAATAGATGTAAAAATGTCTTTTTAGAATGGGGATCTCTCTAATGCATGCTACACGCTTTCATTGCATATATTTCTTCATTCACAACGACAAGTGTGTAAGTTTTGTTGGGTCATATGTGGTCTCAAGCAACCTCCTCAAGCTTGGTTCTATATATTATATCCCAAGATTGTGAGATTTGCTTGAACGCTAAGTATTTATAATTATGCTTTCTTCATTCATAAAACTTTTATTGGGTTGTCTTACCTAAAAACATACAAATGATTGTAATCATAAGTGTTAGAACACATACGTGTGATTGGCTGATTATGACAAAACGCACTCTACAAGATGAGTCCTGATTGAAGTTAAAGAAAGGAAGTTTACTAATGAGAACAGAAGTACAGTTACACATGGAACGTGTCTACAAGGAAGTTGAAATACAAAAGGAAACTAGAGTGAGCTGGATTCCTTGATTACGGGAATAGACAAACGTAGACAGGACTCTGGGATAGAAGGTGTGAAGACCCTAGGAATATAAAAAGGAGATTAAGTCGTGGGATTAGGGTGAACGCAGAAAGCATAGAAAGAGAAGGAAGGATGAATTAAGGGGGAGTTCTTCAATAATGATGATCGGGTTATATACAAAGAGAAGAGTATCTCCATTGGCACTGATCAAGAGTTCGTACTGGTTTAGCATCAAAGAAGTTGTTGACCATCCAAGAGTGTTCTCATCCAGAGAAGACTGCGTGCATAATTTTCCTAACTTGAGGGAACACACTAAGGGGGAGAGCCTTAGTGTGGGGTATCGAGAGAGCTTCTGTTGATTAGTAGAACAGGAAGCTACGAAGCTTAGAGGGCTGTGTTCAAATCCTGAGGGAGGAGAACTCATTACTGTAAGTGCTATTGAATCATCACTTATGTAATACTCTCTATAGTGAATTTTGATACCCTGGGCCGAGTGCCCCGCAGAGTAGGAACTATTGGTTCCAAACTGCGATAATATTTTCTGGTGTTCATAAGAATAAAAGTAAATTACTGACAAGTGTAATTACACCAGCCTTCCGGTGTAAGTACACTCATACGTACACGTGAAGCATAAGATTATTTCAAGTGGTATCAGAGTAGGCTCCAAATTAGTTTGGAGGAAAAAGATCTAGACAAGCTTCACTGAAAAAAAATGGGGTCATATCTGAAGGAAGGAGCCTTGAACACCAGACCACCATTACTTGATGGTTCGAATTACTCTTACTGGAAGGCCAAAATGCAAATATATATTAAGGCACAAGATGAAAGGGCTTGGAAGACCATTGAGAGGGGATGGTTTCCACCAACGAAAGAGATTGGAGAAGGTGCTGATAAGAAGATAGTTGAAAAATCAGATACAGAGTGGACAGAAGAAGAAGAGAAAATTTTTAACTGCAACTCCAAGGCTTTGAATGCCATCTTTGGAGGAGTGGATGAAGAACAGTTCAGAAGAATTTCTATTTGTACCACGACTCAAGAAGCATGGAAAATTTTGGAGGTTCATTATGAAGGAACTGAGAGTGTTATAATGTCAAAACTGCAGATGCTTACAACCCAATTTGAGCTTATGCGGATGAGAGAAGATGAGTCAATACTGGAATATGAAGGCAAGATCAGGGATATAGCAAATCAATATGCGGCTTTGGGAGACAAAATTCCTCAGAATCGACTAGTCAGAAAGGTATTACGTTCTCTCTCCTCTAAATTCAAGATGAAAAGAGTAGCTATAGAGGAGTACAAAGTCATTGACAATATGACACTAGATGAATTGATTGGGTCATTGAAAACGTTTGAAATGAAGGGGGAAACAGAAGATTTAGCAGGAGGAAGTAAAAAGAAAAGTGTGGCATTACAGTCAATAGCGAAAGAAGAATTGGTTCAATTGGCTGGAAACCATGGTGGGTCAAATACCACTCTTGTAAAATTAGATGAAAAAGTGTCTCTGTTAGCAAAAGGGCTTAATAAGTTTATCAGGAAGAACAAAAAGAAAAGTTTCCTGCAAGGAGACAACAGACAATACAATGGAGAAACCAGAACTACTGAAGTGGCAGCAAAAAGGAAAGTTGTGGTGTGTTATGAATGTGGTGGAAAAGGACATATTCAATCAGAATGTCCTATTTACTTAAGAAAGCAAAAGTCTTTTAGTGCTGCGTAGAGCGATGATGAAAGTAGTGAGTCTAGAGAAAATGAATGCAATTTTGTTGCATTTGCAGCAAAGTTCAGACAAAAGTTGGGGTCATCAGCACAATCTGAAAGTTACTCTAGTTCAACAAATAGAAAAGCGGATACAGATGATGAAGATGAAGAGATCACAGTAGAAAACATCATTCAACAATGGGATGGGGTACTTGAAAGTACAAAGATCCTAAGAGAACAGATTGGTGTGCTTGAGAAAGAAAATGTTAAACTAAAAAGACAAATTGATGAAATGAGGGAAGAAGATCAAAGATCAGAATATGAACTAAAGACTTTAAGATAACTAGTTTCCTCTCTTGAAAAGGACAATCATAACATAAAACAAGAAGTTGTTGAGAAAGAAAAGGTCATATTGAAACTTGAGGAAGACTTGAAGAGATCACAAGACACTCTAATGAAGTTTGACAAGGGGAAGAAAAAATTAGATGATATTCTGATCCAAAGAAGAAGAAGTTGTGAAAAATAGGGGCTAAGCTACACAAAAGTGGTAAACAACAAGACTCGATCTAGACAAAATAGATCATCACGAGTCCTAGTGTGTCATTACTGTGGGACGTATGGTCACATCAGACCACATTGCTATAAGTTGCTAAGGAACTGGAGATGGAGTGGATCTAGAATGGTTTCAAAATCTGCGTCAAACTATGTATGGATAAAAAAAGAGTTTAGTTTATATGCAGCACATACGGCTCGAAAGACTACCTCGGATTGAATATGGTATCTTGATAGTGGCTGCTCTCGGCATATGACAGGGAATGCAAACAACCTGACCAACATCCATAGAGAGGATGGTGGTCAAGTGACATTCGAAGATGGTGCTAAAGGAGCAGTGATTGGAAGAGGGGTGTTAAAAGTTGATGGATTACCAAAGTTGAAGAATGTCTTATTAGTGAATGGGTTGAAAGCAAATCTACTCAATATCAGTCAACTATGTGACCAAAATTTGCATGTAAGGTTTACTAAAAAAGGTTGCCTAGTAGAAGATAATAGAAAACAATCAGTGCTGGAAGGGACCAGAACTGGAGATAATTGTTATAAGCTAAATATCTCACAACACTGTAAGTACACTGGGGAAACAACTGCTCAACTATGGCACAAACGTCTTGGTCATCTACATTCCAGAGGCATGCAAAGGTTGCTTAAGTATGGAGCTGTACGTGGATTACCAGCTATGAGTAGTAAGGCAGAAGCAGTTTGCAAAGGATGTATGGCAGGAAAACAGCACGAACACCTAATTCAGCCTTGAAGATCATCACAACGTAACGACCCCTGGAATTAATTCACATCGATCTGATGGGACCAGTTCAAACTGAAAGCATTGCAGGAAAAAGGTATGTGCTAGTGTGTGTTGATGATTTCTCAAGATTTACATGGGTTGAATTCATTAGAGAAAAATCAAACACTTATAAAGTATTTGCTGGTTTATGTAAAAGACTCATGACTGAGAAGAATGTCTCTATAGGAAAGTAGTTCGAATAAGAAGTGATCATGGTAGAGAATTTAAGAATAACCAGTTTGCCCAATTCTGTGAGAAGAAAGGAATATCTCATGAATTCTCTGCTCCTAAAACTCCCCAACAGAATGGGGTAGTTGAGAGAAAAAATAGAACACTTCAGGAGATGGCCCAAGCCATGATCAATTCGAAAATCCTTCCTCACAAGTTGTGGGCTGAGGCGGTAAACACAGCTTGTTATATAAGTAACAAAGTACATCTCAGGTATATGACTCATAAAACTCCATATGAACTGTGGAAGGGAAGGAAGCCTAATGTTCATTATTTTAGAGAATTTGGAAGCACATGTTATGTTCTGAGAGACCGTGAACAACTGGGAAAATTTGATTTCAGGAGTATGGAAGGAATCTTTATAGGATATTCAAGGAACAATCATGCCTACAGGGTATTTTTCAGAAGTAACAACACTGTCATAGAAACACTAAATGTAGAAATAGCTGATCAGAATGAGAATTTGCTAGTACTGGATGACGAGCAAGGTAACATGCCTCAGGTTTTTACAGAAAAAACAAGTACTGACTCGGCTACACAGTCTTCAGAATCGGTTGAGAGTCATACACTTGGTGACGAGTTGGTAGAGATTTCTGAAGAAACAGAGGATGAGCAAGTGAGAACAGTAGACGTAACTCCGATAAGAGAGAAAGCACCATCAATGAGGGTTCAAAAAAATCACCCAGAAGATGCCATTATTGGAAATGCTAATGAAGGGATGAGAACCAGGGGGAAGAAACAAAATTATTTAGAAATGGTGAAATTTGTGTGTTACACTTCGGCAGTTGAACCAAGAAAAGTAGAAGAAGCTCTAAAAGATGAATTCTGGATTAGAGCTATGCAGGAAGAGCTTGTGGAAGAAAGAAAAGTGACTCTAGAACATGTATCCACTGAAAATAAGCTGGCAAACATCTTTCCAAAGAGCTTGGATGCAAAAAGATTTCGAGGAGCTCTGGGGCTGTGATGTATGTGAAAGTGTGCAGGGAAGTGTACTTATAAGTGTAAGTACACACAAATATATGTGTATACATACATATATGGTTGACATGTAACTTTTACAAAAAAAAAAAAAAGGAAAAGAAAAGAAAAGAAAAGGAGAAGAAAAAAAAAGGGCGGAGGGGTAAACTGGTAAAGGTGGAAGGTAAAGGTAAAAAATCAACAACTGGTTCTTTGCCCTTTTTCCTTTAACAGGTATGAAAACTTGGAGCTTAGAGAGCGAAGAAGGCAAACTCATCCATGACGTCCTCCTCCATCGGTACGGAAGAAACCTTTTCTGAAGCAAGTCCAGGTACGAAAACTATAACTCAATCTTTGTCTTCCATACCGACTAACCATGATGAGGAACTAGTAGATGATGGGGACTTGACATTGCGACCTTTGAATACCCTGGTTTCTGTTGCTATGGCTGAAAATCAGCCAGAAGATTTAAATCTGATGAACTCTCAGCCAGGCGAGAGTTTGAGTGATGATGATGATGACATCTCTCTTTGTCAATTTTTGGAAAATTTGGTGAGTAAGAAAGGCACTGTACGAGAAAGTGTAAATTCCCAAAGTATTTTTAAGTGAGGTTTTCCCTAGTCCGATGGAAGTGGATATGGTCGCTGATGATGAGGACGAAGACGAAAATGATGGGCCTCTCATCATTTCGCGCAGGCGCAAGCTTACTGATTTTCTGGATAGGAAATCACACCTCTGAGATACGACTATATGGAAGCGTCAGAAAAGTATGCAGCCATGTGATTCTTCCATTCGACTAGACGATGAAGGTACCAGAGAAGAAGAGTTTGTGGAATCTGCCTGTGCAATCAAGGAAACAACAGGCATAACTCGAGCTATGGCTCGTAGAGAGCCAATAGTCACCAAAAACAAAACTATTGCAGGGAGTAAGAATAAGTTGACAAATATGAGCAGAGAAGGTAGATCCGACCCACAGAAGAAGAGTGTACACAAGTAATCACAGAGAATCAAAAAGAAAGGCAAGAAGCCAGAAATAGTCCGTCATGCTAAGGCTATAAGTCATAAATTTGTGGATACTGTAGCAACAGTACGATTTGTCACTGAAGGAAAAAAGGAGTTTCGTCCAGAACCAGAAATTTTCTTATCATAATTCCAAATTGTCATGCCTCTGTTAGAGAAACTGGGGTTATTGCGAACAGTTACTCGTTTTGCACCCTATTTAGCTGCAATGGTGCAGGAGTTCTATGCTAATTTGGGTCGGCCAAAAGAATGCAATATGGGCCATGTGTACGTGCGTGGTCATTGGTATGAATTAGTAACCCGTCATAAGGGTTTACAGAGGGAGCTGACTTTCTTGCAGCACCTTACTAAAGTGCAGCCAAATTAAACTTCGCAGTACATTTTGGTGCACTGAATATTGTGGTACCTTGTGCATCTTTTTGACAAAAAGGGGGAGAAAGTTTGATAGTATCTGGGAGGTCGATGTTGTCGATGTTGTGTATCATGATGTCTCTCTTAGACGAGATGTGGTGGTTCTGTTATTTTGGAGATGTGGAGGTTATTTTGGTTATCTTGAGATTGAAAAGTGGATATTCTGATATATTTTGATTTATATTGTGTGTCATGTGATGATACAGTTCAGATGAGTTAATGTGCTATACTACTGGTTATGGGATGATAATGTGCTATACTATGACTGCTATTGTGAGAAGTGAGCAGTATGGGAGTTCTAAATGTTTCAGATTTTTGTATGAGATTACAAGGTAAATACATCATGAGGCTATGGGAAGTGGTTTTGTCAAAAAGAGCCAAAGGGGGAGAATGTTAGAACACATACGTGTGATTGGCTGATTATGACAAAACACACTCTACAAGATGATTCCTGAGTGAAGTTAAAGAAAGGAAGTTTACTAATGAGAACAGAAGTACAGTAATACATGGAACGTGTCTACAAGGAAGTTAAAATACAAAATGAAACTAGAGTGAGCTGGATTCCTTGAGAATAGACAAATGTAGACAGGACTCTGGGATAGAAGGTGTGAAGACCCTAGTAATATAAAAAAGAGATTAAGTTGTGGGATTAGGGTGAACGCAGAAAGCATAGAAAGAGAAGGAAGGATGAATTAAGGGGGAGTTCTTCAATAATGATGATCGGGTTATATACAAAGTAAAGAGTATCTCCATTGGCACTGATCAAGAGGTCGTACTGGCTTAGCATCAAAGAAGTTGTTGACCATCCAAGAGTGTTCTCATCCAGAGAAGACTGCGTGCATAATTTCCCTAGCTTGAGGGAACACACTAAGGGGGAGAGCCTTAGTGTGGGGTATCGAGAGAGCTTCTGTTGATTAGTAGAACAGGAAGCTACAAAGCTTAGAGGGCAGTGTTCAAATCTTGAGGGAGGAGAACTCATTATTGTAAGTGCTATTGAATCATCACTTCTGTAATACTCTCTATAGTGAATTTTGATACCCTGGGCCGAGTGTCCCGCTGAGTAGGAACTATTGGTTCTGAACTGCGATAACATTTTCTGGTGTTCATAAGGATAAAAGTAAATTACTGACATGTGTAATTACACCAGCCTTCGGGTGTAAGTACAGTCATATGTACATGTGAAGCATAAGATTATTTCAATAAGTGATCATTTGTAGAGCATTATAGAACTTAAGTCTAATGTAGTTCTTGTTAGAGATGATTTTAGTTCCTAAGATATTTTCTTGGTTTAGAGGTCATTCCTTTGTTAAGAGGCTATGCACTCTCTCAAATGAAATACACTCTTATTTTCTTACAAGTGTTCCTAGTAATAAAACTTATGATACTACTTTGAACTTAATACTATGCTATGGAACTTGTATTGGTGATTTGTGGGTGGTTATATCTATTTAATTATTTCTCACTTTGATGTCTTTAGCCGATCTATGTTAACATCACAATGAACACATTTTCCATGTATGTTGCCTATTCTAAGATATGTGAAGGATAGTTGATGTGCTAATCACTAACCTGTTATTGGTTATTCAATTTTCTTGGATGAAGTTATAGCTTATTGGTGAAGTAAGAAGTAATCCACTCTTTTTCGTTCTAGTAATGAAGCAAAGTATCAAACTCTAGTGGATACCATATCTAAGTTTTTTTTGGCCCCGTTGGTTATTTAAAATATTGGATTTTGTGAATTTGGCCTCTTTAGTTCATTATGATAGTAAAAATGTTGTTCAAGTTGCTCATGATAATGTTTTTCATGAACAAACCAAACATATTATAATCGACAGTTCTTTTGCTCGATACCATCTTTTCAGTGGGACTATCATTCTGCCCTATATTCCTTGTTATCCTCATATGACCAACATCTCAATATTTTCTTTCACAAAGCCTTTCTGCACAAAAGAAACAAAATACTCTCTCTCCTGGGAAAATACTCTTGTTTTTGCTCTACCTCCACCTCTACATTTAAAGGAGGAAACTCCTCTCCTGGGAAAATCCTCCCTTTTACTCCAATTGCTTTCTAGTTTTTTCCCATTCTTTTTGTTTCTACATGATAATGGCGTCTAAGGAGTTTTTATTATTCTCCTACCTAATCATAAAGAAAGAGTTGAGAGGGGCATTGTCTCCTCTTTCAACATATGGGAAAAAGAACTATGGATCGAAGTTTTTATAAGCTTAGTGGCCATTACATCCATCATGTCCTCTCTTAAGCAAATACCTTGAGTGAGGATGCAACTTTATTGCTAGATAGCAACAAGGTGGCCTTACGATGGCTAAACTTTCTCCAGATTACAACCACAAGCTCATTTGAGTTGCCCCTTTCAACCAAAATGTCAAAAGGACTCAACAATTACATGCAAACGACCATTTTTGCATAATAATGTCTTGCTAGCCCATCCAAGATATTGTTCTAAACAATCTTGATAACATAGATTTATCCATAATTTTAAACTCACAATCATTATAGAGTTGGCCAGTTGCCACCTAGAATGTTATGAAGATATTAAAAAAAATACTAAGAAAATTTTGTAGTAAGGACTTGTCATGGGTCAAGTGTTTAGGGTTTATGTTTTATGCTACCAAACTGAATCTTGAAGGAGATACCACCTTTGAGGTTACAACCTCTCAAATTATCTTGCAAGTAGAGAAGGACATGGGATTTGAAAAGGAAGTGGGAGAAAATCAGACTCACCATACATGTACTTTTACTCACTATAGTTTCCAATAAAATCGCCATTGTCCAAGGGGTATCTCCATAACCTTTTTTACCAAAAAGTAACATTTTCCAATGGACATGTTCCAAGATATAATCACCTTCCAAATGCTTACACTACCAGCTTTTTAGGGAGTCACACATCATTCTCCTTCTAGGTCATCTCTTTTAGGAGCATCAAGTTCAACATTAATTAGACACTTGGAAGAAGGGTAAGATATACAATATTAGAGGATAGTTTTGACTAGACCTAGTCAACTTACCTGTGATGAAAGTGTTTCTTAGTTTTTGCTTTCTATTGTTTCTTGTACCTAGATAGAAGTTGTTTTTCGAGTTTTTACAAAAAAAAAAGGAAAAAAAGAAAGAAAAATAGTTTGGATAAATATTATACCATTTCAATGAAAAGCCAAACTTCAAATAAAACCTTCCAAAAAGCATGAAAATCATTGCAACAAAAAACTCAATAATAGAAGCATTTGAGTTATAATATAATAATACACATATTTTTTATTTTACAAATTTCTCTACATTATATTACATAAGTATTATCATTATAACTTGAAAAGATAATACCTCCTTAATTGTGCTTACCTTTAAAAAAATATTTTTTTGTTAAAAAGTTAAGTGAAATATAAACTTCTCTAGGTAATTTAAAAGAAACTATACAAAGAAACAACATAAAATGCTATATTAAGCTTGAACAACTCAATGGTGGACTCCATGAAGAGTTTTTAAGTTGCTTCAAGAAGAGGAGCCAATATATGCTACTACAAGTCAAGAAATTTAATATCAAGTACTTCCCTCAATTGGTGGAGTCAAGGTCTTCATTTGAAACACACATGCTACTTAGAGTAGATTTTTCTTTGCTTTACCTTTTCTTACTGAAAAATAGATACCCCTTTTAAGCTAATCAATTGGCCAAGAAAGTATCATAATAACATTGGGTGTTATAAATGAATAAAGGATGGGAATGTTGAGCTTTTCAATCTCCAATATCCAACTAAGCCAATCACCTTATGTTGTGCATTAATTAATGGGAAAGAAACAAAAAAAGTGTAAGATGGGAGATGGTAGACAAAATAATTTCTAGATGAAGTCAAATTGTATTTCTCTTCTATAAGTTAAATTTCTTCAAATGATAAAGTTTCTCATTTCTACAAATATTGCCGAACAGACTTCACTTGTAAGATTGATTAATGAACTCTCTATTGTGCAAAAGTCTCTAACAAGCTATTAACCTCTGGATGGACATGTGTTAGTCACCATCCTTTTGTTGACCTTTTAATAGATTGACAATGCTAGCTATTTGAACTTGAAAACTTTTATTACTTGTTTATGGCAAGAATTAGTGAAACAAATGAGACCTCTTTATTAAGTAAAATAAGAAGAAGAATATAATATGTTTTCCAAAACACTACATGGGAGTAATTTATTTATAGCCATAAATTCCCATATCTTTCACTTGATTATGAAACTTTCATTTTGAACTACATAAAATCTGAATATGATTAAGGTATTGTTATAAACATTTAATATTTACATTTATATACGTAAAAAATTTCTGTAATAACCTACAAACAATTTCTTGTATGTAGGTAGGGGACTTTCTACCCTAAGGTTCACATTTCAATATTCACAAACTAATATTTGTTCAATAAAAGCTACAAAAATTAAATATCAACTAATTTATCTCTTTGAAAACATACCTAAAAGAAAATTATTAGTAGGTTGGTGCCCTATTTATATATCCAAAGAGTGAGAGAAAGAGAGAGAGAGCGAGAGAGAGAGAGAAAGAGAGAGAGCAAATAAGAGAGAGAAAATGAAAGAGAGAGAGCAAATGAGAGAGAGAGAAAATGAAAGAGAGAGAGCAAATGAGAGAGAGAGAAAATGAAAAGAGAGATATAAATGAAAGAGAGAGAGAGAAAAAAGATTAGAGAGAGATATATATATATAAGAGAGACAATGAGAGAGATAGAGAGAGAGAAAGAGAGAGATAAGAGAGAGAAGAGAGAGAGAGAGAGAGAGAGAGAGAGAGAGAGAGAGAGATAAATATAGAGAGAGAGAGAGAGGGCATATATTAAAATGAGAGAGAGAGAGAGACCAAATGAGAGAGAGAGATCTATAAAATAGAGAGAGAGAGAGAGAGAGAGAGCAAATGAGAGAGAGAGAGAGAGAGCAAATGAGAGAGAGAGAGAGAGAGCAAATGAGAGACCTCTTGTAACCTATAGGAAATTACCTGTATGTAAGGACCTTTAACCATTGGATTCAGATCTTGAGATCTACTCAATGGAAGTTTGTGTAATAAAGTATCAAAGATTGGGTAAATGCATTGAAATGTAAAAGTCTAATAAGTGCAATGGAAATTTTTTATAGGTTGCCTATAGGATAAGTGCCTTACAAGAAAAATTTATATAGGTGATTTTTCAACGAAGACAGTTATTACATATTTGGCCTTTATTTAGAAGTTTAATTATGCAAGTACCATTGTCCAAAGCTAAAGATTTGAAACTAATGGTGAAAAGCCCTCACCTATAGGCAATTTCCTGCAAGTTACTACAAATTCTCTCTCTTATTTTGTATGCAACCTATAGAAAACAAAATTTATACTTGATTTTTCAAAGACGAAAGTAGCGCAAGTATGACATTTGTTTAGAAATTAATTACTTAATTACGATTTGAATCTAATGGTGAAATGGTGTCTTCATCGACAGGTAATTGCTTGTAGGTTACTATAAATCAGAGAGAGAAAGAGAGAGAGATAGAAAATAGAGAATGTTGTTCATCACCCAATATATGATTGATTTGTGGTTTACTTAGATGAAACCTAATTAGATTCCTTTGTATGATTTAGATCTAAACCTCCTCTCTAATACACACAAAAAAAAAAGTATTTTGAAGAAAGTGTCTAATGGAAATAGAGAATAAACATGGAAGCAGAGGTTGACATACCAGATTAGCGTTTTAGAACTCTCGTTCCTCTATTTGATGATGTGCATAGGCAATATGCTCGAAAGGTCCTCAGAGTTCCCTTCCCTAAATTTTTTAGATGAAACATTTGCTTGTTTCCAATACTTGAGAGAAAGTGTTTAGGAGGGAAAAGGATGGGAGGTCTAAATACACAGCATAAAGTAGCATTATTGTTTGAGATGAAACCCCCAATACAGTTGTTTTTGATGGGTTGTGAGCTGGATACAAAATCATAATTTAAACTCATTCTTCCAAAAATTAAAGTCAATAGATACCTCAAATGCATAAATAATAAACTAGCAGAAAAGCCCGTGCTATGCACGAGACAAAAAATGATGTATAAAATTTTAATTAAATTATTTAAAATACCAAAAAGTTATTTTTTAAAAAAAGAATTAAAAAATTAAACATTTACTAATATATGAATTTAAATTTAGTTTTTAATAATAATTATTTTACAAATATTTTCTAAAATAAAAATATTTAGCATTAATTGATTGTGTAGAATATTTTATAAGAAAAATTCTATTTGTAAATGTTAATGTATAATAGATTAATAATTTAAGTCAATCATAAAGGAAACAAAAATTAATTTTTAAATTTAATATTAAATAAATTATAGTATTTGAATAATACATGTATATAAGGTTATTTTCAACAAACTCACCCTCCCACCCCCATCTCCCAATGACCCCAACTCGGATCTCACCCCATTGATCCAAACTCGGATTCCACCCCATTATTCCAAACTCGGATCCCACCCAATTGATCCCAACTCAGATCCCACCCAATTGATCCTAACTCAAATCCCACCCCATGACCCTAATTCGGATCCCACCCCATAACCCCAACTCGGATCCCACCCCATGACCCCAACTGGATCCCATCACATCACGCCAACTCGGATCCTATCCCATCACGCCAACTCGGATCCTATCCCATCACACCAACTTGGATCCCACCCCAACCCCACTGCAAGCCCAGTGCATTACCCTACCTCAGTCGCATATCCCACCCCATGACCCCAACTCGATCTCATCCCATCACCGCAACTCGGATCCCATCTCAACCCCAGTGCATTACCCTACCTCGATTGACTCCTCACCCAATTCTAACCCCAACTCCACCCCCACCCCAACCACACTACGACCCACTTTTACACTATTGTGACCCCTACATACAACTCAACTCCAATGGACACAACACATGCCCCCACCTCGACCACACCCCTTAAGCCTGCCCAATGCCCTAACACATGCCCCACACCCTTGACCCCATCCCTTGAGTCTTCCCAACGCTCATCCCCATGCCCTTACCTCATGATCCTACCCTACGATCCCACCCCATGATCTCATCCCACAACCGCGTAACCCTACACAATGAATAAACTCAACGTCCACCCCATGATCCCATCCTACAACCTTGGGTCTGCATACAATGAACCAACTCAACATTTCACCCTGACATTCCTGCTCGACTGCCTGCCCGACTGCCTGCCCAACATGATCTCGACTCATGACCTTAACGACAATTTTGCATTACCCCACAAATTAGTCCATACTTTGAAAACTCAATCATCCAAACCCACTTTAATAACCCAACTATAACCCATAAATGGGACCTAGCCCTAAAATTAGGCCTGTCCCCATCCTACTAATCACAATATCACCATAGAAACTTAATTACCTTACAAACAAACCTGACCAACAATTTAATGTTCCACCCACCACCACTTTATAAACCCATCCAATAGTAAGCTTTACATGATAATATTTAACATAAACACATTATTTAAAAACTATTTTTATTGTCTTAATGAATCTTTTGTTTAAATGTTAATGTAAGTTTTCAAATCAATACATATTATAAAATATAATTTATTTGGCATATATTTATTATACCAAATTGTTCCTAATTAATACCTTAAGAGGTAACCAATGGTCACGTGTAAAACGTAAAAGTTGTTCTTATTATATATTGCTCTTTGTTGTAGATTCTAATATGATTGACATTCATGTTTGAGAATAAATTTGAAATGGATTTTCAATTGATAAAGTAGTAGGTGTCACCCCGATCCCATACACCACTTGATATTGCATATATAATTTAGAAACTTAAAAGAGGAATTTGATTTCACCTTTTGATATTGTATAATAGGTGTGACCCCGATCCCACTGCAAACCCAACATAAAACCTTACCCCGTGACCCCATCCTATGACCCCCCATCATGACCCTACCTCATGACTCCACCGATGATCCCACCCCAATCCCACCCTTGCGTTACCTCAACCCTTCTACAACTTTAGTGTATGACCCTCCAACTCCTCACCACTCTTGCCAAATCTATCACAAATTCTATCTTGATCCACCCCAACAGCATTATGACACCAACATACATCCCCATCATGTGACCCCAACACAAAACCCTACCCCATCCCCACTCCCGACCTCAAACCACAACCCATCCCACAACCCTATGAACCCACGACATCCCAACCTGAGATCCCCAACTGATGACGCAACTTAATGACCACATTAAATTGAAACACAAATAGTTTTTATTTAAAAAAGAATAACCTAACATGAACTTAGTAAAATTATAAAGCAATATTTAAAAAGAGTTTTTAAAAAAATAATTGAAATTAAAAAATCATATCATTAAAAATGAATGTTTGAGTAACATAAAATATAAAACTTTGTTTATTATTTTGAACAATACAAATAGAAGATAGTAAAAGCAAAAATTTTATTTTTTAGGTCAGGTTAATTTATGTAGAGACCCAATTCAAAGTCAATCCTAATATGCATCAAGCATTTATGTTACTCTAATCTTTCTCGTATTTTATATTTGATAAAATAATATGTAAATAAACCCTTATTAATGTTAACATCTAATTTTATTTTAAACTTCTATTTTACAGTGTTATGAACATTTGATTTTGTAGTGTTATCAAAGTTAGATTATCAAACTCTAAGCTAGGTCAACATCTTGCTTTTTTTTTTCCTGGGAAGTTTTTCTGATTTATAGTAATTTGTTTTTATTAAATTGGAGGGAGGCTAGAGGAGAAGCCATAACTGCTTTTTAGGCCCTATTTTTTTGACCCCATTCCTATAATATATATACTAGAAAAAAGCCCGTGCTACGCATAGAAAAAAAATACAGAAACCATATAATATTAAAAATATAAAAATGTATAACTTATTATTTGAAAAGCATGTTTATTAGTACATAAATTTATTAAATATTATTTTTAAAATTATTATTTAAAATAAATATTTCCAAAATAGATTTATTTTTAATTGATTAAGAAAAATTAAATTTAATAAAGAATGTCCTAAATTTTTAAATGAGAATGATCTTTTAAAATTAGCACAAAGGATATAATAGTAAAATAATAAAATATTAAAAAAAAAAATTTATTAATAAAATTTGTAGGTTATTCTAACCATATGTTTTGATTTAATTTTTATTTGAATAATTGGTCATTTTCTTCATTATATGTAGGAAATTGATATTAATTTTTACTTTTTCAATTATTTCATTAAATATAGGTTCTCAAAAATTTATGTAGTACTATTATATTAAAAAATATTATTCTAATTAATATAAATTTTACTTAATAAATTCTGCTAAAAAGTATTTTAAATAATCCTTTTTATATAGATTCCATTAGTTTGGATGAAAATTTTAATAATCATCATTGCCCATAATATTTAACCCAAAATAAGTCCAAATTAATTGGGGCCAATATCCTATTAACTTGTCGCAATATCATATACCCACCCAATATGTAACCTACAATGCCCGGCCTAGTACCACTAACTGACCCACCCAGTCCCAATGATAGGCCCCACCCGCCCCGCTGACATGTCTGACTGGGCCCCACTTATAGGCCTGACTCAACCCCACTGACAGATTTGACTGTGCCCTACTAGGCCCGACTCGACCCCTCTGACACGCTTGACCCCAACTCCACTGATAGGCCCGACCTAGCCATACTAATAATCTCGACCCAACCTCACTAACAGCTCTACCCGGCCCTAATGACAGCTCCAACTGACCCCACTATAAGCCCAACCTAGTCCCACTTATAGGCCCAACCCAGCCTAAACAATAGGCCCCACAAGAAAAAAATTAAAATTATGTTTAATTTTTAATTAATATATTAAAAAATATAAGAAGCTATTTATTTGGAGAATAATTAAGAAAATAAATGTTTAATAATATATGTTTCACCAAAAATCTGCCGGTCCGCGAAGAGGCGCGATCGAGAGAATATTTCAATTACTTTAGAATAATTTGTATTACAGTGTGTTGCGTCTCAGGAAAATGCGACTACAATCTCCTAATAATCCTCTGATTCGATCTCCGTGTGAATCTGACGAAGTTTTGACTTCTGCGAACGAACGTCGAACTCGAGTTGCAGGAACGAGTGTACACGAACTGTTGTTGCTTTAGTTGGTCGGACATAGGTATTTGTGCTGCGCGTGTATCGACTTGTGACGCTGCCGGTAGTCGTGTAGAGCTGCTCCGATTGAACTTGAGGACGATGAACGGCGAGTTGCTTGACTTCAGCGCTTTGAAAGAACCTCTCTGATAGAAATTTTCTGAACCCTTCTGGGAGGGAACTCTTTGCTTCTTGTAGTTGATCCTCTGGAGTTGTTGAGGGACCCTCTAAGAACGAGGATCGAGATCCTCCTTTTTCGAAGAGGTTGAGGAAGAAGAGGAGACGATGAGAAAGACCAGGATTGCGGCCCCTTTCCTCTCTTCCTGTTAACGACTGAGTTTGGTTATTGAGGCTGACGTGTGCTTCCGGTGCTGACTGGTGCTGACTCAACAATTTCTATTGACGAGGACATTGATTGTGTTGATGACATGATGACGCGGCTGGACTTCGATATGGGCTCTAGTGACGGACTTCGATATGGGCTCTAGTGACGGACTTCAGGAATCGACGAGGCCTGTCCACGATCGTTGTGTGATGGATCGGTGGGTCATTGGACTCATCGAATTTGGGCCACTCACATTTTGGTGCATACAGATTGCCCCCTTCGAGACTTGTTCATTATGAGAGAAAGAACGAGTTTCGAACTGTGAAGAAGAACACGACACACACTTTTTTTTTTTTTTTTTTTTTCACAACCCTCTTACTCTTTTAGGGTTGTTTATCTTCTTGTGTACGTATTCTGTCCTCTTGCTTATTTTATTTTATTTATTTATTTAATTTTTTTTTAGGACGTTGTATATTTTGTACACTCTTGTATATATATATATATATAATTTTTTTTTCTTTTAAATTTTTAAAATTTTTTATATTTTTTTTTTTTTTATTTATTTATTTATTTTTTTTTTTTTTGCGTCTTTGAGGTTCGGCATGGGATGAACATCCCTGAGCAGAAGGAAGTACTCAGGTAGAAGAAAAGAGTTGGTATCGACTTGATCGCCATGGTCGAATGTATTTTCAGAGGACTTGATGACGGAGTTTAGAATCTGCGGAAGAGACGCTAGCGACGAACCCCGATGGCTTTTACGATTCTCAACAATTCTAATTCGGTAGACTGCTTCCCGTTAATGTTGTGAAGAGTTGTTGTAGAATATAAGGTGAGTCATCGCTCCGAAAACGCGCTTGAACGGCTCGAGAAACCAAATTTGATTTGAGCTCTTACTTCACCGAACGCGAACACGGCGGGAGCTATCAACCTCTGTAATTTCCTATGATCCCGATCCCTGAATTCGAGAGAGTAACGCGTTCTGAGTAGCGTGGCTCTAATGGTTTCCTGCGGCTCAATTCCGATAGACTTCAAGGCTGTAATATTCCTGGATAACTCGTCGATCTGCTGCAGTCTCCGCTCGAGTCACACGACTTTAGAGACGTTTGGCGCTGTAGTTCCCCTTCTTCTCTCTTGTTCTTGCAGTTGGCCCTTTATAAGCTAAAACGATTTTGAGGAGTGGGGCCCACCTGGGCATGTTAGCGATCCCAGGGCTGTCACCTGACCGGGTCCCCATGTAGAATTTCATCGTGAGGGAAATTCTCGTACGGAACAAATCAAATCCCTTTTAAAAAGGGGTTGTCGTCTTCCCCAAATTTGAAGGAAACCCTTCGACTCCTTCGATAAATAGGATACCTTGAGCTTTGAATAGTTCACCGTACGAACCTCGTAGTGCAACCCTTTTGAGCCTAGTGCCTCTTGAGCGTCTTCGATTTTGTTTGCGACAACTTCTTTTTGTTGCAGCCTTCTTTCCTCTTTTTATTTGTTTTTGGGAAAGAGTTACTTACCTGACCCCGGCTGGGTGTGTCTGAATCAGTTGCCGAGCGCGGTCTGTTTGCGCTATGACTTTGAATCGTACTCGGCTCGGTCGTCGGGCATGAACGGCTGACAGTGTGATTAACCTCAGAGCTTTGTACGATGCTAGGCTCGGTCGTCGGGCATCATTTTTTTTTTTTTGCGGCATTCGTTTCCCGTCCAACTTCGACGTCCGACACTAGGATTCGCAATGCGAGCGTCTGGTAGTACCGCCAGACTCTAAATTTTCCATCTTGTTATACTCTGGTTGGTTGTTGAGAATCAAAAAGTCTACTTTGTTTGCCTCCGGTTTGTTGGCCGCGAGGCTGCTTGCTGTTGTCATGCCACACTTTGAAGCCGCGCGGATCATCTCGAGGCTATGTTTGGTTTAGCCATAGAGAAACAGTTTTTTTTTTCCGCGGCTTTGATTTTCTTTTGCCGCTATTCACACCGTTCTCTTTTTTTTTTTTTTTATGATCATCTCTTTTTTTTTTTTTTTTTATCGCGATGTGAATATACATATTTTTTTTTTAATGGAGATGCCTCGCGTACCTGATTCTCGGCTAGGCTGACAACTCCGACGTTTCTTTTGTTTGCAGATGTCTTTTCCATCGCTCTCTGTTTTGTTCTTCGGCCTTGTTCTCTCCAACGTTCACGCGACAGTGAGAGGTGTTCGCCAAGAATGTGTGCATATTGGTGTTGTAGAGGGGAACGGGAGACGGCTATTGTTACCTGTTTGGGTGTCGTCTGCTCTCGGAGGTCGCGACGTACATGTCCCACTAACCAGAGCAACTTGCAAGCTCTGGAGTCATCCAGTTGTCAACCGGGACGATCAAATTTGCTTTCTCCCCGGGGTCGGTGAAGCTCCATCGTCTCCGCATGAAACTCAGGGTACCATATTGCTAAGTCCTATGCACGATACTCTGGTCCGCTTTTCTATGCCAAAACTTTACATCGACCATAATCTGTTCGGCCCTTGGGAGGTCAGAACGATTGAAGTAGTGAGTCCTCGACACGTACCTTTCTACTTCGAATGGGCGGACGTCGTCCTCCGTACGTGTTCAGAACGTCTAGCAGTGGTCGACTTAGTTCACGCCGTGCGAGCCTCGATGTTTCGATATGGCTGTTGTAGCAATGTCGTCACTGCCTTCACGGAGGTTTGTTGTTCTTCCACCAACTCCATCTTCACACGGGAGGGAGAGTTATCAATCTCCTTGTGGGATATGCATCGTCTTGGTGGACTGCCCGTCACAGGAGGTATCTTCGATGAAACGTTTCCATCCGTGGAGGATTTCTCCCCCGGCCACCGTTTCCCTTTGCCCGAAAGTATCAAGTACTTGATCCTTGCTTACTTCCGATTGGCCGTGCCTTCCGAGGTGGAGGGTCAATCCGGGCTCCAGATGTCTGATTAGGCCTCCTTTTGGTTTCGCCCTGAAGGAGGTGTACCACCCGTGGAAGATCCCTGGGCTGATCGTGGGAAGATGTCGGGCCGCAGGCGTCGTGATAGGTCGCTCCCGCTGGATGAACCTCTGGTTGAGCTCGGTGTTCCTGAGGCGCTTGCAGACGAGGTTTATCTAGCGGCTTTCTTGTCTCTTTGGCTCTGCCATTGCATTCTCCCCGCGCCTGGAGGTATGTTGTGGTTCACCATTTTGAAGATAGCCTGTTACTTGGCGAGCGGCTATAAGTGCAATTTGGCCGCCGCTGCTCTGGCTGGTCTTTACCGGGGGCTCAACAGTTCCTCTTGCGGGAGGGTCCCATGGCCGTTCATATATGCCTGGCTCGCCCAATATTTCGGCGTTCATGGAGCTGACCCTTCAGAAGGTGAGCGCCCCTTGATGATGATCTACCGCAACCCCGCTCATTGCCGAGCCTATATGCAGAGAGAGGCTCGCGCATTGTTTTGGCGCGGCGGAGTACGGTGCTGGTACCCGTCGCAAGCTCTTCCTCCGGGCCCAATCGTCGACAAGCCCGACCATCTCGCTTCGCGGATCGAGGTGGATTACTTCCGGTGTTTATGAGCAGCTCGTCTCGTGTTGCGGCAGCGTGACCTCCTGATCGTGGAGCAGTACAGCTCGCACCGGTTCGCTCGTCAATTCGGTTTCTGCCAAGATTTGCCGGGTGTTTTGATCGGCGATCAGCGGAGGGCACCTTCGGTTGAATCGTTGGTGGAGATCTGGAAAGCCGAGAGTGCCTTTCCTCTCGGGATGGTGGTTGTGCCGACGGTTGCAAGCCCAGATTCTGACCCGGGTGTGACGGCTCTGTATAAGGACAATGGCGGAGAGGGGGGCAAGGGGGGCCATGGCCCCCAAAAATTTTGAAAATTTTTTAGTAGATAGGGTTAATATAGTCATTTTATTAGGTTATTAAGTGATTAGGTTTTTTATTTCTCTTATCAACCGTAGTTGCTTCCCTTTCCCCTTCTCTTTTTTTTCACGATTCCCAAAACCTTAGCATTAATTACTTCCTCAAAAAAAGCATTCAATGTCTTTTTCCTCCTACCTTTCTCCCTTACCTTTTTTCATCTTTTCTTTGTACTTTGCGGCAGCTTTTGGTATTTTTATTATAAAATCTTGTCTCATTGAGGTTGAAAGCAAACTCTAACTAGCTACTGGACCCACGGTGGAGACTTGAGACTTGAGAGTTAAGAGAGCCATTGGGATTAATTTATGTGTCTTTTACACATCACATTCGAGGTACTTTTTCTTATTGAGTTATTTCTCTTTCTTTTATTTTTTACTTTCATTAAATGCAATGGTGATAATATTAATTCACATCATAGACTTTATTTTATAAAAGAATTATATTTTCAGTCATGTTAGATGTTGTCTTTGATTAAATTGTTTTAATAAGTTTTTTAAATTAAATATATTGTGTTTTGACTGTTAGGTTTTGTTAATTAGTATATCTATCATTGATTCATTTTTTATCAGATGCGTAAACAGACAACAATTGATGCTATTTTCAAACGCAAAGAACCATCTACTTCTAATAATTCAGTATATAGTGCACAAACTTCTTCTCAAATTGATAGTCATGAAATTGAAGCTACAATATTAGAACCACCACCTCCTAATGTCAATACGACTGAAGTGGATATATCAATTAGAGTACACCATCATTCAAAAATTCCTCATATTGAATCAACTGGAGAAGACACATCTTATAAGATAGTGCGTGATCCGGGGTTACGTCATTCTATTTGGGATTTTTCTTCTGAGAAACAAGATGAAATTCGGAGAGCTTATTTAATGGCAGGACCATATCAACCTATTCTAAATGTTTATCCTTCATCTGGGCCAGAAAATCATCGAAGGCGGTTTCAAGCTTCGTGGTTCAAGTTATTCCATTGGTTAGAATATTCTACTGATAAGGATAGTGCATATTGTTTACCATGTTATCTTTTTACTCGACCAGATGGACGACCTGGATCAGATGTATTCATTACAAGAGGTTTTGACAAATGGAAGAAAGTTAATGATGGAAAAAATTGTGCATTTTTAGGTCACAAGGGAAAAGATCACAATTCACAACATAATAAAGCAGAAAAGGCTTGTTTGGACTTGATGAATCAAGCCTACCATATTCAAAATGTTTTTAAGAGACAATCAACACAAGAAGTCTTACACAATCGGTTGCGGCTTAAAACCTCTGTGGATGTAATTCGATGGTTGACATTCCAAGCATGCCCGTTTCGAGGTCATGATGAAAGTTTAAGTTCACAAAATCGTGGCAATTTTTTAGAGATGGTAAAATTGTTAGCCTCATATAATGAGCAGGTTTCAGGAGTTGTTTTAGGAAATGCTCCACAAAATGCCAAGTACACTTCACCAGATATACAAAAAGAGATCTTACATGTTATAGCAAATAAAGTAAGACACACAATTCGCTCTGAAATTGGTGAAGCAAAATTTTGCATCATAGTGGATGAAGCTCGGGATGAGTCTAAAAGAGAACAAATGGCAATTGTTCTAAGATTTGTTGATAAAAAAGGGTTTGTACAAGAGCGTTTTTTTTATCTTGTTCATGTTCGAGATACATCTGCATTGACCTTGAAAACTGATATATCCAAAGTTCTCTCTAACCACAATCTTAATGTTAAAGATATTCGAGGTCAAGGATATGATGGAGCTAGTAATATGCGTGGAGAATGGAATGGGCTTCAAGCTTTATTTTTGCAGGAATGTCCATATGCTTATTATGTGCACTGTTTAGCTCATCGTCTCCAATTAGCCCTTGTTGCAGCATCAAGGGAAGTCATTCCCATCCATCAATTTTTTTCAAACTTGACTTTTATTATTAATGTTGTTGGAGCTTCGTGCAAAAGACGTGATGAATTACAAGCTTATCATGCGGCAGAAATTGCACAATTAGTTGCAGCCCAAGAACTTGAGTCTGGTAGAGGACTCAACCAAATGACTACTCTAAAGAGGGCAGGGGATACTCGTTGGGGTTCTCATTTAAATTCTATATCTAGCTTGATTCGGATGTTTAATTCTGTGCGGTCAGTTCTGAGTGATATTACCATTGGAGGGTCTACATATGCTCAAAGAGGAGATGTTGATGCAGCATATAACATGGTCAGTTCGTTTGATTTTATTTTTATTTTGCACCTCATGAAAGAAATATTACAGACAACTGGCGATCTATGTCAAGCACTACAATACAAGTCACAAGATATTTTAAATGCAATGAGTTTAGTTTCAACTACAAAAAAACTTATTCAGAAAATGAGAGAAGATGGATGGAATTCATTTTTTGGGCAAGTTTTAAGTTTTTGCAGGAAGAATGAGATATCTATCCCGGATATGAGTTCTAATTATCCTGGAAGTCGAGGCCGATCTCGTCGACAAAAGGACCCTCTCACAGTGGAACATCATTATCGAATTGAAGTATTTCTTGCTGGATTAGATTCACAATTACAAGAGTTAAATACCAGGTTTAGTGATCACACAATGGATCTACTTATTTTGAGCGCTGCATTGGATCCTCAAGATCGATACAAATCCTTTAACATTAACAACATTTGTGAGCTAGTTGATAAGTTTTATCCTGATGACTTCACTGAACAAGAAAAATATCATTTGAAGTATGAGTTGCAACATTATGAACTTGATGTTCCCTATCATGTTGATTTGCAAGAGGTAAAGACTATTGGTGAGCTTTGTCAAAAATTGGTTGAAACAGGGGAAAGCAACAATTTATCCTCTTTTGATAGGTTGCTTCGCTTTTATTAACACTTCCGGTTCGACGACTACTACTAAAGAGCTTTTTTTCTGCAATGAGCATTGTCAAAACTAAGTTACGAAATCGGATGGAAGATGAATTTCTTGGAGATTATTTGATTACATATATTGAAAAGGAAATTGCAGAAAAGATAGACACAAATTCAATTATAGACGATTTCAGTGTTATGAAAGAACGTCGGGCATTGTTCAAGTAGCAAAAGTTATTTTATTCTTTCTTGGATATTGTAAATTTTTATCAAAAAAAAAAAAATTGGCTTATAAATTTTCCTTTGGCCCCCCCTTCATAAATTTTCTGGCTCCGCCACTGTATAGGGAGTCGTGGCTCGAGACGATCGTTCCCCTTTTTGAGGTAACGACCCCTTGTAAGTAAATTTGCCGTCGTTTCCGTTCCTTTTGACCTTCTTATTTCATCTATCTCTACTTCCCCCTCTCTTTTTTTTCAGAAAGAGTGGGAAAAATTTACTGGCGAACCGGCACCGAGGAAGAAAACTATGCCGAAGAGAGGCGCCGTAAAGAAAAAGACGTTGGCGACGAAGCCTGCCAAGCAGGCTGCAAAGACTCCGGCCCGTCGGGCCAGTGGAAGGTGTCGTTATCAAAGAGACTCCTCCCGCTCTACCCGCTGAGCCGGTTAGCCGGCAGAGTTCATTGTCCTCGCCGTCTGCAGATGCGTCCGTGGACAAAGGGAAGAGGGTCGTCGACCCAGTGATTGCTCATCCTGCGGTTTCGCAACCGGTGGCTTTGCCGAGGAGGGCAGCTTCGAAAAGGAAGCAGGTAGAGGCTCCCAGGGTTATCTTCGATCCTCCTCTGTTCAAAAGGAGGTCGAGGAGTGGCCTACGTAGGCCTTCCACTCCTTCGCGCGACGTGCGATCTCCGATGGTTTCTGTTCCGGGGTCGAGGGGGGACGTCATAGTGGCACGTCCGGTTGTTGGGCCTGTTGCTTCGTCTGTCGAAGAAGCTGCTATGGAGCAGGGGGCAATGCCAGTGTTGCCATCTTCGGATCAGCCTAGGGTAGCCGAAGAGTCTTCCCGCTCTCCTGTCGGTGCCCTCGCACTAGTCCCTTTCTCTCATGTGAGTCAGCCCAACCTCCGTTCGGACGACTCGCATTCTTCTGTTGCCTCCGAGGATCGTCGTCGGCTGGGATGGGTTGGAAGGGAGGTGTCTGTCGACGCTGCCACTGGTAGATTGGAGACGGGGAAAGCTGACTGCCCCATGACCATTTCTAGTGACGAAGGCGAGGCGTCGTCTCCTCCCTTTGGTGGAGAAGGCGGGGTCGAATTTCGTACACCCGCTTCTGACTTAGGCCATCGCTTGACCTCAACTCCTGAGGAGGGGCCATTCATCGGAAGGAGGCCGAACGACGAGGCGGCAACTCCCGTCACCGGGGAAGGAGGTCTAGAGCCCGTCCGCCGGTCTGTCAGCGAGAATTCTTCCACCTCGTGGTTCACTGCGGTAGGTATTCTTTGCTCGTATTCTTTGCTCGCTTATTCCGTTTTCCCCTTTAACCGTTCGCTCTTTTGGCGTTCTTTTGGCCCCTTTCAGTCTTCATCGCTTTCTCTCTCGGCGAGGTCGCGAGGATGGTTACAACAGTCCGCAAAGAGCCTATGGACCCGGTTTATTCAGACGACCTTGGCACCTGCCGAAGACCCTTGCTCTCCTGAACTCATGACCGATGCCCGTGGTCTTCTAGAGCATCTGCGAGTAGTGGGCATTGAGGCCTCCATCTTGGAGCAGTGGGTGGAGGATTTTGCTCGAGAAGCGGAGCATCTCCATCAATTGCGTTGTTCTGCAGCCGCGAAGCTCCATTGGTTCGAACGTTGCGCTGTCAAGGCTGAGGTCACACGGTCGGTCCGGCGAGTGCATTGTTGGCGCGACGCAATGACTGAGCTGGTAAGTCTGCGCCGGGCTGAGTACGAAACTGTGGAGTCTGAGCAAGAGGCTATTTGCGAACATCTAGCTAAGCTGGATGCTCAACTTGATTCCCTTCGTGCGGAGATTGGCGTCGCTCAGGCCAAACTCCAGGCTTTCGAAGATGAAGCCTCCGCGTTGGAGCGCCGACTTGAGGACGTCCGTGTACAGCCTGTTCTGAGTGACGTCGAGGCTCATGAACTAGAGGAAGTTCAGGCGGAGGAGCTTCGACGACGGCAGCGGGTGGTCCACTTCGAGCTCATTTTGTAACCTCTTTGATGAGTTTGATGATTTTTTTTTTTTGATTTCGTGGTATCCTTTTTTTTTTTTTTTTTTGCCATGGGGAAATTTTGTAGTCTTTCCCCTCTGAATGTTAATAAGAGAGATTTTTTTGTGTGGTCTCGCGTATTTTTGTTGCGAGACCTGCGTTGTGTATACTATACCATTCATAATGAAAAGTACACTCTTTTTTTTTCTTCACCGCTTTCTTCACGGGTAAAATCGTTTGAGAAATTTACCGTTCATTATCGGCAGCTCCGATCCATTTGCAGTGACGAGCTTGTAGGAGCCGTTGGTGTAGGCCTCCTGCACTACGTAAGGTCCTTCCCATTTTGGCGTGAATTTGCCACCGATTTTGCTGGTGAAGAGCATCGGCCGTCTTACTGCGAGTACGAGATCTTCCTTTTGGAATGACCTGAGTCGTACCTTTTTGTTGAAGGCTCGGGTTATTCTGGATTGGTAGCACTCGAGCCGTTGTTGTGCCTCGAGTCGTTGTTCGTCGAGTGATTCGAGTTCTGCCAATCGCAGCTGAGCGCATTCCTCCGTCGTCAATCCTTCTCTCATTGCAATTCATAGGGAGGGGAGTTGTACTTTGAGAGGGAGCATTGCTTCAGTGCCGTAGACTAGCGAAAATGGGGTCGATTGGGTCGGTGTTCGGATCGACGTCCTGTATGCCCATAAAGCTTCGCCAAGTTTCTCATCCCAACTCCTTTTATTGGTTCCAATGGTCTTCTTCAGGATTTTACAGAGTGTCTTGTTAAAAGCTTGTGCAAGTCCGTTGGCTGCCGGATTGTAAGCCGTAGAGGTCCGCTATTGTATGCGAAATTTCTCGCAGAAGCGGTCCATGACTTTGTTTTTGAATGGCGTATCGTTGTTTGTCATTATGTATCGGGGAACTCCATATCGATAGATGATTTGTGTTAGGATGAAGTCGACGACAGTGACAACCTTTACTTCTCGGTAGGCGGCAGCTTCGGCCCATTTTGAGAGGTAGTCGGTGGCAGCCAAGATATACTGGCGATCAGAGTCGAATTTGGGAGAGATGGGGCCAATAATGTCCATCCCCCAAGCTTCGAACGGCCAAGATGCGACTGTTGGGTGAAGTGGTTTCGGCGCCTGGTGGATATAGTCAGCGTGGAGTTGGCATTGTTTGCACGACCGACCCATTTTGATAGCATCTCTGAGCATCGACGGCCAGTAATAACCCAATCGTTTGACTTGCAGGTGGAGCTTTGGGCCAGCTTGGTGCGCGCCGTAGATTCCATTGTGTGTCTCCTTGAGAACTTGTGACCCCTCCTCTTTTGACAAGCATCGAAGAAGCAGACCTTCGTATGACCTTCGATAAAGTATGTCATTGAGGAAAACATACTTTGAAGTTGCTCGATGAAGTTGTACTCGCTCTCGCAGATCGACTGGTAGCGTGCCGTGACGAAGGAAGTTTGTAATGGCTTCTCTCCAATCCTCGGTTTGATTTTGGCTGGCCGAGATAGGAAGGGATTCTTCTTGCTCTTCTATTTGTTCTTCCTCTGTTTCTTCCTCTGTCGGAGGAGGAATTACCCATCGCTCGCAGATGGGAACTTGACAAGGTCGCTGGTCGAACAATGCCAGACTGGCTGCGATGCCGGCTAATGCGTCGGCTGGCCCATTCTCGGATCGAGGGACGTGGTGGAGTGAAGCTTCCGGGATTTGGGCCAGAAGTTCACCGGCATGTCTCCAGAGTGGTTCGAGTTCGGGTTTCTTAACCTCGAACTCTCCTGTAAGCTGCTTGATGACCAGGGCCGAATCGCCGAAGATGTTTAATTGCGGTAACTGCATCTCGATCGCTATGCCGAGCCCGAGTAGTACAGCTTGGTACTCTGCTTCATTGTTCAAACAAATCTAGGCGAGCACGAACGAGTATGGCAGCAGATCTTTCTTCGGTGAGACGAACAGAACTCCGGCGCCAGCTCTGTTTCTTTGCGCAGTGTCGTCGAAGTACATCTCCCAAGGAGGGAGCACCTCAATCAGGAAGATCTCCTCGCCCGGGAACTCCTCTGTTAACTCCCATTCGGCAGGTACCGGGTGGTCGGACAGGAAGTTGGCCAATGCCTGTCCCTTGATCGCTCGCTGCGGCACGAAGTTGATTTCGAACTCCGATAGAAGCAGTGCCCATTTGGCCAGTCGACCATAGAGGATTGGACGCGACATAATGTACTTCAACGGATCGGCTCGCGAAATGAGATTCGTTGAATGCGCCAAGAGGTAGTGCCGGAGTTTTTGAACAGCGAACATGAGTGCCAGACAGATCTTCTCGATTGGAGAATAGTTGAGCTCAGCGCCCACCAGCGTCCGGCTGAGATAATACAGAGCACGTTCTTTGTTATCTTCGTCGTATTGAGCTAATAAGGCTCCAACAGATCCCTCTTGGGCTGCGATGTAGAGCAGTAACGGTCGGCCGACTATCGGTGCGACAAGTACCGGTGGTTTGGTAAGGTACGCCTTTATATTGCTAAAGGCAATTCGGCATGATTCATCCCACTCGAATGGTGTCCCCTTCTTTAGTAGACGGCTGAATGACTGACATCTTCCGGTTAAGTTTGATATGAAACGCCGAATATATGCCAGATGGCCTTGGAAACTCTTGAGGTCGGACACACTTCTGGGCTCAAGCATCTTTTGGATGGCGTCGAGTTTTGACAGGTCAATTTTGATCCCTCTATGACGGACGACGAATCCCAAGAATTTGCCCGAGGTTATGCCGAAGGCACACTTCAACGGGTTCATTTTGAGCTGGAACCGTCGCAGTCGCTTGAACACTGCCCTGAGGTCGAGAAGATGGTCCGACCGTTGTTTCGTTTTCACCACCAGGTCGTCGACATAACACTCGACTCGCTTGTGCAAGAAGTCATCTAAAATGTTTTGCATTGCTCTCTGGTAGGTCGCACCAGCATTCTTGAGTCCGAATGGCATCACTTTGTAACAGAAGATGCCTTTGGGCGTGCGAAACGCAGTAAGCTCCTCATCTTTTGGGTCCATCCGGATTTGATTGTAGCCGGAGGAACCATCCATGAAAGATAAAGCTTTGTGACCCGTCGTCACGTCGACCATGAGCTCGGTTATCGGCAGAGGGAAGTCGTCCTTTGGGCATGCCTTGTTCAGGTCGCGAAAGTCGACGCGGACCTTTGGCCAGTCTTCTTCTTGATAGGCACTATATTCGCGATCCAAGACGAGTACTTCACCTCTCTAATGAAATTAGCCGCGATCAGTTTGTCGACCTCCTTTTCGATTTCTGGCACTAGTTCTGGTCGAAAGCGTCGTTGCGACTGCTTGACCGATCGGACAGAGGGGTGAACTGCCAATTTATGGACTGCAACTCACGGGTCAAGGCCGGGCATCTCCGTGTAGTTCCAGGCGAAGATGTCACGATATTTGTGAAGCAAAGCCATGTAGTCGACTTCTTCTTCGGTCGTCAATGAAGCACTGAGAAATGTCGGCCTCGGGTCCTCTGTTGTGCCCAAGTCGACTTTCTTTAATTCGTCAACGGTCGCCTGACCGGCTTCTTCGAATTCGGTCGGAGCCTCCTTCAAGACGAATTCATCTTCCTCCTGGTCTTCGTCAATGATGGAGATGTGATTCACCATGACTGAATCATAGGCGCGGGCTCGTGCGATAGCAGCTCTCAGGGTGTAAATAACCACTGGTTTCGGCGCGTCTTTCTTTTCGGTCGAATTTTGGCCAACTGAAACTTGGTGTACATCTGCCGAAACCTTTCTGGTTATTTTGATTGGTTTCGAACGGCTGGTGTAGATTTTGACCGGCTTTTGCTTCTCGTAGCCGAGACCCAAGCGACCTTGATTGATTCGTTGACCCTCATTTCTCAGCTTCTCCTGTTCTTGAGTGAGAACCGGTAGAGTGATGGGTGGTCTCGCGTGAATTTCGTCTTTTGTAAGGTTGCCCCCAGCTCTGGCCATCAGTCGGTAGGCATTCGGGTCGAAACCTTCGTTGGAGCGTATGGACGGCAACTATTGTTGGCTCGGCAACTGCTTCACGATACTTCGATCCTCCGATTTTGGCAGAGGAAGCGTGACTTTTTCGGGCAAAGAGGTCGACTGGATTTTGTGGCAGGCGACCAGAGGAGCTTCTCCGTTCCTCCTTTGCGACTGTGGGATGTATCGCAGGATAGGCATGTTGCGCTGATTTGATGTTGGCTTGACTGCGGCCAGTTGGTGGCCATGTGACGACTGGCTGTTGTGCGCCAACTGGTTGTTGTGCGCCGGCTGCTTTGGAGACACGACCTGCGTCGTGGTCTATTTGGGAGATGCAACTTGCGTCGGAGTCTATTTTGCGGATATGGCTTGCGGTGGCTATTTGGGTGCCACAACTTGCGTCGGTTGTTTGGACGACGCAGCCTGCGTTGGAGTGTTCTTGGCGTTCGCTGCCTGGTTCGACCACGGTGACAATTTGACTGTCGGTCTGCTCGTCAAATAGAACTTAGCGTCTACAAAGGATGCCTCAGCCTCCGTGAATGGACTTTCGTCTGCATACACCATATTTTGTTCGCCGTTTTCACAATACTTGAAGCATTGGTGGAGTGTGGATGGCACAACTCCATTTGAATGAAGCCACGGTCGACCCAAGAGCAGATTGTACGATGTCCTGGAGTCGATGACTTGGAGAGGAGTTTCGATTATCATGTCGCCGATGTGCAGCTTGAGGTTCGTCATGCCGAGTGTTCTCTGGCCCTCCTGGTTGAAACCTTGAATGAGAAGAGAACTTGGAGAGAGATCGCCAGTGGGGAGACCAATGTTCTTCATCGTGCGAATAGGCAAAATGTTGATTGTGGATCCGCAGTCGATGAAGATACGGTTGATTTTGTGATCTCTAGTGTAACCGGAGACGAACAACGGTCTGTTGTGTTTTTTTGTCCCCAATTGTGCGTCCTCCTCCCGGAATGTGATGCACGGCGGGCATGTGAGGACAAACGTTTGTTCCGACTTTGCAAGTTGTGGAGAAGATAGTGCATCTTCTTCCTCCTTTCTGTATGGTGGTGTTAGCGCGACTTTCGACAGGTCGTGCTTTATCATAAGCAGCGTCTCAAGTTCGGCTTTGAGTTCTTTTGGCTTGTTGAGGATCCGAATTAAGGCTTGCCTTGACCAAATGGCTAAGTCGAGATCATCTTCTATCTGGTTGAGCGGTGAGATCTGTTTGAGAGACGTCTTCAGGTTGTCACATTCGACGACCGATCTTTTGCCTTTGTCGTGTGATGCTGTGTGCTCGGGAGGAGTTGTCGAGCAAGTCGCCACCATTGCTGGCGGCGAAAAAAACTCCTTTGGGAAGAACTCCGCCAGTGTGACGGGTCTTCTCTTCTTTTTGGTTGCCCCCTGGACGTCAGTCCTGTGAGCTTTTCTTTGGCGCTTCACGGCTTTTTTGTTTGATCACTTCGCTTTTGTTCTGGTGTTCGCCGGCGCCGGTTCGAGATCTCGAACAGGCTTCTTTTTTCGGGTGACTAGGATCCACCCCTCTGCGTCGACAGCAGCTAGTTCACGGGGTGCCGGTTTTGGTGCGACCTTAGCCGGTGGTCGTCTGTTGTTGTTGTGCGGTCGGCTGGAGGGACCGGACTTTGGATGATATTCCTTCTTTGTGATCTACTTCTTGTTTGGCTGAATTCGATGGTTCGGCTCAGCTCTGATGGATATGATGTAAGAGGGGCCGTATTTTCGACCCCTTCAATTTCAATGCGGCCTTGCGCCGCCAGCTCCATGATGCAATCCTTCAAGACGAAGCATTTCTCTGTCGAGTGCCCGACCAATCGATGATATTTGCAAAAATTCGGGTCCTTGCTCTTAGATTGGTCGCCAGGTCTTTTGATTTCTGGCAGCCCCAGTAGTTGATTGTCAAGGAGTTGGTCGAGCATGACGGGAACGTCTGAATTGGCAACGGGGTATGTCTTCGCCTGTCGCTCTTCCAACGACAGCTTTCGGTAGCCGCCCCCAGTTAGTTGTCGTGGGAGGTAGGTTGCTTTGGCTTTGCCTCCGACTTTGACGGGTTCGAAGGTGTTTGTCGCGAAGGAGGATTTTGTTTTCTCCTTTGGCTCTTTTGGTGCAGCTGCAACGGGTGTTTTCCACTTTTTGCGAGGGTCTGCAGAAGATGATCCTTCTTCTCCTCGTTCCTCGATGAGATTTTCCATATTGTGAGCTTCTGTTGCGAGCTCCTGGAAATCTTTCGGTCTTCGACTCTGTATGTAACACACGAGGTCCCACCGCATCCCCCGTGAACACATTTCTATTTCGGCTTCAAGGGAAAGGTTCGAGCTGTCTTTGCAGTTTAGGCTCAAGTTCCTCCTCCGATTGATGTAGTCGACCACCTTTTCGCCCTTCTTCTGTTTGAGATTGGTGATTTCGACGAGAGTGACGGTGCGTCGAGTGCTGTAGAATCGACTGAGGAACTCTCGCTCCAATTGTTCCCAGTTGTCGATCGACTCTTGGGGCAGCTCGATATACCAGTCGAAGGCATTTCCCTTCAGTGACCAGCCGAATTGTTTCACCATCAGATCGCCGTCGGTGCCAGCGTTGTTACAAGTTTCGATGAAATGTGCGACGTGTTATTTCGTCGCCATTGAATTGTTGGAACTTGGGAGGGTGATAACCGATTGGCATCGAAATGTTCTGAATCCTCTGTGTATAGGGCCTCTTGTAAGTGACGGATTTGTGGTCGCCGGCACTATTCTGAACCGCGCGATTGATGAGCTCAGTGACTGTATCAATTGTGAGGGCAGAGGGGTTTATTTCGGTTCGACCTCTGCGGATGGGCACTGGAGCAACGGGCGGCAGCTCGTCGTCGGAGGAGGATTCTTCTTGGAGTGGTTGAGCCGAAGCACTGGTAGTTGGCCGATTTCGATCGACTTCTTGAGCTACGCCACCAGTGTTGTGAGCGACCATGCCCATTTCGAGCCTCTCCATTATCATCGCGATTTGGGCATCACGGGCTGCAATTTGTACGTCTTTGATGCGCAGCTGTTCGCTCTGTTCTTTGAGCGCGGCTTGCACCTTGGCTAGCTGTTCTTCGACTATTTTGATCGAAGTTGTCATCGCGGCCATTTTAATGGTCTGCGCCGAAGTATTTAATTTCGGCGAGGCTCGAAATAAGGGAATTAGAGGCGGCGACCATTTCGGGGAGGTGGCCGTCGGTGTTCTCGATGGCAGAGTGGCTGCGGCTGATGACTGGTTGGAGGTGGTGACCGCGGATGAAATTCGGCAGGGACGGATGGGTGATGCTGCAACAAGGGAGGTCGCCGGTGTTGGTCGGCGTGGTGAGCGAATGGGCGGTGGACCGACAACTGCGTTGAGTGCGGCTAGAAGGTCACGTGAGACCAGCATGACCTGCGAGTTATCCGTGGTCGATGTTCTCTGCACGGAGGAAGCCGGTACAGGGTACGTCTTTGCCGCGGGGAGAGCGGAAATACCCCCGCTTTGCTCATATCGTTGCACCAAAGTGGGAATGATAGAGCTTCTTCGTGACGGCGGCGACTGCGTCGGCCTAAGAGTCGGGTTGTGAGGAGGAGGTGAAGCAGCGACGGCCAAGTATGTTGGTCTGGCCATCGCTGGTAGTAGTTTGGCGGCGACCGCAACTGGTTTGTTGGAGGCCGTGGTAGCCTGTGGCACAAACAAGGCACTTGGATGGCGTACGTCGCGCATGAAGGGAGCTTGTCTAGTGGACAGACTCCTGGCCAGAGCCCTTGTCATTGGGCGAGTGGCCGGTGGTGGAGAGGTAGGAGCGCGGATGTTGGCCGGAGATGCGGCAGCAGGTCCGCGAGCTCCAGTAGTTGAGCTAGCAGTTGCGGAGAGGCGCGGCTGGGCAGAGCTCGAGGAGGCAATTTGTTTGCCCATGTTGTTGTTGTTGTTGTTGTTGCCGTTGTTGGCGTTGCTGGCCATGGCTGAGGTTGGAGTTTTTTTTTGGACGAAGAAGGAGATGAGAAGTAGGAAAGGTCCCACCGGGTATGCCAAATCTGTTTCACCGAAAATCTACCGGTCTGCGAAGAGGCACGACAGAGAGAATATTTCAATTACTCTAGAATAATTTGTATTACAGTGTGTTGCGTCTCAGGGAAATGCGAGTACAATATCCTAATAATCCTCTAACTCGATCTTCGTGTGAATTTGACGAAGTTTCGGCTTCTGCGAACGAACGTCGAACTCGAGTTGCTGGAATGAGTGTGCACGAACTGTTGTGGCTTTAGTCGGTCGGAGAGAGGTATTTGTGCTGCGCGTGTATCGACTTGTGACACTGCGGTAGTCGTGTAGAGTTGCTCCGATTGAACTTGAGGATGATGAACGGCGATTTGCTTGACTTTGGCGCTTCGAAAAGAACCTCTCTGATAGAAAATTTTCCGAACCCTTCTAGGAGGGAACCCTTTGCTTCTTGTAGTTGATCCTCTGGAGTTGTTGAGGGACCCTCTAAGAACGAGGATCGGGATCCTCCTTTTTCGAAGAGGTTGAGGAAGAAGACGAGACGATGAGAAAGACCAGGATTGCGGCCCCTTTCCTCTCTTCTTGTTAACGACTGAGTTTGGTTATTGAGGCTGACGTGTGCTTCCGGTGCTGACTGGTGCTGACTCGACAATTTCTGCTGACGAGGACGTTGATTGTGTTGATGACGTGACGACACGGCTGGACTTCAATATGGGCTCTAGTGACGGACTTCGGGAATCGACAAGGCTTGTCCACGATCGTTGTGTGATGGATCGGTGGGTCATTGGACTCATCGAATTTGGGCCACGCACATTTTGGTGCGTACAATATATAATTTAAATTTAATTCTTTTCATTATTATTTGTAAAAATATTAGGGTTTAGTTTTTACTAATTGTGTACAATAAATTTAATAACTACAATCAAATTTGTTAATGTTGGTGCTTGATAATTAAAATCAAGCCTAAAGGAAATAAAAATAATTTAAAAAATATAATATTAAATAATAAAGATAGTTAAAATGTTTGACAATAATAAGGAAAAAAATATTTATCTAAATGTAAATGAAAAATATAAATAAAAGAATTTATTAAATATATGATAGTGTTTACATTTTATTAATAATCCTTTATATTGATGAGACTAAGTTTTAACTAATATATAAATGTTTCAAATCTACCTATTTATGTAGCTAACAAATCTACCCTTTGTTAATGGGAAGGTATATTAAATGAATTTGTTCAATTCAAGTGTAATTTCTATAACTTTAGGTATTTATATTTTTTTACCTTGGAAATATATTCTCTTTATTTCTTTATATACTGATCATTCCTCACAAAAAATAAACATTGTAAAGTGTTGTGTCTTACATATAAATATGTTAAATATAATTTGTACTTAAAGCCAGATGAATTTGGTAACATGATATATGGTATAACTAATTTCTTTTAAAAAATATTAATACTATTTAATAATTGGAATCCTCTTATGCCTACTTAATCATTTTTCCCCAATTATCTCTAATCACTTCTATCTTTAGCTAGCCTACCTAATTGGAGTAAATTGATACTCTCCAACCAAATGATGCTCAATTACAATAAAATACACTTACATATCAATTAGAATTCAAAAGTTAAAATAACACTAATTTAAAATATGCAACATAAAAAGAAAACCTTATCTTAGTTTAAGAAAAAGGCCCACTATCAATTAAAATTCAAATTTTGAATAATAATTTTAAAACACGATACATATCAATTAAAATTCAAAAGTTGAAATAACAATAAATTAAAATTCACTATAAAAAGAAAAACCTAATATTAGTATGCTTATCTATTATTACCGTCTATTATTAGTATCTATTAATATTATATTTTTGGAATAACCAGATGTTATAATAATTTCTTAAATAAATAAATAAAAGTTGAAATAACAAATTAAAAATGCATCATAAAAAAATTTGTATGCTCAAAATTTGAAATAATAATAATTTAAAAAATACATATTTAAAAGAAAACCTTTTCTTATTTACACAATAACAATAAAATACACTACATGTCCTTTAAAATTCAAAAGTTGAAATAACAATAGTTTAAGAAATGCAAAATAAAAAGAAAACCTATTATTAGTATGCTTATCTATTATTAACATCTATTATTAGTATATATTAATATTATATTTTTGGAGTTAATAAAGAATAACGACATGTTATAATGATTTCTTCAATAAATAAATAACCAATGCACATATCAAGTAAATAATAAAACAATTAATTAATTACATAACACGTATCAAATAAATAAATAAATAAAAACAGTAAACATATCAAAATTTGAACTAATAATAATTTAAAAAATGCACCTTGAAAAGAAAACCTTTTCTTAGTTACATAATAACATTAAAATACACGTACATATCAATTAAAATTCAAAATTGAAATAACAATAATATCTATTAATATTATCTTTTTGGAGTTAATAAAGAATAACAACATGTTATAATAATTTCTTAAATAAATAAATAATGAATGTACTTATCAAGTAAATAGAAGAACAATTTACTGATCAGACATATAAATAAATAGTTGAGATGAGACATATAATTTCTTAATATGGTAGAATTTTTTTGTCGAGACCTTGGAGCAGGAAGGAAAAAGAGAAAGAAAAGGAGAGACCTGGGAGGAAGAAGAGGTAAGAGGGAAGGAGGAATAAGAGGATCAGGGAGGAAAAAGAGGGAAGAGCGAAGAAGAAGAAGAGGAAAGATGGAGGAAGAAGAGGAAAGACGGAGAAAGAAGAGGAAAGACAGAGGAAGAAGAGGAAAGACGAAGAAAGAAGAGGAAAGACGGAGGAAGAAGAGGGAAGATGGAGGAAGAAAAGGCTGTTGCAGTAACTCACCTAAAGGTTACTGCAATAACTCACCTGAAGGCTGAAACACTCTGGATTTGTTAGTAGATGAGGAGTAGGAGCTTAATATAGTGAGCTATTCCCCTCAAAACGGTTAGAAAATCTTCCATCTCTCCCATGATCCCGATCCATCTTCCACATACTGTGACTGTTACGAGTCAGTCTATTGCATTTGCTGAAAAAGAAGTTGGGTTTGTTAAAGCATGTGTTGAAAAAAAAATTAAAATTTTTAAAAGGAATGGGGCGCTGGGGAGAAGCAACGTCAGCTTTTTTTCCCTATTTTCACTCAACCCTCATTCCTATAATACATATACTAGCTGAAAAGCCCGTGCTAAGCACGGGACTAAAAAATGATGTATAAATTTTTTTATTAAATTATTTACAAATACCTAAAAGTTATTTTTTATAAAATAATTATACAATTAAGTGTTCACTAATATAAGAATTTAAATTTAATTTTTAATAATAATTATTCCACAAATATTTTTCAAAGGATAAATGTTTAGCACTACTTGATTGTGTAGAATATTTGATAGGGGTAATTGTATTTGTAAATGTTAATGTATAATAAATTAGTAATTTAAGTCGTGCATAAAGAAAAAAACTAATTTTTTAAATAATGCATATATATAGGGTTGTTTTCAAAAAACACCCCCCCCTCTCGAATGACCTCAACTCGGATCCCACCCGAATGATCCCAACATGGATCCCACCCCATAACGCCAACTCGGATCCCATCCCATCACCCCAACTCGGATCCCATCCCATCACCCCAACTCGGATCTTATTGCAACCCCAGTGCATGACCCTACCTCGATCTACTCCTCACCCAACTTTAACCCCAACTCCACTACCCCAATCACACCTCGACCCACTTTTACACCATTGTGACCCCTATATACAACTTCACCCTATGATCCCAACACATGCCCCCACCCCCGACCTCGTCCCTTAGCCTGCCCAATGCCCTAACAAAATGCCCCACCTCCTCGAGTCTGTCTAACACTCCTCCGCATGCCCTTACATTGCGTTCTTACCCTACGATCCTACCCCATGATCCCATCCCACAACCCCATGATCCCATCCCATGGCTGAAACTAAAGGAATATGGGAAGAGGTGAAGATAATATATATACTAACCTGTTGAAAACTAAAACGCCAAGGAGGGAGAAAAAATAGGAAATAAAGATAACTAACATTCTTATTTTCCTCTATTACCTCTTTCCACTCACCACTCATAAATTACCTATTTATCTCCCCACTTATCTCCCCACTTAACTCCCCAGCTCTACAGGTCAACCATCTTCTATTCTCCGTATTTTTTCTCTTGCATTTTTTATCTCTTAATTTTCTTCATTACATGTTTTTATCGGGTTTTTAGAATTTATTTTATTAAATTTAAAGGAGGTCATAGGAGAAGCCACATCAGCATTTTTGTCCCTATTTTTTCTCGACCCCCATTCCTATAATATATATATATAGACTAGCTTAGAAGCCCAAAGAATAAAAAAATTATTTTGGTTTAATATATTTTAAAAAAATAAAAATATATGTTTATTATTTTAAAAGCATTTGTTTACCAATAATATTTTTTTAAAAAAATTAATTTTGGGTATCTTATTTTAAATAAATATTTTCAAAAATAAAATAGTTTATTTTTTAATTGATTATGTAAAATTAAATTTAATAAAGAAAATTATCCCACATTTTTAAGGGGAATGTATATTTTAAATTATCAAAAAAATATGGAAAATATAATAATAAAATATTAAAGACAATTTATATATGTGACAAAAGATATAGGTTACTCTAACATATATATATTTGACCTATATATTCTAACCTATATATTTTAATATTTTATTCTAAAGTGAAACATAAAAGAAATTGAAACAAATTTAACAGTTTACTATTAATGAAAATTTTAAGCGTTTGACAAATGTAGTATATGTAGCTCATTCTGATCCATCTATTTCGCTTTCCTTTTCATTTGAATAATTGATTATTTCACTGCAACTTGCATCTTCAGGTAAGTGCACTTTAATTAATTGTTGTTGGATAATCATGTTTTGATTTTTCAGTTGGTTTGTATTTGATCTCTAATCTTCTACTCTGTTTGTACAATTAGCTTCTCTCCTGCTAAAAAAGGTAAAACTTATTTAGTATGATGTAATAAAAATTACAGCATGAATGCACTATAATAGTTTTACTCACCTTGTGTCATTTTCAATTACTTCTAATAGGTGAGTCAGTAATAGACGGTCTTCTTCTTTTACTCTGTGTAGACAAATATAATTTTAGATATATAAGTAAAATTTAAGAATAATTACCATCCACTTGTTGTATTACCAAGGACATCGCCAAACATATGATAAGTATTTTTGAATACAAGTCTAATAGTTCACCGTTGACCAATGCTAAGTCACCCCATAGAGAAATATTACATAGCATGTTCCTATACGCATAAAATATGTAAATTTAGTCAACAAAGTTAGAAAATATAATTTAATTTATGTAATAGAAACTCACTTCACATCCTTAATAAAAAAATTTCTTCTTGGTAAAATATTTTTGTGAATCCCTAGGGTATGAGTGATTAGATTTACATAGGCTACTACCCCAATGACATCTGTGAGCAGTAATAAAGGTTAATAGTTTTATGACACAAAAAATTTATTTATTATTTAAATATATTCTAACATAGATCACCTGTTATAAAAGTCCTTGAGCTGTATAGTGAAGACATTGAATCCAATACCGATAGTTTGTATTTCAGCTCTGGTTTTGAGGGGAAATATCCTCTATACTTAGATATCAGTGTTTTGTCATCCAATCGGAGTGTAAATTCATGTGGAATGAATTTTTTTTCACAACTTGGAAAACTTTAGCATTTTGTTGTATGCAAACTGAATTTGGTTGCAATATATTTCGGTTATTGGAATATAGTCTTCTATCCAATATACATTGTATTTAAAAACCCTACATGTAGCATATATTATATATTATTTATTTTTTTGTGTCAACATAGCTCTTTTCTTTAAATATGTCGTGCAATTATAATTTTTTAAAATATTTGGGTATATCATATCAATTAAAGTTTGCACTCCATTACCATTATCTTTTACCAAAAGATCATATGGTATATCAGTCAAATCAAAATTGTAAGCCGAGTTTCCGAGCATTGTGTATTTTATTTAATTATTTAATATTCTTAATAGTTGTTGATATTTATTAATTTATATTAACTAATAATAGATGATATTATTAATAACTATACTGTATTTTATATTTGAGTATGTTTATTTGATTATTTAAGATTTGGAAATGTAGTTGATATTTTTTAGTTAAAATTTCAATGGTAAATATTATTGTGTTTTAGTAGTTAAATTTGTTTTTATTATTTGGTATGCACATTCGTTATTTTTAATAAGCATATTAATAATTATACTAATAAAAATAATCATGTTTATATTTATTTGATTTATTTAATGTTCTATTTTTTGCTGATATTTATTTATTTATGTTTGAGTTAAATAGATTTTGGACATTAGAAATGGAAGTATTATTAACATAATTATCTATTATTAGTATCTAATAAAACCTTTTTCTAAGTAAAATATTATTAATCTATATCTACAAATATAAATAAATATATATCAACAAAAAATATGAACATGATTATTTGTATTAAGATAATTATTAATATTCTTATTAAAAATAACTAATGTGCATATCAAGTAATAATATTATCTATTATTTGTTAACATAAATTAATAAATATCAACGACTATTAAGAATATTAAATAATTAAATAAAATACAATATAATTATTAACTTATTTATCTATATCTAAGTAAAATATTAGTAATCTATATATAGAGGTAAGATAGATTGAATAATTTTGAACTGTCATGAACGTACATATAAAGAAAAATGTAGTATCTTAAATAATTATATAACCTTTTGTACCCGATAAAAGGAAAAAATAAATTAGGTTTCTTATAAGTAGCTTCGACCTTCATACCCATAAATAGACTATTAAAAAATAACTTACACAATAATTATTGAAAATTTTTAAAAAATAACATAATTATCTATTGTTAATATCTAATAATATTATTAATCTATATAGAGGTAAGATATATTGAATAATTTTAAAGTGTCCTGAACATACATATGAAAAAAAAAATGTAGTATCTTCAATAATTATATAACCTTTTATATCGGAAGTATATAATAATATTATTAATCTATATATAGAGGTAAGATAGATTGAATAATTTTTAAAAAATTAACATAATTATCTATTATTAGTATCTAATAATATTATTAATCTATATATAGAGGTAAGATAGATTAAATTATTTTGAAGTGTTATGAACGTGCATATGAAGAAATTTGCCTTCGCTAGAGGGAGAGGGAGAAGGGGGAAGTCGGCTTGGCTACAGGGAGAGGGAGCAAGGAGTCAGGTAAAAAAAAAAATTTGGCTTCGCTTGAGGGAGAGGGAGCAGGGAGGAAAAATTTGGCTTTGCCTAGAGTGAGAGGGAGTAGGGAGGAGTCGGCTTCGCTAGAGGGAGAGGGAGCAAGGAGTCGGGTAAAAAAAAAAAAAAAAAAAATTGGCTTCACTTGAGGGAGAGGGAGCAGGGAGTAGTCGGAGAAGGGAAAAAAAAAATTGGCTTCGCTTTAGGGAGAGGAAACACAGATGAGAGCGTCCTTTGGCTTTGCTCGAGAGAAAGGGAGCAAGGAGGCGTCTAGGAAGGAAAATAAGAAAATGGCATCGCTTGACGGAGAGGGAACACAATGAGAGTGTCGACGTCATCATTTCATTCTTTGATGAGAGAGGGAGGAGCAGCGATGACCCATTGAAGAGGACAGGGCTGAGAGGAGGGATCAACTCAGTTTTTCTGGCGACTATACTGTCACACGTAATTGTAGCCTCACTCAAGGGGGTCATGAGTTACCGAGTAGAAGGGGCACATCAGGGAAGAGGGAGGAAGAAGAGGGAAGAGGGAGGGAGAAGAGGGAAGAGGGAAGAGAAAGGGAGAAGATGGAAGAGGAAGAGAGAAGACGAAGAAAGACTAAAATAAAAGCAGAAAACTAAGAACAGTAGATCGACTCACCTGGAGTAATCTAAATCTTTCCACATAGGAGAAATCCTAGATTTGTCTCCCGTATCTAAAGTTGCCTAACGTTTTTTTTTCTCCCTTGAAATTTTTTCTATTTTTTTCTCCCTCAAGAAGAAGATCACCTTTTTTGTCCCTATTTTCACTCGACCCCATTCCTATAATATATACGTAGCACGGAAAAAAAATAAAGAAAGAATAAAACTTTAAAAAATATAAAAATGTATAACTTATTATTTGAAAAGTACATGTTTATTAGTACATAACTTTATTAAATATTATTTTTAAAATAAATATTTTCAAAAATAGGTTTATTTTTAATTGATTAAGAAAAATTAAATTTAATAAGGAATGTCCTAAAATTTTAAATGAGAATGATCTTTTAAAATTAGCACAAAGAAAATAATAATAAAATAATAAAATATTAAAAAAATTATTTTGTTAATAAAATCTATAGGTTATTCTAACCATATGTTTTGATTTACTTTTCATTTGAATAATTGGTCATTTTCTTCATTATATGCAGGAAGTTGATATTAATTTTTACTTTTTCAATTATTTCATTAAATATAGGTTCTCAAAAATTTATCTAGTACTATTATATAAAAAAAAATATTATTCTAATTAATATAAATTTTACTAAATAAATTTTGCTAAAAAGTATTATAAATAATCATTTTTAATAATCATTATTATCCATAATTTTTAACCTCAAATAAGTCCCAATTAATTGGGCCCAGTATACTATTAACTTGTCGCAATATCCTATACCCACCCAATATGTAACCTACAATGCCCGGCCCAGTCCCACTAACAGACCGACTCAGTCCCAGTGATAGGCCGACCCACCCCGCTGACATGTCTAATTGGGCCCCACTAATAGGCGAGTCAACCCCACTGACAGGTTTGATCGTGCCCCATTAAGAGGTCCGTCTCGACCTCACTGACAGGCCCGACCTAGCCGCACTAATAATCTCAACCCAACCTCACTAACAGCTCTACCTGGCCCCAATCACAGCTCCTCCTGACCCCACTATAGGCCCAACCTAGTCCCAGTGATAGGCCCAACCCAGCCTAAATGATAGGCCCCACAGGAAAAGAAAAATTATGTTTAATTTTTAATTAATATATTTAAAAATATAAGAAGTTATTTATTTTGAGAATAATTAAGAAAATAAATGTTTAAAAATATATAATTTAAATTTAATTCTTTTCATTATTATAAAAATATTAGGGTTTAGTTTTTAACTAATTGTGTACAATAAATTTAATAACTACAATCAAATTTGTTAATGTTGGTACTTGATAATTAAAATCAAGCCTAAAAGGAAAAAAAAAAATAATTTAAAAATATAATATTAAATAATAAAGATAGTTAAAATATTTGACAATAATAAGGAAAAAATATTTATCTAAATGTACATAAAAATATAAATAAAAGAATTTATTAAATATATGATAGTATTTACATTTTATTAATAATCATTTATATTGATGAGACTAAGTTTTGAATAATATATAAATGTTTCAAATCTACCTGTTTATGTAGCTAACAAATCTGCCCTTTATTAATTGGAAGGTATATTAAATGAATTTGTTCAATTCATATCATTAAGTGTAATTTCTATAACTTTAGGTATTTATATTTTTTACCATGGAAATATATTATCTTTATTTATTCTTTATATACTGATCATTACTCACAAAAAATAAACAAAGTGTTGTGTCTTACATATAAATATGTTAAATATAATTTATACTTTAAGCCCCTAGATGAATTTGGTAACATGATATATGCAATAACTAATTTCTTTTAAAAAATATTAATACTATTTAATAATTGGAATCCAATTATGCCTACTTAATAATTGGAATCATTTTTTCCCATTATCTCTAATCCCTTATATCTCTAGCCTCCATAATTGGAGTAAATTGATACTCTCCAACCAAATGATTCTCAATTACAATAAAATACACGCACATATCAATTAGAATTCAAAAGTTGAAATAACACTAATTTAAAATATGCAACATAAAAAGAAAACCTTATTCTTAGTTTAAGATAAAGATCCACTATCAATTGAAATTTAAAATTTGAATAATAATTTAAAAACACGATACATATCAATTAAAATTCAAAAGTTGAAATAACAATAAATTAAAAATTGATCATAAAAAGAAAAACCTAATATTAGTATGGTTATCTATTATTAACATCTATTATTATTATCTGTTAATATAATATTTTCGTAGTTAATAAAGAATAACCACATGTTATAATAATTTCTTCAATAAATAAATAAAAGTTGAAATAACAACAAATTAAAAATGCATCATAAAAAAAAATTTGTATCCTCAAAATTTGAAATAATTATAATTTAAAAAATACATATTTAAAAGAAAACATTTTTTTATTTAAACAATAACAATAAAATACACATACATGTCCATTAAAATTCAAAAGTTGAAATAAAAATAGTTTAAGAAATGCAAAATAAAAAAGAAAACCTATTATTTTTATGCTTATCTATTATTAACATTATTAGTAGTATTTATTAATATTATATTTTTGAAGTTAATAAAGAATAACGACATGTTATAATAATTTTTCAATAAATAAATAACGAATGTACATATCAAGTAAATAATAAAACAATTAATTAATTACATAACACGTATCAAATAATTAAATAAATAATAATAGTAAACATACCAAAGTTTGAACTAATAATAATTTAAAAAATGCACCTTTAAAAGAAAACCTTTTCTTAATTACATAATAACAATAAAATACACGTACATATCAATTAAAATTCAAAATTGAAATAACAACAATTTTAAAAATGCACCATTAAAAAGATAGCCTATTATTAGATGAGGAGTGGGAGCTTAATATAGTGAGTTATTCTCCCCAAAATAGTTAGAAAATCTTTCACCTCTCCCATGATTTCGATCCATCTTCCACTTACACTGACTATTACGAATTCTCCTGCATTTATTAAAGCATGTGTTGAAAAAAAAAATTGGAATTTTTAAAAGGAATGGGGGTTGCTGGGGAGAAGCCACGTTAGCTTTTTTCTCCATATTTTCACTCGACCCCATTCCTATAATATATAGATAAATAAATTTTATTTTAAACTTCTATTTTGCAGTATTATGAACATTTGATTTTGTAGTGCTATCAACCTTTGATTATCAAACTCTAAGCTAAGTCAACATCTTGTCGCTTATTTTTTTTCCTGGATTTTTTTATTTTTTTATTTTTAAGAATTTATTTTTATTAAATTGGAGAGAAGAAGCCACATTAGCTTTTTAGCCCCTATTTTTTCTCGACCCCCATTCCTATAATATATATATAGATACTAGCTGAAAAGTTCGTGCTAAGCCTGGGACAAAAAAATGATGTATAAATTTTTTTATTAAATTATTTACAAACACCTAAAAATTATATTTTTGTAAAATAATTATACAATTAAATGTTTACTAATATATGAATTTAAATTTAATTTTTAATAATTATTATTTCACAAATATTTTTAAAGGATAAATGTTTAGAATTACTTGATTGTGTAGAATACTTAATAGGGGGAATTATATTTGTAAATATTAATGTATAATAAATTCGTAATTTAAGTCATATATAAACGAAAAATAATGTTTTTAATAGTGCATATATATAGGGTTGTTTTCAACAAACACCTCTCCTCCCGAATGACCACAACTCGGATCCCACCCGAATGATCCCAACATAGATCCCACCCCATAACGCCATCTCAGATCTCATCCCATCAGTACCCCAACTCGGATCCCATCCCATCACCCCAACTCGGATACCACTGCAACCCCAATGCATGATCCTACCTCGATCGACTCCTCACCCAACTTTAACCCCAACTGGATCCACCCCTACCCCAATCACACCTCGACCCACCTTTACACCATCGTAACCCCTACGAACTCCACCCCTATGGCCCCAGCACATGCCCCCACCCCTCGACCCTGTCCCTTGAGCCTGCCCAATGCCCTAACAAAATGCCTCACCCCTTGAGTCTGCCTAACACTAGGGGTGGGCACGGGTCGGGTTTTTGAAAACCCGAACCCGACCCGACTTACATATCTAAAACCCAAACCCGTAAAAAACCTGCACGGGTTTTAAAACCAGAACCCGAACCCGACCCGAACTACTATTTTATAAACCCGTACCCGACGCGACCCGACTGGTTTTGGCAAAACCCGAACCCGACCCGAAAAACCCAATTTTTTATATATATATGTGTTTAAATAAATTAAGAAAAATATATAAAAAAATTAAAAATAAAAACCCGCGGGTCGGGTTTGAGTAAACCCGAACCCAACCTCGACCCGAGGTCGGGTTTGGATTCCCAAACCCGAACCCGACCCGCGGGTTGGATTTGAAAATCCAAACCCGCATTTTTTGGGTCGGGTCGGATCGGGTTACCCGAAAAACCCGACCTGATGCCCACCCCTACCTAACACTCTCCATGCCCTTACACTGTGTTCCTACCCTACGATCCCACCTCATGATCCCATCCCACAACCCCATGACCCTACACGATGAACAAACTTAACGTCCCACCACATGATCCCATTGCACAACCCCTTGACCCTACACGATGAACCAACTCAACGTCCCACCCTAACGTTCTTGCCCGGCTTCCTACCTGACTTCCTGCCCGACTTCCTACCCAAACGACACCTCCGCAAGACCCTAACCTTTAAACCAACATTTCCTACAAATTAGTCTATACTTGAAAAACTCAACCATCCAAACCCACTTTAATAACCTAACCTTTAAACTAATAATAAAATTATTTTAGTACATGTATATGTAAATTTAAAATATTAGTGGTTTGATTTTTTTGAAGTTTAACTTTAAATTTCATGTATTAAAATATTTTTTTTATTTTAAATATAAAATTAAAATATTTATTCAATTTTTTAGTATGCAAGACTTATTTAAACTCCCCATATTTAGCTTAATTTTACATAATAAATACAGATTTGCAAAATTTTATTTCTATTTTATTTTTAATGATTTCTGAATTTAAAATTATAAAGTAGTAATAACTTCAAAAAATAATTTGACATTATTTAAGACATTTTATTTTTAACTTCTTTCAAAATAAAACTTATATAATAAGTATTTATTATATTTATATGTATAAACTCTAAAGATAAAAAGTTTAGAGTTTTAAAATTTTTTTGTTTTTAATTAAATTTTGGAATCAATAATTCTATATTTTCTCATTTACTTTTACTTATGTATATATCCCTCGCGCTCTCCTAACCTTAGTTTACTTGAAATTATTTTTAAAAATATACATTACATTAATCTACATTAATGGCAACACCATTGAAAATTATGCAATAGAAAACTAAGTTATACAAATTATATAGAAATTAAAATTAAATTTTCAAGTTTAAATAAATATTTGAAGGGTAAAAAATTTAAAAATATAACCTAGTATAAACAAATTACTTATGCTATTAGAATTTTATCAAATAATTAAAACTATTGGATGTCTAAAATAAGCAATAAAATGCATAAATAAAATCAAAGGATCCAAATCCTTGCACATGAGGACAACATGATCGTTTAAAAAAATCTTTTCAATAAAAAAAGAGAGTAAATTTTTTTTTTTAAAAAAATTCTCCCTTAAAAAAAATCGTTGTTTAGTGACATTTTGAGTTAGCCTCTTTTCACCCTCTCCGACCCTTGTTCATAGAATTTCCTTCTTGGCCCGCCTATTTTCACTACTACCAGTTTTCTTCTCCCTCATGTCTTTGTTTGTTTTCCCCAATATACGACACTTGTGATCAAAGTTTGTACGACATGAAATACAAACCATAGTGTGTCAATAGATAAAAAACAAAGAGGAAGAAAAAAATAAATAAATGGGAAGTCTTGACAAAAATAGAAAGCAAACAAAAAGAAAAAAGAAAAATGGGAGGAAGAAGAGAATGGAGTAGTACCAGATCAGGAAAAAATATGAAAGAAATCAAAATAAATGAAAACCATGCTGGAAAGAAACTATGACAGAAACCAACTACTTACTGAAGCTTAGGAAAATGCCAAAATGGGAAATAACTAAAAGAGGATAAAAAATGAAAAAAAAAGTATAATTCATGAAACCAAAGTACAAAACAATTGGAAATTAAGAAACAAAAGAAAGGAAAAAAACATTAGAGAGGAGAAGAGGGGAAGATAGTAAGATAAACACAAGACAAGTATAATAAAAATTGAGAGTGCAAATAATAAGAGAAACACAATGCATCATATAAACTTCAATATAATGAAAAAAAGAAAAAAAAAACATGAAAACCAACTGAGAGATAACTTACCTGTTGGTGGCTGAAATTGAACGAATATGGGAAGAGGTGAAGATAATATATATTCTAACTTGTTGAAAACTAAAACGCCAAGGAGAGGAGAAAAAATAGGAAATAAAGATAACTAATATTCTAATTTTCCTCTACTATCTCTCCACTCTTAAATTACCTCCTTATCTCCCCACTTATCTCCCTAGTTAACTCCCCACTTATCTCCCCAGTTAACTCCCCACTTAACCCTCTACACGTCAACCATCTTCCATTCTCCCTATTTTTTCTCTAGCATTTTTAGCTCTTAATTTCCTCCATTACATGTTTTTATTGGGTTTTTGAAATTATTTTTATTAAATTTAAAGGAGGTCATAGAAGAAGCCACCTCAGCATTTTTGTCCCTATTTTTTCTCAAACCCCATGAACAACAAAGAGAAAATATTTTTCCTCAATTTTTTTTTCCCTGAAAGAAAAGCCTATATGAATCGAGAGGAGTCTCCCATTGCTATGCCGATAAGGTTCTCTCACTAACTATTTATTTAATGATGAACTTTTAAATTGTAACATAGAGAAAGAAGTTTCATGTTTTATCTATATAATTTAATATTGATATTACTTGATTCCTTGAAATAGGATATAGGAAAAAGAATGAAAAAAAAAATGTGAAAACATTTGAACTTTGAACATTTAAATGTTTTTTTCTCGCTATTTTTCCTAGTGAATGGGAAGTTGGAGTAATAATAAAGGTTTGATTAGATTCAATTAGGAGAAACATTTAATTCACATTTCTATTTATTTAAGCTGTATGTTACATATGCTTAAATTTTGGCTCCTTAAATTGCCTAAAACTTAGATTGCAAAATAGCGTTCCATTCCAATTTAATCTATCATGCAGCAGCAGTGATAGGTGAATGATACGCTCATCCCTCATCCTTGAGCAATCAATATATAAGTTTCTTTCATTATCAAAGTAGAATATTTTCATTTTTAAAATAGGTATTAGTTGAATAAAAAATTTAAATTTGGAATGTGAGACCTAAGAGAATCTCACACTTATAGAACTATCCAATGAGATTGTAGATTGATATAACTATAACTGATAAAAAAATAGAATATTTTATACTGATGGAAGAACAATGTTATCAAACCCGACCCTGAACCAATGTTTTCGAATTTCATGAAAATACACTGGTTTCTAAAAATAAAAAAAAAAAAAAAAAAAAAAAAACTAGGAAAACACACTATTTTGGGTGAAAAATAATCCTGGTTTTTTGTCTGAAACACTTTACATAGGGGTGGATTTGAGTCGAATCGAACCGAGCCGAATCTAATGATGTTCGGGCTTGGCTTTGTGTATTAAAGGGAAACTCGAGCTTGGGCTTGATTTCGACAACGAGCCTGAACCAGAGCTAAAGCTTGAGCTTGTGTGATTTTATCGAACATGGCTCGATCAAAACAAAAGAATGATGTTACAGAGAAAAAAGAGGGAGAACGAAATAGAACAAAGAAAAATGAAAGAAACTGAGGAAGAAAACGAGTTGTTTTCCCGTAAAAGCCAGGACTTCTTCCTGTCAACACATGCAACATACCAAATCTTCGATTTTTATTAAAATCTATCTTCTTGTCATATATATAATTTACTTTCTAAAATATTCATCCTTTATTTTCTTTCATGAAACAAAACGAATACATATCTTTACTAGTCGTCATTTTGCAATTACGAGTTCCAAGTTCAAACAACTCACCCGGCTTTCACACAATTGCTTCCAGTGCAAGAGGTTATTCCGCCATTAGATTTGTCAGAAATGAGAAGTTGTCCACAAATTCAACTAAACAGAGAGATGTTCAACTAAACATAAAAAAATATACTAACTAATGGATATATAACAGATGAACCTATCGAGGTAAAACAGATGAATAACATACCAAAAGTAGTCAAAGCTAACTTCAGGAAAGGACTATCAACACAACTGGAACCTCATTAGGAGGGCGACATTCCTTCATAAGGGCATGAAACTTTTGCTACAGCAGATGCTCTTGGAAACAGTAATAAACTGTTCATGACTACCAACACCGGGGCCAGGGTATCATCTCTACGGTCATTGTCTCAAGCACTGGTGAACTAGCAAGAACAAATCCATTTTGATAACCTTGAGGTGATCAAACAGGCAGTCTTGGATATGATGCTCTTCCCAAAACTGTTCTTCATGTAAAATGTTCCACTCTCGCCTGTATAATCACCCTTCAAGTAACACATGGAACATATACATGAACGTCATCAAGTACAAATTGTGAGTTCAAAGAATCAGTGGCGTGTCATAGACTATTTAAAAGAAAAGTAGTGTATGATAGAGAACTTACAATAATTTCAACTTCTTCCAAATTGGGGGAGCTCTTAAACAAACAAAGAGCAACCTGACATTCCTTTGAATCAAAGAAGTTCAAGTTGAATTTAAGACACTTCAAATGATCAAGTGATTTTGAAAAATCCCTGGTATCTTTTTCAGTGCAAAATACTAAAATCGAAACCACAGCAATGGTTAGAATTCTGTTATAAAAGTATTTTAGATAAGAATATAAATTAATGTGGAAGCAAATAACACAGGTTACCTGTAAAGTGTACATCCTATATCCAGTTCTACAAGATTCACCATGGATCCAAGAGCTCTATCCAAATTACTAGTTTGACTTAACTCATTGATTTCAGCAGCAACTAAATAATTTGGACCGGGTACATTAATTTCAACAAAAGCAAGAGAAGTAGCATTAACAACAGAAAGATCACCAAAGTCACCCCAAAGATTCAAGAGTATAAGCCTTGGAGCACAAACTGTAACACGCTCCAGCCAATAATCAAACTTAAGTTTCAAGTCTTCGAGAAGGGAACAACTTGAAATTAGACTTTCAATTGTCTCTTTTGTGAATGTGGTGTCTTTGAGATTGAGTGCCTTGAGTTTGCACAAGCCCTTGAACTTAGGTGGAGGTTTAAGGACACAACAGTGAAGTGACAACTTTCTCAACAGCTTGCAAAGGAACAAGCAAGATGGAACAATATATAGGTCTTCCATTTTCTTAAAATCCAGGAAAAGATCTTTTACACCTCGTCCTGCCAAGGAAAGGACCCACTTATCTACAACTAAACTGCGGTCTTCCACATCAACAGAAATGTTGAACTTCTCAATTGGGCCATTATGAAGCAGTAAAACCAGGTCAACTATGCTAATCAAGCCTACTCTATTGGTAAAACCCTCCTTTTTCTTTTGCCTTTTCTGGAGCTGGCGATTTTCAGAACATGCAGGAAGAGATGCATCATCAAACTGAGGGACTGGGATGGAGGCCCAAACGTGTCTCCATTTCCATGATAATATACTAGTTCTGACTGCATCTTTTATTGGCATACGGATTAAAAGTCATGTCCAAAATATTCTTCGGAAGGTTGCCAATCAAATCCACACCATCCTCCTCCATCTCTTGCAGGTTTTTAGTCATTGACCCTGAAAACAGATAGTTAAACTTTCATAATGATTGGCCAATCACATTGCACTAGAAAAAGAGTTAAATAGGCCAAAGGCAGACGAAGAGGTCAAAAGACTCGGAACTTGCAGAAATATTGCTAAGCTTTCAGAAGCGATATAACCTAAGGAAGCATTGTCCGATTGATCACTAAAAAATCAACATTTTACATTCCAAATTAAAAAAAAAAAATCACAGATAAAACTGCTATGAGTTCTCATAGAAAGCATGTCGCTTAAATCTTCGCTTAAATCTACAAATAGAAGAGTGACTATAATAAATACCTTTAACTAAGAATTAAGACAAACCTTTATCTAGGCATGAAATTTTATTTGGAACTAACAAGCTAAAAGGATTAAACCATTTCTCATTCTTTCCATCGCAAATACAAGGCAGGTATAGACTTTGCAGCAACCGCTGGCCTACTTTAGTGAGCAAGAACTCAAATGCGCACACGGAATTAGATACAAGATGCTGCTATGGTCCAAAACCCTATTCGAATTAAAAATCTCTATGAGGACTGTCAGTGGTTGGACCAAACATTTGCAAGGATCTAAATATTTATTAACATAGAAACGATGAGTATTAGGAAGATCACTAAGACAACGCAAAAGAAAAAAAAAATAAAATAAAATAAAAATAAAAAATAAAAACATACCAGTTACTACAAACAAAGTTCCGCTCTCAGTCTGTGTCTCTCTGTCTCTCATTCGCGCTCTCTCCCTCTCACACTCGCTCTCACACTCGCTCTCACACTCTCTCACATTCTCTCACACTCCATCACGCTCCGGCGAATGGTCAATGGAGCCTTCTTCGTCAGTATCCAAATCATTGCCACCCCTATTCGTCACCGTATCGACTCCTCGGTTTTTGGAGTATGGGTTACCAGGTTACGCCATGCATCGGTATTATGCAACATATCAGAATGCCGATACACGTTACGTATCGGCAGATTTCACCTCAAATTTTGCTCTATTTTCATTATTGGATTACGAAGAACAAATAGCTGAAGCCGAACCAAGTTTTTGTTTTTATGAACTTTAGTTTTTACTTCTCTCATCCTAAATAATAACTAGTATTTTTTTATTCATTTATTTATTTTCTACTTACAATCCAATGATCTAAAACATGCTTAAAAATCATTTAACAATTCAGTCAGAAAATAAAGATCTGATCAATCCAAGGTTTTTTCAGGAAGTCGTATTAAACAAGTGTGGTGTCAAAACCGGTTCCGCTAATCTAATTTGGATAAAATAAAATTTCAATTTATCACCCAGAAGCTAGTAATGTATTTTCGTTCAATGTTACTTACCTATAACATTTTGAAAATCTTAAGTTATTTTAAAATTTTGAATAACGTGAAGACATGATTAATTTAAATAAAAATAAAATTACTAAATATGATAATAACTTTATTTAGGAAATGTAATTAAAATATTGAGATCACGTTTAATTCTGAGCTAAAATGAAAAAATTAACCCAAAAATAGTAGTCTATGACACTTCGTGGGCACTGTGTCTCTGTGCCACATGTGTGCTACCAAGTCAAGTAGTGAAATTGGGCGTTCGTGGTTACTAAGACACTTCGTAGGCGCTATGACACTTCGTGGCTGCTGTATGGGGCCAGGGTGTCTCTGCGCCACATGTGCACCACAAAGTCAAGTAGCGAAATTGGGCAATCCTACATGGCACATTGGTGCACCAACATTCTGTTTATTTAAGTGACTAGGTGTCATAACTTTTACTGGGCATCAAATAATACCGACTATTTTCGAAGGAAGTGAATCGTTTAATTTGTTACAATTTGAGGTAGGCATTGACAAATAGGTATTGTAGACGTCAAAATCTAACACCGCCCAAATTCGACAAGTCCATGCAACAACCCACCCAATGAACCATCCAAAATTTCATTTCGTGTACGTTGTGGACTCTCCTACAGTCCACTCATCAATTTCATTAAGACACAGCGGGTCTGAAGTCCACTGAAACAACTTCTCAAATCGACCGACAGGCAGCAGAAATCAGAGTCACACCAAGCTCTTCAAGCCGATCGACAGTCGGCTCAAAAGACAAAGCCACGCCACAAGTGAAATCTCTAATCGACCAAGTCTAGTCGATCACTCAAGGAGGGGAAAAAGGAAAGTTCTCCTCTCTTACAGATCGAGGGAGGAAAACCAGGGAGCTCCCCATCCTTCTTTCCCTTCAACTGAAGCAGAAAAGCTCAACCGAGATCCTCTTTCTTAGGATCAAGCTTCAACAAACAAACTGAAGCACTGGCTATAAAAAGCCAGAGACAAAACACCCAAAGGATTGGACATCCAAAAGTTCATGGATCTTTTCGCTCTCGAACCTGAAATCACAAATTCTGAAGTTTGTCGGAGTACACGCTGTCTACCGAAGAAGCTCTATACGTTCTCCAGTGATGTCAACACGCCGAATACACGGAACACAAACAATTCCGTCCGGCCGACTATACCCGTCGTCGTTCGTGCACACTCACTTGGAGGCTCAAACTTCATCGTCGAACAGCAGAAGACAGTGACTTCGTCGCCAACCACATTGGAGGTCGAATATGAGGAAAGCTAAGAGATCACACCCGCAAAATTTCTCAATTCCCAAATTCAAGTGTAATTTCTCTGTTATTTTCAGTCGAATTAATCAATCGGTCGTGCCTTTCCACGGACCGAAGGTTTTTCACCAAAACAGATTTGGCATACACGGTTGGACATCTCATACGTCTCATCTCCTCTTCCGATAAAAAAAAAAAAATCCCAAACTCCAATTCAATGGCTAGCCACAACAACAACGACAACAACGACACCAACACCAACAACACCAGCAAATCAATTGCCGGCTCGAGGTCTGCCCAATCGCACCCAGCCACAAGCACGAGCTCGATCTCATCAATGGGAGTTCATGGATCGACGGCCGGCTCCGTGGCCAACCTTTGTGCTCCGACCTCTTCGCCACCAGCCACACGCCCCATGAAGGACGCACGCCGCCCGAGCGCGGTGTTCCATCCTCAAGCCACCGTGGCCCCTCCAAAGCAAGTCGCAGCAGCTCCAGTCATACTGATTCCGGCGGTGACTAAGCCGTCCTACCTAACCGTCGCCACTACTCCACTGACACGCAGCCCGATGGCCTGTCCGACCTAGTTGCCTGCTCTGATCCAATATTACAAGCAACATGTAACTCCTTCCTCCTCCGTGAGGAGGGACCAAGCACCAGTTCTGGCTTCGCCTAGAGCAACAGCTGCAGGCCAGTCGCCCATGGTGACTGTCTCTAAATAGCTCTTGGCTGCGCTTACCTACGTAGCCCAATCGCCTCGTTGGCCGGCGCCAGCAGTCCAATTCCCGTCTCGATCGCCGATCAACTCTCACCACAGTACACTGGCGGCCACTCCATCGACCTGGTCGCCCGTCAAGGCGACAAGTCGCCAAAACACCCTAGTGGTTGACTCTCCAACTCGTTCACCAACTGTGGCCTTGTCGCGCCAAATTACACCGGCGTCTCCCTCACCAATAGGGTCGCCGGTGAAAATGCCGCCACTCTGAATCGCAACAGGAGCATCTCCTTCCACTCCCACCATCAAGTTGCCGCCATGGCAACCTCGGCCAAGACGGTCGAAGAGCAGCTTGCGAAAATGCAAGCTGCCTGAAGAGAACAAGATGAGAGGATCCGCGCAAAGGATGCTCAAATCATGGCTCGTGATATCCAGATCGCGCAGATGATGGAGCGATTGGAAGCACTCACAACCAACTCCGGCGACACATCTCAAGAAGTCAACCGGAATAGGGCAACAACTAGCGCTTCTGTTGGGCCTTGCCGAGAGGAGCTCGCTCAAAAAGAGCAGCCGGTGGTCTCGACGACTATTCAAATGTTGCAGGGCGAGGAGGATGGTGCCTCCCACACACTGGGCGCGGTGAACGATATGATCAACCGCGCCATAAAAAATAGCTCTGGCGAGAGCAAATCGGTCTCCTACCGAAGGCCTTACTCTCAGCGAATTCAAAATCTACCGATGCCATTCGGGTACCGTCCGCCCAAATTCCAACAATTCAACGGCGACAAGCATCCAAAGCAGCACATCACCCATTTTATCAAAACATGCAACAACGCTGATAACGACGGCGACCTGCTTGTCAAGCAGTTCGGCCGTTCGCTGAAGGAAAACGCCTTCGATTGGTACATCGAGCTACAGTAGGAGTCGATAGACAGCTGGGAGCAGCTTGAAATCAAGTTCCTCAGCCGGTTCTACAGCACTCGATGCACAGTAACGCTAGCTGAGATGACTAATCTTCGACAGAAGAAAGGCGAGAAAGTCATTGATTACATCAATCGGTGGAGGAATCTCAACCTGAACTGTAAGGAGAGCTCCAACCTATCTCTCGAAGTAGAGATCGACATGTGCGTCCGCGGCATGTCATGGGGTATTCTCTACTTCCTTAAAGGTAAGAAACCGGCTGACTTCCAGGAGCTCATGACCGAAGCTCATGACATGGAAGTCGTCATGGAGCAAGCATGGGACCTCGCCGCTCCAATCCCCGATCCCCACAAAAATGGGAAAGCTGTTGCGAAGGAGCCGAAGGAAAAAGCAAAAGGCTCCTACGCCACTGAAAGCTTTACACCGATCAAGGTGGGGAGCAAACAGAAGTTAAATTACGCCCCGTGGCCACCCGCCGGTCCCAACTTCCAAAAGCAAACGTTTAAGGAGAAACAATCGAAGACTTACCCCTTCGCAGATGTCGACGTCCCGGTCATGCTCGAGCAGCTGCTCAGAGCAGACCTGCTCCGCTTACCTGAAGTGAAAAGACCCGACGACTTGACAAAATCCAAGGAACCGAACTTCTGTAAGTACCATCGCTTACTCGGTCATTTAACCGAAAAATTCTTTGTCATAAAGGATAAAATCCTAGAGCTTGCGACGCAAGGCCGCATCATTATCGATGGAATGGAGAACACGCATCTGTAAACTCTATTTCTATCAAGGCCGGATCTGACTCCAAACCCATATCCAACAAGCCTTGAGGCATGATAAGGGAGTCGCGTCCCAAATCTAGCCTCCACAACAAATCTTCGATGAAAAAAGCTCCAATGCCGACACCCCGAGAAGCCGCTAAAGTAGATGCGGAAGGGTGGATGCTGGTCACCCGACGGAAGAAGTCAATCCAAGAGGCTGAACCGTCGAAAACAATCACCAACAAGGCTAAGCGGTAGAAGAAAAAGGCCGCGAAGCGCCGCAATAAAACTCCAAAGACAAATGTCCAAGGAGTAAACAAGAGGTAAAGAAGACCCGTCACATTGGCGGAGTTCTTCCCCTAAGACTTCCTCACGCCACCTCCAGAAATGGTGGCCACCTGCTCCTCGGCACCCCCTACTGGACCGACTTCCAAAAAGGACAAGGGCAAAGTGCCAGAGGTGGAGTGCGATGACCTGGAGTTGTCGTTGCAACAAATTTTGCCCTTGAACGAGCTTAATAGGGTATAATATTACTTATGAATTTAGGACTATTATGTGTTATAATTAGTCATGTTAGGTTGGTTTTACATCTATTTATATTAAATTCATGTTTGTTAGTTCAAACCTAATCTTTATTAATTTTTTATGCAGGTTTTCAACATAAAAGGACATTTGGCATATGGTTCAATAAAAATCTGAATTTTCCTTATTTAAATTCCAAGGGAAGTCAATAAGACACTTTCAACTATGACTAAGGCAACTTAGGAGGAGATTTGATTGGGTTTTAAGAGATTTTTGAGAAGAAAACTAATAGATCCAATTTTGGAGGTAAGAGAGAAATTTATGGAACTGAATAGAAGAAAAGCTGGACTCAAAACCTAAATAAAGGAGCTTAAGTTCATGCAATAACACATCAAGGAGAAGAGAAGCAAAGCATTTCAGAAACTGAAGGAAAGAAGAAGTTGGTTCCTAGAGGATCGACCCTTGGAGTTCAAGAAAACCAAATTTGTTCTTGTTTTTTATTTTAATTTTGATTTTCTCTGTTCAAGATCATCTTCATTTCATTCTTTCAGTATTGTTCTCGGTTTTGATGCATGAAACAAAGTTTGTTGTTTGGAATCTATTTCTCTTAACTTACTTTGATGTACAATTCAAGTTTTTTTAATTAATTTGGATTCTATTTAGGTTGAAAGATAAGTTCATGCAATTGGCTTACTCTTCTTAGTGATATTCGAATAGAGAAGTTAAGAAGCGTGATACTAACTTTTGCTAAATTTACCTTTCTTCTAAATTGTTAATCGAATGAGAGCTTTTCTGAATAGGAGGCAAAAATATGATTATATGACTGAAGTCTTTTTCTGAGAAAGAAGGACTTTTGTTTAACTAGAACTTATTCAAATTGATTTGATAACTTTCTGAAAAAGTGTTCTTGAATTAGTTTGAAGAGTCATTTCCTGAAATAAGGTTGACATAATTATAAGCTTGCCAAATCCATTTTGGTTTTCTAAATTCTTGATTTGTATTAAAATTTGCTAAGAGACTAGATCTCCTAATGTCTTTTCTCTTGATCTCATTCAAGTTATTCTTTTTTGTGAATTTTTAGATTCTTTTACAAATCCTCATCATTTGTTTCTCAAACCTTAACAAAGATTTCTAATTTTTTTTTTATCCAAATTGGTCTCTTGGGACGATATCTGGACCCACATGTTCTATATTATTTGAAGGGTCTAGTACACTTGCTCTTGATGGGTCGAAATCTCCTCCTAAGTTGGCTTGGTCATAGTTGAAAGTGTCTTATTGACTTCCCTTGGAATTTGAATAAGAAAAATTCGGATTTTTATTGAACCATAATGCCTAATGTCCTTTTATGTTGAAAACCTGCATAAAAAGTTGATAAAGATTAGCTTTGAACTAACAAACATGAATTTAATATAAATAGATGTAACACTAACCTAACATGACTAATTATAACACATAATAGTCCTAAACTCATAAGTAATATTATACCCTATCAACTACCCCAAACTTAGTGTTTTGCTTGTCTTCGAGCAAACAACAAAGATTACTACAATGACTTAGAAATTTAATTCAAGTATCAAGGAATAGAAAAATTCAGTGAGCTATCTTCCAACACATCAATAAAGAATAAATAAATCAAAAACCTTTGTCACCCCATTGTCAAGCCACCAAGAATAGCACAACGAGACTACCTCTTGCCAACAAACCCCATACCAGTGCATTCAACAATCTAATCTTAAAGTCCATATGCCACCACCTCGATCCACTCTACACTATCATGAAGGAAATCAAAAAATTTTGATCAATTGGTCTTCCTAGGCTTTAATGGGGCATATGAAATGGTGAAGGTTAAAGAATGAAGGATTTTTCTAGGCTAATTCTCCTCCTCATATCCTTGTTATCTTTTCTTGAGCCATGAATTTTCCTTTGAAACTTTTTTAGTACTTCTCCACTACCAAACTTCTTACTCACTTTTTTTTTTCTAGCTAATTAGAGAATTCAGCTTATCTTGCCTTTTGACACGAGTCCCTATGCTTACAGAGGCACGAGCCCCAGTTACTTAGCAAGATGGCCTTCATCTAACTCAACTTATTTTCCTCCATTTTTTCCTTTTTTTTTTTTCTCTTCAAACTTCAAACAATCAAGCTTCTTGTCTCCTTTATACAGATTATATTCAATCTGCCTTCTTTTTTTTCTTTCCATCTTGTTCTTATCACAAAATCAGCATGCTCAATTCAGATATCAATTCAATAATTTGGAGTAGGTCAGTAAGAAACAAAGCATTCCAAAGTAAGGCCGGGGTTTCATGAATTTCATAGGATAAGAACAAAGGTGGGGTTCTTGTAGGCCCAAAGGGGTTTCTAAAGGAGATGCATCTTGTGCATTAATATAGGTGGCTTTCAAAGGCTCAATCTCATTTAAAAACAAGTGCCTAAATCACTTCAAATATTTTTGAAAACCTTTCTCAGATTCGCCTCAAGCTTCACTTGGTATGGTTCTAGATTAAAAGGTAAACATGCTGAAATGCACTCAACTTGACAAATCGCAAACCAAAGATAGTCTTTCTCATGGTCTTTAAAGTATCTAAACCAGGGGTTTATAAGGCTTAAGATGAAATCTCCTCTTATCAATTAGTATTTTCAGATAACCACTGAATCTCTAAATCCCTTGTACTGAATCAAAATCCAAGCATTGCTTATTTAATCAATTAACCATGAAAGTTATCATGAATACAAGTATTTATGCCAAGAGTCACATCCCACCCCAAACTTAAGAAACACATTGTCCTCAATGGAACATAATCTAAAGATAGGAAAAGAAAAACTCCCTTATTCACTTGTATTCCAGCGTCGAATATGATGAACTTGCAAAGCTGGTGTGCATGACACTAAAACATATGGTTAAAGAGCAAAGTGACTTGTAATTTATTGACGACTTTTGAACATTTGTAAAAATAACCAATTGCCAAAAAAACATTGATGGGAGAAAGAAATGAAATTAAATGATTGCATGAATAAAAAGATAATGGAGAAATAGAGAGCATCTTTCCTCAATCAACAAACCTGATACTGCTTGTCTCAGGGTTAAATCTCCCCTCCCTCTTGATATGGCTTAAATCGATGTTCATTGACTTTGAACTTTTCTCCACTACGGAAGTGTTGGATTTCAAATGTGCCAAACTCTATTTTGGAAACTATCTCATATGGACATTGCCACCTTGATTTGAGTTTTCTAGGAAATAACCTTAGGCGACTATTGTAGAGGAGCACTTTTTGTCTAGGTTCAAAATTCTTCAGAGTAATGTTTCGATCATGCCATTCTTTGGTTTTCTTGTTGTAGAGGGTGGCGTTTTGATAAACCCACTGCCTAAACTCCTCAAGTTCATTTACCTGCAACATACGAGTCTTGCCAGCATTTATTAGATCAAAATTTAAAAATTTAGTAGCCCAATATGCTTTATGCTCAAGTTCTACCGGTAAGTGACAAGCTTTGCCAAAAACCAACCTAAATGGTGACATTCCAATAGGCGTTTTAAATGCTGTCCTATATGCCCATAAAGCATCATCCAACTTTATTGCCCAATCTTTTCTAGAAGTACCAACAGTTTTTTCTAGAATTCTTTTCAACTCTCTATTAGAGACTTCCACTTGGCCACTTGTTTGTGCATGATAATGAGTAGCTATCTTGTGCCTTACCCCATATTTTTTCAGCAAAGTTGTGAATTGATGGTTGCAAAAGTGTTTCCCACCATCACTTATAATAGCTCTAGGAGTCTCATACCTTGTAAAGATATGATTTCTTAGGAATTGAAGGACAACTTTGGCATTATTTGTTCTTGTGGGAATGACCTCTACCCATTTAAACACATAGTCTACGGCTACTAATATGTATTCATTCCCATATGAAGAAGGGAATGGACCCATGAAGTCAATACCCCAGATGTCAAAAATTTCACAAACAAGTATATTACTTAGGGGCATCTCATCTCTCTTGGAGATGTTACCAGGACGTTGACATTTATTGCAAGTGGAGACATAGTGCCTCGCATCTTGAAATAATGTAGGTCAAAAAAAACCTGATTGAAGGACCTTGGCTGCTGTCCTATTTGCACTGAAGTGTCCTCCTGCCTCTCTACCATGACAATGGCTCAAGATGGCAGCAAATTCGAAATTCGGCACACATCTTCTTATCACTTGGTTAGGGCAAAGTTTGTAGAGGAAAGGATCTTCCAAGAAGTAGTATTTGGCATCAGCAAGGAACTTCTTCTTTTGTTGGTAAGACAAGTCTTTAGGGATCCATCCGCCTGCAAGAAAGTTAGCTAAGTCAACAAACCAAGGAAGTGTGGAGGTTCTACAATCAATAACACAAATGTTTTCTTCAGGATAGAGGTTAGAAATTTCTCTTTTTGCAATGGACTGATGTTCTAGTCTTGACAAGTGGTCCGCCATTAGATTTTCGACTCCCTTTTTATCTCTAATCTCTATGTCAAATTCCTGAAGTAGTAGAACCCATCGAATGAACCTTGGCTTGGACTCTTTTTTTGCAAAAAGATGCCTCAAGGCTGCAAGATCGGTGAAGACTATGACCTTTGATCCTATCAAGTAGGATCTGAACTTTTCAAACGCAAAGACGACGGCCAACAATTCTTTCTCTGTAGTAGTGTAATTTTTTTGTGGTCCAGTTAGAGTGTGGCTTGCGTAGTAGACGAATCTAAAGGTTTTATCTCTCCTCTGCCCAAGGACTGCCCCCACTGCATAGTCGCTTGCATCACACATTATTTCAAAAGGTGAATTCCAATCTGGTCCCACTACCACCGGTGCAGTCACTAGCTTGTCCTTTAAAAGATTGAAGGCCTGCATACCTACATTATCAAAATTAAATTTAGTATCCTTTATTAGTGAATTAGACAATGGTTTCGCGATGGTGGAAAAATTCTTTACGAAACGTCGATAAAACCCTGCATGTCCCAAGAAGCTACGGATTGCTTGGATTGAAGTTGGTGGTGGTAACTTCTCAATGACCTCCACTTTAGCTCTGTCAACCTCCAATCCATGTTCAGAAATTTTATGACCGAGAACTATTCCTTCTCTTACAATAAAATGACATTTCTCCCAATTCAGCACTAGATTGGTGTCTTCACATCTTTGTAAGACTAAGGAAATATTTTTCAAACACTTTTCAAATGTTAATCCATAAAGAGTAAAGTCATCCATGAAAATTTCCATAAAATTTTCTATCATATCATGGAATATTGACATCATGCATCGTTGAAACATGGCCGGTGCATTACATAAACCAAAAGGCATTCGTCTATATGCAAAGGTGCCACATGGGCAGGTGAAAGTAGTTTTTTCTTGGTCTTCTGGAGCAATTGGTATTTGAAAATATCCTGAATAACCATCAAGAAAACAATAAAACTTATTTTCTGCCAGTCTTTCTAACATTTGGTCCATGAATGGCAAGGGGAAATGGTCTTTCCTAGTTGCTAAATTGAGTTTTCTATAATCGATGCATACTCTCCAACCAGTAATTGTTCTAGTGGGGAGTAACTCATTGTTTTTATTCTCAATTACCGTATTTCCTCCCTTTTTAGGCACTACTTGTACAGGACTTACCCAAGAGCTATCTAAAATTGGATAGATAATACCTGCGTCAAGTAGCTTAATCACCTCCTTCTTCACTACCTCTTGCATTGCTGGATTCAATCTTCTTTGGGGTTGTACAATTGGTTTGAAAGTATCTTCCATGAGTATCTTATGCATGCACATTGTTGGGGTGATACCTTTGAGATCTGAGATTGACCACCCGATTGCCTTCTTGTGTTGCTTGAGAACTTTTACTAGCATGTCTTCTTTACAATCTGTTAAAGAAGAGGAAATAATAATAGGGTTAGAGTCTTTCTCAAGAAAAACATATTTTAAGGAATCAGGAAGAGGCTTGAGTTCTAGTTTAGGTGTTTCATTTGAAGTCCTATCTTCCTTCAACTCAAGCTCTTTCACCTTTTTTAATTTAGAGGTTCCCTAATTCCTCAGTTTCTTCTACATAGAAAGTTTCTTCATCTTGATTGTAACCTTCCAAGCCATTCTCCATTATGACTTCATGTTGATGGATACCTACACATTCATCAATAATGTCAATTGAATAACACATATCGTCAATAGCAAGAAGAGGTTTTTTCATAGCTTGGTTGATGTCAAAAACTAATTCTTCATCATTCAGCCTAAGTGTCAATTTTCCATTCTTGACATCAATCAAAGCTCCAGCAGTGTCCAGAAATGGCTTGCCCAAAATTAGAGCCCAAAATTAGAGGTACTTCCCACTAATTTCCATATCTAAAACTACAAAATCACAAGGGAAAATAAAGTCCCCAATCTTGATTAAGACGTCCTCTATTATTCCCCTAGGTCTTTTGGTAGACCTATCAACAAATTGTAGGAGCATGTTTGTAGCTTTAAGCTCCCCCAAGTTCAATTGTTTGCAAATAGATAAAGGCATTAGATTTATGCTAGCACCTAAATCACACAAAGCCTTATCTACTTTAAAAGCACCAAATTCACAAGGTACAGTAAACTCTCTGGATCTTTTAATTTAGTTGGCAGCTCATTTCTCAGAATTGCGCTGCAATTTTTTGTTAGCCTTACTGTTCCTTGCTCCTCTAGCTTCCTCTTACCCGATAGGATATCCTTAAGAAACTTTGCATATTGAGGTATCTGCATTAAAGCCTCCACAAAGGGAATGTTAATTTGAAGTTTCTTAAAGATTTCTAAGAATTTGGAAAATTTAGGATCTAATTTGTCCTTACGAATTCTATTGGGGGTAAGGGAGAGTATTTACATCTAGATTGGTATTTGAAGTGTAGGAAGTAGATGTACCATTGTCTCTCCCCTTCTCTGGTTTACTTACCCGTGCCTCGACTTTCTCATCTTCACCTTTCATAATCTGAAATTTCGCTTTTCTTATCTGCCTCCTCCTTTGGCTTTTGATCTTCAACTACCTTGCCACTTCTCAAGCTTATTGCTTTGACTTTTTCCTTGGGTTTTTCTCTGAAGTACTTGGCAAAGTACCATTTGTCCTTCCAGAAATTACAGTAGCCAATTGACCGATTTGTGCCTCTAGGTTCTTCATAGAAGCCTCATGATTGTTTAATCTTGCTTCAGTAGTGGTGATAAATTTTGTCATCAGCTCTTCCATGCTAGACTTTTTATCTTGAGGTTGGGGCTGAATTTGGAATCCAGGTGGCTGCCTCACTTGGTTGTTGTTGCTCCAAGCAAAATTTGGATGATTTCTCCACTCGGGGTTATATGTATTGTTGTATGGATCATTTGACCTGCAAAAATTTGAAACATAGTTAGCTTGATCGTGCATAGTACTTACAGCAAACATATTTCCATTTTGGCAGTCATGATTTGGGTGCCCTTCTCCACAAAAGTCACACAAAGAAGCAACCATTGCTAGTTTCCGAATTTGCAAGCTCTCCATTCTTCTTTGTAATGCCTCCACTTGAGATTGTAAGGCTGTTACTTGGTCTACATTGTGGATACCTGCTGCCCTTCTCACCGTTGTTGTTTCTACCGGATATAAATACATGTTTGCTGTCATTTCCTCTATTAGATCATATGCTTCTTCTAGTGTTTTTCTATTCATGGTGCCACCAGCTGCTGCATCCATTATCCATTATGCTTCTTGCGTGTGTAGTAACTCCATTATAGAATGTTTGTACTTGCATCCATAAGGGAAATTGGTGGTGAGGGCATTTTTTTAGCATCTCCTTGAACCTCTCTCAAGCCTCATATAAAGTTTCAGTATCTCCCTGCATAAAAGAAGAGGTTCGTTATGCATTTTAGCCGTTTTAGCGGGAGGAAAATACTTACCCAAAAATTTCTTTTGCATTTCTTCCCAAGATTGGATAGAACCAGATGGTAATGAGGTCAGCCAACTCTTTGCTCTATCCCTTAAAGTAAAAGGAAAAAGTCTCAACCATATGACTTCATCTGATACTCCATCATACTTGAAGGTAGCACACAATTCCATAAAGTTAGATAAGTGTTGGTGAGGGTCTTCATGACTCAAGCCGCCAAATAGTTAGTTGTTTTGTATCATAAGGAGAATTTGGGGCTTAATCTCAAAATTATAAGCTTGAATTGGAGGTCTTACAATAGAGGGTGCTGCTCCATTTGGATTTGGCATGACATAATCTTGCATCGTGCGCGCTCAAATCAGATTGTTAGCACCAATTTTAATATTATTTCTAGCCATACCTGAGGTGTTGCCCCTTGGATTGATTTCAATATTTTCTCCAGCCGTACCTGAGGTGTTGCCCCTAGGACTGAGCTCATCATGTTCAGATGCCATTTCAGAATTATTGTTCGATCTCCTCCTTTGCCGAAGTATTCGTTCAGGCTCTAGATCAAACTCGATTAAAACTCCCTTTCGAGCTCTGGTCATACACTAAACAAAACATCTGAAAATAAATAAAAGACACAAAAAAAATAGAGTTACTTTACTTATTAAAGTCTCAAATCAATAAATAAATTTCTAAATAAATTTTCATGTAAAAATTTGGTCCCTGGCAACGACGCCAAAAACTTGATGGGTCAAAATTGACACTAGCAAGTGTACTGGATCCTTCAAATAATATAGAACATGTGAGTCCAGATATCGTCCCAAGAGACCATTTGGATGAAAAAAAAAATTAGAAATCTTTGTTAATTTTTGAGAAACAAATGATGAGGATTTGTAAAAGAATCTAAAAATTCACAAAAAGGAATAACTTGAATGAGATCAAGAGAAAAGACATTAGGAGATCTAGTCTCTTAGCAAATTTTAATACAAATTAAGAATTTAGAAAACCAAAATGGATTTGGCAAGCTTATAATTGTGTCAACCTTATTTCAGGAAATGACTCTTCAAGCTAATTCAAGAACACTTTTTCAGAAAGTTATCAAATCAATTTGAATAAGTTCAAGCTAAATAAAAGTCCTTCTTTCTCATAAAAAGACTTCAGTCATATAATCGTATTTTTGCCTCCTATTCAGAAAAGCTCTCATTTGATTAACAATTTAGAAGAAAGGTAAATTTAGCAAGAGTTAGTATCACTCTTCTTAACTTCTCTATTCAAATATCACTAAAAAAGTAAGCCAATTGCATGAACTTATCTTTCAACCTAAATAGAATCCAAATTAATTAAAAAAACTTGAATTGTACATCAAAGTAAGTTAAGAGAAATAGATTCCAAACGACAAACTTTGCTTCATGCTTCAAAACACAGAACAATACTGAAAGAATGAAATGAAGATGATCTTGAATAGGGAAAATCGAAATTAAAATAGAAAACAAGAACAAATATGGTTTTCTTGAACTCCTCTAGGAAACAACTTCTTCCTTCCTTCAGTTTCTGAAATGCTTTGCTTCTCTTCTCCTTGATGTCTTATGGCATGGACTTAAGCTCCTTTATATAGGTTTTGAGTCCAGATTTTCTTCTATTCAAATCCATAAATTTCTCTTCTTCCTCCAAAATTGGATCAATTAGTTTTCTTCTAAACAATCTCTCAAAACCCAATCAAATCTCTTCCTAAGTAGCGTTGGTCATAGTTGAAAGTGTCTTATTGACTTCCCTTGGAATTTAAATAAGGAAAATTCGGTTTTTTATTGAACCATAATGCCAAATGTCCTTTTATGTTGAAAACTTGCATAAAAAGTTAATAAAGATTAGCTCAAACATGAATTTAATATAAATAGATGTAAAACTAACTTAAAATGACTAATTATAACACATAATAGTCCTAAACTCATAAGTAGTATTATACCCTATCAGAGCTCGAGGATGATTTGGACCTGCCCATCCGATCTCAACAGGCTCTGATCAAGGTCCTCGACAAACCAGAAGAGCTCCAAGCTGAGCTGGAGCAGCTCCTCATGAGGAAGAACGACCTGGCGAAGGTCGGTCTGACTCCATCGTTCAGGAAAGCGGAGGAAGCCTCCTCGTCTGGATAAATGTCGCAGCCAAAAGAGTCCCTCGTAATTTCCTACCCACCATGCATCAGTTTCCGAGAAGAGGATGATCAACTGGGGGCAAAAATCCATAATCGGCCGTTGTATGTATCAGGCTACATCAATGATCACTTGGTCAAGCGCATACTCATCGATTGCGGTTCTGCCGTCAACATTCTGCCGATACGGACGATGAAGGAAGTCGACATTTCTATCGGCAACTTATCTGCAAGCTCGTTGCTCATCCAGGGATTCAACCTGGAAGGCCAATGGACACTGGGGATGATTTAGCTCGAACTCCAAATCGGAGAGATGGCAGCTGATACACCCCTTCAAGTTATCGACTCTAGGACAACGAACAACTTGCTCTTGGATTGATCGTGGCTCCATGCAAACGGTGTCATCCCATCAACACTACACCAGTGCTTTAAGTACTGGAAAGACGGCTAGCAGAAAATGGTGTATGCCAACGAGAGTCCATTCACCGAAGCAGAAGCTTCGTTCGCGGATGCCAAGTTTTACTTGACAACCCGACCGACAGTTAGGGCGTCGTCTTGGCCAAACCAAGCCCAAAACATCAAAGTTGCGACACATCCTAAACAAACTCCAAAGGAGCTATTGAAAACCACACAACCTAAGCCATCAGCTCACGTCTGCCAAGCGACTACACCAAAAGCTCCGACACTGCCGCCAAAGAACAACACACCAGTGTTATGGTAAGTGCCTCAGTCACAACGAAAGAAAGGGGAATCCCCTCTCGTTGCTTGTTGCACGGTTGAGTCGACAAACCTGAAAAGTGGATCTGCTCTGCCGTTACCCAAGGTTGAAGAGCAGAGCATTGTCAAGAAATTCCCTAGCCCGGAACGGTTGCCTGCTACCCGGACAACCGAGGGCTTCGATCCTAATGCCTATAAGTTACTGGTTGAAGCAGGGGGCAATTTCACAAAGCAACAACTGCATGAGATACCACTCGTAGCCGTCCCAGTCGTCACTCCGGCACAAGAAAAGATAAGGAGCGAGGGAGGTCGCCTTCCACCAAGACGGCACGACCTTAGCTACCAGAAGGGAAAGCCTATCTGGATCACCGGAAAGTCGGCTGACATTCATCAAGTGACCATAGACCAAAGCTTGCTAAAAAAGGATAGAGCTCCGGTGGTTGTATACACCAAAGCCGCTCTTGCCCAAGCTCGAGTGCTCACTGACGAAGTAGTGGTCGTAAACCACATTTCAATCTCCGGCGACGACGAACATGGCGATGACGAGTTTCTCTTAAAATATGCTCCAGCTGCGTTCGAAGAGGGAGGACAATCTACGGTGGATGAGCTGAAGAAGATCAACTTGGGCTCAAAAGAAGATCCAAGGCCAACCTTCCTTAGTGCCTCGTTAGCCAAGGAAGAAGAAGCCGAATACATCTCGTTGCTCCAGGAGTACCGCGACGTGTTCGCCTGGAAACTACACTGAGATGCCAGGCCTTGATCCCAAAGTGGTTGTACGCAGTCCACCCTTCTGTCCGGCCGATCAAGCAGACACAAAGGCATTTTCGACCCGAGCTCGTCCCAGAGATCGAGAAGGAGGTCGACAAGCTCATCGTGGCCAATTTCATTGGGGAAGTCAAATATCCTTCCTGTATCGCCAACATCGTGTCGGTCAAGAAGAAAAGCAGTCAAATTTGGGTCTATGTTGATTTTCTCGACCTGAATAAGGCCTGTCCAAAGGATGACTTCCCATTGCCAATTACTTAGCTAATGGTAGACACAACAACCGGTCACGAGGCGTTCTCCTTCATGGATGAGTCTTCAGGATACAACCAAATCCGCATGGAGCCGAAGGACGAGGAGTTAACAGCGTTTCGAACGCCCAAAGGCATATTTTGCTACAAAGTCATGCCTTTCGATCTCAAAAACGCCGACACAACCTACCAAACAGTGATGCAGCACATCTTCGACGACTTTCTTCACCAGCGTGTCGAGTGTTATATCGACGACCTGGTAGTCAAAACAAATGAGCAAGCTGACCATATCCTCGATCTCAGAGCTGTGTTCGAGCGACTCCGGCGGTTCCAACTCAAGATGAATCCGTTAAAATGCGCCTTTGGTGTCACCTCTGGCAAATTCCTCGGGTTCGTTGTACATCACCGAGGGATCGAGATCGATCAAACCAAGATCGATGCAATTCAAAAGATGCCGGAGCCAAGGAATATCTCGCAGCTCAAAAGCTTCCAAGGTCACTTGGCCTATATTCGGCGCTTTATCTCAAACTTGGTCGGTCGATGTCAACCCTTCAGTAGGCTACTGAAGAAAAATGTGCCTTTCGAATGAGACGACGCCTGCCACAATGCTTTTAACAACATTAAGGCGTATCTCACAAAACCTCTAGTGTTGGTCGCTCCAATCGTTTACAAGCCATTGTTGCTCTACATCTCCGCTCAAGAAAATTCGGTGGGAGCTCTGCTAGCTCAAAATGATGAGAACAACAAGGAAGGGTCGTTGTACTACCTGAGCCGGACGTTGGTAGGCGTTGAACTCAATTACATGCCTATCGAGAAGACATGCCTAGCACTCATCTTTGCAGTGCAAAAATTGAGGCAATATCTTCTGGCGCATTCGACCAACTTAATTTCTCGCGCCGACCCGCTCAAGTACATCATGTCGCGGCCAATCCTCTTGGGCCGATTGGAAAAATGGGCACTCCTCCTCTTTGAGTTTGAAATAAATTTCGTACCGCAGAGGGCCATCAAAGGCCAAGCCCTAGCGAATTTTCTTGTCGATCATCCAGTACCCGAGGAATGGGAACTGACAGAGGAATTTCCCGATGAAGAAATTTTCCTTGTCGAAATTCTTCCTCCTTGGAAAATGTACTTCGATGGGGCCGCCAGGAGAAATGGAGCTGGTGCAGGAGTTTTCTTCGTCTCGCCAAAAGACGACCTGCTACCTTACTCATTCGTGCTTACAGAGAACTACTCAAACAACGTAGCAGAATATCAAGCACTTCTCCTTGGCCTCGGCATGGCGGTCAAAATGGAGATACCCCAACTCGAAGTCTACAGTGACTCAGCGTTCGTGATCAAACAGATCACAGGAGAATTTGAGGTAAAGAAAGCCGAACTCGTGCCATTCCGGGAGCACGCCGACAACCTCTTGGCCAAAATTCCACAAACTTCACTCCACTACGTACTGTACACCAAGAATGGACCTGCCGATGCTCTAGCTGGGATTGCAGCTAGCCTGGCACAACTTGACAATCGGCCAAGTCAAGTACCCATATGCGAAAGATGGGTAGCTCCTTTGGTCCCTCTTCCAATCGAAGAGGAAGCAGAAGAAAAGATGGAATAAGAGGAAGAATCCCTCCCCATCTCGACACACAAGAGTGCAGCAACAGATTGGCGCGTGCCAATCACAAATTTCCTCCGACATGGCACGCTCCCGGCAGACTTGAGGGAACGAGTCCACATCCGATGGACGGCTCCAAGGTACGTCTTTGTCAACGACGTACTGTATAGGAGGTCGTATGAAGGATTATTCCTCCGGTGTTTATCCAAAGAAGAAGGACGACAAGTGCTGAAAGAAACCCATGCGGGATCTGTGGCGCGCACCAAGCTGGTCCAAAGCTGCATATGAAAGTCAAAAGACTTGGATATTGCTGGCCATCCATGCTCCGAGATGCCATCGATCTAGCACGAGCTTGCAAAGCCTGTTAGCTCCACACTGATTACATCCATCAGCCACTAGAACCACTCCACCCGACGGTCGCATCTTGGCCGTTTGAAGCTTGGGGTATGGATATAATTGGTCCTATCACCCCAAAATCAAGCTCTGATCGGCAATACATTCTTTTCGTAACGGATTACTTCTCCAAATGGGCTGAAGCTGCAACATTTCGAGAAGTCAAGGCCATCACCGTAGCCGACTTCATCCGGACACAAATAATTTACCAGTATGGCGTCCCGCGGTACATTGTAACGAACAACAAAACTCTTTTTTGAAACCGAATCATGGATCAGTTTTGTGAAAAATTCCAAATACAGCGAAAGATGTCCTCGGCCTACAACCCAGCGACTAATGGACTTGTGGAAGCATCAATAAAGCACTCTGCAAAATCCTAAAGAAAACAATCGACAGTCACAAACACAACTGGGACGAGAAGCTTGGTGAAACTCTCTAGGCATACAAAACTACGTTCAGAACACCGACGCAATCTACTCCTTATTCACTAGTGTACGATGCCGAAGCAGTGTTGCCGCTCGAAGTCCAGCTTCCTTCTCTCCGCATTGCCATAAGGGAAGGCCTCACGGAGGAAGAATGTGCCCAACTTCGGCTCACAGAACTAGAGTCGCTCAACGAACAAAGACGCGAAGCTCAGCAAAGGCTCGAGTGTTATCAGTCAAGAATGACCCGAGCTTTCAACAAAAAGGTTAAGCTACGGGCATTCCAAAAAGGTGACTTGGTCTTAACTGTACGTCTCCCCATGCTTTTCACAAGCAAAATCGGGGGCAAGTTCGCAACCAAGTGGGAGGGTTCTTACGTTGTGTAAGAAGACTCGTGCCACCCCTAAGAGCAATGCAAAGGCTACTTGGGAGCCAAAACCCTTCGTGAGAAGAGTATCCGTATTTCTGATAAACCGTCTAGGGGTGGACTGCTATAGTCATTTCATATGTTTTTATTAGTAATAATAGGGAAGTTTTTCTGTTTACATGTTGTGGCCAGGGAAAAAGTTATTTTGCTTACAAGTAGTGGCAAGCGAATGAGTTTATTTTGGTATAAGAGGAATTGGTGTGATTTTTCATTAGACCTAGGCAACACTGGCCAGAGCAAATTGAGCAGCTAGAATTTGACTCCAACTTCTCTCCCTCTAATTCCTCTTTCTATCCTTCACTACTCTCTCTTCTTCAATTCTTCATCTCAACTTCTCTCTCCCAAACTACTTTTTACCTTCTTTCCCTCAATCTTTTTCTCTCGATTCTTTGACAGCTTTAGATAAAGTTCATAACAACGACCCATATTGCGGCAAATGACCCTCAACCTTCAGCACCTGCTGTGCGACTGGAACTGATACTTGCTTTCAATTTATTTACTTTAAGCGCGCCATTAGCGCTAGTTTTGTTGTGTTGGGAAGCAATGGGACTTATTCCTGCCAAACTCCTTGGAAGCAATTTAATTAACATCATTATCGTTGTCATTCAAAGAATTATTGATAGGGCCATTCATGGACTTCATACCTTACCTAAATGGAAGGTCCACCCCTCTATTGTGTCCCAAACTAGTTGGAATCTTGCAAGACTTGCTTCCCGAAAGATTAGGAAAAGGATTACACAGGTGATACCTACTCCACTAGCTTTGAAATTGACTGTGGATTGATCACCCAATCAGATTTGGAGAAGATTTCCTCGGTCGTGATGGCACTATTCAGATCACTTGAGTAAACTCTTTGCCAGGGCACCTATTTGTTGACAGTAATATAGCAAATACGATTAGATGGAAGGGGATCTTCATTTCCACCCTGGGGACTTGAAATTCTTCTTACTCGATATAGATGTTTCTTGGAGTAATGAAACCGGATCAAAGAATCATTAACTGATTTTAGGAGGAAAACACAGGGTTGATCTCTAACATCTTGTTGTGAGACCGCGCCGCCTATCTGCCGATTGCATTCTTGAACTAATTGACCAAACTTAACAAAACACACGTTTCATTAAAAAATAAAAAATAAAGATCTTCCCAACTGGATGAAATTCAACGCCTGTGGATTTTGAACAGTGTCAAGTAATGTTGTCAGTACTACATTTCAAAAACAGTAAGAAGCAGAGAGAACGAAGTCAGAATGAACTCCATTTTTTACTGGAAACACTAAACTGTGGCTGCCACATTACATTCTAGACACTAAAGCTGAGATTTAACTACAATATATATCATTCTCAATCTTTTTCAGTTTGTGACAGGCTCTCTTTGCCTCTAAATCCGACTTTAAAGCACCTATGGAAGCTCAAGAAACTGCTAAACTTCAGAGAATCAAAAGTCACCAAATCAACTGAACTTGTCTGACCAGAAAGGCTCTGCATATCATAAAAGAAAAGTTCCATGAGTAATAGATACTTATCAAACAGCTTGGAGTCTTGATCCTACTATGTTAAACATAGAAAATTGGAACAACAAAGTATTAGAAGTTTAACTTATTTAACAACCCTAAACAAAACATTGACGAGTCATGAAACAACAGGCTGCCTTCCCATATCAGTAAGTCATGCCATTTCCAAGAAAAACTAATCACCAAGGCTCATACTTTTCAACCTACTTTCTACTATCCAGAACTTGTTTGTAAGAGCATTGGCAGTCGTATAATGATAAGCACTTGTAGAAAATTGAGAAAATTAACACTTCAGGAGGGATAAATAAGAACTTGTCAAGATAAGAGAGCCAATAACTAGTAATTAAAAGAGAAGAAGAAAATGTCATATTTGTAGGTCAAACTCACCAGCAAAGAACTTGATCAATCAATTTCACAGAGAATCACCTTCTGATCTTCACCACCAGAAGAAGTATTAGATCATTTCTCTCAATCTTAAAACAGTAGGTATTGGATGGGCATGTAATGAGTCCCTCTACTCCTCTTTTACAAGGAAACCCATAAAAATAAAGCAAACTGTACAAAAACAATTTTGTATGCAGTAACAAGGTTTTCATGCAAGAAGAACCAACATGATTTAGAAGTTTTTCAGGAAATAAAGCAAATTATACAAAAAAAAAAAAAAAAAAGCTTTGATTCAGTCAAATTTTGGAGGCAGAGAAACCAAGATGATAAAAACATTACGTACCAAATTACCCAAAAAGAGTAAGAAAACTAGTACAAAAGGGATCTTTTGAAGAAATACGAATTTAGAATACTAAGCTACGGAGGGCAATAAAGTGTCGTATATATAAAAAGAACTCAGGGAAAAAAAGTTAAGTAGAAGAAGTTCAAATCCCTTGAGTCTGTTTTCCACAGAGTCAAAGATAAACCACATCTTAAAATGAGGGAACACTACAAGGGGATCAAACAAAGGACCAAGACAAAAAGTTGTCAATCAAACTGTATGTATGCATCTATAAAACATTTTAATCATCAGGATCCATCTCATCATCTGCCTCTGGAGGAGCGCCTCCTTGATTTGATTCAGGCTGCTCTTCTGTAACTGCATCATCTTCTAACGATTCACTTTCATCTGCTACCTCTCCTTCCATATTGGTATCCTTGTTGGAGACCATTTCCAATCCTCGCTGCATCCATTCAGGGCACTCATCTAGACTTCTATACAACAAGTCACTGGGACTACCCATGATTGGCCTAGTAGTCTTAATCCAACCAGAGGTCCTACACGAACACTCAGGCAATGGATGAGACAAGAATAAGTTTGGTTTTGACAGCTGAGATGCTATCATGAGGCCATCTTCATTCAAACTTTTGTTGAGATGCTCTCGCACAAAGAAAGTCCAATTGCGTTTTGGGTAATACATATGCTCCTTAATATCATCAAAAAGGCCAATGAGCGTTTTTCTGCCATAAATGATTGCCCACAATTGTCATACAAATTAACAAAAAAACAATGTAAGATTTATGAATAATTTGAATGTCAATCAACAGTGATTTACCTAACATCATTAATTAGTTTGTCGATACTCTCAACAAATTTCTTATTTTCGTCTACAAGAATCATAACATGATTTTCAGAACAACACAACGGACAATGACACAATATTAGCTTTACAATGCTTCTTTAAAGGATGCTACACCAAGAGATTACATAATCTACAGGATAATGAATGTCAGAATACAAATAAGCAGCAAAATCTAGATCTTTTCAACCACACCAAAAACTGAAAGTGAAGCACATTAAAGACATGAACATCTGCTTGTAGAAGGTTAACCTTAAGCAATAGGACTCATAACTGTTGTGATTCAGAAAAACATAAACAGCATTGTCACAAAAAATAAATAAAGAGATAATAATAAAAAAATTTATTCATTCCATGAGTGGAATGCCAATGGAGCACCTAACTGAGGAAGCAGATGCACAACTTGAAGCCCCCTTCTCGTTAGAAGAGATAGCATGCAGCAACCACATTCCCTAGACAAGGCCCCGGGACCGGATGGGTACAACGGGGAATTTATAGACACTCGTGGGATTTCATGAAGGAGGATATTGTTGGTATGATGAATGATTTTTACAGAAGGGGTATCCAACTCAGAAGTTTGGGGGCCTCTTTCATATCACTAATACTGAAGAAGGGGTCGAGCACGTGAAGGACTTCCGGCCAATCAGCCTAATCTCCAGCCCTTATAAAATCATTGCCAGAATCTTGTCAGCTAGGCTTCAGACAGTTCTACTGAGGCTGATTAGTAAGGTGCAGACCGGGTTCATACATGGTAGGCAATTACTAGATGCAGCAACGCTGGTTCACGAGGCAGCAAATAGATTTGTAAAGTCATGAAAGCCAAGGATCATTCTGAAATTAGATATGGAGAAAGCATTTGACAAGGTGGACTGGGAGTTTTTGAAGGACATGAAGGAAATAGAATTTGGTCCAAGATGGATTGACTGGATTAGATCATGTGTATCTAGCGCCTCATTCTCTCTTTTAGTGAATGGTGGAGTGTTTGGATACTTTAAGAGTTCAAGGGGGCAGGGAAGGAGACCCACTGTAACCCCTTCTTTTCAATATTGTGGGAGAGGGATTAGTAAGCATAGAAGATCAGCTTATCCATAGGTTGGCTAGAAAATGTACTTCCGGCCGGCCTCATACTGATGGCTCAATTTGCGGATGATACCATTATTTTTGTGGAGGGGTTAGTGGAGCAGATGAAGAGATAGAAGGCTACAATTATGCTCTATGAGATAGCATCTGGGCAGAAAGTTAATTGGTCTAAAATGGAGGTTTTTGGATTTAATGTTCCATATGATACCCTTGAAAACATTGGGGGCCTGTTAGGATGCAACATTGGGACACTTCCCAATACCTATCTAGGCTTGCCATTGTTCCAAGAAAGGATAACCAAACCGCTATGGAGCCGGGTGATAGAAAAAGTACAGAGGAGGCTACCCTTATGGAAGGGTAGATTGCTGTCCATGGCAGGAAAGCTGACACTTATCCAGGCATGCTTGAGTGGTATCCCAGCCCATTACTTGTCATTTTTTCACTGCCTGGATGGAATAGCAAAGGAGTTGGAGAAGCTCTTTAGGAATTTTCTATGGAGAGGGACTACTGAGGCATTCAAGTATCATTTGGTAAATTGGGACTCAGTCTATTTACCAAAGGAGAGGAGGATCAGGCTTCAGGAAAATCTCTCTTGTTAATAAAGCATTTATGATGAAATGGTGTTGGAAGGTTAACATGGACAAGGCATCTTCAAGGCACACTCTAGTGAGCCAAAACTTTGGAGTTGAGGAAGATGAGAGGCTCATGGGATGACATTCACCATGGAAGTTATCTGTGATTTGGAGATATATCTTCAAACATTTTAGTGATTTCAGATTGCATACAAGGTGGATAGTGGGGGATGGAAAATGCATAGGTTTTTCGGAAAACCCTTGGGCTGACACCGAGCCGCTGAAAAGCAATTTCCAAAGGTTGTATTGGCTGACCAGGAATCCAGATGCGCTAGTTGGGGATATCCTACCTGATAGCAATCCGAGCATTGACTGGAGTTCAGTCTTCATAATAGAATTAAGAGATGATGAGATCATAGATGTTTGCAACATGGATGTGAAGGTAGGACTCATTTTCAGAGACACCAGTGAGGAGGATAGGCTGATTTGGACCCTCTCCACAGAAAGGCTGATTTGGACCCTCTCCACAGATGGGGACTACTCAGTATCATCCACGTATAAATCTCTCCTACCACACACCACTGCCCAGCACAAGAGTAGATATGCTTGGAGGCTCTTGGCTCCTCCCAATATGAAATTTTTCACTTGGAGTGTCTTACATGGAAAGATACTTGAGAAGCACTAGCCCGAAGGGGAGTTCCTTTACCATCCCTAACATGCCTAATAAGTGACTGCCATACCGAGACATTGTCCCATCTCTTTCTACGTTGCTCATTCTCTTGGAAGATATGGACCTGGTTCGTAGACCTATTCGGCTTCTCACGGGGAATGCCAAGTACATTGGAGATGATACTAGAGTTCAAACCGAGCCACCTCTCCTCCATAGGTAAGGGGCTCTGGAGATCACTCATAGCACATGTAGTTTGGGCTGTTTGGGAGATAGAGAGATTTTCAGAACAAAACCAGGCAGTGGAGAGATGTAGTGACAATGGTACAGAACAAAGTAATTCAGTGGTCGTGTGTGCATGGACAGTTGTGTGGTCATGATGGAACCACAACACGTTCAGCTTGGCAAGAAGAGAAAACTTCACGCACATTAGGGGAAACCCCTCCTCCAGTGCAGTGGAATCCTCCCCCGGTAGGGGTAGTTTAGTTGAACTTTGATGGACCATTATTTGGCAATCCTCGCCCGGCAGGATATGGTGGAGTATTTTGGAGAGAGGGGGGTGAAATTGTTCTTTCCTTTGCTGGTCCATTGGGAGAAGACGACTCTACCTATGCATGGCAGTCCTATACGGGCTAAGGTGCTTTCAGGAGCATCTCAGTGGGCAATTGATAGTCAAAGGGGATTCTAAGAATGTCATTGGTTGGTGTAGGCAAACATCAGTACCTCCATGGAGATTTCTATACTTGTTTCGTGAAATTTATTCTTTAGCTTCACCATATGTTAATGATCTACTATGTATTGCTCGAGCTGTGCAAATTCTTTGGCAGATTCCCTTGCTGAAGAGGGTGTGCATCTGCCATCATGTACAGTGAGAGAAGCACCCCCTTATGTAACATGGTGTACTAGAGCTTTCATACAATTAATAAAAACACAACATTTTCCTAAAAAAAAAACAGGGATAAAAGAGTAGGAAAGCAAAGAAAGAAGAAAGAGATGTTTGTTTTTTAAGTAATAAATGTTCAATGTATAATGTACTGTAAGAATTCCAAGAGCATAAATAGGCCAATAAAATCTTAAAAAATCCGGAAAAAGGCATAAAAATAATTACCCAAAGCTAACATACAACCATCCGTCTTTTACCTGTCTGGACGATACGTTCTAACTGAGGCCGTCACATAAAGGCGATGCCCCATAACTAAGCTTGAGAAGTCTGGCCAGCCACTACCATCATTGTTAAAACCTGGAAAAAAAGCATCTGCCTCCACAGAAACAATGTAATCTAGAGCATCCCACAGCAACCTGTGTGCTTTCAACCTGAGATCCGCAGGTGAAGGATCAGGCTCATGGTCTGCTTCTGCAACCCACCCATACCAGCCTTCCTTCTCATGTCTATAAATTGGACGGGCTGGAGGTGGCGGAAGAGGGCGAGGCCTTGGACTTGCCTTTTTCCATTCTTCCACAAGTTCCTTTTCACTTTTGGCTTGCGGAGACTTTAGCAGGTCTGAAGGAAGTGGCGTTTCGGGGCCTACCAAGTCAGATAATTCTTTTGCACTGCACAAAGAAGTCCGATCAACTAAGTTGGCAAACATGGCACGTAGAGGGATCAGAACACGTTCGCCTCCATATGTCTCAGACCCAGCAATATACACCACTGTGTTTGAAGGATAGCCCATTGCTCGAAGAAGTAGTCCCACCTGCAGCAAGAAAATCAACGAACAACTTAAAGAACTAGGCTAAAGAAGCTTGCTCTAAATAGAGGAAAAACAAATCAATCGAGACAGTCTAGGGTGGCATTCAAGAAGCTTCACACCACTCTTACCTCTTCGGGCATGAGTGGGCAAGAACCATTTTTCCTTCGAAAATGAGATTCCACACTCAGTGCTTCATGAATAATTCCTTGTTTGATCATCTGATCCCTTCGATACTGTATAAGTTCAGTGTGAACATCCTAAAGCATGAAAAGAGTTATCAGCAGAAGCACATACAAAGACAAAATCAAGTCTTTTAACTCTCTACTGCACTACTATGAGCAAGTTTAGGGCAAACAATACCCAAGAACCACATGGAAACCACATAAATAATTATGCCAGTTGTATACAAGAACATGGTAAATGGATGTCAAGGAATGTAACTCTTAACATGCCCAAATAAGAGAAAAAGCAAAATCAACCTGAAAGAGTTCAGCGCATCCATGATATGCCAGAGTATCCCTCACTAGACCAGGGTGAAAAACAAGGAATGGTTGGTTGAATGCTCGTAACCTGCAGAAAGGTGTGTTAACAAATAACAAAGAAGACTAAAAGACACAAGCAGCTTACACAGAATCACAGGATACTAATACTTAACACATACGCAATTAAATGCAGCAAAATTGTGGACAACTAGTGATTGGCATTTGGCTAAAATTTTTTTTTGAAACAGTGAAATCTTTATTTCATTTAATAATAAAGAATTACATGAGCTTTACATGAGCTTTAGAGCAGACTTTGGATGTAGCAATACATTACAGAGTGTAGGTCAAGATACTAAATTTGGACCTACAGCTAAATTTGCTGTTGATACTCCATCCTTAGCCAATTTGTCAGCACACAAATTTGCCACCTAGGAACTTTGGACCAGAGAACAGTTGGGGGTATCAAACCGAAGATCTCATCATAGTAAATCTTGAGTTTCCACGGTGGAGGTGTTTTTCTACTTCCCCACCCAATCACTATGGCAGAATCCCCCTCAATGACTAGTGGCAGATGTGGCAGGTGTTGTGTAATCCTAAGTCCCTCGAGTAGAGCCCTTGACTCTGCTTCGTTTGAGGTACAAAAACCAGCATTCCCGGAGTATGCTTGCAGCACATGTCCATTGGAATCCCTTATGACCCCCCCAATACCTGCGGCTCTTGGATTACCCATCGATGAGCCATCAAAATTGAGCTTATCCCATCCAACAACTGCAGCTTTTCATTCTTCCAATATAAATGGCTTATGTGAGGCGAGGCTGGAGACTTGCATCCAAAATTTTCGACCAAGCACACTAGGCAAGGGTGGCATTTTACCTAGATTTGCAGACCAAAACAGGACACTCCGAATAGTTTTTTCAATGACTCTCCCAAGTGATGCAGCAGTGCCTTCACAAGTGCGGCTGTTGCTCTCCTTCCATATTTGCCATGGCACTGCTGCCATGGATGCTGACCAGAGAATTTTCCCACAATGCACTAAGGGACAGGTAGCCCATTGGGTCAAGAACTGCCTGAAGTGTTTTGGCATAGACAGAGACATGTCAAATCTTCTAAGTATTGCACCCCAGACTCCTCTGCTGAAAGTGCAGTGCAGATGTATATGAGTTGCACTTTCTTCAACATCACCACACAGCTTGCATAGTGAGTTTATTCCTCAGCGCATGTAGATTCCAGATCAGTCCAGCAGGATGTTGATTCAGAGGTCTACAATATTGTTCTTTGTAATAGGATGATACCGAGAAGGTTGCTGCTTTGTTTGGCTAAAATTCAGCACTTCATTAGGGTTAGTAACAGCTCCCAGGAAGCTGTGAAAGACTACAAGCTAGATATTCCCGATATTCTGAACTTTCAGAAGTTAAATTTTCCAATTCCACTGCCTTTTGGCTAAGGAAGATTGTTGGGCAACAATTTTCTAAGGTTAAAGAAATCAAAATTTGTAATGCCTCTGTGGCTAGAAACTCCAGTGGCCTCAAGTAACAAGAAATTCCAGATTAGCAGATAAATAAAGTGGACGAAAGGGAGTATATGTCTTGAATAACATTAGCTGAAACATCGACATCTTTGTTTCTTAAACATTCCAAAAGCAGTCCATTATCAACTGTAGTTATGATCATTGTAATTTCAGCAGGTCTACTTGGCAGGCAATCTTTAAGAAGTTTAATATCAGACTGTGCTTCCCAAACACTCATGCAGCAATGGTGGTCCTGCCCTTTGCCAGCAGGAGGCAATACACTATGATGGGCAGCAATTGCTGCTGCCCCTTGGCATAGCCAGCAGGAGGCAATACGCTATGACGGGCAGCAATTGCTGCTGCCCCTTGGCATATATGGCTAGAAAGAAACAAAAGGACATTTGAAAACCAACGCTCATCTATATGGAGTGTAATTGAAAATTGTATTCACAGCACTATCTTCTGGGCTAGCTGCACAAACAAGTTACCCCTCTTCGCAACTCAGTAATTAGAAGACATTGGAAAGAAATCACAAGCTTTTTGAATCACAAAATCCCAGTTGATGGCTTGGGAACCCCCTCCAATTTGATGGCTCTTATTCAATTTTGATGGGTCATCAAAAGGAAACCCCCCACCCAGCAGGTATAGGACACATAATTCAAAACAGTGGAGGGCAGATATTACTGACTTTCTCGGGAACAGCTGCATGGTGCACTTCAAAGAAGACAGAAACAACCATTTCAAAAAAAAAAAACAAAAAAAAGACAGAAGCAAAGGCATTACTTGCTGGAATAAATCTATAGCAGCAACATTTTGAAGGTCCACTGCAGGTGCAAGGTGATTCCAAATCGGTGATCAGTAGGGGGAATTGCTCTTCTTCCCCTCCATGGAAATTATTTTGATGAAGTAAATAATATAAGGAGAGGATGACAGGTAGATTGGCAAAGGAGGGAACAAGCAAGGAGAGCTTAACATCAGAATTAGTACTGTTGTAATCAAAACTTAAAATTTTTTCCCAAGCTCTTTACATGTACCACTATTGTATACTATGATGTAACTCCATTACTTTTTTGAAGTAAATAAAAGTTTTGTCACTATTTCAAAAAAAAATAAAAACTAGCATAGATTCATAGATCGAGTGCATGCTTCAAATTTTGAATTTCATGCCAAAGAATAACTTATAGATTTTTTCTAAAGTGACTCAATATTGGACATGAAAAAGCTTTAATATTGTTGAATATATGCTTCTAAAACAAAAGGGAAACAAGAGCATGTTTCTACCCGGTACAAGCAATGAAAATATAAAAAATTGACTCATAGCTTATATCAAGTAGACACTCCAAGATACTAAATGGTTCATATACTTTTTTTAGTAAAACTGATATTTTATTAGCAAAGGCAGAAATTCATAAAAGGAGTGGTCTCCCTTACAAGAAGGGATTGGAGGGACGCCCTCTTTGACCATGAGTCTGCGACAGAGTTGTCATATCTCAGGATACAAACCCAATCACATACATCATGAGAACCTAAATTCGAAATCTCCCTAAAGATGTACAAGTCTCAGCAGAGCAGATTTCTTGCGAGCCCAACTAATAACATTGTTGGAATCGCCTTCTACTTGCAGCACCCGAAAAAGTGAGCTTAAAGCACTAGAGGCAGTAAAGCAAACCATGCAAATATTAGGAAGCTCATTTCCAATTGTAATAAACCCGAGACATTTCTACTTGTGATCAAATGTGGGACTGATCAATCTAACATTCCTCAGTTATGGATCTTCTTCTTTTGGGTTCCTACACGTGGAGAACATGAGTTGAGGCCCCGATACCATGTAAAGTTGGGTCAAAGAATGATGTGCACTGCTCAAGTTTACTTAAAATTTCTGTACTCAAAAAGAATGAATTTGCACTGGTTGCATACGTCATTATCACTTGTAAATAGTTTTAGACTATTTACACCATCATAATGTGATTTCACCTTGGCTAATTGAACTCTGCTGTTTCACTCAACATTCTCAATAGGTTTGAAATTAAATCTTATTTTATAAGCGATTAGTTAAATAGCTATTATCACTTGAGTTTTGGATATAACTGATTTCACTATAAGTTACAAGCATGGTTGTATTTTCTAATGGTTTATCATTATGTGTGTCAAGTATGTTTATGTTCATTACAATGAAAATTATATTACATTTATCATCATAATACAATTTGCATAATAAAACTTATGAAACATTAAATAACATCCCTTGTAGAGTAAATATATTCCATAATTTTGCTCCTGCTTCCCGTGTTCCACGCATCCACAACATGGTTCCTTTTTCACAAAGATAGATACATCGTACCTAGCAGATATCAAAACCTTGGTAGTAGTGCATTGAAAAATTTAGTTGGAAAATCATACCTCTCCACAATTCGAAGCCCAAGATCACGAATTTCTGAGCGAAAATGAAGAGCGTGGAAGGCCACCCTACATCTAAGCCTCTGATATTCTGACATAGCTGATGGAAGGATAGACTGCAAAGGAGTGAAAATATATATTGAACCACATATTATCAGTACTCAATAGGAGAAAAAGAACATTTTTGTGTAAAAAGAGAGAAATAAGCCACTTATATGTCTTTCATGTACAAAATACACCCAATTCATAGATGACATAATAAGCTAATCTAGAAAAGACAAGTCTCATAAGCTTGATATGCAACCACTACAAGGTAATCACTCGGGTCCTAGTCCCCCAGCCAAGAGCAGTCCTAAAGGAAGCCATCAACAGCATTCATTGTTGCTTCCTCCAAGGAAGGCAAATCCTTGTCCCCAACTTAATGTTGCATAAATTGCTAGATCACCACATGAAAAGAGGTCTACAAGGGTGCTAAAGCTTGATTTTGGTCTTTTCTAAATTCATTGATGACACAATGGTGGAATCGAGCTGAGCCGAGACTGAACCTGTGTGGGTTCAAGCTCAGCTCAACTTGAAAAACCGTAGTTCAAGCTCGGGTTCGAGCACAACCACGAGCCCCGAGCAAAGGTCGAGCTTGGGCTCGAACCATTTTTTTTTTAGCTCGAGATCGAGCTCGAGCTGGCTTGATTATGGAGAGAAAGGAAGAAAGAGGTGGTGTGCAGCAGAAACGGGAAGAGCACAGCAAGGAGATAAAGCTTCGTCCATTGCTGCCGGGAAGAAGAGGCAACGGAGGAGAAGGCGAGGCCACCGGTAAGACAAGAGAAATGAGGGAGAGAAAAGAGAGAGCAACTTGGGAGAGAAAAGGAGGGAGAGAAACGAGAGAAAAGAGGGAGGGAGACCAACAAGGGAGAGAAATGAGGAGAGAAAAAAGGAAGAGCATCAGCGTCGAGAAGGTGGGAGTAAAATTAGGGGGAGAGATACATCAATTGAGGTAAAAAAAAAAAAAAAAAAAGAGTAAATGGGAGAGAAATGAGGGAAAGTACAGCTAATGACACAAATGGGAGAGAATGGTTCGCGTTCGGTTCTAACTCTAATGACACAAATGGGTGTCCAACAAAGATGGCAAAAATGAATAAGCAGCTATATATCTTCGGCTCCATTCTCAATCTTCATCAATGGCATAGCGCATGCCTTCCCACGCATTCAAAGACTCTTTGGGAGACTTCAAAGCCTTGCTCCTTGTTCAGTGAAAGTCTGGAAAAAGGCTATATTTTGTAAATGGGTGTGAGGGACAGCAGGATTCCTATATAACAATTTGCAGGTGAGATATTAATACTTCATGATGGGATAGATGAGGGATTGTTGCATATGAAAGACTTCTAGCCTAGTAAAAAATCATGTCAGGGCACAATGTTAAATGGGAAAAATAGGGAGTGTTTGGGGACAATTGTAGTGAACTATGCAAGATCAATCTTGGATTGTAATCACATTAGCATGCCACCCTACTACTAGAGCTCCCACTATTTCAAAGAACAAATTCAAAGGCACTTTGCCACCCACCATTAGAGAAGTTCCAACTAAGACTAGATTCATAGAAAGTTCAACTGTTGTCTCAAGCTGGAAAAGCCACACTAATAGCAGCCCTGGCACAAACACCTAGCTACTGGCTCTTACTCATCTTGTATTCTATGGGTGTGGTGAAATGGATAGATGCTATCCAATGTACAAGTGTGCTACTAGTTTTCATTTCAAGTACCCACTTGTTAAATGGGAAATGGTAAGCAAAGCAAAGGAAGAGCTCAATATCAAAGCAATCAAAGGCATGAATTCAGTAATGTTAGCTCAGTAGATTTGGAGATGTGAAAAAAGGGGTCCAATGGAGACAGCTAATTGCAGCCAAATATGCAGAGCACACCCATGACTGGCTCCTCATAGACTGCTCAACGTCATCTGCCATATGGAAGGCAATCCAACCTCAGAAACAAAAAGGTGGAAGCTTGCAGTAGATTTCATGTTTGGGATGGATCTCAAGCAACGCTCTAGCAGGACAAATGGGTGAGAGATTCTAATTCATCTTCAGCCATTCCAAGGATCTACTTGCTGGCCAGAAACAGGAACATCTCAATAGCATAATCTAAGGTTCCCAAAAAACATCCTAAAAATTCAATAGGAACCTGAATAATGTTGAGGCCTCAAAAGCATCCCATTCCATTCATTGCAGATCCTAGTATACATACAACAGATAATGGGCAAGATGAAATCATATGGAGCACTTGTTCTTCCGGCTACTTTTCCCTTCTACATACTGCCAGCTCTGAGTGGAAGCTTCCAACCCTTCTGAGGTTCAGCAATCACTTCGACAGCAGCTCAACCAAATATTCTAGCATGTGGTGAGCTTACAAAGAGGCCAAATCATAGTAACCATTTATGGGAACTAGGTAACTCAACTGAAGAAAGATTGAAACCACCTCTTGCTTCTTTGTAGCTTCAGTAAAGAAGTCTGAAACATGGCTCTATGAAAGTTTGATCTGCCATTATGCATGTTAAGGTAGCTTCTCCGACAATGGTTCTCATACCCCTTCCTATCATGTGGCAAGAACTCTAGAGAACAGCCATTCAATACCATTGCATTGAGGCTGAAAAATAATACAAGAACCTTAAGCAGCCAAAGAAGCACATGATGTGGAGCGATTGTAAAAGCAATTCATAGCATTCTCTTACGGGCTGGCACTTCCCAGAAGTCACCTCTCTTCCCCAGCTCCTCCATCCATAAACACTGGAGCAAAGGTGATCCAGTTTCAATCATGCAAACTATCTCCTATGGATGTTTACAAGCCCCCACCAATTGGCTGGTCCAAGCTCAACTTTCAGAGGTCTTCCTTAGGAAACCAAAGACCTACTGGTATAGGAGGACCCCAAAGAAATAGTGATGATTAGTGCATGATTGTCTGCTCAGAGCCAAGTAGTTCCTGCATCTCCAACAAAGCTGAGGAGACAGCTCTATTGGCTGGCATGATACTCCACAAACAGCACACTACCAGCCCACTGCAAGTTAAAGGTGACTCAGATCATGAGCTGGGCAAGCCAATCCTTCTCTCCTCCATGGAGACTGACCATCTTTGATAAGCTCTTGAAAGTCATGTCAGATTGGAATGAGGTCTGGTCTAAAGTACCCAGGTCAACAAACTTCTTTGCAGATAATCTTGCCAACCAAAGAGTCAACAGAACGGAAACTGTCCATGGAAATTCTTTGTCATTGTAATTTGTCATTTGTACTTTTTAGATCAGAAATAAAGAATCGCCATTTCCAAAACTGAGCACATTCCAATCCCAAAATTTGGTCAACCTTATAAACCAACAACATGATTTAACAATTTCAATATGAGAAATACCAGTACATGAGATGCTGAATGGGAGATCACAAAACAACAATAATCAGATCTTAGCCAATTAGACAACACATTGCAGGAGTATTATTTTCCCCCCCATTTAGGGGATGAATTGATTTGGATTGTGGACCAAAAGGGTAGTTTCACTGTCTCCCCAGCATATGAAAGCTGTCTAAACCAAGATATGTTTTCATAATGCCAGCATTGTTTGGGATCTGAAGGGACCACCAAATGCTAAAATATTTTCTATGAAGTGCTCTCTTGGGGAAATTTTAACTAGAGAACCTCACAAGAAGGAGGATGGGTCTACCAAGTACTCAATGCCCACCAAGTAGTAGGGAGCCAGAAACAGTGATTCAAGTTACTGTGCACTACCCTTTGTCTTGGTCCATATGGGAGTCATTCTATAAGAAGTTTGAACTCTCACCTTCCCCCCTGCAAACCTCTACAACTTAATCACCTCCATGGGGGATTTGAGAAGAGAGAAATGCCCAAGCATTTCAAATAAAGCAAGACCAATTGAGCAATTAGTGACTGATCTCACAGAAAGAGTAGTAAGATGGTTATGCTCTATGGATGAATTCAAAGATTTTTGGTGGGACAATATAAGAAATTCTTGGAGATAAATTGCTGGTTTACAATGGGACCTGATTTTGCACAAAACCCCTCCATTGGGGAAAATTAAACTTACTTTAATGGGGCATCTTTTGGACACCACTGACCAGCTGGTTATAGTGGGTTATTCAGAAATAATAATGGAGAAACTCTAATTACATTCTCGGGACCAGAAGGCCATTCAGACTCTAGTATGACAGAATTCATGGGATTACTATACGGAGTAAGAATTTCAGAAACTCCTCGGGACCACTGGAAATTGACTCAAGCATAGTGATTGGATGGGGGAAGTGTTCTACTGACCCACTGTGGAGATTTAGAGTTATATTTAAGGAGATATTTGACATACTTCAAATGTTTAGTTGAAATTGGAGTTGTATTCCTAGATGTGTTAACTCTGATGCAGATAAACTAGCCAAAGAGGAGGTTCATTTACAATTGCTTCTTGTTAGATAACCCCTCCATCTTGAACTTGTCTCTTGGAATCTGTATTTCTTATGGAACAAATGTCATTTACAAAAAAAAAAGTGAGATCTTTCTCACGTCCAGGATTACACATAACAGACCTAACACATCACAACAAACTCCAAATACAGTAAGACAACAATGGGGTCTCACCTTAATTACGTCATGGAGCCCACAACCCAAATAAATTGGGGAGCACAAACTAGGCCTTGGCCTCACAAACACAACATGCTCTAATACCATAGTGCAGACAGCACCATCTCAAGATGATCAGGCATTTAGGAGGCTTATTGCTCAATAACTCAATAACATTTCTAAAGACATTTCAATGTGAGTTCTCAGATCTATCTTGTGTGACTTGCATCATTTCTTTTTTTTTTTCTTTTTGAGAAACTGTGACTTGCATCCTTGACGAAGAAATAATGATAAAAACAATTTGATCGAAAAAATCAGGTTCTAGTCAAAGCCGGTGACTAAAAAATTGCCACTTCAGGAAAAAAAAAAAAAAAGAGTTTCAAGTAGCTAGGGAATAGGATCTCGTCATGCAATAAAGAGGTTCACTATTATTTCCCACCACAAGACTAACACAATCTCCCATCAAAATCTTTTTCTGTGTTGAAACAAGATTAGGACCATGATAACCTGCCCCCAACACGCACCTATCAAAATAAGGAGCAACACAGTTCGCACAGGTAAATGTCTTTCAACCACATAAAAATATTTTGTTGTTTTTTTGGAAAATAAACCACATGAAACATCGAAATTTTAGAAAGCATCAGTATCTGGTCAGTACTGCTGCTAAGAGTTTCCCTTATATGAAAGATTATCTCACCTGAAGGATTCCTCCTTCACTAATCAATAACCCAATAACATTGGACTTTTTTAACTTTGGCAAGACATTTCTGATATAGAAGTCTGGAGTTGCAGAATTCTTGGGCGAGAATGTCGAAAATTTCTTTCTTTTCCTTGCGTCCTGAAGATTTTGAGGCAACTTTCTCACCACTAAAACATCATTTGCTAGTGCGGCTACGAACTGCTCCTCATCATAAAGGTATGAAAAACTCTTGAACTTAGAGCTGGATAGCAAATGAAATAAAGCAATGGCTAAAATGACCACCAGAAAAATAGCCACTATGTGCAGAAACAATAAAGGAAAGGCTGGTAGAAACCTGATACCCTTTGCACGACCACTTTCTTGGATCTCTGGAATGACAAGGGTGGCATTTAGAAGCCTGGCTACGGCAACAAGATCAGCTATCTGTAACGTACAAATGCCCATTAAAAACTGTCAATAGGAAGTGAAACCAAGAAAACTTCCTCAGAAAAAAATATGACTTCCTCAGGTAAAAGCATCCCACCGCAGATTGTATCTTCTCAAAACCACCATATATTTTGGCATAGATAAAACCATTGTTCTTTTCATTTGGAACTGCAATGCATAAATAAAATGCCTGATCATAAATTGTATCCAAGAGAAAATAAAACTTGGCTATTTGTTAGTTCCTGATATCAAGACAAATGATATTTTATGTGAAAAGAGAGGAATTTAACAAAAAAGAATAAAGAATCAATGAAAAATATTAACATTTTTTTGAAAATGATGCTTTTATTAAGGGCAAAGGCAAGGAATCAAGGAAATCACAAAATAGCTTCTATCATAACAAGTTGTCAAGGAGAAGCCCATTATTTAGCCAAGGCATTGGCTTTTCTATTGGCTTATCTTAATATATGAGACTAAGAAACTACACAAGAAAATGCCAAATACATATTTCGTCAAGGTATCACATGAAACACCACTAGAACGCCCAAACAGCATTTTTTTTTAAATCACTAAGTCCTGCACCCGAACAGCATTGAACAACATTTGCAGAGTCAATCTCTACTGAACAGCACCCAACGAACATGATTGACAAATACGCAGGCCGTCCCCAACAATTTCGGTCCCTTCTAAATTCCAAAACCCCCCCAAATCCAGCTAGTCATGGATTGCCTTTCAAATAAACATCTACATTCTGCTTTAAACCACAGCTGGAGGAGACCACTAGGCTATAGCTGAAGGGTGAACAATCCTAATGTCAAGACCATTACTCCATGAAGAGTGCAATATAGAGATAAGTATACTGGGGAAGCTTTCCAGCCATGATAACTGCTAAATTCAAGAGGGGGTTTGACCGGCTCGAGATGAAATGGCTTGAAAACAACTTTTATTCCTCTCCCACCAGATGCCCCATGGGACGAAAATAATGCAGTTCTTATACTAAGCAAACCACAGCAACACATGCAAAACCTCCAAAGAAAATAAAAGCTTCTTGAAAATTAACTAGAAAAAGAATGAGAGGTCAAACTTGTTATGGAATAAGATCCACACAGCCTCGCGTCTGTTCCACACACTTTTCCGGAGAGCTTATAGTGAAGGTGACTCAAGGAATGTTATGGGATGGTACTGCCAAACCTCAGCCCCACCATGGAGACTCTAATTTTAGCCTTGACTTCATTTGTTAATGAGTGGTCATGTATTCCCAAGTCTGCCAACACTGGCAAATACATTGGCTAAACAGGGAGTCACTCTTACGTCCATTGAGGTAAGGGTAGATGCCCCTTTTGTATGATGATTAATTCATATGAATAAATAAATATGAGGTTTCACTATAGACAAGTAAGCGGAGGGAAAGTGGCTGACATCTGTCTATCCAACCTTTCGTTTGGAGGGAGTGCTCTTTCTTCATCCAATTTGTCCAGGCTTCTAATGTGCATTTGCAGCAGTCTCATCTGAATCGTCGCCTTGGTTCTCTCCACTTTAACCCACTTGATAATCTTCCCTTTCATCTTATTTAATTTCTTTGCTACTATGCCTCCTCGGGGTCCTTCGGGGGCTATTTCAGTCCACCATTGTTTTAATTTATCCTTGAAGGATTCTTTCGCCAGCCTATGGTTTTCAAATTGGAATGGCTTTTTCCCCCAAGCCGCTATCTTTGTGTCTAGGAGGATAGGCCAGTGACCTGATACAACCTTGCTGATTACCTTTCCAGAGCAGTCTGGATAGATTCTCAGCCATTTCGGGCTTGCTAGGATTCTGTCTAATTTGGACAGAATTGGTTGTCCTTGATTATTACTCCAGGTAAACCTTTTCCACATGGTTAGTACTTCTTCTAGAGAGAATGCATCTATCAGGTCGTTGAAGGACCTCATTTGACTGACGATGTGGTTTGCAGACGGTGATTTTTCCTATATATATCTGACGGCATTGAAGTCGCCGGCAATGATCGATGGGTCATCCCAACGATGAAGCAAATCTTCCAGTTCCTCCCTAAATTGTTGTCTTCCCCCATTTGAACTCAGGCTGTAGACTCCATTTGCGCACCAGGAGTTGCATGTAGTTTTGTCACACAACTTGAGCCCCAAGCAATATTCACGATATTCATCTTCCATCATGTCTACCTCATTCGGGTTCTAGGCTATTAGAATTCCACCTGCAGAGCCAACTGCATCTACCGATTTGAACTCAGGCCGTAGACTCCACTTGCGCACCAGGAGTTGCATGTAGTTTTGTCGCACAATTTGAGCCCCAAGCAATGTTCACGATATTCATCTTCCATCACGTCTACCTCATTCGGGTTCTAGGCTATTAGAATTCCACCTGCAGAGCTAAATGCATCTACCGATTTAAACTCAGGTCGTAGACTCCACTTGCACACCAGGAGTTGCATGTAGTTTTGTCGCACAACTTGAGCCCCAAGCAATGTTCACGATATTCATCTTCCATCACGTCTACCTCATTCGGGTTCTAGGCAATTAGAATTCCACCTGCAGAGCCAACTGCATCTACCGATTTCGGTTGTGGGTCTTGGAAATTTACAATGCTTTGTACGTGTAAGTCTGTCATCTGGCTTAACTTAGTTTCCTGAATTATAACCATGTTCATTCCTTCCTATCCTTCACGTTACCTCTTTTTAAAGAGCCGCCAAAGCCCCATATATTCCATGAGATTAGCTTCATGGGGACGGCTGGGGGTGGAGAACTCCTCGCTGAATCACACAACCCCTTCCTCAGCTTCGAGACGGTGCTCTTCTTCCATCTGCTCTGGCTGTGCGCGTGTCCTCCATGGCCAGCTCAAGTTCTTTGATGTGCTCTCTTGTCTCTTCCGAGATTTGCTCTAGCTGATTCTCTGCTCTTTCGAGCCATGCCAAGGAAGCTTGGTCTATTTGACTGGCGCTTAGGTGGCAAGATGTTGGAGTAGTGACCACGTTCAGGTGGTAACAATTGATACGATTTCTGGGGCGGGTGTAGTTTAGCTCGGATGGATTTGTGTTCGGGATTGTATCAAGATTGGAGGGTGGACTAGTGTTGTGGTGGGAATTTCTGGGGGTGATGGGGGGTTCTCCTGCACTGCGTCTTCCGGCATTGGGCGCTGATATGGTATAGGGCACAAGTATTGGTGTCGTCTCGGTGGCATGTTGCATTGACCGAGGATGGATGAGGGGTCAGATGGGCTGATTTCCGGGTGTTTGGGGATGTCTGGGGTGGATTCTATGCAGGTGAGGGTGGGAACAATGTGGTGTTTTTCTGGTGAGGGTGAGGGGGTGGATTCTTCAAAGGTTCGTTTGTATCGGTGGTATGTTCGACCAGCCGCAGGTGGGGAGGGGGTAGAGCTTTCGCCTTGCTCCAGAGAGAAGGTGGGCTTTAGGTATGAAGGACAGACGCATGCTGCATGGGGGCTATTGATGGACCAATCCATGCTTCAGTCATGGAATAGGTATCGAGGCTTGAATTTGGAGATGTTTCTAGTAGGTGGAAGAGGTTGGGCGTAAGAGGTATGGTTATATCTTGTGGTTTAAAGGTAGGTACTGCAGCAGGTATGGTGACTAGTTGTGATGGGGGCGCAGGGGTTTTGATTGGCTGTGATGGGGGTGCAGAGGTTTTGATTGGGTGTTGCAGGGAGGCTGGGTTCTTATCTGGCCATAACAGGAGAGTTTTTGGGAGGGTATTCGCCTGGTTAGCTGGTTTTGCCCACGGAAAGCTAGAAACGTCCTGACCTGTGTGCACCTTTACTCCATCTATCAACTTTTCTAGTGGGATTTGATGTCGCGCATCAGAGAGGTATGAAGGCAGGTCAGACTACTTTGGAATTCAAGTTTGAAACGTTTGTTACCGTTCCAACCCGCCAGAGATACCTCCATTGAGTTACCTTCCAGGCTAGGTGAGTTACTCGGTGGGTGACTCAATGCTTGACTCATCTTCTTCTTCTCCTCCGTCCTCGCCGTTGTATCGGAATTCTGATGATTGGAAATTCTCAGCTCCCAACTTTGATTATCTTCATTCCTCCTAATGGTTTGGAGAGCGGGAATCAAATTCTCCCTCTTGCCGAGGACATGTCTTCCCTTAGGACTGTTTCAAACTCCAGGCATTTTAGTTCACCAAAGTGACCAAATATGTGTTCTATATTCCTGGGACCCAAGAGTTCAGCCAGTATGCCATGTACCTCCAGCCACGACTCCGCACTCAACTATATGCTTTGATTCTTCCATCCTTGGGAATATATCAACGTGTCCTTGTTCTTCTCGGACCAGGCCTCATTAAATAGTTGCTTGTCTCTTGCACTTTTCATCCAAACCAGCCATCTTTGCTCTCCAAAGGCGGAGATTGTTGGGAGATAGCTGAGAGGGTTGGAATGAAGCACCCACTGAAAGATCTCCACTCCTATTCCTCCTCTGGCAATGTTAACGACTGTCACTTTCTCCAGTCTTCCACCCCTTTCCTCTAGTTGTCCATTAAAATAGGAATAATCTTGGCGGCCTCTTCCACTTCCTTCTTCCCTGTATTTGGTGCATCAATGGGCTGCCTCTTACTATCCTCACTCGGCTAGGCTTTTGTATAGTCTGCTATCTCCACCATGTTGTGTAGCGCCTGCATGAAGATCGCCCAACTGAAATTCTCCTTCGCCTATGCCGGCATGTGTAATCTGGCTAGCAGCCTTTCATTTCTCCAACGTGTTATCGTGCACATCCTTCGTCGTCCCGAGGAAGTCGAGAAGACGTAGGTGTCTTCGCTAGTTTTAATGACCTTCTTCAATATTGCTTCATTTCCAATCTTCATGACGTTGTTCAGAGCTGACACAGTCTAGAAGAGTTAAAGCTAGGAATCTGATGAATGATTTCTTTTCCCCCTTGGATATGGTGATCTTAACACTTCTTCCACTTCATTTCCAACTTATCGACCCATCATCAATCCTGATTACCGAATCGTCAAAGCGCAGATCCCTTGACTTTAGTGGTCTCCTTTTATGACCTCTCCTCTCAATTGTAATCCATTCGCCTTCTCCTACTGCAATTTCATCGTCCGGAATCAGCACTTCTGGCTCTTTACCTTGAGCTCTCTCTCCTCCCGAACGATCATCAAGCCTTTCGTCCTTCTCTCTGCTCCGCTCCGCTCCATCCACCTCCCTCTAGATCGATTTCAGCTCTAGTAAAATGTGTGGAATGACAAAATCATAACCCAACTATAACATTAAAAAACGAGTTGAACATGCCATCTATTGCCAACGAAATGCTTTTTTAGTCTATTTTAATTGAACTCTCATACATCCGAAATGGCAATTCATCATACGAATAAATCAAAGCCTAAACTAAATAATAAATCACAATGTCACAAAAATGAGAATCATTTTAACTTAACACAAAATAGAGATAAAACATGAAATAGAGAGGTGAGCGACTTACGAGGATATGTACTTCGTGGGTTAGCAAATGGCTGCACAAACTCCAATGACTTAATATCTCCCCATAGCTTCTTGTAGCGCAACGTCTAGACAAGTAGACAGGGACAACCTATCAATTTAAGTCACAGTTGTACTTCCTCTAGGAAACAAGGAGGGATGAAACCAAATGCAACCCTTACGTGTTTGCCAAATTTGAGCGTAAAGTCATCGTTAAGAAATGATGTGGATCGGACTTGAACAATATCTCCGCTGGAATATCTGGCAAGGTGAAGGTGAACGAGGAGAGAGACAGAAGAGACAAGGAGAGTAACCAGTGCAAACCATTTGATCTTGGACTTAAATAACATTTTATAGAGCAAATAGATTATTGGAGGTGATCAAGAACAAATTCAGGAAGCAATCATAAGTAAGATTGGAGTTGAGTCTGGCTATCATGATAGAAGAAGGCAAGAGACTCTCAGTCTGCAACTCTGACTACGCATGAGTGCAGAAAAAGCTGTTGTGAACATCAATAGAGAGAAAAGAAAAAAATTAGCAGTTGTTATGTTCAATTAGTCTTAACTTTGTGAAAAGGTTTTCGAAAAAATTAAAAATTGACAAAAATGAATCCCTACCTAATGACATTGAAAATAAAATAGTCTCTTCTAAATGACTTGATAAGAAAGGTTGAAACAAAAAAGAAGTTGCTCTATCACCACCACCACATATACTTAATTGACCATCATCCTAGTTCCTTGACTCAATTACAGGATAAAAGAGATGACAGTGAATATTAAATCACATTTTAAATAAATTATAACAAAGGAGACAAAAACTCTCAATGCATAGGCTCATATGGATGAATCAGTTTTTGAAAAAAAATCGATGGATCAAAATATAAAATCAATTATGGAATTCTCATATAAGTGAGGTAACAAAAGTATATGAAATAAAGCTCGTTTTGTACCTCCATGAATCATCATTTAAGGGGTGAAAACATTTTCTTCAAGTAAAATCACGTATAAGTCAGACAGGAGTTAAAACCAAGTTCCTATGGAAGGTTTAAACTTTGTAAAATAAATTTAGCACAACAATGAGAACCATAGAAAGTATTGCAAACATCAAATCAGCTGAAGAACAATAAACAAGCAAAACCATATTAGAAAAGCATAATAGAATCAAGTATTAGTGACAGGAATTGAGTATAGTCTACTCCAATAATAAAGAGTGAAAATTTTAAGAACACAATCAAATATGAAATAAAGCTAAAACAGAAAGAAAGATGACAAACAAAAAAACTCAAAAAAATGAAAAAGAGATCAATCCGTTTATTTATGGTGGTGCCAGAGGAGACTTGGGGAGAGGGACAACAAAGGAACTTCGCAAGAAGGGAGGGGGCCATGGGAGGAAGGCTCTCATCTAATTGTACTTGGAGAGAAAAAAATCCTCTCTGGCTATTGTGGGAAGCAGCGAGATTTGACCTAGCTGAAGTTTGGTTGGGAATCATTGGTAATCAAGATATCGGAGAAGAATACAGCTCAATGCTCCTTCATTAGCATTCTTGCTTAAAGCATTGGTGAAATATTAGAAATGCTGCAAAAAACAGAGAAAGAAAAGTCTCAACATTGGTGAAAGCATTGGTGAAATATACTACCTATCCCTACTCTCATGTCCTAAATCAATTGCAAAGAATCTAGAAAGAATCCAGAGAAAATTCCTATGGTGTGGTGCCTCAGAAAAATTCAAATATCCCCTAGTAAAATGGAAGCAAATATGCAAACCAAAAGAGATGGGGGGTCTAGGAATAAGGAAAATGCATGACATGAACAGAGCACTACTAGCAAAATGGATTTGGAGATATGCAACAGAGAAAAAAGCCCTCTGGAGAGAAATCATTACAGCCAAGTACAAAACACCAATCCATGAGTGGCTTCCAAACGTGTTACCTAGTCACCACTTCTCACCTTTATGGAAAGCAGTTATGAAAGAAAAGGAAACCTTTGAGCCACACATCAGATACCACATCAGGAATGGCTCTCAGGTTTTGTTTTGGGAGGACCGATGGATAAAGGACCTTCCACTCAAAGACCAATACCCCAATATCTACCACATGACCAGAAGTAAAAATGCCAAGATCCAACAAATGTATCAAGGAAATGATGGTGGATGGAATCTCCAATTAAGAAGAAGGCTAAATCCAGCACAACAACATGAAGTAAATTCCTTACACGACCTATTAATATCGAAATATATCTCAAGGATTGGAGATGACGAAATTGTTTGGACACAAACCACCTCAGGTTTCTACACAGTCTCCTCATACTACAAGGCAATAGCTAGTCCAATTCCCACCACATCCACTGCACCCAAGCATCCAGCAAGATTAGCTTGGACCCTCCCAACCCCCAACAAAGTTAAGCAATTCTTGTGGATAGTAGCTCATAATAAAATATTGACATGTGATGAGCTAACCAAAAGGGGACAAATGATCATTAACTCGCTATGCAAATTTTGTATGCAGGAAGAGGAAACCGGCAGCCATATCTTATTACACTGTCCACCCAGCAGGCAAATCTGGACAGTTATCCTCCAAAAGTTCAGCATCTCTTTCCCAATGCCCAGCACCTATGCACAATTAGTACAATCAACATCCTCCTGGCCCCTCCCTAAAATAGGTAAAACCTTATGGGAAGCCTCCATGGCTGCTATTCCTTGGACCATATGGATCGAAAGGAACAAAAGAACCTTTAGCAACTCAACAACCTCCACTACCATTAACCATTTAGCAAACGCAGCCATTCAACTGACTTTCCTTTGGGCCACAACCTTCGGTAAAATGCCCAACTTACCTAGAGCATTACTTAGGAAACATTGGAGGGTGATCATCCTTTTTCAATCACACAAACCCCCTACCATGGTAGAATGGACACCACCACCAACAGACAGGATAAAGTTAAATTTCGATGGATCTTCTAAAGGCAACCCGGGAACAACCGGTTATGGTGGTATTATAAGAGATCACAACGGAGAAATTCTGGTAGTATATTCTGGCCCTCTTGGTTGTGCCACCTCCAATGAAGCAGAAGCTAATGCACTGTTAGAAGGAATCAAATTGTTAAAACCATTTTCGGCAAGGCAATTAATCATTGAAGGTGACTCAGTTCTGACTATCAACTGGGCAAAAAGAGCAGCCAACATTCCATGGAAGATCAAATACATCTTCGATGAAATAGAAGAAATCTCAGCAAATTGGAATATAACTTGGAGCTCAATCCCAAGATCAGCAAATTCAGAGGCAGATCAACTAGCAAAAGAAGGAGCTGAAAGGATTACGCAAGCAATTGGACAACAACTACCACTCCACTAGTTGACCTCGTATGATAAACTGTAATATCTATAGCATCTTTTCAAAGCAAAAAGCTAGTTGATGTAAAAATGTAAACAGCAACATGCTAGCTGATGTAAAAATCAGATTGTAACATTCTTTTTGAAAAACAGAGCACTATTCTCAAAAAAAAAAAGTCTCAACAAGATGTTTATGGCCGCAATTTCTCAATGGGGATCTACAAGATGAAGTAGAGTTTGACGAATTACGGAACCGAGAGGACGCATGACATTGGGCTCATTGGGTGTTCCAAGATTCATGAAAAACAAGAACAAGCATTCCATGAACTTCCTATTGGACAAACAACAAGAGTTTCCAGGTGCTCCCTTCCAATTCATACTGTGATACACTAAAGGGGAACCAAAAACCACATGGGAAGAATTAACACCTGTCGTTGTGGATCAGAATAATAGAATCCCAACTTTGATCGTTAACCCCGAGTTCACCAAAGAAAGGAGGTGTGGTTTACAGAATTGTGATTGTGCACACGAGAAGACCAGTGGCCTCAAGACGACCAACAGCAATGGATCAGAAGAAACTGGAGACTTGCGATGCTACCCAATCTGCACATGTTAGGTCTAGAGGAGTGATTAATCACCCTAGACTGAGGAAAAGAAAAGAATAATAGCCAATAAGGAGCACATAGGAGATGTCTTTCTTATCATATCTGAATGGAGTCCGAAGGAGGTAGTGTCACAAGCTCTCTAGATCACCATCAATGGGGTCCTGCCACACCTTTGGAGCAGGGAAGTATTCCAGGTGCTGATTGGGCTGATTAGAAAAGCTATCAAGCTTGATGAGGAGGCCATTTTGAGAATGTGCATAACCAGGCTTTGGGCAAAGGTAAAAATCACAGGGATTCTTGATGGCAAGCTTTTGGTATCTATAAAGGTGGGAGAGCTCACATAAAGGCAAAAATCAGGGCTAACGAGAAGGGGCACCAAGCAGAAGAAAGGGAAAATAAGAATAACAAAATGAAGACGAAAATCATTAGAGGAGACAAAGGGGAGCCTGACAAGACAATAAAAAGGAGAAGTACCACAAGATTGTGAAGATGAGTGGAGAAGACAGAGGAAGGAAGAGCAAGCATTATTCTACCGGTCAAAAGCACAAGGAGAGATCGAGAAAAAAGAGGTTGTGGGGTTATCAAATTTTGAATCGGTTGAAAGAGGAAGTTTCCAAAACAAAGGAGCCACGACTGGACAAGTCTCCCAATGCAGATTGAGTGGCAGATCCAGATCCAAAAAGTGGAAGTTTTCAAAATGATGAGCGATAACTAGATGAGTCTCCCAATAATAATCAAATGGTGGATCCAGATTTAGACCCAAATGTCCATCAAATCCGACTATGGAAACCAAGCAAGCAGAAAGACAAGTTCCTATCATAAGTGAATCAGGACTCAGAGGCCCAAATCCCTTAGAACGTGGATGCAGAGAAAGGATAGGAGGAAGGAGCTAGAGTCCAAATCGCCATGGAAGAAGAAAAATGAATGTAGATAAGAAAAAACATATAGTGCATGAACACTAGAAGAGCAAGGGCACTCACTCTGCAGTTTAATTTGACCAAAAAGAAGATTAAGAAGGAACCTCAAGAACTGAAGCGCAACAAATGGAAGAGAAATAAGGGAGACTTGCTCAATACACAGTTCTATCCACCGCCTCCTTTTGATTTCACAAACAAAGACTAGATCGGAAGAGCATGATTCCATTATGTTGGAGAGAACCATCGTGAAGACATGGAATAGAACAAGGTTCAATGCAGATCATACTCTCTCATAAAGGCACCAGCAATGTAGATTTGTGTATGCACTACTATGGAATATTAGTGGACTAGACTCCCTAAGCAAAAGGGAAATGTTGAAGGAGACTGTAAAGCAGAATAAAGCAAAGATGGCATTCGTACAAGAGACCAAGAGATCACAGCCAGGGTAATTCGAGATGTGTGGTATGGAGGAGATTGGCATGGGTTGTTGCAAAAATTGAGGGTTCGCCTAGACAATAGGCAATCATCTAGAACCAAAGAGAACTGAAGCTCTTGGCCACAAAGCAAGGACAGTATGTCATTACGTGTATTTTTTTTTTTTTGAAATGGCTTAACATTTTACAATGTATTGCTCCGCGGGTCTCGGAGAGAACTTCCAATTGTGTGACTCTAATCGTGTCTCCCGTCGCGGTCACTTCCGCTATGTGCAGCGCTGACTCCCGACCATGTGATATCCATTATGCATTGGCTCCCTGTCGTGTAACTCTTATCGCTGCCATGGAGACTCGAACTTGAGACCTCCCGCAGCAATGACTCGGATGAGACCACCTGAGCTATCGCCTAGGGCTCCATCACGTGTATTTCAAAATCACTAAGAACAACAATAGTGGGCAGCCTTTGTAGTATATGGCCCTACCCTCTCAGCTCGATGGGGAGAAGTATGAGGGGAATTATTTGTTATTATTCAACTAAGGGATGCGGCATGGCTAGTGGGAGACTTAACATTATCTAGTTCAGCTCAAGAAAAAAAAAAGGATGTCAAATGATTACTGCTTCCATGATGAGAGGTTCCAGTGAATTCATTGAAGATAATCTCCTCACATATATCAATTTGTCAGGAGACCCTGTGACTTGGTGCACCTCCCCATTCTCTCCAAATTTGACTGCTTTCTCGTAACCAGAAATGCTTGGACCAACATGGAGCAACTTGTAGTAAAGGACTACCTAGAATAGTCCTGGTTGAGAATCAACCAAATTCATGGGCCCCCCCTCCCTTCCTGCTTGAGTCAACATGGCATCTAGAAGAAGGCTTCAAGGAAAAACTCAAAATACGGTGGGAAGGAATGAACTTGGTAGCTTGGCTGCCTTCAAATTCAATAAAAACTAAGATCCCTCAAAAAAAGGAATAGAAAAGGTTGCCGTAGAGGAAAAAAACTTTGAGAACGAGAAACAACATATCTTAAAGGAAATATATGAGCACAAGTGGGTTTGTTCAATCCGTGTAGTAGGGAGAGATACATTGAAGCAAACCTATGAGAGCCTTCTTGTCCAGGAGAAAATTTATTGGAAGCAGTGACCATGCTACAAGTGGATAAAGAGGGAGATAGTAATTCCAGGTCTTTCACTCAGTAGCATCGGCACATAAAGAAGAAACAGAATTGGTGCTTAAACATTGGTGGCCAGCACATACCCAATACAACTGAATAGGGGTGGCAACGGGTTCTCGAAAGCGGGGAAACCGCCCCGACCCTACCTGTTTAAAGTGGGTTCGGGTTCAATATTTAGCCCGCAGGGTGGGTATGGTTTTTATTCTTAAAACCCATGGCGGGTTCAGGTCGGGGACGGGTTTCACAAAAAAAAACAAACCCGACCCGTTTAGATATTTATGTAAAATGGAAATATTACAAGGGTATAAATAGAAAAATTTATAATCTTAATATTTCTCCCCTAAAATCTTTATTTGCCGACAATTAGGGGTTGGCAACGGGGTGGGGCGGGTCAGGTTTTTGGAAACCCGTCCCCGCCCCATGAAAATTCGGGGAAACCCATCCCTGCGAAAACCTGCCCCGCGAGTTTGCTTTGTAAACCCGTCGCCACCCTACGGGTCAAAAAACCGGCCCCGAATCAGCAAAAAACTGCCCCGCCCTATGGGTACCCGACCCGACCCGTCCCATTATGACATTTAATATTAAAAATTTTACAAATATAAAAAATTCAAAAATAAATATTATAAATCTGTAAACATATAAATACTTATGAATCATGTAAAATTAAACATTTTGTCAAACATAAAATTTATTAATATATTTTTATATTACATATTTACCTTTTAATATTTTATTTTTTTAATAAGTATTGCTGGTCGGGTCGGGTTTTTAGGGCTTAAACTCAAACCGTCCCCCGGGTTCCCCGAACCCGTGGACGGTTTCTTTGCTTGTTAAGCCTTCTTTTCCAAAATACCAAACCACCAGCCGAAAAAAAAAATACAAACTCAAACCCGCTTTTAAGAGGGTCGGGTCGGTATGGTTCCCCGTTAACGGAACCCGTTGCCATCCCTACCTACAATCCCTAAAATCACCGCTTGTCGAGCTTTTCTTTTCCTTTTGCTCACCCCTTTTTTTCCGATACCTAATTCAATCCCTGAAAATCGGCCGCTTTTTTAAACGCCCTGGGCCCGCTTGAGCTTCTTTTTAAACGCCACATGACGCCCGGCTGAAAAGCTTGATTGACGCTGGACGATGCCTCTTTTTAGAACGCCCCCTGCATCTTTTTAAACGCCTGGAGCCATTTTTTTAAAAAAATCCTATTTTGTTGAAAAGCCTTACGCCTTTTAGCTGAATCTCCAAAGCCCCCATTTTCCAGCCATTTATGTCCCCTTATTTTTCTTGCTTTCCCCTCTTCTTCCTCCCATTCTTCTGAAAACTTACAACCTCTTCTTTCATTCATTTTCTTGTCTTTCGCTATCCATGACCTTCCACTTCCAGCCATTTATGTTGCCAGCAGCAACAACGACATGTCGTCACTTGCGACCATGACCTTGCTGATGGAAATACAGCCTCCTACAACTTCGCCAAAATGTTTTCTTGACAGTAATAGTCAACAACATCTAGTCCAGCCCTCTATTCAGGAATATTTTTATTTTTATATACATAAACGGGGCAGGTTTTTACGGGTTCGGGGCAGGTTTTTTTTTTCATGGGGAGAGGACGAGTTTCAGTTGCAAACCCACAGGGCGGGTTTTCACACGTATGGTTTTCCCAACTTTTTCACGGGATGGGAACGGGTTTCTAAAAACCTTCCCCGCCCCGTTGACACCCCTACAATTGAAGTGGTTGGAGCTTGTTTAAATACTTTGCAGATTCATATAAGGATGAGGAGATTAATCTGTCATTTCCAGAAGTAGTGCCCCTAAAATCTATATCAAGGGAAGCAACTCAAAAAGTTATCCGACCCTTTACTTGGTAGGAAATCAAGGAGAACATTTTGGCCTTACCAAATAATAAAATGTCAGCCACGATGGTTTTATAATGAATTCTAAAAGGAAAACATTGATTTTTGCAGGCTGACATCATGAAGTTATTTGGATTTTTTTTTTTGAGGAAAATGCTTTGTTTTTATTGCATATATGAATGTCAAAGTACAAAAGGTAAGGTTACCCTCAATACATGTGAAGAGAAGTGTGCCCCTTCTTTAGCTAAAGAGTCCACCATTGGATTGGTAGCTCTAGGAATACATGACCATTCACAAACACATGATAAAGTTATTTGAATTTTCATGAGAAGGGGATTGCAGCAAAGAGTATGGGTTCTGCATTCATTCATTGGCTCCCAAGAAGGAAGGAGCCACACATCCAACAGATTTTCATCGAATTAGTCTTATCTCCAGCCACTACAAGTTAGTGTCGAGGGTGTTGGCATCAAGGCTTAGTGTTGTCCTCCAAAGCATCATAAGCAGCAACCAAACAGCAATCATCAAGGGCTGACAAATTCCTGATTCCACACTTATGGTCCATGAGCTAGTGCATCATCAGAAAGTGACAAAAAGAAAAGGAGCACTCCTCAACTTGATTTTGGAAAAACCTTTGAAAGATGAACCAGAGTTTTATTAACAAATTACTTGAGAGAATGGGCTTCCCACTCAGATGGAGGCAATGGATTAGTAGCTGCGTATGGTCTACAAGTTTCTCCCTTTTTTGCTCTATGAGTCTACCAAAGGGTACTTAACAGGTAAAAGAGGGTTAAGGAAGGGGACCCTTTGTCTCCTATGTTATTCAACATTGTTAGTGAATGGCTCTATGCTCTAATGTTGGAAAGACAAAGAAGGGCCGGATAGCACGGCTGAAAGTGCAGGACTTCAGGTGCCAACCCTTCAACTTCTTGACGACACAATTTTGCTATGTCAAGGAAGCTACTGCAGATGCTCAATACATTCCCACTTCTAAACTTGTACCAAGGCATGTGAGGCCAGAGCATCAGCTGGACGAAATCAGGGCTCTATGGGATTAATATGGAAAGAGGAGTAGTGATACATATGATGAGCATCCTCAATGCTCTTAACTAACCCTTCCAAGTAACTATCTTTGACTTCCCTTATATGTAGGACGAATGAAGCAGCAGCTGTGAGCCCCTGATCTTGAAAGATGTTAGAAAAGACTAGAAGCATGATCTCAAGCTGGCAAAGTCACCTTAGTTAACGCCACCTTGGCCAGAATTCCCAGCTATTTCCTCTTGTCCAGTCAGTTTGGTGGCTAAATTGGAGGTCATGCAATGTAAATTTCTCTGATGTGTAGCAGTCAATCAATTCAAATACCTGCTAGGCAAATGGGACACAGAATGTAGAGCAAAGGAGGAGAGTGGAGTGGGCACAAGAAGGCTCAAACATGTTACCCTGCCTTTTTGCAAAGTGGGTATGGAGAGACAGACATAAATGAGCACCACTCACAATGTAGACAATTAATTGAAGCTAAATGTGGAGCATTAAAACATCTTTGGTTTTTTGTGCAGAAAATCATATGCTGGAATGTCTGGAATAAGGAAGGCCATACTCAAGATGGAATCAGAGATTACTCAGCACTTAGGATTTCATGTAAGGAGAGGAAGGGCAGGAAGATTCTGGTAGGATTGCTGGTTGGGAAAGGAGCCTCTAGAAACCACATCTCGTCGGCTGTTTAGCTTGCTTGGGATAAAGAAGTGGTTGAGTAAGTTGTCACAAAAGAAAATGGTGTAAATTAAAACTGTGAAGGAACCTTAAGGAGGAAGTAGATGAAAGTGCACCTCTATTGCAGCAACTAGAAGAACAATATACAACTGGAAATGGAAACAATGAGACAATTTGGACTCGCACCAAATTTGGGCAGAGCTCAGTAGCCTCGTTGGTCCGGTCCAAACAGGTCCCAGCAAATCCACCTATTCCGAATAGAGTGATTTCAGCTTGGAAGCTCATCACCCCAATAAAAGTCAAACCGTTTGTGCAGACTGCAGCACAAGGTAAGATATTGGCTTGTGATCAGCTTCTCAAAAGGGGACAGGTGACAGAGAATTCTTTGTGCAAATTATGCAATGAGGTAGAGGAAAGAGGCACTCGCATACTTTTACATTGTGAGTTCAGCAATGATGTTTGGACAGGGCTTTTAAGGAAGTTTGGAATCAGCTTATGCAAGACTTGGCAGTTCGAGAAATTCATGCAGACCAATTGTCCCCTACCTTTTTGGGGGAAAGTCTGCGGAGAGCCATGCTTGTTGCTGTTCCTTGGCAGCTGTGACTAGAGGTAACAGCAGAATCTTTGAAAATAAAGCCAACAAAGTTAGCAAAGTCATTGAGTAAATCAGCCACAGCACCTTGCTTTGGGTTCAGAGCATACATGGGCTTACCCCCTTCCCACCTTTAGTCATTCGGAAATTCTGGCACAAGGTGATCCTGTTCAATGCTCCAAAACCTCCTACACTGGTAGAATGGCGGCAACCCAGCCTTCCTTCCTTAAATTAAATTTTGATGGGTCCTCTAACAAGGAATCAGGTCCAGCTGGGATAGATGGAGCAATTAGAAACAGCAATGAAGATCTTTTGCTAGAATTTTTTGGACGAGCTGGCCACTGTAGTTATAGTGTGGCTAAGGTCAAAACCGTAGTGGCTGATTTAAGGCTCTAGAAACAGCACTTTAAATGGCAAGCTGGAGATTTTTTCTTCGAAATGATGCAAGCTGGAGATTTTTTCTTTGAAATGATGCAAGCTGGAGATTGAAGATGATTCACAACTAGTAATTAGATGGGCAAGGAAAAAAAAGGCAACTCCTTGGAGGTTCATAATGCTGTTTGATTGAGTGTCTGATCTCTGTGTTGACTCTCATATTGTTTGGAGTAAAGTTCCCTGACCAACGAATTACTTAGCAGATAAGTTAGCAGAAGCAGGTGTTAACGAGGATAGTTTGGTTTCTGGTCAAGAAGTACATATTTAAAGATGGCTTAGGACATTGTAACCTGTATATACGTGCTGTAAATTATTTACTAATGAATACAACCTTTCACCATTTAAAAAAAATAAAGTAAAGAGAACAAATAAATGTCAAAAGCAAGCATCCTCTCCACCTTCTTTGTACATTCGAAAACACACATACACGCACACCAAAAAATAAATAAATTAATGAAAAAATCATTATTGTTGAAGATCAGGAGTATTTTGGTCTTTTCACCCAATGATTGACACAAAGTTGCTGCAATAATTCGAGAAAGTTAATATTTGTCGCTAGGAGACCATTGATGTAAATTTCTGTTTATTATAAAGCTTATTTAAGAGGAGGTTAGGGTGTCATCCAACTTCCAACCTGTCTCTCTCCCTGCAATTTACATCTTCTCTCTCCTCTCCATTCTGCTCAAGTCATATTACTTGCTATTTCAAAAAAAAATGGACTTAATAGCTTTGCAACATGTTGTCAGAACAGGGCGGCAAATTTTAAGGTTCAGAGAGTCTTTTTTCTTGTTTTACATGACAGTTTTTTTTCTTGTTTTATATTTGAATCTCCAATTTCTCCTTTGGGTGCAGGAAAAATCCTTCGGTTGATAGTTAGAACTAAATCGTCTTTTTCCATTTTCTACAACCAATACCATAGGGTACATAGTTCCTAGTGCTGTTTAAGTGCTATTATGCATCACACTGTCTCAAAAGTGTTCCTTTTTGCTGTTGTTGTGCTCTTCGATCTCCACAGCCCACCAAGAAGCTGCATGAATAGCCTGATTCTAGCTAGAAGAGCTCTTGCTTCAGCTTTTTTGAGCTAAAAGACCCAGCTAGTCCAAAACAAGCCAGAAGACATTGAGCAGATCTACCTCGAAGGTCCACCAATCCCTAGTGGATGCAGGTACCCAAGGGAGGAACCAATAGGAAAGGAATGCCATCTGTACAAAGTTCTTCAGTTTGCATACATCACCATACCAAGTGTTACAATAAATGTAAAATGACCTATTTGAATTCTGATTATAACTATCTATGCTTGAATTGAGCAGTGTCAGGAAATTCAAGAATGTAATAGTCGAAAAGTAGGTCTAGTCCAGCTAAAAAGAGGCACATAAAATGTTAAAGAAGGATGATCATACCAAACTGTTTGACAGTGCAAAGAAGCTTACTAATTAAGTCTTAATGAGGTAGTTTTATACCCAATCATTGAAGAAATTCAGATAACCAAATATCGCAGGATTTTCTTTAATTTGAAACATTCAAGCTTGATTGACATATTTTAGAAGAAACATTGAAAAAATAAGATATTGGAAATACATAAGGAAAAAAATTGTAAAAAATGACACACTAATTTCATTCTCAACATCCAAACCTTATACCTATTTTATGTATTAATAACCTTCCTTCCCATGCTATAAAATGATACTTCAGTACACTCTACAACAGAATTTCCTCCAGATGAGTGATTAGTTAAGAACCACACAACAATCCAATTTGATAAAGTTCCAAAAGAAAGAAAAACCTGGACTATTGGTTCTACAGTAAGAATCAGAACAAAAACTTCTCATAACGGCACATGCTAATTCCCTTTTTGCTATATGTAAACAATGTGTTAAACACACAGTACATGAACATGCTAATTCTTTTCCTCTTTTTAATAGAATCGCCTCCAGAGTGATCAAATCCAGGATAAAGAAAAAATCCCCACTGAAAAATTTTAAATAACAAGAACCTCAGAAGACTAAGTTCAAAGATAAGTCGCAGTTAACTGGTGATATTGAACAATGAAGTAAAATAAACCATGCTTCATTAACATTATAAAATAAAATTAAAAAGAAATGATGCTAACGTTGGATCTCTGCATCTGCGGAAACAGTAGTCCCAAAACCAGCAACCCAAGCAGACCCAGAGAATTAAGCTTTGGTCGATTTAGAACGACAAGAAAAAGAAATATTGCAGTCTCCAAGTTAGAGTTGATGTACAAAAGAAACCAGTACCTGAAGAACGCAGGCTGACTTGCCGGAGCTGTAAAAGATCGGGGAGAATAAGTGTGGGTATAAAGTATATTAGGTAAACTAAGAACAAGTAATGAGTTTCGTATTAAAGAGAAGGGGGTCCAGGATAGAGTATAAGGATTAGAAGAAGATTGTCGAATATGAGAGGAAAAATGAGCGAAAGAGAGAAAGGAGGAGTAGGACTAGTAAAAGCGATTGAAACAGGCCAGAGAAACATTACAGAAGAGATTCAGGATAAAAATGAGAAGTCCCGCTGATGGGCTTCCCTCGATTTAGAACATGTAGAAGAGAATTTTTTGGTTTGGATATCATATTAGAACAGAACTGACGAAAGACTCAATAGAATCTAAAAATAGATCTTGGGTGTATATTGTATAGTCTGAACTCCAAGACCAGTTTAACTTTTAAAAAAGTTATAATCTCTTACCAAGTACTCATTTCGATCCATTTTTATTCTTATTCTAAAATTTTGTAATTTTTTCACGTCATTTAAAAATTATTTATATTTTATATTTGTTATTTGCAGTCTATATTCAGTTATTTATTTATATTTTTCAATATATGTGCGGCATTAGACTTGGATCGGCCAGCTACTGCAAAAGTTTTTGCTTAATTAGACCCAATGCCTGGTCCAAATTAAACTCCACGAAACTCAGTTAAATTTAAAATGACGATTAACTGGATCATATACCCAATTTAATTTAAATATCAAACCATTATTAAATCTTGATTTTGATCAAATGAAATACTCTTAGACTTTTCTACCCCTTTCTTAAATCGACCTTTTTTAAGAATAATTAAAAAAAATAAAAAATTACAAAAATGACATTATTCCGAACATATTTGCCAAAATGTCATTATTCATCGTTTGAGCGATTTGTCAAGTTTGACCAACAGGGTCAAACACCACGTAGGCGACACGTTGGCCTGCAGACGCTACAGAGAAAAATACGAACGAGGTGGCTTTAAAATGCTGCCTACACCTAAACGCGAGGCAGCTTCGAAATGCCGCCTTTGTTAACGAATCCAAAAGAGGCGGCATGAAAATGCCGCCACAGTTAAAAATGCGAGGCGGCATTTCGATGCCGCCTCAACCCCAACTTAGTGTAATTTCGTATTTTCAACCGAAGGACTAAAACTCTAGGAGGTGGCATCACGATGCCGCCTAACTTAAGTATAGGCGGCATCGCGATGCCGCCTCGTCTTCTTTTTTAACCCCCCGACCCTCTTATTTTCTTCCTTCATTCTCCCAAATCGAACCACGCCGAAAAAACCTTTTTTCTCTCTTCCTTTCGTCCCTATTTGTGCCAAATCGAAGCAGTAAATCAGCGATTGGAGGCTGTGCGATCACAAATCGTGCGTTTCTCCCGCTGATCTTCGTCTTTTCGTTGTAAAAGTAAGTTATTTTTTTATTTTTCGTGAGTTAGAATTTTTTTGGACATTGTTTTGATGATTTGATGCACGTTTTAGTTGAAATCGCTCTTGTAGTGTATTAACCATGATTATGTTACGAATTTCATGTTTGTTGGTTGATTCAGGGTTAAATTTCATGTATTGCGTGGATTTGAGGTTTCTTGTGTTTAGGGTTTAGGGTTTTGAGGCTAATTTTAGGTTTTGTAACTAATTTAGGGTTTTGATGTTAATTTAGGCATTTTAAAACTTATTTAGGGTTTTTTATGTTAATTTTGATTTTATGCTATTTTAGGGGTTTTATGGTAATTAATTGATTTTATGCTTATTTAGGGTTTTTTAGGCTAATTTGGAAATTTGTATGGTAATGTTGATTTTATGTTAAGTTATGGTTTTATACGCTAATTAAGGATTTTTAATGGTAATTCAGTCATTTTTTATGCTAATTGAGGTTTTAGGCTAATTTAGGATTTTATAGGCTAATTTAGTATTATGAGGCATTGTAGTTTTCTAGAGGCGTTGTAGTTTCTTGGACAGTTTTCTAGAGGCGTTGTAGGACATAAGGGATTTGTGGATCTTGGATTAAGTACATTACGCCAAAAAGTGGTTTTGCATGAAGAATTATAATTCCAAGTTGTGTGGTGTATGAGATGAGTTGTGATTGAAAACTTAAATGTATGTTGCTTAATTTCAGTTGAAGATGGCAATCGTACCTGCGTGTTGTTATTTTGGTGGTGAATTTAATTTTGAGCACGGTAATGTGGTCGGCTATAGCTTGGGGACAACCAGACTTATATATCTAGAGCCGACGTGTTCGTTTAATACGTTGTGCACTATAATGTATAATGTTCTTGGAGGGAACCCACGCACGGACCATATTTCAATATGGTTGAGTTTTACGTGCAATGGTCGGTTGATGTACACTCCCGTACTCGATGACGTGTCACTGGAGAACGGATTAGGCATGGTGAAGCATGGGTTCCAATCAATGCTGGAGTTGTTTGTGAAGCGGGATACCTACTCCTATGAGATGGATAGTAGAAGAAGTTTGAAAAATGTGGGTGGAACCGGTGAAGGAGCTATTATGGTATACGGGGGGCAAGCTCCGGGCGAAGGGGATGAGAGAGTTGAAAGACCTATTGTAGAATTCAGCCCTGAAGAAAGGTGAGAATCATCACTTTAGCCTAGTTTAAAGTTTTACTTAATTTCAGCCAAGATTAGTTGTTGATGAAGTTACAATTGAATTCAGGGAACCAAGTGAGGACGCCACTGATAATTCTAGTAGCGAGGAGTCGTGGCCGGATCCAGTTAGAGAGGAAGTTGAGGAAGAAGAAGAAGATGTTGAATTACCCCTTCCTACCATGGGAGTCCCACCTCTAGAGGAAAATGATGCATTGTATCCCGATCCGTGGATAGGAGTGATGGACATGGATGTCACATATAGGAACACAATGGTCCCAGGCGTAGATGATGACAATGTACCCCCACCCGTCGGTGTTGGAGTCGGTCAAAGGTTTATGACTAAGGAGGCATTAGTGATGTACTTGAAGGACTACTGCATAAGTAGACATGTCCAGTTCAGGGTACATAAATCGGGATCGACGGTTTATTACGTTTCGTTGTAATGTGTTATCGGTGTCCATGGCACGATAATGGCGTCATTCAGTATGAAGTTGAACATGTGGAAAATTAGACGATGCAATGATGAACACACGCGTGTTTGAACGCCGAAGCCGCAAGCATGGACAACCGGTTGTGCACCTCTAGAGTGATATGTAACCCGATTATGCCCAATGTGAGGACAAGTTTCACTCTGTCTCCGTATGAGATCATTCAGCTGGTTAAGGACAAATATCATATTCAGGTGAGTTATAGTAGGGCATGGAGGGCAAGGAACAAAGCACTAGTTGCTGTATTTGGTGGCTGGGAGGAGTCGTACAACTTATTACCTCAGTTTTTTAAGGCAATCAAAGACACAAATCGAGGTAGTAAGTACAAGGTGATAACCACGGATGATGATGTGACACGCAGAAATTTTGTGCGGTTTGATAGGGCATTTTGGGCGTTTGGACCAACTATCCATGGGTTTCAGTTTTGTAGGCCCTTCATTAGTGTAGATGGGACTCATTTGTATGGGAAGTACAAAGGTTGTCTGCTGATAGCTACGTCGTTTGATGGAGATAACCGATTATTTCCCTTGGCTTTTGCACTTGTGGAGACAGAGAACATCAATACGTGGACTTGGTTTATATCATGTTTGGCGCGTCAGGTGGTTAGAGGGAGGTCTCCGATGTGCATCATCTCTGACCGTCACAATGGTATCATCAGAGCAGTAAGGGATGTCTTTCCACGCCCCCATAGACATAGGTTTTGTATACGACACATCATTGTCAATCTGAAGAAGCGGTACAGTGTCAAGGACTTGAATAAGATGGTATGGAGATGTGCGAGTGCAGAAACAGTGGCCCATTACGATCATGAAATGCAAATACTTGAAGAAGCATGTCCTGGAGCCAAGGCGGAGTTGACTGAGGATATGAGCCCTGAGCAGTAGGCCCTTGCATACGATGGGAACATGCCATTTGGGAAGCTCATGACAAATTCCTCTGAGAGTGTGAATTCTCTATTGAAGCGGTCACGGAGCTTACCTGTTCAGGCTCTAGCATCGGCGATATTCTATCGGATGAATGCATGGTTTGTACACAGGCGAGATAAGGCTGCACAGATTACAACCCATCTTTGTCCTTCGGTAGACGCACATTTACGGACTGTCGTGGATGATGCCAGACATGTGCACGTTGTTGCTTATGGTGACGGGATATTTCAGGCCGGCGAACACAAGGTTAACGTCATGTGATAAGTGTCCAAAAGACACTTATTTAGGCATGAATTATTGATCATAAATTCCTAATTTGAGTTGAGTATTAGCTTGAAAGTGACAAATATAACTCAAATACATGTTTTATGTCTCAGGTACCCGGTAAAAGAAGAAAATATGGATTCTGAGGGAAAATGAAGGAAAAAGGAGCAAAAACAAGCCAAAAAGAGAATGGCGCGACCGCGCCGATAAAATGGGCAAAAATTCAAACAAATCCTGGAAATTCCCAACGGCTACCAGAACCTGATAGAAGACAACCCCGGAATGTGAAATGGCGCTCTCTGTGGCGCTGCCGTGCCACTCTGTTTCCTTACATGGAGTTCAAGGCGCTAAATCGGGAAGTCGGCAAAAGTCTAAGGAGTGGCGCGACCGCACCAGTTCAACGGCTTAACATGGCGCGACCGCGCCAAGAAGAAACCTTCCTCATCTGTTTCTAGACTTACACAAGAATGGCGCGACCGCATAGATTGTGGCGCGACCGCGCCAAATAAATCCGCGGAAATTCTAATTAAAGTGGAAAAATTCCTTACCACCTAACGGTCATGAAAGCCAACGATTGGGGAATGTGATTTGGTGCGACTGCGCCACTGGAGGGCGCTACCGCGCCAAAGGGAGCTAAAAGCAGAAAGAGAAGTTGCCATTCGGGGACCAAGCAAATGTCTAAGGACTGGCGTGACCGCGCCACATCCACAACATAATTTTGCGCGACCGCGCCATGAGGTTTCCACACTTAGACGGATATCGGGTTCAGTGGCGCGACCGCGCCAAAATTTGGCGTGGCCGCGCCATTGACTCAACAGCAGTAAATACAAAAATCTCGGGAACCTGCAACCAAATCAAGTCCAAACTTGGGAGAAGGAGTCTCATACGTCTAAGGAAGGTGCCCACGAAGATTTTAAGGTAATTTACTTGAGTCCAGATGCATTGAATGATCCAGAAGAAGAAGTTAGTTCGAAATAGGAATCTGCTGCCAATGGAAGGAGATAAATCCGAATTTTATGAAGAACAGAGAAGGAGTTTCACAATTCCAATTGAAGCCAAACTTGGAACGAAGCTTTCCGGTACTACAAAGGATCTTTTCACGAAAATTCAGGTCAATCCAAGCCAGGATTCTCGAGTTACATATCTCCAAAGTGGTGGACCCGTGCAGGAGTGGGCAGCAGAAATCAGATAACTTCCTCCCCTCATATCTCGAGTTTCCCAACTCAGAATGGATTCAAACTTCGTGAGCATGGAAAGGACTACAAAAGGAAGGTCCTTATGTAATTTCATCAAATTCTGAGGTGGGGAAGTCATAATTCACACCCCTGGACAGAAGCAAAAATTACAAGTTCTGGACAGAGTTTCAAGTATAAATAGGGGTCCGAGGCAGAGCTTAATCATCGAGTTTTTTCAGTTTTCTAGAGTTCTAAATCTTGTATTTAGTTTAATTTCGTGTTCTTGTAGTTAGTGTGGAGTTGAGAGAGAGAGAGAGAGAAGGAAGAGATCTCAGTCAAGGAGTAGTTGAAGCGAAGGGCAGTCCTCAAAAGGGGGTTTTGTACTTTATTTTCTTCTTGTTTTCATGGCTGTAATCAATTCCTCTTTCAGTATTTGTGTTATTAGCATGGAGTAGTCTCTCTTTGTTGGGGAAGTCATGAACTCGTAGTTTGTTATATGTTTGAATTCTGAAATCTATAGCAACAAAGTATCCTACTTTTGTTTTAGAAACTGAGTTCATTGCTTATTTCTGATCTGAATTGATATTTGAAGTTTAATGAGGTTCGAATAGGGAAGTTAAATTTCAGTAGAAAGTTGGGTTGGTTATATGATTCTTTGTTTTCTAAAATAACTCGCTTTTCTAACTGGTTGTTTCCGGATTGTGATGGAGACTAGTGGAAAAGTGATGTGACTTTTTATGACCCTTGTTCTGAATAAGAGAGTTGATATTTATGCACTTAGGATTTGAATGTTTCCGGATTGTGATGGAGTTCAAAGAATAAGTGGAAGTTAACTTGTTTTCCTCACTGGTTGTTTCCGGATTGTGATGGAGATCAGCGGAAAGCAATTTGACTCATTAAACACTTTTGTTTTGAAAAAGAGTTGATCTTCAAGCTTTTATATTTATGCACCTAAGATCTGAATGTTTTCGGATTGTGATGGAGTTCAGAGATTAGGTGAAAGTTATTCCGTGTAACTAGGTTTTCAAAAGCTGAGTCAAGGTAAGGATACTTGAGAAATAAATTCAGAATTCTGCATATTAACAACTAGGAGGAATTGACACTTTTCCCCAACATCTCATTTTCATAAGTTTTTCTAAAAATTTTTCAAAATCTGTTTTCTTTTCCTGTTTTCACAAAACCCAAATTTTCTTCCCTCAATCAATAGGAAAATTTTTGCTTAGATTAGGCTCTCATCAAGGTCCATGTGGGATCAATATCTGGACTCTAAAGGTCTATATTACTTGCTGACCTAGTGCACTTGCTAGACACACAACATCATGCTTAAGGAGTGTACCTGTCGGTCATTCCAGATATATCAGGTTCCGTGCGTCAATGCCATTGCAGTGTGCGGAGCAATATATTACGACTTCCATCAGATGACTTTCGAGTATTATTATGCATCTACAAACGCACGGGTGTATGAACGAGCATTTGATGTGCCTACACGGAGAAGTACTTGGGTGCAGGAAGGTCTAGTGGTACTCCCACCAGGTCCGAAGAGGACTCCGGGTAGGCCAATGTCCACGCGTATTCAGAATTCTATGGATTGGAGAGATGACGACAGAGGACGATATTTGTGTAGTAATTGTAAGCAACCCGGTCAAAACAAACGGGCTTGTAAAGCCCCGTCTTCTGGCAGTGCAGAGAGTTCTCGTGCGGGGTCTAGGCGTCGGTAATGTATTTTGTTAGTTTATGTAAAATGTATAATGACATGTTTTCTGTTGGTTAATTTATCTTAGTTTGTTAATGTTACTTTATTTTTCCTACAGGTCGTGATGGCAGACGCCCCATTATTGTACGATCAGGACTCCCATAGGAGTGAGGCCATCTGGCATGGGGAGGTTAGTGCAGACTCTTGTACTTGTGATTACATTTGCTTTTAAACATAGGTTTTAAACATACACTAACAAGACTCACTCATGTTCAGGACACTGGATGCCTAGAATGCGCAGAGCATTTCCAGACTCTACGACATTGTCCCATGGACGAGCGGATGTTGCCGTATATAGAGGCCGCGGGGTTTGGTGCGCTACACAGAGTCCAATGGTTGAGACTGGACAAACCGCTGATTACCGCACTAGTAGAGAGATGGAGGAGCGAGATGAACACCTTCCACCTTGCGAATGGTGAGATGACTATCACATTAGAGGACGTGGCTGTCCTATTGGGATTACGTGTCGACGAAAACGCTGTGACAGGGTCAACTCGGGGGGATTGGATGGAGTTGGCCAGAGTCTTTCTGGGGGTCGAGCTTCCACCAGGAAGTTTTCAAGGGGGTCGACTGTCACTATCATGGCTTAGAGGCCAATTCTCATTCTGTCCCGACGACGCGACCGAGTCGAAGTTGGTGATACAGTAGCACGCGTGTGCGTACCTCCTCCATCTAGTGGGTGCGGCGATATTCTCGGATGGTAGTACCCGAGGAGTTCACATGGCATACCTGACACTGTTCGAGGATTTCGAGGCGGCCGGGAGGTACAACTGGGGAGCAGCCACGCTAGCCTTCCTCTACCGGGAACTCGCGAAGGCGTGTCGCACGGGAGTCGTCGGTATTGCTGGATGCCTCACCCTTATGCAGGTAGATTCTTCTTTCATAAAAATTGTTCATCTTGAAGGAATAGGACTTATCAGTATAATTTTTGTTTTTTGCAGTTGTGGGCGTGGGAACGTCTACATACTGGACGTCCGACACTCCTAGAGGAACCGGAGCTGCAGGGTGGCCCTTTAGGTTCCAGGTATGTACCTATACAGTTTAATCGTTATTTACACTTCCATAAAATCTTGGGTAACTAACTTATATTGGTTTTTTAGGTGGAACGTCCGACGGACGAATCCCACAAACCCTGGTGGAAACCTGGTGCTATACAGGACAGAGTTGGACCACCAGCGGAGCTATCAGGTAAGTTACTTTACGAACAAACAGTACTGACAATTCATACCCTAGCAAGTTCCCAGTAATAATTATTATATTTTTCTTAGGTAAGCTAGCAGTCGTACCTCGATTTCATGCAGCGTCTACCTGCTATCTGCGTTGAAGGTAGGCGATATCGGTTGTCTAGGACACCTCTTATTTGCTTCGAGATCGCCGAAGCTGCATGTTCCCCGATCGAAAGTGATGTTACGATTCGGGTTGGAGCAGGTAATTATTGCAACAGCCAAGTTCAATTTCTATTTATTGTTCAATGTTTAATTTAATAACTTTGAGCGGTGACTCCAATCGAAGGATGTCGAGCATGTTACTCGCATCTCGGAAAGGTCGAAATGGGAGGATTACGCTATACCACCGTGATTACATCGCTCGGTGGGAGGCGCGGGTGGAGTATGTTGTTATGGGCAGCCGGGCACACACCCCCAGACATGCGCCCAGTGACTATATGAGGTGGTATTTGGGGGCTACTCGACGATTCATAGCACCTCCACCGACTGAGCCAGCTATGGTATACTATCCTAGAGGTTATACCGAGGAGGCATTGGTACGTACTTTACTTTGTGAAATGATAATTTCTTTATTAACATTTTTAACTTACGTTTTTCTTTTCGCAGATTGGGTTGTGTAAGGAACGCGTGGTTGAGCGTCAACCATAGGGCAGCCTTATACCCATCATCCCGCAGACCCACACCGGCTGGAGATTGGACACTACCGTCGGTCGGTCTCGAACAGTCTTCCACTCTCGGAGGGAGCGATCGTCGGCGGCGGAGATGTGTCACATGCTGGTGAGCCTTCTCACGTGGTCGAGCCAGCCAGAGATAGAGCTCCACGGCGACGTCGTACAAGGCGTCGACCTACCGCTGAGACGACGACTCATGTCGAGGACTCTGACTTGGTTCCAGCCGTACCGGAGCCTACGGTGCTTGATCTTCCACCTGAGTAGACACCCGACATGGAGCCCGACCCGTCCCTTGAGCAGGATTTATACTAGAAGGCAGAAAAAGGCAATTGGTGCACCAGAGCCCAGTTCTGCCTTATGATTGTTTCTGTAATTTATATTTGTTATTTTTTATTATTTTTTATGTATTCAAATTTGTATACTTATATTTTATATAGTTTTCATTTATTTTTCATGATAGATGTGTTTATTTACTTTACAGTTATGTAGTGTGATCTGTTTTGGATTATGAATATTAATAGGTAATTACAGGTTGAAAAACAAACAAAACAAAAACAAAAAAAAAATTAACAAAAAAATTTACTAAAGGCGGCATTTAAATGCCGCCTTTAGTTAAAAAAGATGAGGCGGTTTTTCTATGCCGCCTTCGAAATTGAACTAAAGGCGGCTTTTATATGCCGCCTACATTGTTTAACTAAAGGCGGCATCTAGATGCTGCCTCCAACACGATACAGCCTTTGACCTCGAATTTTCGCTAAGTGTCTGCGAGTCGGCATCTAAAAGCCGCCTTATTTTTTCTAAATGAGACTGCGTTTTCAAGCGTTAGGCGATATTTCGAAGCCGCCTCACAGTTTGCTATAGGCGGATTTGAAATGCCGCCTCGTATTTTTTCTGTAGGCCTACGGATTCCTCTTTAAAAAAAATACGGCGACACGCTGGCGCTGCTGGCCAGCGTGTCGCCTACATGGCGTTTGATCAAGTTGGTCAAACTTGACCAACTCGGTCAAATATTAAATAGTGACATTTCGGCAAATAATTTCGGAATAATGTCATTTATGCAATTTTTTATTTATTTTTAATTATTCTTAAAAAAAACTTCTCTTAAACCTGCTAATCCGTTAAGAACCGGCCCAGTCGTCTTAAATGGTTCACTTCAGTGTTTGAATTTCGGGGACAATGCTCCAGGAACGTGTTGTATATGGAGACATTGGCATGCGTCGTGTGATGAATATTTGAAGGATCGCCCTTCCGAGCAATGTTTCTTGATGAGAACAGGAACCGGAGGCTGAATGAGGTGAGCTTTGTTCATTATTTCTTTCTTTTTTGTCTCTTTGTTACCATGTCCGCCAAACCCCCATAATCCATACTTCACCGTGCTCTCGCAGAGGCAATGGAGGATTCAGATGCTGCTGTTGGACTTCCTTATTCTCTCCGCAAGACATGTTATTGACATGCGCTTGAGATCCATCTACGACGCGAAGGATTGTCCATCCGGAATTCTGCACATAGCTAATAGAGTCGTGCACCTTAAAGAAGTAATGTACCACAATCTTGTCGTACCTGCACTGGTTGAATTAGGCCAATAGATGGCCTAACAATGTCAGACTATTAAAACAGAAATTGTTCCTTTTGCGGTTAATGTACCAGACTAACTTTGCTTCGATTTACTCTCTGTTTCTGTTGTTCCCCTGACAAGATTGGAGCTTCGAGGGCTGGACAGCATGGTGAAGCCTACCCATTTCGCACTAGGGGTTCAAGGAACACTTTACTCATAGAGCAGGGTCTCCGAAGTCATCTTAAAGGTCACCCCGAGATGAGCATTAGTTGCATTCTTCCTCCGGCTTTAGCTCTTGTATCGCAGGATGTTCTCAAGAGCGTCTCCAAATCAGTCAGTTGCATACTGAGCATTTAAAAATGGGGAGTTACTAACTGCTTGAAGTGAATTGGTATTCGCACATAGTTGGCTTATGAATATGGTGTATTCAGGTGCTGAGAAGAATGCCACCGTTCTGTTGTGCAGTCTCCTGTCCCTGTCCTTCTGCAGCTCTTCGTTCAGTGTATACTTGCTAAAATCATAGGTGTTGTGCCTAAAAGATAGAGCTTTTGGGTTCTTTTTCCCTTTAAATTTATTCTTTCAATATATATGATAATTTATTCTCTTCAATGGCTAGCGTTTCTAAAATTCAGAGTCAATTTTGTTACAGTTGTGTTGAATTCGTGGGACAGGAAGTCAAAATCAAAGGCTGATTTTGGTGTACTCTATGTTGAAGTTGCGGGCATTGAGATATCCATCACCCTGACACTAGGCAAGGCATGGAAATGAGGGTTAGAATTGTCTGTTGTTCCTTCTAGTTTTTGGAGCAAGCAACTAGATCCTCAAAGGGTTCTTAGGCTGATGCTGATTGATTGATGTTGTCCTACTCAGGTGCCTCTTGAAAATCTTGCATTTTGATGAATGTTTTGAGTGAAATTGAAGAATGTCTACATTTAGCTGCAACAAATTTATGGTTCTTCTTTGAAATCTTGAGCTTGTGGGCAGTGGGGTACTGGTGATGCTATTCATTACATTTAGATTTCAAAAATTGTGGAAACATTATATGGTTTAAAATGTTACTTGAAACTTAAACCCCTTCTTGTAGATTTAGATGTTGCATCTATTATCAATTGGGTAGGTTTAGAGGAACAAGAACACTTGCTGATTTTGTATGGTGGGTTTAAAAGATCTTTAAGGTTAATAAAATGCATAAGATTAGTGATTTTCTTGATAGTTTGACTTGTGAAATTTGAAATTCAATCTTTTATTAAGAGTCAGAGTTATCTTCCCAAGTCAAAAAGTAAACTTTTATTAGAAGTAACTATTATGCATGGTTATGTTCATTTTCATATCCCAGTCAACAATGCAGAGCACATTATGAAGGGAGTTAGACCGATGAGATATAGGCACATGGCTGCTTTCTTAAGAACAATATCAAACAACCTTTTGCTCAAGGTGCTGACCATGCTGAAGAAGGAAGCAGGGACAGTGAAGTTGATGATGCTGCATAATCCTTTGATTGGAATGGAATACCGAGAAAACTAAATGCCAAAAGTAGTAGGGTTCTGAAATTAGGTTTTAGATACAATTTGGTGTCTAACAATTGCATAAGTTGCAATTAGGTTGAACCCAATGAACATAAGATTGAAGAGCACCAATTTAAGTATGACCGTTTGCGCAAGAATAGGGAGGACAAAAAATGCAGTGCGAGAGACAACGTCATCGAACTTAAAAAAGGTTTTGCATTCTTTATTTGAAATTAGTACTTTTTTACTAGTGTATAACAAACTAATACATCGGTTAACACAAGATAAGATTTAAAACAAAGAAGGTTGAACTCGAAGGGGACTGAATCAAGCCTACACCAAGAAGAGGGTGGCGTGAGCCTTCTCAAAGTGGCGGCAAGGTAGGATGTGAATCCAAACCCTACTTGCTGGTGAATGGGGTATTTAGAAGAGGGTCTAATACTTCACACAAACCAACCAAAAGTAATAAACAAAGACAAGCAAACAAAGGATAACAACTCAAAAGTAGGAGGAAAATAATAACTTTCATTCAATAAGAGTGATGCCCAAACAAGGGCTGATTACAATGAATATATGGGATAGTTATCCTCCTCTAAGCATTCTTAATATGACACTTGTCAAAAAGATAAAATATGGAGTCCGATTCTTAATACAAGAAGAAGTCTAAAGTTTAAAAATAGTAAAATCTAAACATGTGCAAGTCCAAGCTCCAAGTCTGTGTGTGTGAAGTACCCCAAATGTGTGCTTTGAAGTACCCCAAATGTGTGCTTTGAAGTACCCCAAATGTGTGGTGTGAAGTACTCCAAGTGTGTGGCGTGAGGTGACACATGTAGGGGTATCTAGAAAATAAAGATCCCAACTACTAACCTAGTGAAATAAAAATCAACATAAACTACCAGCACTAAAGAGCTTTAATTCCTCTTTTTTTTTCTCTCTTAAGTCTTCTCAAATCGATTAACTAATTCTTCTACATCAGCCCTAGATGAGGATGATGTAGGACATGCTATTGCATTAGTCCCCCCTTCAAAAGAACTCGACCTCGAGTTCATATCTTCAAACTCTCCAAAGTATGGTTTCAAATAAGACATGTTGAAGGTGTCATTCATTCCATCCATTCTGTAGTTGAACTTTATAAGCGTTGGTCCCAAACTATTCTAATATAGCACATAATCCAATCTTCTTAGGTTTCATATTGTTGTACTCGTCCAGAGGATACTGAGTTTTGGAAATATAGACCCATACCAGGTCACCTTCTTCAAAAGAGATGTCTCGTTTGTGGCGATTAGCATATGCCTTGTATTTGTGATAAACATCATTTAAGTAGCAACCACCTGCTCATGAACAATCTTCAACCTGTCAACCGATATTTCAACGGTATCGGGCACATCAGAAATTGTGGGCAAAGTAACAAGTTGTAATGGACCCCTAGGATTAGCTCCAAACACAACTTCAGAAGGAGAAAACCCTGTGCTTCAATTCTCAGAATAATTGAATTCAAACTCAATTTTGGGCAAGTAAGAATCCCAACGCCCAAAATTCTTTACTTGAGTTTGAAGCATATTCTCGAAAGATCGATTCACCACTTATGTTTGTCCATCAATCCGGGGGTGATAAGCGCTACTAAACTTCAAAGTTGTACCCACTCGCGTTCACAAGTTTTTCAAAATATACTAATAAACTTCGTGTCTTTATCAGACGTAATAGAACTAGGAAGTCCATGGTATCGCACCACTTCTTTGGAGAAGATGTCCAGAATAAAGTGAGTTATTTTGCAAACTCTATCGACTACCACAAATATAGAATCTCATCCATGCAAGCATATAGGTAAGTCAACCACAAAATCATTTGAAATGTCCTCCTAAGGTGTCGTAGGTATAGGTAGATGGGTGTAAAGGCCGACATTAGAAGCAGTCCCTTTACCCCGTTGGCATATGTTACACCGCTTCACAAAATAGGAGATATCTATTAATAGATGGTTAGAAGAATTTATCTCGAATAAGAGTTAGAGTTTTGTCAATGCTAAAGTGTCTACTATTATGTATTTCTGGCATCACCAACGTACACATGGATCCAACAGGTAGATATAAGCATACACTATGAAATAAAAAACCATCATATATAGAGTAGGGAGGCTTTTCTTCACCAGCTTTCAATGCCATAAATATAGGGCTGAAAGTAGGATCAGACCGTTGCACTTCCTCGAGAGTATCAAATCCTAAAACTTCAACCTTCATGGCAATCAACATGGCATATCTTTGGCTTAGGGCGTCAGCGACTTTGTTGTTGGTGCTAGACTTGTGATGAAGTGTAAAAGTGAATTCTTGTAAAGAAGCAATCCACTTAGCATGTTGTGAACTCAACTTGTGTTGGCCATATATATATTTGAGAGCTTCATGATCAGAATAAAGCACAAACACTTTATGTAGCAAATAGTATCGTCAAAATTGTGGAGTTATCACAACCGCATACAACTCAACATCATAGGTAGAACACTTAGCAGCAGATCCAGATAATTTCTCACTGTAGAAATAAACGAGTCTCTTCTTGTTTTGGAAGCATCACACTCCACCACGAATAGTTTACCAAAATCAGGTAGGGCCAAGCAAGGGGCATTGGTGAGTAACCCCTTATTTAATTGGAAGTCACGATCAGCTTTAGTGGTCCAAGTAAACTCACTCTGTTTCAATAGGTCAGTAATTGGTGTCATAATAGCACTGAAGTTTCGAATAAACCTTCTATAAAAATTGGTGAGACCATGAAAACTCCGGACTTGAAAGATGGTTCTAGGGGGTAGCTAATCTCGAATGACCTATCTTTTCTTCATCTTTTGCTAATTCTACACTAGAGAGAACATAGCCAAGGAAGTTGACTTTTTGGACAAAGAAAGAACATTTAGCTGCATTACCAAACAACTCTTCGCGTAGTGACAAAAATCCTTAGGTCTACGAAGCGGCGCGACAGATTGATTAAATCGACTGAATTACAGAGAAAATTATAATTTTGGGTTTAAATTGGGGAATTTTGAGGGTGCGTTCTCCTATACTCTCTCTAATTTGATCTCCGTGGGTTTGTTGGTGAAGTTACTGCTTTCTACTAGTTGACGAATTTCGAGTCTCCAAGCGAGTGTGCACGAACGACGACAGATGTAGTTGGCCGGACGGAAGTATTTGTGTTCCATATTTTCAGCGTATTGACATCACCAATGGACATGTAGAGCTTCTTTCATAAACTGTGAATTTCAATGAACTGACGAAAGCTAGAACTTTTGGTGCATTAAGACTTCTTGAGAAAACTTTTTCGACCGAAGATTTTTTAACTCACTTTTTTTTGGGTAGAAGGTAAGGCTTCTTGGCGATCCTCGGCAAATCACAAACCTTTGAGAGAGTGCACACGAGTTGCAACGGATTTAGTCGGTCGGACGGAAGTATTTGTGTTCCATGTGTTTCATCTTGTTGACGTTACCGAAGTTGTGTAGAGCTCCTCAACAGGTCGAGTGCTACCGTAAGGATCTTCAGGTAGCTTGAGCAGAAGATAAATTTTTTCCACTTTAATTTTCCCCTTTAGGCTTGAAGGTGCAAATAGCCAAAGCTGGAATCGATCCTTGGAATGAGGATGGAGATCTTGTTCCCTAGGAGGGGGAGTGGCGACTTGGCGATTTACTCCTATTTCTCCTCCACCGATCCTCAAAAAGGGGATTGAAGAGGAGACTTTCCTTTTCTAACTCATGTGGTGCTGACAATGACGACGAGGCGACACGCTAGTGGTGACAACGATGATGTGGCGATGAACAGGACCCGAAATTGGGCTGCTGAAGGATGACTGCAAGAATTGGACATGCCGTTGGTAAGCCTGTAGCGAGCAGATGATGGGTTGATGGATCGGTGGGCTGATGTAGATGGGTCGTACAAATTTTGGCATCTACAGTTTGCCCCTTTCGAGAATTACTCGTTTGAGGAACGAGTAGGTCTCAAACACACGCACACACATTTTTTTTTTATTTGGACCCTCTTACTCTTTTAGGGCCGTTTATTTTTTTCGTGTACGTATTTTCTGTCCTCTTATTTTTTTAGGACAATATATATATTTTTATACACACAAATGTATATGAATAGATCTTTCAAACTTACTGGATAACTTGAAAGATCTAAAGGACAAACAACTAGTCCTAGAGACTATACTTAGAGAAAATAAATCCGAAACATTTAAGTATTATGATAACTATTACACTATGCCTACTTTGTTTAAACGTTTGCAAAAACAGGCTACAACATATCTCTCCAGACCTTTGTCACGAAATTAAGGTTTGTAAACAGGAAATTCGAGAACTAAATATAGCTTATTGTAAGCTATCTGATAGACTGGAGGCACTAGAAGAACAAAACATACAGCCTGCAGCTACATAGTAGTATTTACATCAGATGATACATCACTTCATATAGTAAAAGTGCTATGTACTCATTTCTATTTCTATAGAAGGCAAACTGTTTCTTATTTAGTTGCCTTAGTCGACAATGGTGCAGACTTAAACTACATCCAAGAAGGAGTAATTCCCTCTCAATTCGTAGCTCCCTCTACAGAAACACTACAATCCACTAGTAGAAACGCCTTAACCATCAAAGGTAAAGTAGATCAGTTGTACACTTGTAACAAAATGAATGGGCAAATGTCCGTTCATACTCCTGCAATAGTGGTCAAGAACATATCTCACAAAGTAGTTCTTGGCACTCTTTTCTTACAAAATATTTTACCATTTTCTGTGACCAAGGAAGCTATTATTTTCACACGACTGAGATCTCCCTACAAATTCACTTTCATCTCTACTCCATCACCTAGGGATTTGAGTACTCTAACTTCTGAGTTACTGTCATAAAAGGAACATCATTTATGTTCTTTAAAAACTGAGTAGAGAACAACACATCTCAACTCAACACTTAAGACAATTTCCTTTTTAGAAAATAAACAAGCCTTTCTAAAGGAGTTACTAAGGGAAGTCTATAGTGATATTCCCAACGCTTTTTGGAACCGGAAGCAATACATTGTTTCTTTACCTTATGAACCAGGATTTTTATAAGCAAATATTCCCACTAAAGCTAGACTATGCCAGATGATTTCTGAGTACCTAGCCTTATGCCAGAATGAAATAAATGAGTTTCTGGATGAAAACCTCATTAAAACTTCTTATTCACCTTAGAGCTGCACAACGTTTTATGTTAATAATGCTGCAGAAAAAGAACGAGAAAAACTTAGGTTAGTAATAAATTACAAGCCTTTGAACAAAGTTTTACAATAGATTAGATATCCTATTCCAAACAAAATATATCGGCTTAACCGATTAGTTAAAGCAGAGGTATTCTCTAAATTCGACCTTAAATATGGATATTGGCAAATTCAAATTAAACCAAAAACAGGTACAAAACTATTTTTGTTGTACCATTTGGGCATTACGAATGGAATGACATGCCATTCGAACTAAAAAACGCCCCTTCTGAATTTTAGCATATCCTGAATGACATATTTTCTCCATGTCACGATTTTATCATTTCTTACATTGATGATGTTTTGGTCTTTTCACAAACCATTGACCAACACTTAAAACATCTTCGCATTTTCAAAAAATTAATTTTGAAAAACGGGTTAATACTTTCTGAACCCAAAATGAAACTATTCCAAACAGAAATTAAATTTCTCGGGCACACAATTGCTCAGCACACACATACACCCTTTCAGAGATTTATCGAATTTGCTTCAAAATTTTTAAATGAGATCAGTGATACAAAATAGTTACAAAGGTTCTGAAAATCCCAGTAACCTCAAGACGTGTATTTAGAAGTGCACTTACAGAATTTCCTGTGAACTTAAACGTGAGCGCAGGAGTGTACTTACACCCGAAGACTGGTGTAATGACACTTAACGTTATACTTATAAGTAAAAGACACAGCAGAAATTTGTTATCGCAGTTAGGAACCAATCGTTCCTAATCTGCGGGGCATTCGGCCCAGGGTATTAAAATCCACTAGAAAGAGTATTACAGTAATCTAACAGATCGACTTACAGTAATAAGTTCTCCTCCCCCCAAGGATTCGAACAGCAGCCTCTTCCTAGTCTAGCTTCCTGTCAACACACTTCCACAGAAGCTCTTTGATACCCACACACTAAGTCTCCCCCTTAGTGTGTTCCCTATCACCAGGGAATCTCTTCACGCAGGCTTCTCAGGATGAGAACACCATTACAATGGTCAGTTGCTTCTTGACAAGCTCGTCGACCCATTGTTCAGCTTCTCCAACAAACACATAATATTTAGGATGTGATCATACGAGTTTTCTCCTTCTTGGTCCCCCTGAAACTCACCCTCTCTGAATCCTCGTTAATCACTACGTAACTCTTTCCCAGCACGTAATGTGCTATTAATACATTAGGGTTTAATCATGTCTAAATCTGTCTTTTGACATATCACATCCTCTATTACTTTCCTATCTCAACTAGGAAACTCTATCAACCTTATCACCAGTAATATTGCATGCTGATTTCTTTCCTATAGACTTTTGGAAACTTAATACTCCACGGTTAGGAAAACCTAGATATTCACGCTTCATGGTATATACTGTTGACTTGGTCAAACATCGGTTTTGTCGTAAAATAGCCAATCAAGCCTCTATGCACTAACATTCTTCCCCTTTGGCTCTTTTTTGACAAAACTCCTTGATAACCTTGACCAGCACACATCACAACCACTATTCCACATACACTCTGAAATCAGCTATATCACAAAACTTTCTGATGAACCTGATCCATACATATCATCAACATTATTTCACATCCATTCTGAAATCAATTGCATCTAATCTAAGTTCCATGATTCTTTAAGCATACAAATCTTTAAAAGCACAGATTCACATGGAAACACACAAATCAGAATGTACACAATATTCATATATCCACATCACATCAATCCTTCACACATACACATAGCAAGCACCAACTAAAAACCGCTTCACCATCTCATAGGTAGAATAAATAGAAGACATCACAAACATAATCTGAGTTACTGATTCCTTAAGCATTCAATTCCACAAAACATACCACAACCAAACCAAGCATCATTCCACATCACAGCTATCTTTCACCACTAGCAAGATGCCAACGACTATCACTACAACAGAATCACAAGGGTATAATTTTTACAAGTCTATTATCATCTTTTTCTCCCCCTTTTTGTCAAAAAAAAAATGCAACTCACCAATCCTCTACTGGGAAGATGGAGGTTGGTTGATCTTGGAAATGAGAGACTTGACAAGTCTCATTTCATTCTTAAGAAAATGATGTCGCTGGACTAAGTCATTCATCTCATTCTTTACACCCTGCAACCTCCTAGTCAAATAATCAAGAGTCATCTGATCGGTGGAAATACCTGAGGACGAGGAGCTTTGCAACACAGGCCGTGCTGGAGGAGAGCTGAGACTAGTGGCATTGTCCATAGATGGTGGGGGCATGAGAACTGAATCTGATGTATCCGGCAGCGGATGCACTTCTGGGTGATTATCTGGACCCTCATGCACAAACATATCCTCAATATGCTCATCTCGCAAAAATGATGGTGCCTCAGATACAGAAGTAACAGATACATCACTCACTACAGTCATAAGTGTACTGTCAGTGACGATTGCACTCAATGATACAGACACAGGTAGAGTATGCTCCTCACTCCCCCTAACCACAACATCAGGTACCTCACCAAGATGACCTTCAGAACCAGGAACTGTATCAACTTCTGACCCCTTTTCTTTGCTCAACATGCTTGTCTTGTTTCGTAACTTGTTCCTTTTGCTATTAACCGGCACTAATTCTGTGAGCCCTATGGGCTTCTGCTTGTTCAAAATGCCATGAATTAAAGACGGGAATGTGAGACACCCTTGCTTATCAGTCTGGTCAGATACTTTGACAATCTGTTAAAAAATCCTCCCACTCAGATCAAGTTGCTGTTCCGTGCCTAATCTGTACAGAAAATCGAGCATACTTTTGTGTACAATCCCTCTGTGAGTGATACAAGAACATCAAGGAACTGTTTAAGCGTAGTATCGTCCTCCATCAACCCACTCTCCTTTACCTGAGACGATCTATCAACTCCCGCGGCTGATGTCTCCAATGTGGGAGTCGTCGATTTCCCATAAATACCATCTTCTTCATCATCCAAAGAGGATACGGAAAAAAAAGAGAATAGAGGGGTTCGTACCTTTGCTACTGCTGGGTGAGACCGAATCGTCAGTCACTACTGCCATTTTGATCGCGCGTCTTCACTGTAAGTCTTCCCCTTTGTCGTTCTTCCTCCTGAAATTTGGACTGTAGCTCCGATCTTGAAAGACAAAAATCTCACTTTTAACTTTACCTTTTCACTCTCCCGAAAACACAAACTCATTTTTTATGTTTTTTTTTTTTCTTTTTCTGTGTACTTACACGTGTAAGTACACTTCTTGGTACTCTTTTAAATACAACATAGCCCCAGAGCTCCACGAAGGAACTCAAATCTTTTTGCATCCAGACTCTTTGTAAACATGACTGCCAGCTGATTCTCAGTTGATAAGTACTCCAAAAGAACTTTTCCACCTTCAACTAATTCCCGTATGAAATGGTGCCGAATATCAATGTGTTTCATCCTTGAATGTTGTACAAGGTTCTTTGAGATGTTAATCACAATACACTGTAAGTACCCCACTTGGTACACCATAGTCTGCCAGCATTTGTTTCATCCATAAGAGCTGTGCACAGCAACTCCCTGCTGCGATATATTCAGCTTCAGCAGTGGACAGAGATATGGAATTCTGCTTCTTGCTGTACCAGGACACTAAGTTAGTCCCTAAATAAAAACACCCACTTGAGGTGCTTTTTCTATCATTTGCATCTCCTACCCAATCTGCATCGCTGTATCTTGCCAATACATTGCTGGAGTTCACAGCATACCAAATCCCAAGATTAATTGTGTTCTTGACGTATCTTATGATTCTCTTAACACTCTTCACATGTGACTCCTAGGGTGATGATTGGAATCTTGCACACAGATCGACACTATAGCATATGTCTGGTCGACTAGCTGTCAGGTAGAGTAAACTCCCAATCATGCTTCTGTACAAAGTTGGATATGCTGATCTGCCATTTTCATCCTTGCTAACCTGATCTGTTGTACTCATTGGTGTTCTTGCACCTTTGGCGTCTTCCAGTCCAAACTTCTTAACTAAGTTTCTAGTATACTTCTCTTGAAAGATGAAAACACCATCAACTTTCTGCTTTATTTGAAATCCCAAAAAATATGCTAATTCTCCTACCATACTCATCTCAAATTTCTCTTGCAGATGTTTGACAAACTGCTTTTGAGCACAATCACTAGTGGAACCAAAAATAATATCATCCACACAGATCTGAGCAAGTGTTAACTCATGATCTCTCTTCTTGATAAATAATGTCTTGTCAACACCTCCTCTAGTGAATCCTTTAGAACACAAAAAATGTGTCAGCCTCTCATACCAAGCCCTTGGTGCTTGTTTTAGTCCATACAATGCCTTAGTCAGCCGATTTACACAGTCTGGTTTATGTGGATATTCAAACCCCTTTGGCTGTTCAACATACACCTCCTCAGTCAGATACCCATTCAGGAATGCACTTTTTACATCCATCTGTTGCAGCTTAATTTTCATCATGCTGGTTGCAGCAAGTAATAACCGGATTGATTCAAGTCGGGCCACTGGCGCAAATGTTTCATCAACATCAATCCCTTCTACCTGGGTATATCCTTGTGCAACTAACCTTGCTTTATTTCTGATGATATTTCCTTCTTCATTTGTCGTGTTTTTGAATACCCACTTGGTACCGATAACATTTATATTTGCTGGACGGGGTACAAGTGTCCAAACTTCATTCCTTTCGAACTGTTCAAGTTCTTCTTGCGTGGCTCTTATCCTAAACTCATCTTTCAAAGCTTCTTCCACCTTTCTGGGTTCCACTAACGAGGTGTAGCACACAAATTTAACCATATCTCATTAATTCTTCTTCTTACCTCTGGTCTTCATTCCTTCATGTATATCTCCAATTATTGCATCAGTTGGGTGATTCTTCTGCACTCTAATAGATGGTGTCTTTTCTGTAATAACGACACTTTCCTGGACTTCTATAGAAGACACTCCCGTATCTTCTGGTGCACTTTCAGGTGTACTTGTAACTGTACCAACAGTTTCTTCATTCTAGGTAAGAGTACTCGTCACTGTACTAACCGTTCCTTCTTTCTGGATTCGGAGAACATGTTCTTGCTCATCATCTGACATCTGGAGATCCTCAGTTTGATCCGCTACTTCCATATTCACAGTTTCAATGACTGTGTTTGCATTCTTCAAAAATACTCTGTAAGAATGACTATTCCTGGAGTAACCTACAAAAATCTCTTCCGTACTCCTGGAATCAAACTTTCTCAACTGTTCCCGATCTCTGAGAACATGACATCTGCTGCCAAACTCATGAAAGTAATGTACCTTGGGTTTCCTTCCTTTCCACAGCTCATATGGTGTTTTGTGAGTTAGATACCTGAGATGTACACGATTTCTAACATAGCACGCCGTATTTACAGCTTCTACCCATAGTTTATGAGGTAGTTCTTTGGCATTGATCATAGTCCTTGCCATTTCTTGCAATGTTCTGTTTTTCCTCTCTACAATCCCATTTTGTTGTGGAGTTCTATGTTGTTTGCCTTCCATGCAGCCTTTACACATAGTCTCAACGACTCCAGTTAGAGTAGGCAACCCTCTGACAGCTCCATACTTTATCAGTTTCTGTAACCCTCTAGAGTGTATATGTCCAAGACGCTTATGCCACAGTTGAGCAGTGTTCTCTCTAGTGTACTGACATGGATGCGACAGAATTATCTTATAACAGTTATCACTTGTCCTCTTTCCTTCCAGTACAGAGATGTTTTCTTCATCCAATACCTTACAGCTATATTTGGTAAAATTCACATATAAGTTCTGGTCGCACAGTTGACTAATACTTATCAAGTTCGCTTTCAGCCCATCAACCAATAGCACATCCCTTAACTTTGGAAGTCCTTGAACATTCAAATCACCTCTTCCAATTACAGATCCTTTTCCCCCATCTCCAAAGGTAACTTGTCCACCATTTTCCTTCTGTAGATTTGTAAGGGACTCAACATTTCCTGCCATATGTCTAGTGCAGCCACTATTAAAATACCATATTCCATCAATGTTTGTTTTTCTGGCAGTATGAGCAGCAAACAAACTAAGATCTTTCTTTACCCAGACCAGATTTTGGACACTAGACTTAACTCCTTTAAAGTTTTCATGTCTTCTTCGAACTCTTTGTAACTTGTAGCAATAAGGTCTGATATGACCAAAGACCCCACAGAAATGACATGTAGGAATGAATCTTCTAACCTGTTTATAACGAGGTTGAATATGAGCTGGTTGCTGAGATGAACTGGCCCCACTGTATCCCAGTCCATGTTTATTGTCCATTCTTGTCTCTTGAGTCAATATCTCATCCAATTGCTGTTTTCCTTTGTCAAACTTCACCCAAATCTCCTTTGCCTTTCTTAGTTCTTCTTCTAGTTTCTGAATTTTCTCCTCTTTCTCATTTACTCTTTGTTTCAGCAAGTGGTTTTCTTCATTTAAGGTGCAGGTCTGATCTCTCAACAGCTCTACTTTCCTCGCTGATTCTTTGGCTTCTTCCTCTTTTTCATCAAGTTTCTGTTTCAGCATGACTTTCTCCCTTTCCAGAACTACAACTTGCTCTTTTAGGATGTTAATACTTTCAAGAACCCCATCCCATTGCTTGATCATGTTCTGTATTGTTTCCATATCATCATCATCATCTGTTTCATCTTCCGAAACAATTGAGATGTTTGGTATTCTTCTTTGCTCTGGTATTTCATTATTCAATTTAGTATTAGCAGTGAAGGCCACATAATTACATTCTTCATCTTCTGAAGTGCTGCTGTCGTCACTCCAAGCAGCCACAAATGACTTTTTCTTTTTCATATAAGTAGGACACTCTGTTTGGATGTGTCCCCTTCCTCCACATTCATAACATGTTATACTTTTGCTCTTGGCTGCTGACTCAAAACCACCTCCTCTCGATTTTTCGTCTCCTGAAGAAAAATTCTTCTTCTTGCTTTGTCTGATATACTTGTTAAATCCTTTAGCCAGAAAGGACACTTTTGCATCTAGCTCGGCTAGAGTAATGGTGGGGATATCTGACTCCAGAGTTGACTGAGTCACCTCATTACTGGCAAGAGTCTGAAGTGCTACATTATCTTTCTTAACCTCTCTTACTGAATTACTTGACTCTTCATTCATCTCAAATGTTTTCAAAGACCCAATAAGTTCATCCAAGGTCATATCATTTAAAGACCTATTTTCTTCTATAGCAATTCTTTTCATCTTAAATTTTGAAGAGAGTGAACGAAGTACCTTTTTGACGAGTCGATCCCGAGGTATCCTGTCTCCCAGGTTGGCAGACTGATTTGCAATGTCTCTGATCTTACCTTCAAATTTCAAGATCGTCTCATCATCTCTCATCCGCATGAGCTCAAACTGTGTCATCAACATCTGTAGTTTGATTGCACATACACTTTTGGTTCCTTCATAATGTACCTTCAGTATCTTCCATGCTTCTTTAGCCGTGGTGCTTGCAGACACTCTCCTGAACTGCTCTTCATCTATTCCTCCAAAGATGGCATTCAGCGCTTTGGAATTGCAGTTTGGTAATCTCTCCTCCACATCATTCCATTCGGCACTAGACTTTAAAATTCTCTTCTTGTCTGCACCTTCTCCAACTTCAACTGAAGGAGGTTCCCATCCGTCTTCAACAGACCACCAGGCTCTGTCGTCCTGAGCCTTGATATAGATTCTCATCTTTGCTTTCCAGTAGGCATAGTTTGTTCCATCAAGCAAAGATGGTCTTGTGTTTGAAGCCCCTTCCTTATGATAAGCTGCCATCTTCCTTCACGTCAGGTTTGTAAAATCGTTTATCTCCAAACTAATCTGGAGCCCACTCTGATACCACTTGAAAATCCCAGTAACCTCAAGACGTGTATTTAGAAGTGCACTTACAGAATTTCCTGTGAACTTAAACGTGAGCGCAGGAGTGTACTTACACCCGAAGACTGGTGTAATGACACTTAACGTTATACTTATAAGTAAAAGACACAGCAGAAATTTGTTATCGCAGTTAGGAACCAATCGTTCCTAATCTGCGGGGCATTCGGCCCAGGGTATTAAAATCCACTAGAAAGAGTATTACAGTAATCTAACAGATCGACTTACAGTGATAAGTTCTCCTCCCCCAAGGATTCGAACAACAGCCTCTTCCTAGTCTAGCTTCCTGTCAACACACTTCCACAGAAGCTCTTTGATACCCACACACTAAGTCTCCCCCTTAGTGTGTTCCCTATCACCAGGGAATCTCTTCACGCAGGCTTCTCAGGATGAGAACACCATTACAATGGTCAGTTGCTTCTTGACAAGCTCGTCGACCTCTTGTTCAGCTTCACCAACAAACACACAATATTCAGGATGTGATCATATGAGTTTTCTCCTTCTTGGTCCCCCTGAAACTCACCCTCTCTGAATCCTCGTTAATCACTGCGTAACTCTTTCCCAGCACGTAATGTGCTATTAATACATTAGGGTTTAATCATGTCTAAATCTGTCTTTTGACATATCACATCCTCTATTACTTTCCTATCTCAACTAGGAAACTCTATCAACCTTATCACCAGTAATATTGCATGCTGATTTCTTTCCTATAGACTTTTGGAAACTTAATACTCCACGGTTAGGAAAACCTAGATATTCACGCTTCATGGTATATACTGTTGACTTGGTCAAACATCGATTTTGTCATAAAACAGCCAATCAAGCTCTATGCACTAACAGGTTCCTTGGAGCCTTGAACTACGTAGCAGATTATTATAAAGATCTTGCTATTGATACTATACTACTATATGCTCGGTTAAAAAAGAAACCAACATCATGGACTCCTAAGCATACAAAAGCAGTCCAGACAGTAAAAGCAAAAGCGAGGAGCTTGCCCAGTTTAGCTTTAGTTGATACACATTTATACAAGATAGTGGAAATCGACGTCTCTGACCAGGGGGTTTCGAAAGAATCTTTAAGCAAAAAACACTAGAAAACAAAGAAGTGTTAGTATCTACTATTCAGGATTCTGGAATAATACTCAGAGTAACTATTCAATAGTGAAAAAAGAAATGCTAGCAATTATTAAGTGCATTTCTAAATTTCAAAAAGATTTACTAAACGGTTTCTATTATAAATAGGCTGTCAGGCTTGCAAGCTTATTATACAAAAGGATGTACAAAATCTTGTGTCAAAACAGATTTTTCCATGCTGGCAAGTTGAATTATCTGTTTACAACTTCAATATTGAATATATTGCTGGAGATACTAACTCCTTACCTGATTTCGTTACACGGGATTTTTTTACAGGTACATGATTCCCTCACCAGGGAAAAAAACAACATTTACTAAAGGCCAAACCTCCTCTCCTTCCAGGCCAAATACTCTTGGCACTACCAGAAGAAATACCAACCGTTGAGCGAATAACTCCGGGAATTACAAAAACAATACTTCTGGGGTTCATGGCGCTACTATGTCTCCCCTTTATAAGCCAGCAGCCTTCTGAACCAGAGAAGAGCTCGATGCCCTACTTTCTCAGAAGAGTCAAGAGGCTACTACCTCTCTCTCTTCTTTCCCTACAAAGATGCGATGCACATACCGCTACCATGGTACTGCAAGTCCGCCAAAGATTTAGTTTGCTTTATACCAGAATAACTAAATATTTATCAACCTCCATGGCTCCTAGCTCATCGGACACTCGGTGGATCTCATCTATTCCCACAACGAGTGGGAAAGACACCAGAATACTATCACCACATTCTTCTACTAATGGACATTAGAGTCAAGCAACAAAAACAATCAACTGAAGTTGCCCGCACTCAAGTCACCATTGAGAAGATTCTTTCTCCATTTTACTGGCCTACCAGCTCCAACACTCCTTTTGCCATTCAAAGTAACTCTCAGGGAGTGCAGTTCTATACATACTAGGACTACGTTGACGCATTCTACTATGCATTTCTCTATGAGAATACAGGTAGAAGTCACACCTTCTACTTTCATATCCGAGCAATTATTCTCGCCCAACCACTTCCCACATGGTTTTTCCATTGGTGATCTTCGATGGGGGAGATAAGGATTTTTGAAGACAAAGAAAACGAGAAGTCACCAACACTGACAAACCTTTTCTCTGAATGGTGTAATATACATTGTACCTTCACCACCGCACAATCTACTGATCTGTATACAAAATAGATCGAAGCCACATTTTTTATTAAATATGAAATCCCATGAATCTAGCAAGTCAAATGCAAAGTCAACTGCACAGCCGGTAACTTTCCCGCACTATGGGGATGTTACATAATACAAAGATGGGGAAATTACCCTACAACTCAGTTATACGAAATAGCGGTACAGGCTATCAAAGTCGATCTTACTGAATGGCGAAAAACTACATTTGCATGGAGCTTTATACTATAACCCCTTACCAATTATCCGGAAGAAATCAAAGTAAGATACCTCTAGAGACACCCACAAGCAGCAGAAGTTCTTACTCACTACATGCTTATCTTACAACGGAACCTAGCAGCAGTATTTTCAGCTCACCAGGTGTCTTTTACTACTCCAGGTACAAGCGATCAGGAAGGGACTACTCATCTCGGCGACTCTGACCAAGACTCGCAAGATCCAAATTCTGCTTAATGGATTGCAATCTACTACGATCACAGATCAGCAAAGAAGGGTGGGGCATCCCCGCTCACTATACGAGAGAACAATGGTATGAAGCCAGAATGAAGGTAGACGACGAGAGACCAACTCCTACTCTCGTATAGATCTTTCAGAAAATGTTTTTTTGATCGATACTATTTATACCAGATTCGTCTCATGAAGCAACACTTAAGGCAAATTGCTCCTGAAATGGCAAATTGGATTGAGGAAATACACAGGGTTCGCGAAGACCTCGACCCTAGCCCACTTGAAAGTGATACTTATCACTATACATACATGAAAGATAGGTATCTATACATGCAATGGATAGTGGCCCAAATAGAAGCCTAGGTCCAAGAATGGAATGAAGCTCATCCACACACATGATTGAGATGGAAGAATAGTGCAACAGTTGCACAATTATTTCTTTTGACAAGACAACAATGACATCAGCAAAATCATTTTTGCTACCCACAGACTTGAAAACCATCTGATTAACAGTCCATGGTTTTTGAACTTAAAGTTTTCCCCAACAAACTCAATTGTATAAATAACTTCGGGTCCGAACCTTCCTTCAACTATAAAAGGAGGTTTCCCCCTTCATAGGAGATCAGCGATCAGAGTCCTTTGAAGTTTTATTTCTTCCTTTGAAACTTTTGGTTTGATTTTCTTTTCCATTATAAGTTCTTTACTTTGTATTTTATTTTCTTTATAAATAAAGTGTATATATCATATTGTTGCATCTTTTGTCGGCTTCCTTCAAGTTCGATCCTCACCACACATTGGTATTCTCTTTATATATGTAGTAAACAGTTATCTAAGAGATAGATAAGCTTATGTATTATGAGGATCGTGTATCTATTCATTAGATGTCAAATGTTATGCAGCCCAAATACTCGTAAGGCCCATGGAGAGGCAGGATTGGGCTGAAGGCATAACAGCTTTAGCAGACTAAAGCTACTCTCTATTGAAAGACAATCTGTTACACGGGCAGTAAGCCGGTAACATAGTCTGGGTTTTTATAATGGTTAAGCTTTCTATTCCCCTGGTAAACTACATATTACAATTATAGACAGAATATTTTTTATACAGTATAAGCTTAACATTAACCACATGTTTATTATGGATCTCTCTCGCCGGCTCTTGAAGTCAAGAGATGTCGAGGCTCTTCACTCCTGCTGCCACTAGCAGCAAGAATGCGTCACTCGACGAATACACTGTCGATGTTCGCAACCTTAACCGATGGTCCATACCCAAGGTACCATCTAGACCGATTTACGATATAGGGTCTTTTACCCTAACATGGTCTCACCTGGTTAAGACCCTAGAACAAACCATTACTATAGAGGACACGAAACAAGCCTTAGAGCTACTTTTTGATTACGATGTCCAACATTTCAAGGATAAATACAAATTTATCCATATCAGTTGTGTCCAATGGTGGAGAGAGGGGGGGCAAGGGGGGTCATGGACCCCCCAAACGTTTTCCTAACCCCTTATATAGGGTTAGGAATAAAACATGAAGAGACAGAGATATGAAATGAGTGAGAGAGAGATGTGAAATGAGAGTGAGGGAGAGATATGAAATGAGAGTGAGAGAGACGAAATGAAAGAGAGAAAATTACAGAGAGAGAGAGAGAGTAAATTAGAGAGAGCAAGAGAGTAAATTAGAGAGAGAGAGAGAGTAAATTAGAGAGAGAGAGAGTAAATTAGAGAGAGAGAGAGAGTAAATTAGAGACAGAGCGAGAGAGTAAATGAGAGAGAGAGAGAGAGTAAATTAGAGAGAGATTGAGAGAGTAAATTAGAGAGAGAGAGAGAGAGAACCAATTAGAGAGAGAGGGAGCAAATTAGAGAGAGAGAGAGAGAGAGAGAGAGAGAGAGAGAGAGAGAGAGAGAGAGAGAGAGAGAGAGAGAGAGAAAATGAGAGAGAGAGAGAGCAAATGAGAGAGAGAGCAAATTAGAGAGAGAACAATGAGAAAGAGTACATATATATTATATGTATATATATGCCCTTTTTTTTTCCTTGTTGGCCCCCCCAATAATTTTTTCTTGGCTCCGCCATTGGTTGTCCAAATAGTACTCAAGCCTCATACACTTAAAGGCTTAGACACATCTATACTAATTGCACTTAGAGACTCACGATGTCTCGATTGGGCTAAATCCCTTATGAGAGTCATGGAAACAAGTCTGACAAACGGCCCAATTTACTTTAACATTTACCCAGACATAGCCTTGTCTCTTTTAGATCCACACCTTCTGAAAGTTATGAGTTTGAATTTACAGACCCACAACTACAACTTGTTACCTGGGTCTGAGACTATTCTAGTCATCTATCGAATATACTATTGGGTCTTGAACACTTTGACCTCATACATAAAGATAGTATCCGAAAAGGGTAAAACAACCTTTATAGAGTCTAACGTGTTGTCCACAAAGACAACCATCCCACGAACACTTAAGTGGAAAGAAATTTTCTTTTCGACCACTTGGCAGATGTCGGAAGGAACCGCTCCACAACCTCTAGACAACAGAGATGTGGAACAGATATCACAAGATGCAGAAGGTAATGTAGAAATTACCTTTGCACCCAACCTGAGGAGAAAAATACCTTTGATCACCTCAGGAAGACGGTCAATGGGATCGATCTCTATGACTAAGACTTCATCTCAACCAGAGATGAATGAAATATTTACCGACTCCTTCGGGAATGTATAGCCTGTATATCACAGGCTTTCTATTCATCAAGTTTTTAATGATTAAAGTCGAAGAATTGTTATCTAGGAAACCACTCCGAGTCATTCTTGCGAATGAATTCGGTGAACCAAAAAATAAGTGGTTTCACGATTGGTACTTTGCTACTACGCCGATCTAGTAGCCAAGGAATATGCACTTTACTTTATTCCTTGGTTTTTCAAAAAATTTACTAACACTTGTTCTAATTATCTTACTACTTCATAACAAGAATGGCAGTTAAGCAGCAACACTGTCATTAAGTCAGTATTTCCTCCTAAGGACGCACTTAATATACACGGTAAACCTAAGGCTTCCTTAGCAGTGGTTCAACCAGCGAAGAACTCTCCCAGTAATCCAAGCACAATGGATATACTCCAAGCAGTGAACCAAGTTATTCATCAGAATAATTACGCAAATCTTACTCTTGAAGTAGTTGGAAAACAACTTCAACACTTAGAGAGCAAGATTGCACAATTCAACACTCAAAAGGTATCTAGACTTATAAACCCAGAATCCCCGTCTTCATCCAAAACAGTACCCAAAACCTTTGTTTTGCATCAACCTCCTGTTCTGAAAACACTTCAGCTAGAACAGAATGCTGGCCAAATTCTAGAATAACTTCTAGAAAAGATTGGCAAAAGCCAGCTCAATGTAATGATTGAGCAAGAATCCTATCACGGAGTCAAGTTACAACTTGACTCCGCGACCAATACTAAATGGCAACATCCCAGGACTCATACCTTAAGACCTGTGCCTTTTGACATAAAAATAGAAGAGGAACCCTTTGTATTCTCTAACAGCTACGACGCTCGAACCATTTATGAATGGAACATAGATGGTTTGCCTCCTAAACAAGTTATTGACACTATCCATAGAATGCTTACCTATTCTAATGTCTGTAGGGCAAAAGGAATGGTAGAAACATCTATAGTCTCTCATATAGTTTCTGGACTATCAGGAGACCTATACGGATGGTGGTTCAATTACCTTACAGATCTACAACGGAACCTGACAGAAGTATTTTCAGCTCACCAGGTGTCTTTTACTACTTCTCCAGGTACAAGCGACCAGGAAGGGACTACTCATCTCAGCGACTCTGACCAAGACTCGTACGATCTAAATTCTTCTTACTAGAACACAATCTACTACGAGCACAAATCAGCATAGAAGGGTTGGGCATCGTGATCGAAAAGTAGCTCTAAGGCTTGTTCCGTGTCCTCTATGGTAATGGTTTGTTCTAGGGTCTTAATTAACTAGGTGAGACCAGGTTAGGGTAAAGGACCCTATATCGTAAATCTGTCTAGATGGTACCTTGGGTATGGACCATCGGTTAAAGTTGCGAACATCGACGGCGTATTCGTCGAGTGACACGTTCTTGTTGCTAGTGGTAGCAGAGGGAGTGAAGAGCTTCAGCATCTCTTGACTTCAAGAGCCGGCGAGAGAGATCCATAGTAAACATGTGGTTAGTGCTAAGCTTATACTGTATAAAAAATATTTTGTCTACAAATGTAATATATAGTTTACCAGGGGAATGGAAAACTTAACCATTATGAGAACCCAAGCCGTGTTACCAACTTACTCCCCGTGTAGCAGACTGTCTTCGATAGAGAGTAGCTTCGGTTAGCTCAATAACTGCTATGCCTTCAGCCCCATCGTACCTCTCCATGGTTGTTACGGGTATTCGGGCAGCATAACAGTTGGTATCTACTGAATAGATACACAATCCTCATAATACCTAAGCTTATCTATCTCCTAGATAACTGCTTACTATATATATGAAGAGAGTACCAATGTTGGGGGAGGATTGAACTTGAAGAAAGCTGGCAAAAGATGCAACAATATAATATGCAAACTTTATTTATAAAGAAAATAAAATACAAAGTAAAGAACTTACGGCGAAAAAAAAAATCACTCCAAAAGCTTCAAAGAAAGAAATAAAACTTCAGAGGACTGTGATCGATGATATCCAATGAAGATGGAGGCCTCCTTTTATAGTTGAAGGAAGGTTCGGACCCGAAGTTATTTATACAATTGAGTTTGTCTGGGCAAACTTTAAGTTCGAAAACCATGGGCTATAAATCATGTGGTTTTCAAGTTTGTGGGTAGCAAAAGTGGTTTTGCTGATGTCATTGTTGTCTTGTCAAAAGAAATGATTGTGTAGTTGTTGCACTATTCTTCCATCTCAATCATGTTGTGCTGAAGGGCTTCATTCCATTCTTGGACCCAGGCTTCTATTCAGGTCTCTATTCGTTGCATGTATAGATGCCTATATTTCATGTATGTATAGTGATAAGTATCACTTTCAAGTCGGTCAGGGTCGAGGTCTTCTGGAACCCTGTGTGTTTTCTCAATCCAATTTGCCCTTTCAGGAGCAATTTGCCTCAAATGTTGCTTCATGAGACGATTCTTGTGTAAATTGTATCGATTTCAGTATTTTTTTCAAAAGATCTATAGGGTAGTAGGAGTTGGTCTCTCATCGTCTGCATTCATTCTGGCTTCATACCACTGTTCTCTAGTATAGTGAGCGGGGACGCCCCACCTTTCTTTGCTGATCTGTACTCATAGTAGATTGCGATCCATTAAGCATAATTTATATCTTGCGAATCAGAGTCACCGAGATGAGTAGTCCCTTCCTGGTCGCTTGTACCTGGAGAAGTAGTAAAAGAAAATTGGTGAGCTAGAATACTGCTATTAGGTTCCATTGTAAGGTAAGCATGCAGTGAGTAAGAACTTCTACTTCTTGTGGGTGTCTCCGAAGGTATCTTGCTTTGATTTCTTCCGGATCATTGGTATGGGGTTCTAGTAGAGAACTCCGTGTAGGTGGTGTAGTTTTACGCCATTCAGTAAGATTGGCTTTAGTAAAGGCTGCTCCTTTCCCTGGTGAGGGAATCATGTACCTGTCAAAAATTCCCATGTAAGGAAATCAGGTGAGTTAGTATCTCTAGCAATATATTCAATATTGAAGTTGTAAACGGATAATTTAGCTTGCCAGTGTGCGAAAATCTGTTTTGACACAAGATTTTGTACACCATTTTGTATAATCGGCTTGGAAGCTTGGTAGTCTATTCGTAATAGAAACTGCTGATTTAGTAAATCATCTTGAAATTTAGAAATACACTTAGTAATAGCTAGCATTTCTTTATTCACTGTAGAATAGTTACTCTGAGTATTATTTCAGAATCTTGAATTGTAATGTACTAACACTTCTTTGTTTTCTAGTGTTTAGCGTCGATTTCCACTATCTTGTAAAGATATGTATTAGCTAAAGCGAAGCAGGACAAGCTCCTGATTTTTGCTTTTATTGTCTTGACTGCTTTTGTATGCTCAGGAGTCCATGGTGTTGGTTTCCTTTTTAACCGAGCAAATAGTAATATAGTATTTGTAGCAAGATCTTAGTAATAATCTGCTATGTAGTTCAAGGCTCCAAGAAACCTTTGTAACTGTTTTGTATCACTGGTCTCATATGCAAATTTTGAAGTAAATTCGATAGATCTCTGAAAGGGTGTATGTGTGTGCAGAGCAATTGTGTGCCCGAGAAATCTAATTTTTGTTTGGAATAGTTTCATTTTGGATTAAGAAATTACTAACCCATTTTTCAAAATCAAAGTTTTGAAAATATGAAGATGTTTAAACAGTTGGTCAATGGTTTGTAAAAGGACCAAAACATCATCAACGTAAGAAATGATAAAATCATGATATGAAAAAATGTCATTCATAATATGCTGAAATTCAGAAGGGCAGTTTTTTAGTTCGAATGGAATGACATTCCATTCGTAATGCCCAAATGGTACAATAAAGCAGTTTTGTACCTGTCTTCTAGTTTAATCTGAATTTGCCAATATCCAGATTTAAGGTCGAATTTAGAGAACACCTCTGCTTTAACTAGTCGGTTAACCAAATCTCTTTTGTTTGGAATAGGATATCAAATCCATTGTAAAACTTGGTTAAAAGACTTGTAATAGATTACTAGCCTAGGTTTTCCTAGTTTTTTTATGTAGCGTTATTAACATAAAACACTGTGCAGCTCCAAGGTGAATAGGAATTTTTTATCCAGAAGCTCGTTTATCTCCTTCTGGCATAAGGCTAGGTACTCAGAATTCATCTGGCATGGTCTAGCTTTAGTGGAAATATTTGTTTCTAAAAATCCTGGTTCACAAGGTAAAGAAACAATGTGTTGATTCTGGTTCCAAAAAACGTTGGGAATATCACTACAGACTTGGGCCGTATAATAACTAATCCATCTTTGGATTTCGTATCTTCTCCAAAGAGCTGGAATGTTATTAACTGAGCTGCATATTTCCCATTGGACTTCCCATATCTATGGGATCTCATATTTAATGAAGAATGTCGCTTCGATTTGTGTGGCTTGAGTAGTAGTAAACTATGGATGTAACTGGCACCATTGAGTAAAAATGGTCGGTAGTGAGGGTTGTGGAGCTTTGTCATCCTATACTGCAAAGATCTGAATCTCCCCCCTATCGAAGACCACCAATGGTAAAACCAATGAGGGATGGGCTGAGATAAGAGAGTAGCTTTAGGTAGGAAGTAGAAGGTATGGAAACGAGTAGTGTTGTTATACAAGAATGCATAGTAGAATGCATCAATGTAATCCCAATATGTATATGTAGGAGCCAAAGTAGCGGTGCTAGCGAAGGAAGTATTAAGGAAGTAGGCCAATCAAAGTGATTAAGTGGTTTTTCGATCGTTATTTTAGTACGTGTAATCTTAGTGTTCTGCTTCTGTTGTTTGACTTTTACACTACCAGTAACAAGTAGTATATTCCAGTAGTAGTCAATGGTTTTGCATACTCATTGTGGGAAGAGGTGGTGAACCACCTAAGGTTTGATGTACTAGTAACCAAGGGGGTTGGTTGGGATTAAGTCCTTCTGGTAAGAATTGGACGAAATCTTTAGTAGACTTGTGGTACCATGGTAATGGTTCTTGAACCGCTTCTTTGTAAGTTGTAGTAGGAGTGGCGGTAATAGCCGTTTGACTCCTCTGAGTAAGTACTGTTTGAAGCTCTTCTCTAGTGTAGAATGTCAGGGGTTTGTTGAGGGTCGGTGACTTAGTAGAGCCAATCGGGTCTGTGGTAGAAGTGTTACCAGAGCTGGATGTTCGGCGATTGTTGGAATTATTTTGTCTTCAAGACTATGTGACAGAAGTGTTATGCCTTGGTGACGGCATAGGCCCTTTTCCCCTGTTGGGGAAGCTAGAGCCCCTCCTTGGAGAGGGAATAATGTATCTGTCAACAATTCTCTAGTAAGGAAATCTGAACAAATTATTCCTACTAAGGCACGACCATTCCAAATGAATTCAGAATACTTAAGCCTATGCCAAAACGAAATCAATGAGCTTCTAGACAAAATACTCATTAGACTCATTAGACCTTCTCACTCACCTTGGAGCTGCACGGCCTTTTATGTCAATAATGCGGCAAAAAAGGAAAGAGGAAAACCTAGGATAGTAATTAATTACAAGTCTTTAAACAAAGTATTACAGTGGATTAGATATCCAATCCGAAACAAAAGAGATATGCTTAACAGACTCGTTAAAGCAAATTTTTTTTGTAAATTTGACCTAAAGTCTGGATACTGGCAAATCCAGATTAAGGATGAAGATAGGTACAAAACAGCTTTTGTAGTGTTTTTTAGACATTACGAATGGAATGTGATGCCATTCGAATTAAAAAATGCCCCTTCCAAATTTCAACACATAATGAATAACATTTTTACTCATTTCCATAATTTAATTATTTCGATGATGTTTTAGTCTTTTCACCAACTATTGACCAACATTTTAAACATCTTCGTACTTTCAAAACTTTGATATTGAAAAATGGTTTAGTACATTTTGAGAAAAAAATGAAGCTATTTTAAATCGAAATATAATTTCTCAGGCACACTATTGCCCAACACACACACTCCTTTTCAACGATCTATTGAATTTATTTCTAAATTTGTCAATGAAACAATTGATACGAAATAGTTACAAAGATTTTTTGGAGCACTTAACTATATAGCAGACTATTACAAGGATCTTGCTACAGATACAATCCTTCTCTATGCTCGGCTAAAGAAAAAGCTGACACCCTGGACTTTAGAACATACTTCAGCAGTTGAAATTATTAAGGAAAAAGTTAAAAGCCTGCCTTGCTTAGCCCTCGCTGATCCCCAGTTACCCAAATTTGTGGAAACTGATGCCTCTGATCAAGGCTAAGGAGAAATCCAAAAATAGAAAACACTAGAAAACAAAGAGGTGTTAGTACGATACTGCTCAAGATTCTGGAGGCAAATTCAACAAAACTACTCTACGATAAAAAAGGAAATGCTAATTTCAAAATTTTAAGATGATTTACTAAATCAACATTTTTTACTACGAATTGACTGCCAAGCTTGTAAACCCATTATCCAAAAGGATGTGCAAAATCTAGTCTCAAAACAGCTTCCCCAACAAGGGAAAAAAGCCTGTGCCGTCACCAAGGCATAACACTTCTGGCACACACTCTAAAAGACAAAACAATTCCAACAATCGTCGAGCTTCCAATTTTGGGAACACTATTTTTACCACAGGCTCGATTGGCTCTACTAAGCCACCGACCCTCAATAAACCCTGGCATTCTACACTACAAAAGAGCTTCAGGCAGTACTTACTCAGAGGAGTCAAGCAGCTACTACTGCCACTCCTACTACTACTTACAAAGAACCGGTTCAAGAACCATTACCATGGTACCGCAAGTCTACTAAATATTTTGTCCAATTCTTACCAGAATGACTTAATCCCAACCAACCTCCTTGGTTACTAGCACATTAGACTTTGGGCGGCTCACACCTCTTCCCACAACGAGTGGGCAAAACCATTGACTACTACTGGAACATACTGCTTGTTACTAGTAGTGTAAAGGTCAAACAACATAAGCAAAACACTTAGATCGCACGAACTCAAGAGACGATAAAAAATTACTGAATTACTTTGATTGGCCTATTAGCCCAAATACTCCTTTCACTATCGCCGCTATTCCGGCTCCTACTTCATATACATACTGGGATTAACATTGATGCATTCTACTATGCATTCTTGTACAACAACACTACTCGTTCTCATACCTTCTTCTTCCAAGCCAGAGGTACTCTCTTATCTCAGCTCATCCTTCCATGGTTTTACCATTGGTGGTCTTCGATGGGGGGAGATTTGGATCTTTGCATAACAGGATGACAAAGCTCCACAGCCCTCACTACTGGCCATTTTTACTCAATGGTGCCAGTTACATCCAAAGTTTACTACTGCTCAAGCCACAGATTTGTATACTACACAGATTGAAGAGACATTCTTCATTAAATATGAGATCCCACAGATATGGGAAGTCCAATGGGAAATATGTAGCTCAGTTAATAACATTTCAGCTCTTTGGAGAATATACGAAATCCAAAGATGGATTAATTACTATACAACCGAAATCTATGACACAATAATGAAGACAATCAAGGTCGACTTAGATGAATGGAGCAAGAATCCTCTGGCATAAGCATTAGACGATACAACCAGCACAGAACCCGAGAGCTTAGGGAAAGATACTTACAAAATTTCCTAATGCTATTGAGGAAGAAATAGCTACTTATTGTGCAACCATTATACAACGATTTTTTATAACAGTCTTTCCTTCTTATCAACCTTTGTTTACTACATCTTCTACATGAGATAGTGACAAAGAAGGAAGCACTAAACTAGGCGAGTCTGATCAGAAAACTCTTAACCTCCACTGTAGTGATGACTAGAGTCAAGAAGAGTTTCACTCCTCTCAAAAAATTCAAGAAAAGGTACCAAGACAGGTAGTATCCATACCATATAAGAAGAATGGAGAGGATGATATTATAGAATTTCCCTCATGAAGCCAACAGAATTCACGGAGTACCAGAAGATTTGGATCCATTCCCCTTGGAAGGAAGAAATAATTGGGACTACCCCTAGGATTACATGAGAAAACGATATCTCATTGTAGAGGACACACTGGAATCCGCCAAATTATGGATGGCCCACTTTCTAGCGGCGAATCCAGATCATCAAGAAGCTGATGGATAAAAGACGTCAACAAAAATAGTTTCCACCTTTTTTAAAACCACCTAGTTTGGAGCGCTCGCTGGTTTTGGACTCCACTGATCCACTGGTAAACTCGATTTAATAATTTTTTGGGGTCCGCAGAGTGCCATACTCAATGGCAAACTATGTTTAATAATGTAAAGACGGGTCCAGACCATCCTTGCACTATAAAAGGAGGCCACCCCTCTAGATTGAGAGCATCCTGGAGAAATTCCCTCTTCTTTGTTTTGGATTGCTCTCGTAGAAGTTTCAACTTGTTTTTTTTTTTAACTTCCTTGTAAGTTTTTGTTTACTTTATTATATTTTAAATAAAACTTTGAAGTTTGGTTTATCTTCTTTGTTATTATTGTTTATTTTTACAGGCTTTCGATCCACCCCTCCTGGTATCTGAGCCATGTCAGGCTAACTGCCTGAAGAGAGGGTCTGTTGTACTCATGTAAGTTATATTGATGGTATGCCGCATACATATTATCTATTTATAAATGCGTAAAGATGTACCCTTAGACATGGTTAGTTTTGTTAAATCAAGAGAATTGTGTACTTATTTAATAAGTACTGACAGTTCTGGTGCCCGTAAATTCCCATAAGGCCATGATGAGGCAGGGTAAGGTGTGAACTATTGTTGATCTATCGTCCTCGATAGTGAGCCTGTTCTTCGGCAGGATTCTCTTGATTGATAAAACTAATCGCCCAATAAGCAAGTGGTCATAAAGATAGTCTTTCGCCTCTAATCTTCATCATCAACCCTAGGTGTCAGAAACAAGGGTTTAGCGACAAGACAATTACCCTCTACTCCGCATAGATCCTCTTTGTTATAAATGTTAGGGTCCGTCCTCCATAGCCTCCCTCTCCACCGTGAGTAGTCCTGGCTTAGCAGTGGGGCAGTTTACCATTGTATGACCAGGTTTGTGACATTTGAAACAAGTAATATCAATCCTAACTCCAGGAGAGAAAGACTGGCCCTGTGAAGTAAACCTTGATGCAGGTTGTGGAGGCCTAGAGGATTGATTAGGCACTTGAGGAGTTCCAGGGGTTGGTTGGCCAGTAGAGGGAATAGGGGCCCGAGGTGTATCAGGTGGTGGTGGCTTTCTCATGGGTCTATTCAGCTACTGCTCAAAAGCTTCGGCCTTCGGGATCACCTGATCAATGGTTAGAAAATAAAACCCTTGTAGTTTATCATGCAAATCTTGGCAAAGTCCAATCTTATATCAAGCCATCAGTTGATCCTGGCTTTCTAAAATCTCATTACGAGCCAAGAGATCATAAAAAGCTTCAGTATATTGTTGCACAATTTGGTTCCCTTGCCTAAAGGTACAAAGTTTAGCATAAAGTTGTTGTTTGTACTAATAAGGTAAAAATGTAGTTTTCATCTCCCTCTTTAGCTCTTCCCATGTGACAATGGGGGACTCATCCACTTGCGCTCTCCTAGCGGTCGTGGCTCTCCACCAAGCCAAAGCACCACCGCGGAACCTTGTAACAGCCAATCCCACACATGCATAATTGGGAACACCTACAGATTGAAACACTAATTCAATATTAGTTAGCAAGTCTAAGAACTCGTCCGCATTGTGGTCTCCATGGAATTATTGGATCTCCATCTTGAAGCGGTTCTCCCATCTTCGCGCATTTGGTGGCTCGTCACATTCAACGAGCCGATTCATTAGGGGAAGAGCAAATTCCAAATTGTTATCCCACTCATCAGTTCCATAGGGTGGAATATGATCACCATATGGATTGGTTTGGACCAGAAGTGGAATGCGGCCTGGAGGATAGTCTTAACGAGCATTATGAGGTCACCTCTAGGGAGGACCTATAGGAGGAGCCCTGGCATGCGACTGCCTATAGGGAGCCTCTTGTAGATCCATGTGGGGAGCTATAGGTTGTGGATCGTAGCCTCTCACTTCAGCTTGAGGTTCACCTCTAGGGGCACCGACCTCTAGTGGAGGTGGGTGGTCACTCCTCCTTGGAACAGGTTGTGTAGGGTCTGCTCCCATATGCATTACCAACTGCTTCACCTGGTCGACAAGGTTTCTGATTTTCTGATTAAGATCTCTGCTTTGTTCATAGAGTTTTCGATCAATATACCCCTGGATATCTTCTTTGTCGGCAGTTGGATTGCTGGATGAAGCTATATCAGAGTTTACACAGGATTGGAGGGGGCAGCTCCAAAGGTAGGACTTTAAGTGCTCTGATACCAGCTTAATGCACCGGTTAACACAAGATAAGATTTTGAACAAAGAAGGCTGAACTTCGAGGGGACCGAATCAAGCCTACACCAAGAAGAGGGTGGTGTGAGCCTCCTCAAAATGGTGGCAAGGTAGGATGTTAATTTAAACTCTAATTGCTGGTGAATGAGGTATTTAGAAGGGGATCTAATACCTCACACAAACCAACCAAAAGTAATAAACAAAGACAAGCAAACTAATAATAACAACTCAAAAGTAGGAGGAAAACAATAGCTTTCATTAAATAGGAGTGAAGCCCAAACAAGGGCTGATTACAATGAATATATAGGATATTTATCCTCCTCTAAACATTCTTAATATGACACTTATCGAAAGCATAAAATGAGTCCAACTCCTAATACAAGAAGAAGTCTAAAGTGTAAAAATAGTAAAATCCAAACATGTGCAAGTCAAAGCTCCAAGGGTGTGGTGTGAAGTACCCCAAATATGTGGTGTGAAGTACTCCATGTGTGTGGTGTGAGTTGACACATGTAGAGGTATCTAAAAAATGAAGATCCCAGCTACTAACCTAGTGAAATAAAAATCAACATAAACTACTAGCACTAAAGTGCTTTAATTCTTCTTCTTTTTTCTCTCATAAGTCTTCTCAAATAGATTAACTAATTTTTCTACATCAGCCCTAGATGGGGATGATGTAGGAGATGCTATTTCATCACAAACTCATCGTTTTTTCACTAGGTTAGGCTCTTTATCAAAAAGCTAAAAAAGGGAGCAGTCATCCTCTGGAACATTTGGGTGAATAATTTACAGTCTATTTTCAATCATTTATAACCTTATTCATGTTTTACGATCTCTTAGTTATATCTTTTTTCATTCTTGCTAGTGAGTTATGGAAGGTTTTAGGCCAACATTCTTATTACTATAAAATTTTTTGTGTTGGCAAAGAACAGGTACAAAATGAACATAACAAAGACGATGGGAAGTTTTGAACATGTTGTTGATGTGTTGGACACCAAGCTCCAATGATCGACATACCAGATGGCGCAGGAGATGTTTCTGCCACTTGGAATCTGATTAGTATTACAAACTCTCTAGTGCTCATTTATAAATGCAGTGACTATGTACAAAGTCATCAACTTGAGGAGAACAAAGAGAGGAGGGAGACAAGAGAGGAGATTGTTCTTGAAAGAACAACAAATAATAGAATTTTATTGAACATTTTCTATTTATAACATTGGATGTAGTTTGTTTATAACATTATACCTTATCTGTTTATAACATTGTGCACTGTATGTTTATAAATGGTACATAGCCGTTGTGCTATATTATTCAAAGTCTGTTTTTAAAATGGCACTCAGTCCATTCATAAATGAGCAGTTCTCAGTTTCTAACACTATACACAATAAATTTTTAATGATATACTAATTTAGTTTATAACATAGTACTTAATTTTCCATAACAATGTACCTTGTCATAAAAAGAGAAGTTTAATAGAGTATAATGTGGTACCAACATGCTTATAATATTGTACTTCATTTGTTTGACATCATACTATCTTATTAGACCATAATGTCTTATTAGGAAAAAGTTTTCAATTCAAACTGTATGTACAATGTAGTAAATAGACTGGGTACAATGTTATTAAATAGACTAGGTACAATGTTATAAATAGACTACATACAATGTTATTAATAGACTATATACAATGTTATAAATAGACTACATACAATGTTATAAACAAATAGCGTAGAATGTCATAAACAGATAGGGTACAATGTTATAAACAGACTATGTACAATGTACAATGTTATTACATAGATGGTACAATGTTATAAACAGACTATGTACAATGTTATAAATAGACAATATACAATGTTATACTTAGACTATATATAATGTTATAAACAAATAACGTACAATGTTATAAACAAATATGGTACGATGTTATAAACAGACTATGTACAATGTACAATGTACAATGTACTATACAATTCCATTATTTGTTGTTCTGCCAGGTACAATCTCCTCTCCTTGTCTCCCTCCTCTCTTTGTTCTCCTCAAGTTGATGACTTTGTACATTGTCACTGCATTTACAAATGAGCATTAGTCATATTGTAATACTATAGTAATCAGTTTATACTAGTGTACTTTTTCAATTTATAACATAGTACTCATTTTGACTATAACATTGTACAACAAGTTCATAATGGTTTACTTATTTACTTTATGACATAGTATTATGGTTGTCTATAACAATCTATATTGTCATTAAATGATTACATAAATGTCGATTTATAACCTTGTACAAGATTGATTATAACTATTTTTTTAATGTAATAAGCTGATTATGAACAATGTTATAAGTTTATTATGTACAATGTTATGAGTGGATTATATACAATATTATAAACAAGCTATGTACTATGTTATAAGTCATCTATGTACTATAAACAGATTAGTACATTGTTATAAGCTGACTATGTACATTATTATAAGTTAATTATGTACATTGTTATAAGTTGACCATGTACATTGTTATAAGTTGACTATATACATTGTTAGAAGTTTACTATGTATATTGTTAGAAGCTTACTATGTACATTGTAATAAACTGACTAAGTATATTGTTATAACCTAAGTACATTGTTATAAGCTAACCATTTACATTAGTACTTTATAAATTGTTTATATCCTGTTTTACTTCCTCTGCTATACATTTTGTATGTTATTAGTCTATGTACCATGTTACAAGCAGACTAGTACAATGTTATAAGTTGACCATGTACCATGTTATCTGCTAAGCCTTTAACCACTATTGTAACTTTCGAATGCAACTACTTTAATCAAAGTGTCTAAGAATATTAGAAGAAAATTTGATAAACAAACTTTCCATTTGCACTTGCATAGAAGGCCACAACTTTCAAATTTCTTTATACTTTACAAAGTATTAATTGCTTATCTTATATCACATGCAGAAGGAGATGACCAGATGCACTCAATTATTTTCAAGTTTGAAAAAAAATTATATCTTTGGGTACTCATCAAATAAGTTTCATGTTCAAATATCCTTTAGTATGAAGATAATTTATTTTATGGGTGCTGAAAGTTTTGATCATAGATGGGTGTTCAAAGTATGACGACAGATGTAGTCGGACGGATGGAAGTGTTTATGTTCCGTGTATTCGGCGTATTAACATCACCGGTGGACGTGTAGAGCTTCTTCGGTAGTTTGTGTGAATTCCGACGAAGTGGAGAATTTGTGAACTTCAGGCTCGAGAAAGTTTATGAGTCGAGTGACTTTAAGTGAAAATTTTATCAGTCTTTTTTCCGTCTTTTTTGAGTGTCCAACTTCTCTCTGAGCGTCCCTTTGGCGTTCAGTCTCTGGCTATTTGTAGCCAGTGGTTGAGTTGTTTCCTGGAGCTCGATCCTCATAAAGAGCATCTCAATTGATTTCTTCTGCTTCTTTTGGAGTGGGAGAGGACTGGGGGAGCTCCCTGTTTTTTCTCTCTCGATCCTTAAGAGGAGGGAAGACTTTCCTTTTTCCTTCCCTGTAGTTGAGGGATCGACCACACTTGATCGATTGAAGTTTCCTGGCGTGGCTTGCCTTTTTAGCTCCCTGCCAAGTGACTTGAGAAGTCGTCTTGGCTTTAATTTTAGCTGGCTACCAATTGATTTAAGGAATTTGCTTGGTTGGACGTCGAGCCCGCAGGTGGGCTGCTTTGATGAAGTTGATGGGCGGACTGTAGAAAAGTCTGCAGTGCACATGAAGTAGGCCTTCAGGTGATTTATTGGGTGGATCGTTGCATGAGTTTATCAAAATTGGGTTGCGTCGAAATTTTGACGCCTTCAGATTGCCCCCTTCGAGATTTACTCGTTAGAAGGAGTAAATTTCAAACATGAATTTACACACACACACAACACACACACACTTTTCTCTTTTTTTTTTTTTTTGGACCCTCTTTCTCCTTTAGGGTCTTTTGATTTTTTTTCGTGTACGTATTCTCTTTCCTTGTACTCTTTTAGGACAATGTATATTTTCTGTACACTAAAATTTTTTCGTTTTCTCTCTTTCTTTTCTTTTTTTCTTTAGCCCTCTGCTCTTTCAGAGCTTGTATTTTTTTTCAATTTTTTTTTTTTGCGTATACAAATATGTACATGAAGGTACATATATGTATATGGAAATTGTACCTAGTGGAGAAGTTTTCGTCTTGCTCGAGACGTCATTGTTGTCGAATTGAGGCCTTCGTAGTAGAAGAGCAGATGCCGACTCTGTCTGAAGCGAGTTGGAGTTGAGTGAGAGAGGGTGGGCGCCGCTTGGAAATAGTTGACTTCTTTAACCCAAATTTGGGAGAGGCACTATGACTTGGGATTTGTAGGCCCACACAGCTTCTTGATTGTCTAATGAATAATGTGGTTTTATGAAACTTGAAGGAGAGAGAGGATTAAGGGGGTGTGATAAGTTTCCAAAAGACACTTATTTATGCATGAATTATTGACCATAAATTCCTAAATTGAGTTGATTATGAGCATGAAAGTGATAAATATAACTTAAATACATATTTTGTCTCAGGAACCCGGTAAAAGAAGAAAATTTGAATTCTGAGAGAAAATGAAGAAAAAAGGAGCAAAATCAAGCCAAAAAGAGAATGGCACGACCGCGCCGATTCTGGCGCAACCGCGCCAGGAAAATATGCAAAAATTCAAATAAATCCTGGAAATTCCCAATGGCTAGTAAGGCTGAAAAGAGGACAATTCGTGAACATGAAACCGCGTGATCGCACCCCACGAGGGCGCTACCAGGGGCGCTGGTGCGCCACACAGTTGCCTTACAAAGAGTTCAAAGTATGCCGCTGACTCTGCATACGCAAATTACAGAAATCTCGGGATTCTGACTACCAATCAAGTCCAAACTTAGGAGAAGAAGTCCTAATTGTCTAAGGAAGCTATCCACGAAGATTTTATGGAATATTGCTTGAGTCTAGGTGCATTGAATGATAAAAAAAGGAGAAGTTTCACACAAAGAAGGAAACTGCTGCCTGAAGGAGAAGTTAAATCCGAAATTTGAGAAGAACATATCTGGAGTTCCCGTGTTCCAATTGAAGCCAGATTTGGACTGAAGATTCCTGAGGATATTAAGGATCATATTGCGAAAATTCAGGCAATTCCAAGTCGGGGTTCTCAAGTTTCAGATCTTCCAAGTGGAGGACCCAGTGCTGGAATTGGCAGCAGAATCAAGCAAATTCTTCATATCATATCTTGAGTTTCCCAACTCAGATTGAAATCAAATTTTGTGGGCAAGGCAAGGATCACATAAGGAAGGTTCATTTGTAATTTCAGCTAATTCCGAGGTCGGGAAAGTACCTTTGGACAGAGACCAATTTACAAAGCCTGGGCAGTAGAGCAGCTATAAATAGAGGTCCGAGGAGAAGAGCTAATCAGCCAGTTTAAGATCTAGTTTTCTGAGTTGTAAATACAGTAGTTTAGGTTTTTATTGTTTTTAGTTAGTTTGGAGTTGAAAGAAAGTCCAGAGGAAGTCTTACACAACCTCTTGGCACTTTAGAGAGAGAAGGTGGAGATTTCTGTCAAGGTGCAAGAGAAGCTAAAGGCAGTCCTTCAAGGGGGTTTCTGTACTTAGTTTATTTTATATGGCTGTAATTGAATCCTTTTTACTGTGTGTTTATTCTATTATTATGGACTAATCTCTCTTTGTTGGGGAAGTCATGAACTCCTAGTTGTTTATGCTTAAGTTCTGAATTCTATAGCAATAAAGTACTTTGCTTTTGTTTTAGAATCTGAGTTCATTGCTTATTTTTTATCTTAATTCAATTCTGGGATTTAATGAGGGTCGAATAGAGAAGTTAAATTTCAGTAGAGAGTTGGGTTAGTTATTTGATTTCTATTTTCTAAAACAACTTGTTTTTTTAACTAGATTGTTCCGGTTATGAAGGAGACTAGTTGAAAAGTGATGTGACTTCTATAACTCTTTTTCTGAATAAGAGAGAGTTAATCTTCAAGCTTTTATATTTATGCACTTAGGATTTGAATGTTCCGGTTGAGAAGGAGTTCAAAGAATAAGTGAAAGTTATTTCCTGTATATGGATAACAAGGTTTTCAAAAGCTAAGTCAAGGTAAAGGTACTTGAGCTATAAAATCAGAGTTTTGCATGTTAGCAACTAGGAGGGATTGACACTTTTTCCCAACATCTCATCTCTATAAGGTTTCCAGTAGTTTAATTCTGTTTTGTTTTTCCAGTTCTCAAAACCAAAAATTCTTTTCCTCAATCAGTAGAAAAATCTTTGCTTAAACTAAGTTCTCATTAAGGTCTATGTGGGATTGATATCTGGACTCTTGAGTCTATATTACTTGCTGGCCTCGCTCCCAACTCGAATGGGATTATTCATGAGAGACGAGATAGGCTTTGATTGAGGCGGGAGGAGGCTGACCATCTCCTAAATTTTAGGAGACGATTGGGTTTTAAAAACCCTAGTCAATTCCTCTTCTTCTCTTTTTCCCCCCATGACGACTTGCACCACTTTGGCTGAGACGAACTCAGAGCGACACCACAGCTTCCTTCTCCAGCGACGGTGCGGCGAGTCGCGACCTTCATCGCTCGCTCTGTTGGGCGACCTCCTTCTTCGGCCACTGTGTCGGTTTTCAACGCTCTTCTCTTTCGCTTCCAGCATCTGTTGCGACGTATTCCTCTGATGATTCTACTGCTGCGTCGATTGCGAAGTCTTTCTAGTTCCGGCGCGACCTTGTTCACGTATTTCTCCGGTGATTCTGTTGCTGTGTCGATTGCGACGCTTTCTTGTTTTGACTCCAGTGTGACTTCGTCGTGCAACGATTTGCGACGTTCGGTGTGATTCCATCACGCCTCTGGTGCACTCACAGACGCTACTTCTTGATTCGCAGGTGAGTTTCTTCTCTTCCCTCTCTCTTTACTTCACTTCTTCTTCTTCCTCTTTTTGTTTGTTCTCAAACTCCTCTTGTATGCGTGAGGAACGACTACAACTCTGTGTACTATTTTTTTTTTGTTGCGCAGGACTGCTCTTTAGTTATTTAATTTGTGTCGTTGGCTGCGACATTGGTCGCAACGTTCTCACTTTGCAATTTTGTTCATAACGTTCTTCTCTGGCTCCGGCAACATCAGTCGTCCTTCTTCCGGCTCTGGTGCTCTGTGCGACCTTGTGGTGACTTGGGTTGCAATCTCAGTGTGACTTCTTCTCCATCTCTGGCGTGCCTTCGTCATGCAGCGACACGACCTGTTCGCGACCTCCAACGCGACTTCTGTTGCGCAACCTCCGGCACGACCTCTGTTTCGCAACCTCCGGCGCGACCTTTGGTGCGACTTCTGTTGCGCGACCTCTGGTGCGACTTCTATTGCGACGTCAGTCACGATTTGTTCGTGACCCCCTGCTGCAACTTAGGTTTTCGGGTGATTCCATCGCGGCTTCAGTGCAACTCTGTTGCAAAAAAAAAAATTGTTTGAGTTCGTCGCGACCACACTCCATTGCGACTTCGACGACCCCTTGAGACTCCGCAGCCCAGCTCGATTTCAATCGATTGAGTTGTTAGATTGATTGCCTTCATCGGGCTTTATGTAGTTCATATCGCACCTCGCCTCCTGATTTTTCACAGGTACGCGACTTCGTTCTTCTTCTTGTTTTTTTTTTCGATTTCGATTTCTCTGGGGATACGTACCTGTGTGTCCTCATGAATTGGGGATATGTACCTGTGTGTCCTCATGAATTGGGGATACGTACCTGCATGTCCTCATGAATTGGGCTTGACTGCTGAACGACAGAAGTGAAGAATTTGTCTTGACGGCGATCCTGGTCGGGTCGTCAAATTGATACTTTGGCAGTGAGTTTGACTTGCAACGAATAAGATACTCCTCTAATTGGTCTGGCACGGTTGTCGGGTCAGCCTTCTTAGTCTGGCTTCTCTCCAGGCTGAATTGGATATGACTCCTCACATGCAGATCCGGCATGGTCGCCAGTTTGCAACAATTCGGCTTAGGCTTGATCGCCGAGTGAGAGAGAGAATTTGGCTTTTGTTGCGAACTTGGCCGCAACACCGATTGGGTCGATGGGTTGGTGTTTGTTTGGCAAGCTTGGCTTGATCGCCGGGCTATGACAGCCTTGATGTTTTGCGGACAGCTCCAGCTCGGTTGCCAGGTTTTTTTAGTCTGGCGTGGTCACCAGATTTGATTTGCGAAGTTCGATAGTGCAAATGGCTGCACAATGACTTCAACCTGTTCGCGCCCTCTGCGCGTTTTGCTTTTTTGTGGCTACTTGCCATCAAGGCGATGGTACGACATCGCTCCAGGCTTTTGGTCGAGTTTGGAATTTGGCCAAACTCGGGCAAGATTTCTGGTTTGATCGCCAAGTCTTCATCTCTCCGACATGATCGCCAGAATGACGCATCGAGTTAGTTTGGTCTCCAGACTTGTGTTGACGTCCTCCCCGTGGTTTGCTGATGTGGCTTTGATGCCGTCAATTTTGATGCACAACTGCAGAGGTCGGCTCGGTTGTATCACCAGGCCTTAGACTATTGTTTTTCGTCAGCGGTCTCTTTTTTGTGCGGCCCAGTTCTATTTTTGACTGCTCTGCCTTGATTTTTTTTTTCCGCGACAGTTTATTTTTTGGCCGTTTTTTTTTTTTTTTTCGCGACTTTGTTTTTTTTTCGTTGCTTTAATTTAATTTTTTTTTTGTGTGACATTATTATGTTTTTCGTCCCTTTGCTTTGAAATTTTTTTTTTAAAGGTTTGCATACCAGATTCGGATTTTCTGGTCCACGTGCTCCTTTGGCTGCAGATGGGTAGTCCCGTTTTCTCCTTCCTCGGATTAGAGGTGTCTGATGTCATTTCCCCTCTCCAAGATGGCTCAGAGGGCAACCCGTTTCGTAGTGGCTCAAAGAGCTTCCTCTGGATCCGGGATCCGAATGCCCCGTGTCTCGCAATTTTGTTCACCTGCGCAGAGTCGATTTTAGGCGGCCAATCCGACGTAATTCCGGTTTCACTGGACTCGTCTGAGTTGTGGGGCCGACTAGTGGAGGTTGATGACCAGCTCTCCCGACTCCCTACGATTGATGGTCGGCCAGCTTCGCCGTCCGATGTCGTCGGAGGCGAAATTCTAATGAGCCCACTGTATTCTTCCATTGCCTTCACGGTTCTGAAATTGTCTTGAACCACCCGATCGACGACCAGAAGTACCTCATTCGGACGTATTCGGCTTTGTGTTTTCGTCCTCTCCCTCCTTTCTACTCCGACTAGGTGAGTCTTGTATTCGGCCGTCATCGAGAGAGGATGATGTAGGTTGGAGTTTTTCACTCAGTCCAGGAGTAGGTATTTCAATACCATTGTCCTAACACAGTCCGGCATTGCTTCTTGGAGCTTTTGTATTTGGAGACGAACGCCTTGTTTTCACGCCTCGGAGAGTTCTCCATTTCTCTTTGGGACCTCCACAGATTTGAAGCCTTCCGATCTCGGGTGCTCTGTACAACGAGGTGTACCTGATAACTCGTGACTTTACCGAGGCGAGTGACACGCCTTTGCCTGAGGTTTTGCAGTACCTCTTTCTCGCGTACTATCACCTTCGATGTCGACGTGGGGTCGGTGTACCACAGGTGCTTTTTAGTGAGTGGCTCAACTTTTGGTACCGAGCCGAGGATGGAGTTCCGCCTACGACTGAACCTTGGCAGAATTGCAACAAGTGCTTAGGCACTGTGTCTCATGAGCGGACTGTGACTGAGAATCACGTCTTTGAGCTTGGAGTCCTGGTGGCTTTGACAGACGATGTCCACTTAGTCGCTTTGCTGGTGTTGTGGATCTGCCAGTGGGTGTTCCCACTCCTGGCGATTGTGTGCGACAAAACGTGTTCAAGGTCGTGAGCTTCATGGCGACTGGCGTCCTGGTCGATCTAGTTGGTCCTACGTTGGCTAATCTCTATCGAGGTCTGAGTTCGCTCTCCACCTGCCGTCTACCTTGGTCGTACATTTATGCCTAGCTGGCACATTACTTCCGCTCGCATGGCATGGACTTGAGTGGGGGCAGCGTTCTTTTGATGGCTTTGTACAGGAACCCTGACTTGATGCGTTCCTTCTCTATTCTAGAGGCCCGTGTGTTGTTTTTGCGAGAGACGCTGAAGATCTGATACTACACTGAATTGCTTTGGCCCGATATGCTTTTCGATACCGATACTAGCGACCAGACGATCACGTCAAAAGAATACGAGTACTTCCTCAGTATTCGTACTTGTCACTTGACTTACCAAAACTACCATTTCTTGGGAGTGGAGACATACAACCTTCATCACTTCGCCAGGTAGTTCGGGCTTTGCCAGGACAACCCTCATGTATTGGACATGAATCACCGTGAGGCGTTTACTTTGGCCGAGTTGTTGGAGTTCTGGAAGAACAACGTCGCTCTTCCTTGTGGCAGTGATGCGATCCAAGCTAATCACTAGCAAGAGGACTAATCAATGCAATATAGACTTTATGCAAGTCCAAATATCGTCCCACAAGGACCAAGCCAGTAGTTAACTATTTTTTGAATAAAAATCAAAAGTTCTAGAATCCTGATTCAAGAACAGAGAATTAAACTAAATCAGTATTAGAAAACTGTTGAGAAAAGCCTTTGAGGAATTTCAATGATGAGAGAAAACGCTCAGAATCCAATTCCCTCCCTAGACACTTCTGAGATTGAATAGAAATATGGTTTTGGAAATCAATTTCTGATAAGCTTAAAAACCATGGCTACAATTCGCATCGGCATCACCTTTTTCTATCTCCTAGAGCAAACTAGCCGGCATAATCTACTCTACTTGACAGCATAAACATGAAGCTCTTATGTCATAGGCAGATCAACTAATCTAACAGGGTATTACTTTAAGGTCGAGGATTAACCCAAGGATTAGTGATCTACCTAGTGCATAAACTCATAAAGAATTATAAAATCCTATCAACATGTCTTACCTTAAGCCCAGCGTCACCTTATAACCAGTTCATAGCCAAACAGCAAGTATGCATCAGGAATTAACAACATGAAGAACTCATTCATGCACCAAATTGAAAACCAAGTAGATGTAAAGTATCAATCTCATTACATGCCTAGGGAGTCATGGACTCTCAACTAAAAACGACTACTCCATACAGGAAATAAAAACCCACATAATGGTTTTGACAACAGCCATAAGAATTAAAGACAAATAAGCACAGAAACTCCCTAAAGAGGACTGCTCCTAGTCACCTTTGAACTTTAAGCAGAAATCTTCACCTTCTTCCTGAAAGTGGCCAGAAGTCGTGTAAGACTCCCTCTGGAACTTCTCTCTCTAACTAATGAATAAAACAGAACTTAAACTCAAACTGAATGTAAAAACTAAATATTGAATACAAAACTGAATGCCTAGTGCTCTGCCTCGGACCCCTATTTATACTTGTGCTGCTGTCCAGGCCTTGTAAATTGGTCTCTGTCCAGGGGTATGAATTATACCTTCCCGACCTCAGAATTGGCTGAAATTACATAAGAATCTTCCTTCTAGGGTCCTTGCCTTGGTCACGAAATTTGAGTTCAATCTGAGTTGGGAAACTCGACATATGATGTGAAGAAGTTGCTTGATTCTACTGCCAATTCCAGCACTGAGTCCACCACTTTGATGGTATGAAACTTGAGAACCCCGACTTGGATTTGCCTGAATTTTTGTGATATGATCCTTAATATCATCAGGAATCTTTAGTCCAAATTTTACTTCAATTGGAACACGGGAACTCCAGATATCTTCTTCATAAATTTTCGACTCAACTTTCTTCTCCTGGCAGCAATTTCCTTCTTTGAATTGATCTTCACTTCTTGGTTATTCAAAGCACTTAAAACTTGAATATAATTCCTTAAAATCTTCGTGGATATCTTCCTTAGACACTTAAGACTTCGTTTCCCAAGTTTAGGCTTGATTGGATGTCAGGATCCTGATATTTTCTGACTTTATGTTGGTGAGTCATCGGCGCCCGAAAATTAGCCTGAATCTGGCGCGGTGGCGCCACTGGAGCAGAGTGCTTTCTGAGTCTGGAACAGCCTTCGAACCCGAGCTGAATAACGAGATTTCATGGCGCGGTCGTGCCATATTTTTCTGTAGAAGTGGCACGGCAGCGCCACTACTTAGACTTTTCTTGCTCCCCAGAACGACAACTTCTTTTTCCTTCTTCAGCACTCTTTGGCGCGTCCATACTGTCTCTGGGCGCGGTAGCACCAGCTCTTTGGCGCAGCAGCGCCCTCAGATGGCGCGGTCGCGCCAGTTCACATTCCCCAGTCATTGACTTTCCAGATCGTTAAGTCGTTGGGAATTTTTCTTCATTATTTTGAATTTTCGTACATCTATCAGGTGCGGTTGCGCCGATTCTGGCGTGGACGCGCCATCCTTCTTTTTGGCCTCTTTTGTTCATTTTTTTCTCGTTTTTGCTCCAAATCCAGATTTTCTTCTTCCACTGGGCACCTGAGGCAGAGAACATAAAATTGAGTCATTTATGTTGATTCTATACTCGGAATTAACTCAGAATTAGATATTTCAATAAATTTTCATGCCTAAAGATAGTGTCTTTTAGACACTTATCACAACCCCAAACTTTAACCTTTGCTCGTCCTCGTGCAAATTCTGAAAGAAGCAACCAGATAAGTATACGGAGATTGAGAAAAGATCAGTGGCACTCCTTCTTTACCACTTTCAACATGGCTGATTCACTCCTTTCCTAGTGATGATTCTCCTTGCTTAAGTCAAAACAGAATTCAATTTTTTCTTTAAGCCAACCCTCAGTCCACTCTCCACTAACCTGAAGGATTCCATAATCCTGATCAATAGGTCTTTTCTAGGTTGTAATGGGGCATGGGAAATGGGTATGATGAAAGTTGTAAGCATTTCTTTTTGGTTTTATCCTCCTCCTCATATCCATGTTCCATCATTTCTGAGCATGGATTTTTATGATCCTTCTCCAAGTTTTTCCACCCCAAACTTATTTTCTTGCATTGATCTCATATTATTTTCTTCTTCCTTTCCTTCTCATGTATTCTTTTCTTTGGGTTTGTCCAGAGTCTAGCTTACCTCGCCAGTTGACTCAGAGTACCCCCGGTGCACACACAAGGTGGCCTTTCTCCTTACTAACCCACAACCTTTTCTTTTTTTCTTTGGCTTTGTCTGGAGTCCAGCTTACCTTGCCGATTGACTCAGAGTCCCTAAGCATGCTGAGGCCCGAGGCCCGGTGCGCACACAAGGTGGCCTTTCTCCTGACTTAGCCTCCATCTTGTTCCCCCCCCCTTTTTTTTTCGAAGAAACACAATACCTTTCTTTCATCCCTCCTTATAACTTCAGATTTTTGTCCATGCTCATTCAAACAGAATACTTCAAAAAATTGGAGAGATATAGGTCAGTAAGAAACAAGTTGGTTTTTCAAACAAGGCTGGTTCATGTGATGAGGGATTTGAAATAAAACAGGGATCTTGTTGGCTCAAGGTGTTTGACAAAAAGTGATGCATCTTGTGCATTCTAGTGGGTGGCTTGAAAAAGGCTCAAACGATTGAAAACAAGTGCCTAAATCCCTTCAGGATTTTTGGAAATCTTTCTCTGTTTCGCCTCAAGCTTCCCTCAGATCGGTTCTAGTGGTTTACATCCACTTACTCACGTATACTTTGTTTTCCAAATAACTGTTTTAAAGAAAATTCTCCTCCTATTAGGACTAAGCAATTTGAAATAAGTTCTCTCTCCAGAAAGTGAATCATGCTTTATCTTTACTCAGGGTTTCCACTGATGTTTCCCAATTTAGAATCTATTTCTGGTGTGAAAGTTTTTGAAAACAGAGATTTTGAAAACATGAAGAAAGAATATCCCACCCCAAACTTAAATCATGCTTTGTCCCCAAAGCATAAATAAAATAGAAGTAGGATGAAAACTTCCCTGATCAATCTGGTTGTGCCTGCAGTGGAACTTTCCTTTTCTGAGCTCTGGATTGGTTGTTCTTCAATGAGACAGTGGCGCGCTAGCGACAAATTTTGGTGCGGACGCGCCGTGTAAATCAAACAAATATCAGCATCCTGAATGTGTTTTTGAAACTTTTCACTTTGAACATGGTTCTATCAGTTAGGTACAAATGCTGATTGGGCTACCACACATTTTCATTGGAGAAATCATGCCTTGGGACACATAGTGAGAGTGCAAAATATCATGTCATCAATATGAATGGAGATTGAGTACATATCAATGAACACTGCAATCAAAAATTACTCTAAGACATCTGATACACAAACACCAAAGCATATTCTCCCAGAGGAGAGACTGATTCAGACATGAGACTCAGAGTTGTTTTCTGGACTGGCGCGGTGGCACCAGTTTTGGCACGGTAGCGCCAGTTTAAAAAATTTTGTAGGTTTATTTTTTTTATTTTTTTTTGTTGTTTTCTGTTTATGGTGAATAATTAAAATGCTTTCTAGCCTAATTCTATCTTACTCATGCAGAATCACTCAACTAAGCATGCAAAGTCCTAATAGTTCACAAAAAATTACAAAATCCATGAAATTTCAATGCAGTCCTATTGTAAAACAAGTTAATGAGTTCTGGTTTATAGTCCCAGCTCGAATTTGTGACTCTTTCTAGTCAGATAGGATGGTGAAGGATTTCTGATTTCCACTGCCCCTGATTTTAACACTCTTTCCATAGAAAAAGTACCAGTCCATTTAGATCTGAGTTTACCAGGGAACAACCTAAGTCTGCTGTTAAACAAAAGGACAAGTTGACCAGGTTGAAATTCCTTGGGTAAGATGTGCTCATCATGCCATTTTTTGTTTTTTCTTTGTACATTTTGGCATTCTCATAGGACCAGTACCTAAGCTCATCTAGTGCATTTAGTTGCAGCAGTCTATTCTCTCCAGCAGCCTTGATATCAAAATTTAAAAACTTGGTTGCCCAATATGCCTTATACTCTAATTCCAAAGGGAGATGACATGCCTTACCATAAACCAGCCTATAGGGGGTCATGCCTATTGGGGTTTTGAAAGTTGTCCTATATGCCCACAATGCATCATCTAGCTTGGTTTTCCAATCTCTTCTTGAAGTGTTAACTATTTTTTCCAGAATTCTCTTGATTTCTCTATTGGACACTTCTTCTTGGCCACTTGTTCGGGCATGGTATGGGGTGGCTACTTTGTGGGTGACTCCATATTTTTTCAACAAGTTTTTAAAAGGAGTGTTGCAAAAATGCTTTCCCCCATCACTGATGATAGCTCTAGGAGTGCCAAAACGACAGAAGATATTTTTTTAAAAAAAATCAATGACAACCTTGGCATTATTAGTTCTGGTTGCTATGGCCTCTACCCATCTTGTTACATAATCTACTGCCACCAGAATGTACTCATACCCAAAACAAGGTGGAAAGGGTCCCATGAAGTCAATGCCCCAAACATCAAAACATTCACATTCAAGAATATTATTTAAAGGCATTTCATTCCTTCTAGAGATGTTACCTGTTCTTTGACACCTATCACATGCTTGGACATAACTCTTTGCATCTCAAAAAAGTGTTGGCCAAAAGAATCCAGATTGCAATATGTTTGCTGCTATTTGGTTTGCACTGTGATGGCCACCAACCTCCTTGTCATGGCAATGGCTAAGAATGAGTGGAGTTTCTTCCTCTTTCACACACCTTCTAATGACTTGATCCGGGCATAATTTGTAGAGGAATGGATCCTCCCAATAGTAGTGTTTTGAATCTGCCATCAACTTCTTCCTTTGCTGGTATGTGAAGTGCTTTGGTACCCATTTGCTACAAACAAAATTAGCAATATCAGCAAACCATGGTACTTTTGAAATATTCATCTGGCAAATCAATTCATCTGAAAAGAGTTCCAAAATTTCCCCTTCTTTATTTTCGGCCTCCAGCCTTGAGTGGTGATCTGCTACCACATTTTCAGCTCATTTCTTGTCCTTGACTTCAATATCGAATTCTTGGAGAAGAAGGATCCATCTGATCAGTCTTGGTTTGGAATCCTTCTTTGCAAACAACTATCTAAAGGTTGCATGGTCAGTCCAAACAATAACCTTTGAACCAATGAGATATGATATGAATTTTTCAAATGCAAAAACCACAGCCATAAGTTCTTTCTCAGTGGTGGTTAATTCAATTGAGGACCCGTGAGTGTGTGACTAGCATAAGAAATGGTGTGGAAAACTTTTTCTCTTCTTTCGCCAACGGCTGCCCCTAAAGCAAAATCACTTGCATCACACATGAGTTCAAAAGGTAGGTTCCAATCAAGTGAGACAATGATGGGGGCAGAGATTAATCTTTGTTTCAGAAGATTAAAGGCATGCAAGCAATCATTATTGAAATCTAATTTGACATCTTTCGAAAGCAAGTTTGACAAAGGTTTTGCAATTTTGGAAAAATCTTTTATAAACCTTCTATAAAAACCTGCATGGCCTAGAAGACTCCTAATGGCCTTGACTGAAGTGGGTGGAGGTAGCTTTTCAATTACTTCTATTTTCGCCTTGTGTACCTCTATCCCCTTTTCTGAGATTTTGTGGCCAAGAACAATCCCCTTTCTTACCATGAAGTGACACTTTTCCCAATTTAGGACTAGTTTCTTTTCTTCTCACCTTTCGAGAGCAAGCTCTAAGTGCTGCAAACAAGTTTCAAATGTTAGTCCATAAATTGTAAAGTCATCCATAAAGATTTCCATCATCTTGCCTATCATATCATGAAATAAACTCATCATGCATCTTTGAAAAGTGGCTGGTGCATTGCACAAGCCAAAGGACATTCTCCTATATGCAAAGGTTCCATATGGGCTTGTGAAGGTGGTCTTTTCCTGGTCCTCGTGTGCTATGGGGATCTGAAAGTATCCTGAATAACCATCTAGGAAACAATGAAATTTATTTCGAGCAAGCCTTTCAAGCATTTGATCAATGAATGGCAAAGGAAAATGATCTTTCCTAGTGGCTACATTCAATTTCCTATAGTCTATGCATACCCTCCAACCCGTGACTGTCCTAGTGGGGATCAGTTCATTATTTTCATTGTAAATGACAGTGGTACCCCCCTTTTTAGGAACAACTTGAACAGGACTTACCCTTGCACTATTTGAAATAGGATAGATAATACCTGCGTCCAAGAGTTTGATCACCTCCTTTTTTGCTACCTCTTGCAATGTAGGGTTCAACCTTCTTTGTGGTTGAATGCTGGTCTTGTAATTGTCCTCCATCAAGATTCGATGTGTGCAAATGGTGGGGCTGATTCCTTCAATGTCTGCTAATGACTAGCCTTTTGCCTTCTTGTGTTTGGACAGCACCGCAATGAGCATTTTCTCCTCCAAACCTGTCAAACGTGAGGAAATAATCACTGGTTTAGCATTCTCTTCAAGGAAAACATATTTCAAATTACTAGGAAGGGGTTTGAGTTCAGGTTTGGAAGCTCCTTGGGCTCCTTGTTCCTTTATTCCTTCTTCCTTGTTTTCAGCCTCCAATTCGTCAACCTCTTCTATCATGATGGGATCTTCATCTTCCTTCTCCTCTGAATTGACTAGGCCTCCTTCTTTCGCTGCTTCAATCCTTGCTTCTTCTTCAATTTCTGCTATACAAGAATCAATCACATCAATACCCAAACAGAAATCATCATGTGGGATGGCCAGTTGTTTCATGGCTTCTTTTATATTAAAACTTATGGTATCATTGTTAAGCCTTAGGGTTAGATTCCCATGCTTGCAATCAATTATAGCACCAGCAGTAGCCAAGAATGGTCTGCCAAGAATTATAGGCAGGTTCTTGTCCACTTCCATGTCTAAAACTACAAAATCGCAGGGATATATAAAATCTTGAGGGGTCTTGGGCATTAGCTCAGTGGTCCCATGGGAGTTATTGTTGCGGGAGGTCTTGGGTTCGGGTCTCCATAGTAGCATTGGGAGTAAAACTTGTAATTGGGAGTAAAATGTATTCACTTTTCTAAAAAAAAAAAAAATATATAAAATCTTGAATTTTCACCAACACATCCTTCATCACTCCTTCTAGTATTTTAGTTGATCTATCTACAAATTGAAGAGTGATTCCAGTCTCTTGAGGTTCTCCAAGCTTTAAATACCTGCAAAGAGACAATGGCATTAGATTAACACTTGTTCCTAAATCACATAAAACATTTGCAAATTTATTAGAACCAATTCCACAAGGTATTGTAAAACTCCCTGGATCTTTCAATTTTGTTGGAAGCTCATTCTTCAAGATTGCACTGCAATTTTCATTCAGCACCACCGTACCTTGCTCCTCCATCTTCCTTTTTCCGGATAGGATCTCCTTAAGAAATTTGCCATAAAGGGGCATTTGCTTTACTGCCTCAAGAAGTGGGATGTTAATCTTCAAAGTCTTAAAGGTTTCTAGAAACCTAGCAAAGCTACTTTCTAGAATGTCCGTTTTAGCTCTACTTGGGTAAGGTAGATGTCTTATATCAATATCAGTAATAGGAAGTGCATCCTTACCTTTTTTCTTCCATGGGGAAGCTGGTGGACTTACCTTTTCCCGTTCTTGCCCTTCTTCTCCTCTCTGATTTTTCTCTTCTTCCATGGCTGGTTGTTCTTTTGGTTGGAGCTCCTCGAGAGTCTTTCCACTTCTGAGTGTTATGGCCTTGACTTGCTCTTTTGGATTTACTTCTGAATTGCTAGGTAGAGCTCCTCTTGGCCTCTCACATACATCTCTATTAAGTTGATTCACTTGAGTGGCCAGAAGTGTGACTGATTGCTTTACTGATTGAACATCTGTTTGCAGTGTCTCCATTGACTGAAATTTTGCATACATTGCTCGTATCATTTTCCTTTCTTCCTCCCATTGTGGCTCCTCCTTTTGTTGTGCATTGGCTTGCAATGGTTTGAATCCAGGAGGGAGCTGCTTTGTCTGATTTGTGTAGTTCCATGAGAAATTTGGATGATTTCTCCAACCAGGGTTATATGTATTGCTGTATGGATCCAACCTGGGAGAATTTCCAAAAAAATTAGTTTGTTCAGTCATGGAATTTAAAGCATATACATTACCTTGGCATTCATAATCAGTATGTCCTCCTCCACATATTCTGCAGATCGAAACTACCATAGGATTTGATTGTTGCTGAAAATTTGTGAATTGATGTTGAAGTGCTTCTAATTGTGCTTGTGTGGTGGTTGAGGAGTCCAGTTTGTAAATTCTAGCAGCTTTCTTGCCCGATCGCTCTATTGGATATTTATACATGTTGGCTATCATCTCCTCGATTAGCTCATGAACCTCTTCAGGAGTCATTTTACTGATCGAACCTCCAGATGCAGCATCTACCATGCTTCTTGTGTTGATGTTCAGCCCATTGTAAAAAATCTCGATTTGGCTCCAGAGTTCTATTTTGTGATTTGGGCATCTTTTGAGTAGTCCATTGAACCTCTCCCATGCTTCTGAAAGATGTTCTTCTTGTTCCTGCATGAATTGGAAAATTTCATTCCTTAATTTAATGGTCTTTTCTGGTGAAAAATACTTACCTAAAAACTTTTTCTGCAGATCTTCCCAAGTGGTAATAGAACCGGCTGGTAGAGTGTTCAGCCATGTCTTAGCTCGTCCAGCCTAGGTGAACTTAAAAGCATCAATCTAGCTGCATCATCTGACACGCCATTGTACTTAAAAGTAGAACACAAGTCCAAAAATCTTTCAAGATGGTCATTAGGATCTTCATTAGCCAACTCACTAAACTGATAATGAGTCTGCAGCATAACAAGAAGCTGAGGTTTAAAATCAAAATTATTAGCTTGAACAATGGGAGTGATGATACTTGTCCTGTTTGTTTTTAGGCTTTGTGTGACATAATCCTCCATGGTTCTCTTTGGTCTTTGTTCTTCATGAGTACCTTCTAAGTTTTCCATGTCTTCTTGCTCCTTCGGAGTGCTCTGGTTCTGATTTTCCTTCAGCCTTTGCCTTGAAGCTCTTTCTGGTTCAAGATCAATCTCTTGGGGTGAGTCCACTCGAGATCTGGTCATGAACCTCCTACAAAATAAAAATAAAAAAAACTCAAATCTCTAAATTTTTAAACTCTAAACAATTACTGCTAGAAACTCTGTCCCCGGCAACGGCGCCAAAAACTTGATGCGATCCTAGCTAATCACAAGCAAGAGGACTAATCAATGTAATATAGACTTTATGCAAGTCCGAATATTGTCCCACAAGGACCAAGCCAGCAGTTAACAGTTTTCTGAATAAAAATCTATAGTTTGAGAATCCTGATTCAAGAACAGAGAATTCAACTAAATCAGTATTTGAAAACTGTTGAAAAAAGCCTTTGAGAAATTTCAATGATGAGAGAAGATGTTGGGAATCCAATTCCCTCCCTAGACACTTGTGAGATTGAATAGAAATAAGGTTTTGGAAATCAATTTCTGACAAGCTTATAAAACCATAGCTACAATCCGCATCGGCATCACCTTTTTCTATCTCCTAGAGCAAACTAGCCGGCATAATCTACTCTACTTGACAGCATAAACATGAAGCTTTTATGTCATAGGCAGATCAACTAATCCAACAGGGTATTACTTTAAGGTCGAGGCTTAACCCAAGGATTAGTGATCTACCTAGTGCATAAACTCATAAAGAATTGTAAAATCCTATCAACATGTCTTACCTTAAGCCCTGCATCACCTTATAACCAGTACATAGCCAAACAACAAGTATGCATCAGGAATTAACAACATGAAGAACTCATTCATGACCAAATTGAAAACCAAATAGATGTAAAGTATCAATCTCATTACATGCCTAAGGAGTCATGGACTCCCAACTAAAAATGACTACTCTATACCGGAAATAAAAACACACAACATGGTTTTGACAACAGCCATAAGAATTAAAGACAAATAAGCACAGAAACTCCCTAAAGAGGACTGCTCCTAGTCACCCTTGCTCCTTAAGCTGAAATCTTCACCTTCTTCCTCAAAGTGGCCAGAAGTCGTGTAAGACTCCCTCTGGAACTTCTCTCTCTAACTAATGAATAAAACAGAACTTAAACTCAAACTGAATGTAAAAACTAAATATTGAATACAAAACTGAATGCCTAGTGCTCTGCCTCGGACCCCTATTTATACTTGTGCTGCTGTCCAGGCCTTGTAAATTGGTCTTTGTCCAGGGGTATGAATTATACCTTCCCGACCTCAGAATTGGCTGAAATTACATAAGAATATTCCTTCTAGGGCCCTTGCCTTGCTCACAAAATTTGAGTTCAATCTGAGTTGGGAAACGCGAGATATGATGTGAAGAAGTTGCTTGATTCTGCTGCCAATTCCAGCACTGGGTCCACCACTTTGAAGGTATGAAACTTGAGAACCCCAACTTAGATTTGCCTGAATTTTCATGATATGATCTTTAACTCAGGAATCTTCAGTCCAAATTTGGCTTCAATTGGAACACGGGAACTCCAGATAGCTTCTTCATAAATTTCGGACTCAACTTTCTTCTCTTGGCAGCAGTTTCCTTCTTTGAATTGATCTTCACTTCTTGGTTATTCAAAGCACTTAAACCTCGAATATATTTCCTTAAAATCTTCTTGGATACCTTCCTTAGACACTTAGGACTTTGTTTCCCAAGTTTAGGCTTGATTGGATGTCAGGATCCCGAGAATTTTGCGACTTTATGTTGCTGAGTCATCGGCGCGGTCGCGCCGAAAATTAGCCTGAATCTGGCGTGGTCGCTCCACTGGAGTAGAGTGCTTTCTAAGTCTGGAACGGCCTTCGAACCCGAGCTGAATTAGGAGATTTCTTGGCGCGGTCGCGCCATATTTTGCTGTAGAAGTGGTGCAGCAGTGCCACTTCTTAGACTTTTCTTCGCTCCCCAGAACGAAAACTTCTCTTTCCTTCTTCAGCAGCTCTTTGGCGCGTCCATGTTGTCTCTGAATGAGGTAGCGCCAGCTCTTTGGTGCGGTAGCGCCCTCAGATGGCACAGTCGCGCCAGTTCACATTCCCCAATCGTTGGCTTTCTTGACCGTTAAGTCGTTGGGAATTTTTCTTCATTATGTTGAATTTCTGCACATTTATCTCGCACGGTTGCGCCGATTCTAGCATGGACGCGTCATCCTTCTTTTTGGCCTCTTTTGCTCATTTTTTCCTCGTTTTTGCTCCAAATCTAGATTTTCTTCTTCCACTGGGTACCTGAGGCAGAGAACATAAAAGTGAGTCATATATGTTGATTCTATACTCGAAATTAACTCAGAATTAGATATTTCAATCAATTTTCATGCCTAAAGATAGTGTCTTTTGGACACTTATCAGGCAGCGTCACGGTACCTCACGGTATGGCGCAGTGATTGATCCCGGTGTGACTTCGGCATTCTCTGAGTCGTGGACTCAGACAGTTATTCCCCTTTTCAAGGTACGCAAAATTTCTTTTGTCTGCTTTCTCTTTTTGATTTCTTTTTTTTTTCAAGGGAGTGAACGATTTGCTTTCTTCAGCGTACATGGTGGCGCTTGGCGCTTGGCGTTGGCGATCTTCCTCCTCCTCCTCCTCCAATTCGGTTTACATCAAAGGTTGACTTTCAGCAAGTCAACTCAAACGTTCGTGGCAAGAGGCCGCTTTTGGAGAGGTCGGCTGTTATTCATGCATCTCCTTTGCCAGTGCCTCCTGTTCCTCACTTGGCCTCTGGTTTGGATGGTCTGAGCTCACATCGTCGTTCAAAAGAGCCTTTCTAGACTCCTGTCAGCTCTCAAGCGGCTCCTTCGCTTGTGAAGCTAGATTTGATTCAGCCAGTTCAGGTATGCATTCTCCTTTCTCCCTTCTTGATAATCTTTCTTTTCTTTTTTTACTAACCATATTTGTGGTTTCGTAGAGGTCTGCTCCTCAGCCTTTTGAGAAGCTTCGGGCGGGACAAAGGCACCATGCTTGGGAGACGTGGACGGTGTTTGTCTCCGATTTCTTGGCGGCTGACGACCCCGATGCACCTGCAATGGTTGGAGATGTCTGGGTTTCCATCCGCCAACTGCAGTAAGTTGGCGTCGATACGACCGACTTGGAGCGATTTATCGAGGGCGACGTCTCCAAATATGCTCGCCTTTACGAGTTGAGCCGTTAGATGCGGGGGATGCGTAGCGCTGAAGAGAAGGCTCCTGCCGAGGCTGACCTGGTTCGGTCGCTTAGCCTAGTGAAGCGTCGACGAGACCACCAGAGAGCTGACATCGACAAGGACAAGGCTGACTGTAACGCAGCCGTGTCCAAGGAGAAGTCTTTGCAGGAGCGGTTGGCCTATCTTTCCTCCAAGATTCAGAGGTTGGAGAACCGAGTAGTGAGTACTAAGGAACGTCTCGGTGTAGACTTGGAGGAGATTGCCGACTTGGAGAGGAAGCTGGCGAAGATTCGTGTAGAGACTGCCTTTCGCGAGGAGGACAAGGGAGAGTGGTCGGCAGCCTGTGCCGAGTTGTCCACGTTGAGGAACCATATTGCGGACTTCAAGATGCCGCCCCTCTGATTTACTTGTCGCCTTTCCCTTTTCTTTTAGAGCTTCTTGTAGCAGAGCTCCGTTGCTTCTTTTTTTTTGCTTGGACTTGATTTGTCCTTTGTAATTTTTTTGTTCAAACTTGATTTGATCCATTCGACTTATTGAGATGCCTTTTTCATCATTATTTGCTTCTTCCCTTTTTTTTGTGGTGCTTGTTCACCTTTTATTGAGTGGACACTTCGTGTCGTCGGCCGAATTTTGTTTAGGCTTAGAATCTTTTAAGAAATTTGCCATTGATGATCGGCAATTTCGTATCATCCGCCTTTGCTATTTTTTAGGCACCATTTGTGTATGCCGCTTGCACAACGTAGGGACCTTTGCACTTGGCTGCGAACTTACCCCCAGTTTTGCTTGTGAAAAGCATGGGGCAACGTACAGTCAAAACCAAGTTACCTTTTTGGAATGCCCGTAGCTTAACCTTTTTGTTGATAGCCCGGGTCATTCATGACTGGTAACACTCGAGTCTTTGTTGAGCTTCGAGTCTCTGTTCGTCGAGTGACTCTAGCTCTGCGAGCCGAAGTTGGGCGCATTCTTCCTCCGTAAGGCCTTCTCTTATGGTGACACGGAGGGAAGGGAACTGGATTTCGAGCGGCAATACTGCTTCAGCGTCGTACACCAATGAATAGGGAGTTGATTGCGTCGGCGTTCTGAACGTAATTCTATACGCCTAGAGCTTCGTCGAGCTTCTCATCCCAATTGTGTTTGTTGCTGCCAATTGTTTTCTTTAGGATTTTGCAGAGTGTTTTGCTGAATGCCTCTACAAGTCCGTTAGCCTTTGGGTTGTAGGCCGAGGACATCTTTTGTTATATACGAAACTTTTCACAGAACCGATCCATGACTCGGTTTCGAAAAGGTGTTCCATTGTCCGTTACAATGTACCGAGGGACGTCATACCGATAAATGATTTGTGTTCGGATGAAGTCGACTACGTTAATGGACTTGCGGCAAGAATGTATTGTCAATCGGAATTTGAATTGGGAGTGATAGGACCAATTATGTCTGTTCCCCATGCTTCAAACGGCCAAGATGTGACCATCAGGTGGAGCAGTTCCGATAGCTGGTGGATATAGTCAGCATGGAGCAGACAGGACTTGCAAGCTCACGCTAGCTCAATGGCATCTCAGAGCATGGATGGCCAGTAGTATCCAAGCCGTTTAACTTGCATGTGCAGCTTTGGACCAGGTTGATGTGCGCCACAGATTCCCGCATTGGTCTCCTATTGGTTGTCTAGCAAGTGCACTAGGTCAGCAAGTAATATAGACTGTAAGAGTCCAGATATCGATCCCACAGGGACCTTGATGAGAGCCTAATCTAAGAAAAAACTTTCCTATTGATTGAGGTGAAGAAAATTTGGATTTTTGTTTGAAAACTGAAAAAGAAAACAGAATTTAAACTTTCTGGAAAAACTTATGAAGATGAGATGTTTGGGAAAAACTGTCAATCCCTTCTAGTTGTTGACATGCAAAGTTCTGATTTTATAGCTCAAGTATCCTCACCTTGACTTACCTTTTGAAAACCCAATTACCCATATACAGGAAATAACTTTCACTTAGTCTTTGAACTCCTTCTCAACCGGAACATTCAACTCCTAAGTGCATAAATATAAAAGCTTAAAGATTAACTCTCTTATTCAGAATAAGAGTTTAATAAGTCACATCGCCTTCCACTAGTCTCCTTCAAAATCGAAAAAATCTAGTTTAAAAGTGAGTTGTTTTAGAAAACAAGGAATCATATAACTAACCCAAATCTTTACTAAAATTTAACTTCTCAATCCGTACCTCATTAAACTTCAGAAATCAATCTAAATTAGCAATAAGCAATGAATACAGATTCTAAAACAAAAGAAGTGTACTTTATTGCTATAGAATTCAGAACTTAAACATAAACAACTAGGAGTTCATGGATTCCCCAACAAAGAGAGACTACTCCATGCTAATAAAACAAACACACAAAGAGGAATTAATTACAGCCATAAAAACAAGAAGAAAATTAAGTACAGAAAACCCCCTTTTGAGGACTGCCCTTAGCTTCAACTCGTCCTTGACTGAGATCTCTTCCTTCTTTCTCTCTCTCTCTCAACTCCAAACTAACTAAAAGAACATGAAATTAAACTAAAAACAAGAATTAGAACTCTGGAAAACTCCATTTCTTGTGCTCTGCCTCGGACCTCTATTTATAGTTGAAGTTCTGTCTAGGCCTTGTAAATTGGTCTCTGTCCAGGGGTATGAATTGTGACTTTCCAACCTAATAATTGGATGAAATTACATCTAAACCTTCCTTCTGAAGTCCTTTCCTTGCTCACGAAATTTGAATCCATTTTGAGTTGGGAAACTCAAGATATGATGTGAAGAAGTTGCTTGATTCTGCTGCCAATTCCAGCACGGGGTCCACCACTTTGGAAGTATAGAACTTGAGAAACCCGACTTAGCTTTGCCTGAATTTTCGTGATATGGTCCTTAATATCCTCAGGAATCTTCAGTCCAAATTTGGCTTCAATTGGACCACAGGAACTCCAAATATAGTCTTCATAATTTTTGGACTCAAACTCTTCTCTTGGCAGCAGTTTCCATCTTTGAATTGAACATCTTCTCTTTGGTCATTCAATGCATCTAGACTCGAGCACATTGCCTTAAAATCTTCGTGGAAACCTTCATTAGACACTTATGACTCCTTTTCCAATGTTTGGACTCGATTGGATGTCAGGTTCCCGAGATTTTCGCAACTTAGAGTGGTTGAGTAATCGGCGCGGTCGCGCTAAAATAAGCTTAAAAATGGCGCGGTCGCGCCACTGGAGCAGAGTACTTGAATGGAAAGAGTTCTGGTCATGTTTGTCAGCTTTCTGGGTCCATTTTGGCGTGGGCACGCCATTTTCTGGTGCGGTCGCGCCAGATTTTGCCTTCAAACTGACGCGGTCGCGCCGGTCACTGCAACATTGTACCTTTATGCACTAAAATCCTCATATCTTCTTCATTTTAGCTCCGATTACGATGATTTTTGTTGCGTTGGACTCCTGAGAGAGAAAATATTAATCTGAGACATATTTCATGATTTTATGATGAATATTGACTTCATAATATAATTTCTAATTCTAATTCAGGCCTTAAAATAGTGTCTTTTTGACACTTATCATCTCCTTTAGCACTTGTCGCCCTTTTTCTTTGGACAAACACCGAAGGAGTAATTCTTTGTACGACCTCCTGTACAGTACGTCATTGGCAAAGACGTACCTTGGAGCCATCCCGACGGATGTGGACCTGTTCCATCTTTTCTTCCGCTTCCTCTTCGATGGGAAGAGGGACCAGAGGGACTACCCACCTTTCGCAGATGGGTACTTGACTTGGCCGATTGTCAGGTTGTGACAGGCTAGCTGCAATCCCAGCTAGAACGTTGCCAAGTCCATTTCTGGTACGCGGTAGGCAGTGGAGTGAAGTTTGTGGGATTTTTGCCAAGAGGTCACCAGCATGCTTCCAGAATTACAGGAGTTCGATTTTCTTGACCTCGAACTCTCCCGTATTCTGTTTGATCATGAGTGTTGAATCGCCATAGACTTCGAGTTGAGTTATCTCCATTTTGACTGCTATGCCAATGCCAAGGAGGAGTGCTTGATATTCTGCTACGTTGTTTGAGCAGTTTTGTGTAAGCATGAACGAGTACGGTAGCAGGTCGTCTTTTGGCGAGACGAAGAGGACTTCTGCACCAGCTCCATTTCTCCTGATCATTTCTCCTGGTGGCCCCATCGAATTACATTTTCTAAGGAGGAAGTATTTTGACAAGGAAAATTTCTTCGTCGGGAAATTCCTCAGTCAGCTCCCATTCTGCGAGCACTGGATGATCGACAAGAAAGTTCACCAGGGCTTGACCTTTGATGGCCCTCTGTGATACGAAATTTATTTCGAACTCATATTAGGAGTGCCCATTTTGCCAATCGGCCAGAGAGGACTGTCTGGGACATGATGTACTTGAGCGGGCCGGCGCAAGAGATTAGATTTGTTGAGTGCCTTAGCTTCTCGACTACAAAGATGAGTGCCAAGCAAGTCTTCTCGATAGGCATGTAGTCGAGTTCAGTGCCTACCAAGGTTCGACTAAGGTAGTATAAGGACCGCTCTTTGTTGTTCTCATCGTTTTGAGCAAGCAGGGCTCCCACCGAGTTCTCCTGGGCAGCGATGTAGAGCAACAACGGTTTGTTGATGACTAGAGCGACGAGCACTGGAGTTTTCGTGAGGTATGCCTTTATGTTGTTAAAAGCATTTCGGCAGGCGTCGTCCCATTCAAAAGGCACGTTCTTCTTCATTAACCGGCTAAATGGTTGACATCAACCGGCCAAGTTCGACATGAAGCGCCAAATAGAGGCCAAGTGACCTTGGAAGCTTTTGAGCTCCGAGATATTTCTTGGCCCCGGCATGTTTTGAATCGCATCGATCTTAGTTTGATCAATTTCGATCCCTCTGTGGTATACGACGAACCCGAGGAATTTGCCGGAGGTAACACTAATGGCGCATTTCAGCGGATTCATTTTGCGTTGGAACCGCCAGAGTCACTCGAACACAACTCTGAGGTCGAGGAGATGGTCAGCTCGCTCCTTTGTTTTGACCACCAGATCGTAGACGTAGCACTCGACATGCTTGTGAAGGAAGTCGTTGAAGATATGCTGCATAGCTCTCTAGTATGTTGCGCCGGCATTTTTTAGGCCAAAAGGCATAACTTTGTAGGAAAATATGCCTTTGGGTGTACGAAACGCCATTAAGTCCTCGTCCTTCGGGTCCTTGCGGATTTGGTTGTATCCTGCCAACCCGTTCATGAAGGAGATCGCCTCGTGACTAGTTGTTGCAGCTACCATGAGCTCGGTAATTGGCATCGGGAAGTCATCTTTTGGGCAGGCTTTGTTCGGGTCGCAAAAATTGACACAGACCCAAATTTGGTCACTCTTCTTTTTGACCGGCACGATGTTGGCGATCCAGAAGGGATATTTGACTTCCCGAATGAAGTTGGTTGTAATGAGCTTGTCGACTTCTTTCTCGATCTTTGGGACGAGCTCGGGTTGGAAGTGCCTCTGTGACTGCTTGACCGGCTGGACTGAGGGGTGAACTACGAGCTTATGTACGACCACTTTGGGATCAAGACCTGGCATCTCAGTGTACTTCCAAGTTAACGCGTTGCGATATTTCTGGAGCAGCGAGTTGTATTCAGCTTCCTCTCCTTCAGCCAATGAAGCATTGAGGAAGGATGGTCTCAAGTCTTCCTCTGTGCCCAAGTTGATTTTTTTTAATTCATCCACCGTAACTTGTCCTCCCTCTTCGAACGCGGCTGGAGCATCCTTTAGGTTGAACTCGTCGTCTCCTTGTTCGTTGTTGCCGGTGATTGAGATGTGGTTTATTACCACAACTTCATTGATGATTTCTCGAGCTTTAGCAAAGGCGGCTTTGGTGTATATGACCATCGGAACTCTATTCTCCTTTGGTGAACTTTGGTCAATGGTCAGTTGATGGACATTGTCTAACCTCCCGGTGATTCAGATGGGCTTTTCTTTTTGATAGCCGAGGTCGTGCCATCTTGGTGGGAGGCGGCCTCCATCGCACCTCAGATTTTCTTGTGCCAGAGAGAGAACTGGGACAGCTACGACCAGCATCTCCTGCAGTTGCTGTTTTGTGAAATTGCCCCCTGCCTTGGCTAGCAACTGGTAGGCGATTGGATCAAAGCCCTCGGTCGTCCAAGTAGTTGGAAGCCGTTCTGGGCTAGGGCATTTCTTGACAATGCTTCACTCTTCAAGCTTTGGCAACGGCAGAGCAGGTCCACCTATCAGATTTGTCGGCTTAGCATTACGGCAAACAACGAGAGGGGCTTCCCCTTTCTTTCATTGTAACTGCGGCACATACCTTAGCACAGGTGTGTTGTTCTTTGGCGGCAACACCGGTGCTTTTGGTGCGGTCTCTTGGTGGCTATGAGCCGGTGGTTTAGGTTGCATAGTTTTCAGCAGCTCGTTTGGAGTTTATTGAGGATGTTGTGCGGCTTTGATATCTTGGGCCTGGCTTGGCCAAGATGACCCTTTGACTGTCGGCCGCGTTATCAAGTAAAACTTGGCGTCAGTTGATAAGTGTCCGAAAGACACTATCTTTAGGCATGAAAATTGATTGAAAAATCTAATTCTGAGTTAATTCTAAGAATAAAATCAACATATATGACCCAGTCTTTATGTTATGTGCCTCAGGTACCCAGTGAAAGAAGAAAATCTGGATTTGGAGCAAAAACGAAGGAAAAATGAGCAAAAGAAGACAAAAAGAAGTTTGACGCGCCCGCGCCAGAATCGGCGCCATCGCGCCGGGAAAATATTCATAGATTCAAAAATATTGGAAAAAAATGACCAACAAGTCAACGGACATGAAAGCCAATGGTTGGGGAAAGTGAAATGGCGCGACTGCGCCATCTGAGGGCGCTACCTCCCCAAAGAGCTGGTGCTACCTCATTCAGAGACAACATGGACGCGCCAAAGAGCTGCTGAAGAAGGAAAGAGAAGTTGTCATTCTGGGGAGCAAAGAAAAGTCAAAGGAGTGGCGCTGCCGCGCCACCTCTACAGCAAAATATGGCACGGCCGCGCCAAGAAGTCTCCTAATTCAGCTCGGGTTCGAAGGCCATTTCCAGACTTAGAAAGCATTCCGCTCCAGTGGCACAACCGCGCCAAATTCAGGCTAATTTTTGGCGCGACCGCGCCGATGACTCAGCAACACAAAGTCGCAAAAATCTCAGGATCCTGACATCAAACCAAGCCTAGACTTGGAAAAAAATATCCTAAGTGTCTAAGGAAGGTATACACAAATATTTTAAGGAATTATATTCGAGTTTTAAGTGCTTTGAACGACCAGGAAGTGGAGATCAATTCAAAGAAGGAAACTGTTCCCATGAGAAGAAGTTGAGTCCGAAATTTATGAAGAGCATATATGGAGTTCCCGAATCCCAATTGAGCCCAAATTTGTATCGAATATTCCTGATGATGCTGAGGAGGATATCACAAAAATTCAGGCCAATCCAAGTCGGGTTTCTCAAGTTTCATGACTTCAAAGTGGTGGACCCAGTGCAGAATTGGCAGCAGTAGCAATCCAACTTCTTCAAATAATATATCGAGTTTCCCAACTCAGATTGGATTCAAATTTCGTGAGAAATGCAAGGACCATCTAAGGAAGGTTCGTGTGTAATTTCAACCAATTCTGAAGTCGAAAAGACATAATTCATACCCCTGGACAGAGACCAATTTACTAGGCCTAGGCAGCAGGACAAGTATAAAGAGGGGTCCGAGGCAAAGCACAAATCATCCAATTTTTATCATTCAGTTCTTAGTTTAATTTCCAACTTTGTAGTTAGTTTAGAGAGAGAAGAAGGTCCATAGGGAGTCTTACACGACCTCTGGCCAATTTGAGGGAAAAAGGTGGAGATTTCAGCCTAAGGAGCAAGAGTGACCAAGAGCAGCCTTCCAAGGGGAGTTTCTGTACTTAGTTGTTTTTCTTTCATGGCTGTTATCAAAATCTTGTTGTGTGTCGTTATTTCAAGTATGGAGTAGTTGTTTTTAGTTGTGAGTCCATGACTCCCTAGGCATGTAATGAGATTGATACTTTATATTCTATTTGGTTTTTAATTTGGTGCATGAATGAGTTTTCTAAAGAATATAATTCTTGATTCTTACTTGTTGTCTGCTATGTACTGGTTATAAGGTGATGCTAGACTTAAAGTAAGATATGATGATAGGGTTGTACAAGTCTATTTGAGTTCATACGCTAGGCAGATTAATTGATCCTTGGGTTAATCCTCGACCTTAAAGTAATACCCTGTTGGATTAGTTAATTTGTCTATGACATAAGAGCTTCATGTTTATGCTATCAAGTAGAGTAGATTATGCCGGCTAGTTTGCTCTAGGAGATAGAAAAAGGTGATGCCGATGCGGATTGTAGCCATGGTTTTATAAGCTCGTCAGAAATTGATTTCAAAAACATAATTTTTATTCAATCTCAGAAGTGTCTAAGGAAGGAATTGGATTCCCAACGTCTTCTCTCATCTTTGAAATTCCTCAAAAGTTTTTCTCAACAGGTTTCAAGTACTGGTTTAGTTTAAATTTCTGTCTTTCAAATCAGGATTCTCAAACTTTAGATTTTTACTTAGAAAGCAATTAACTGCTGGCTTGGTCCTTGTGGGACGATATTCGGACTTGCATAAAGTCTATATTACATTGATTAGTCCTCTTGCTAGTGATTAGCTAGGATCACATCAAGTTTTTGGCGCCGTTGCCGGGGACCAAAGTTTCTAGCGGCAATTGTTTAGAGTTAAAAATTTAGAGATTTGAGTTTTTGGTTTTATTTTGCAGGTGGTTCATGACCAGATCTCGAGTGGAACCATCCCAAGAGATTGATCCTGAACCAGAAAGAGCTTTAAGGCAACGGCTGAAGGAAAATCAGAACCAGAGCACTCCCAAGGATCAAGAAGACATGGAGAATGTAGAAGGTACTCATGAAGAACAAGCACAAATACCAAGGAGAACCATGGAGGATTATGTCACACAAAGCCTAAATACAAACAGGACAAGTATCATCACTCCCACTGTTCAAGCTAATAATTTTGATCTTAAACCTCAGCTTATTGTTATGTTGCAGACTCATTATCTGTTTAGTGGGTTGGCTAATGAAGATCCTAATGACTATCTTGAAAGATTTTTGGACTTCTGTGCTACTTTTAAGTACAATGGTGTGTCAGATGATGCAGCCAGATTGAGGATTTTTAAGTTCACCTTGGTTAGACGAGCTAAGCCATGGCTAAACACTCTACCAGCCGGTTCTATTGCCACTTGGGAAGATCTGCAGAAAAAATTCCTAGGTAAGTATTTTCCACCAGCAAAGACCATTAAATTAAGGAATGAAATTTTTCAATTCATGCAGGAACAAGAAGAACATCTTTCAGAAGCATGGGAGAGGTTCAATGGACTACTCAAAAGATGCCCAAATCATAAAAAAGAACTCTAGAGCCAGATCGAGATTTTTTACAATGGGTTGAACATTAACACAAGAAGCATGGTAGATGCGGCATCTGGAGGATCGATCAGTAAAAAGACTCCTGAAGAGGTTCATGAGCTAATCGAGGAGATGACAACCAACATGTATCAATATCCAATAGACCAATCAGGCAAGAAAGCTGCTGGAATTTACAAACTGGACTCCTCAACCACCACACAAGCACAATTAGAAGCACTTCAGCATCAATTCACAAATTTTCAGCAACAATCAAATCCTGTTGTAGCTTCAATCTGTGGAATATGTGGAGGAGGACATATTGATTATGAATGACAAGGTAATGTATATGCTTTAAATTCCATGCTTGAACAAACTAATTTTGTTGGAAATTCTCGCAGGATGGACCCACACAGCAATACATACAACCCTGGCAGGAAAAACCACCCAAATTTCTCATGGAATAATGCAAATCGAGCAAGGCAACAACCTCCTGGATTTAAACCATTACCAACCAATGCACAACAAAAGGATGAGCTGCTAGCCACCAAGGCTGAATTGGAGGAAGAAAAGAAGTTAAATCGAGCATTGTATGCAGAGTTGCAATCACTAAGGCAATCAGTCACACTTCTGACCACTCAGGTAAACCATCTTAATCAAGGTACATATGAAAGACCTAGAGGAGCTCTACCTAGCAACTCGGAAGTAAATCCAAAAGAGCAAGTCGAGGCCATAACACTCAGAAGTGGAAAGACTCTCGAGGAGCTCCAACCAAAAGAACAACCAGCCATGGAAGAAGAGAAAAATCAGAAAGGGGAAGAAGAGCAAGAAAGGGAAAAGGTAAGTCCACTAGCTTCTCCAAGGAAGAAAAAAGGTAAGGATGCACTTCCTATTACTGATATTGATGTAAGACATCTACCTTACCCAAGTAGAGCTAAAAAAGACATTCTAGAAAGTAGCTTTACTAAGTTTCTAGAAACCTTTAAGAATTTAAAGATTAACATCCCACTTCTTGAGGCAGTAAAGCATATGCCCCTTTATGGCAAGTTTCTTAAAGTGATCCTATCCGGATAAAGGAAGATGGAGGAGCAAGGTACGATTTTACTGAATGAAAATTGCAGTGCAATCTTGAAGAATGAGCTTCCAACAAAATTGAAAGATCTAGGAAGTTTTACAATACCTTGTGAAATTGGTTCAAATAAATTTGCAAATGCTTTATGTGATTTAGGGGCAAGTGTTAATTTAATGCCATTGTCCCTTTGCAGGTATTTAAAACTTGGAGAACCTCAAGAGACTGGAATTACTCTTCAATTTGCAGATAGATCAACCAAAATACCAGAAGGAGTGATGGAGGATGTGTTGGTGAAAATTTAAGATTTTATATGTCCTTGTAATTTTGTAGTTTTAGACATGGAAGTAGACAAGAACCTGCCTTTAATTCTTGGCAAACCATTCTTGGCTACTGCTGGTGCTATAATTGATTGCAAGCAAGGCAATCTAACCTTAAGGCTTAACAATGATACAATAAGTTTTAATATAAAAAAAGCCATGAAACAACCAGCCATCCCACATGATGATTTCTGTTTGAGCATTGATGTTATTGATTCTTGTATAGCAGAATTTGAAGAAGAAGAGAGGATTGAAGCAGCAAAAGAAGGAGGCCTAATCAATTCAGAGGAGAAGGAAGATGAAGACCCCATCATGACAAGACAGGTTGACGAATTGGAGGCTGAAAGCAAGGAGTTGGAAGAAGAAATAAATGAACAAGGGGCTCAAGAAGCTCCCAAACCTGAACTCAAACCCCTTCCTAATAATTTGAAATATGTTTTCCTTGAGAAGAATGATAAACTAGTGATTATTTCTTCATGTTTGATAGGTTTGGAGGAGAAAATGCTCATTGAGGTGTTGTCCAAACACAAGAAGGCAATAGGCTGATCATTAGCAGACATTGAAGGAATCAGCCCCACAATTTGCACACATCAAATCTTGATGGAGGAAAATTACAAGACCAGCATTCAACCACAAAGAAGGTTGAACCCTACATTGCAAGAGGTACTGAAAAAGGAGGTGATCAAACTCTTGGACGCATGTATTATCTAACCTATTTCTAATAGTGCATGGGTAAGTCCAGTTCAAGTTGTTCCTAGAAAGGGGGGTATCACTGTTGTTTACAATGAAAATAATAAACTGATCCCCACTAGGACAGTCACGGGTTGGAGAGTATGTATAGACTATAGGAAATTGAATACAGCCACTAGGAAGGATCATTTCCCTTTACTATTCATTGATCAAATGCTTGAAAGGCTGGATGGAAATAAATTTTATTGTTTCCTAGATGGTTATTCAGGATATTTTCAAATCCCCATAGCACCCGAGGACCAGGAAAAGACCACCTTCACCTGCCCATATGGAACCTTTGCATATAGGAAAATGCCCTTTGGCATGTGCAATACACCAGCCACTTTTCAAAGATGCATGATGGTTTTATTCCATGACATGATAGGAAAGATGATGGAGATCTTTATGGATGATTTTACAATCTATGGACTAACATTTGAAACTTGTTTGCATCACTTAGAGCTTGTGCTCGAAAGATGTGAAGAAAAAAAACTAGTCCTAAATTAGAAAAAGTGTCACTTCATGGAAAGAGAGGGGATTGTTCTTGGCCACAAAATCTCAGAAAAAGAGATAGAGGTAGACAAGGTAAAAATAGAAGTAATTGAAAAGCTACCTCCACCCACTTCAGTCAAGGCCATTAGGAGTTTTCTAGGCCATGCAAGTTTTTATAGAAGGTTTATAAAAGATTTTTCCAAAATTGCAAAACCTTTGTCAAACTTGCTTTCGAAATATGTCTAATTTGATTTCAATAATGATTGCTTGCATGCCTTTAATCGTCTGAAACAAAAATTAATCTCTGCCCCCATCATTGTCTCACCTAATTGGAACCTACCTTTTGAACTCATGTGTGATGCAAGTGATTTTGCTTTAGGGGCAGCCCTTGGTCAAAGAAAAGAAAAAGTTTTCCACACCATTTCTTATGCTCGACACACACTCGCTGGTCCTCAATTGAATTATACCACCACTGAGAAAGAACTTATGGTTATGATTTTTGCATTTGAAAAATTCTGATCATATCTCATTGGTTCAAAGGTTATTGTTTGGACTGACCATGCAGCCCTTAGATATTTGTTTGCTAAGAAGGATTCCAAACCAAGACTGATCAGATGGATCCTTCTTCTCCAAGAATTCGATATTGAAATAAAGGACAAGAAAGGAGCTGAAAATGTGGTAGCAGATCACCTCTCAAGGCTGGAGGCAGAAACTAAAGAAGGGGAAATTTCAGAACTCTTTCCAGATGAACTGATTTGTTAGGTAAATATTTCAAAAGTACCATGGTTTGCTGATATTGCTAATTTTGTTTGCAGCAAATGGGTACCAAAGCACTTCACATACCAGCAAAGGAAGAAGCTGATGGCAGATTCAAAGCACTACTATTGGGAGGATCTATTCCTCTACAAAATATGCCCGGATCAAGTCATTAGAAGGTGTGTGAAAGAGGAAGAAGCTCCACTCATTCTCAGCAATTGCCATGACAAGGAGGTTGGTGCCCATCACAGTGCAAACCGAACAGCAGCAAAGGTATTGCAATCTGGATTCTTTTGGCCAACACTCTTTCAAGATGCAAAGAGGTATGTCCAAGAATGTGATAGGTGTCAAGGGACAGGTAATATCTCTAGAAGGAATGAAATGCCTTTAAACAATATTCTTGAATGTGAATATTTTGATGTTTGGGGCATTGACTTCATGGGACCCTTTCGACCTTCTTTTGGGTATGAGTACATTTTAGTGGCAGTTGATTATGTAACAAGATGGGTAGAGGCCATAGCAACCAGAACTAATGATGCCAAGGTTGTCATTGAATTTTTGAAAAAGAATATTTTCTGTCGTTTTGGCACTCCTAGAGCTATCATCAGTGATGGGGGAAAGCATTTTTGCAACACTCCTTTTAAAAACTTGTTGAAAAAGTATGCACAAAGTAGCCACCCCATACCATGCCCAAACCAATGGCCAAGTAGAAGTGTCCAATAGAGAGATCAAGAGAATTCTGGAAAAAACTGTTAACACTTCAAGAAGAGATTGGAAAACCAAGCTAGATGATGCATTGTGGGCCTATAGGACAACTTTCAAAACACCCATAGGCATGACCCCTTATAGGTTGGTTTATGGTAAGGCATGCTATCTCCCTTTGGAACTAGAGTATAAGGCATATTGGGCAACCATGTTCATGAATTTTGATATCAAGGCTGCTGGAGAGAATAGATTGCTGCAACTAAATGCACTAGATGAGTTTAGGTACTGGTCCTATGAGAATGCCAAGACGTATAAAGAAAAAACTAAAAAATGGCATGATGAGCACATCTTACCCAAGGAATTTAAACCTGGTCAACTTGTCCTCTTGTTTAATAGCAGACTTAGGTTATTTCCTAGAAATTTTAGATCAAAATAGATTGGTCCTTTTTCAGTGGAAAGAGTGTTAAAATCAGGGGCAGTGGAAATCAGAAACCCAAAAGATCAATCCACCTTTATTGTGAATGGACAAAGGCTGAAAAGATACATCTCTCTTGATTTCCATCAGAAAAGAACCTTCACAATCCTATCTGACTCGGAAGAGTCACAAAGTCGAGTTGGGACTATAAACCAGAACTCATTTACTTGTTTTAACATAGGACTGCATTGAAATTTCATGGATTTTACAATTTTTTTAGGACTTGCATGATTAGTTGATTGATTTTGCATGAGTAGGATAGAATTAGGCTAGAAAGAGTTTTAATTCTTCACCATAAATAGAAAACAACAAAAATAAATAAATAAATAATTAAAAAACCTAAAAAAATTTTGAAACAGCGCTACCGCGCCAAAACAGGCGTAACCGCACCAAAACTGGCGCAACCGCCAGTTCGACAAACAATTCTGAGCCGAATGTTTGAATCAGTCTCTCCTCTGGGAGAATATGCTTTGGTGTCTGTGTATTAGATGTTTTAGAGTGATTTTTTTCTGCATTGTTCATTAATATGTACTCAATCTCCATTAATATTGATGATATGATATTTTGCACTCTCCCTATGTGTCCCAAAGCATGATTTCTCCAATGAAAATGTGTGGTAACCGAACCAGCATCTGTATCTAACTGATAAAACTCTGTTCAAAGTGGAAATTTTCAAAAACACATTCAGGATGCTGACATTTGATTGAATTACTCGGCGCGTCCACGCCATATTCTAGCGCTACCGCGCCACTGTCTCATTGAGTTATAACCAATCCAGAGCTCAGAAAAGGACAATTCCACTGCAGGTATGCATCATAGACTCAGTATTGTACATGAGAACAAACAAAGTTCAATTTTATTTTGATTTATTGTACTCCATGCACAAATAGTGGGCACTAACCCATAAAGACAGATTTCAATTCAAAGAGCAAACAAGGGGAAGTCGTATTCCACTTCTGGCACACCCAGATTGAACAGGGAAGTTTTCATCCTACTTGTTATTTTTGTTTATGCTTTGGGGACAAAGCATATTTTTAAAGTTTCGGGTGGGATATTCTTTCTTCATATGTTTTCAAAATCTCTGTTTTCAAAAACTTTTACACAAGAAACAAATCCAAAGAGATTTAGAAAAACACCAGTGGAAAAACCTTGAGTAAATAGAAAGCATGATTCACTTTCTGGAGAAATAACTTAGTTCAAATTGCTTAGTCTTTACTGGAGGAGAATTTTCTTTAAAACAGTGTTTTGGAAAACAAAGTATATAGTGAGAAAGTTGATGTAAAACTCTAGAACCAACTTGAGGAAAGCTTGAGGCGAAACAGAGAAAGGTTTTCAAATATCCTGAAGTGATTTAGGTACCTCTTTTCAATCGTTTGAACCTTTTTCAAACCACCTACTAGAATACACAAGATGCATCACTTTTTGTCAAATATTTTGAGCCAACAAGATCCTTGTTTTGTTCAAATCCCACATTACATGAACCAACCTTTGTGATAAACCAACTTGTTTCCTACTGACTTGTATATCTCTCCAAATTATTAAAGTGTTCTATTTGAATGAGCATGGACAAAAAAAAAAACTGAAGTTATAAGGAGGGATGAAAGAAGGGTATAGAGTTTCTTTTTGAAAAAAAAGGAAGAAGAAACAAGATGTAGGCTAAGTCAGGAGAAAGGCCACCTTGTGTGTGCACCGGGTCTCGGGCCTCAGCAAGCTTAGGGACTCTGAGTCAACCGGCAAGGTAAGCTGGACTCCAAATAAAGCCAAGGAAAAAGGAAGAAAAGGTTGTGGGTTAGTTAGGAGAAAGGCCACTTCGTGTGTGCACCGGGTCTCAGGCCTCAGCAAGCTTTGGGACTCTAAGTCAACCGGCGAGGTAAGCTGGACTCCAGACAAACCCAAAAGAAAAGAATACATGTGAAGGAAAGGAAGAAGAAAAGAATATGGGATCAATGCAAGAAAATAAGTTTGCGGTGGAAAAACTTGGAGAGAGATCATAGGAATTTACTCATGCTCAGGAAGATGCAACATGGAAATGAGGAGGAGGGTAAAACCCAAAAAGGTAAGCTTACAATTTGACCATACCCATTACCCATGCCCCATTACAACCTAGAAAAGACCTGTTGATCAGGATTATGGATTCCTTTAGGATAGTGGAGAGTGGACTGAGGGTTGGCTTATGGAGTTAACTGAGACTTCTCACTTGTATGGGGATGAAGATCTTTGAAATTTAAAGAAAAATTTGAATTCTGTTTTGATTAAGCAAGGAGAACCATCATTAGGAAAGGAGTGAATCATACATTTTTGAAACTTGAAAGGGGATTGCCACTGCTCTTTTCTTAATCTCCACAGACTTATCTGGTTGTTTCTTTCAGATTTTGCTCGAGGACGAGCAAAGATTTAAGTTTGGGGTTGTGATAAGGGTCTGAAAGACACTATCTTTAGGCATGAAAATTGATTGAAAATTTTAATTCTGAGTTAATTCAGAGAATGAAATCTACATATAGGACTCAGTTGTATATTATGTGCTCAGGTACCCAGTGGAAGAAGAAAATCTGGATTTGGAGCAAAAATGAAGGAAAAATGAGCAAAAGAAGCCTAAAAGAAGGATGACGTGCCCGCGCCAGAATCGGCGCCACCGCGCTAGGAAAATATTCATAAATTCAAAATATTGGACAAAAATCCCCAACACCTCAACGGACATGCAAGCCAATGGTTGGGGAATGTGAAATGGCCCGACTGCGCCATCTGAAAAGAGCTGGCGCTACCACGCCAAAGAGCTGGCGCTACCACGCCATCTGAAAAGAGCTGGCGCTACCACGCCAAAGAGCTGGCGCTACCACGCCATCTGAAAAGAGCTGGCGCTACCACGCCATCTGAAAAGAGCTGGCGCTACCACGCCATCTGAAAAGAGCTGGCGCTACCACGCCAAAGAGCTGGCGCTACCACGCCAAAGAGCTGACGCTACCACGCCAAAGAGCTGGCGCTACCACGCCATCTGAAAAGAGCTGGCGCTACCACGCCAAAGAGCTGACGCTACCACGCCAAAGAGCTGGCGCTACCACGCCATCCGAAAAGAGCTGGCGCTTACCACGCCAAAGAGCGGGGCTTACCACGCCAGAGGCTGGCGCTACCACGCAAAAGAGCTGGCGCTACCACGCCAGTAAAGAGCGGGCGCTACCACGCCAAAGAGCTGGCGCTACCACGCCAAAGAGCTGGCGCTACCACGCCAAAGAGCTGGCGCTACCACGCCAAAGAGCTGGCGCTTACCACGCCAAAAGAGCTGGCGCCACCACGCCAAAGAGCCGGGCGCTTACCACGCCAAAGAGCTGGCGCTACCACGCCAAAGAGCTGGCGCTTACTTCGCCAAAGAGCGGCGCTACCACGCCATCTGAAAGATCTGGCGCTACCACGCCATCCGAAAAGAGCTGGCGCCTTTACCACGCCATCTGAAAGAGCTGGCGCTACCACGCCAAAGAGCTGGCGCTACCACGCCAAAGAGCTGGCGCTACCACGCCAAAGAGCTGGCGCTACCACGCCAAAGAGCTGGCGCTACCACGCCAAAGAGCTGGCGCTACCACGCCAAAGAGCTGGCGCTACCACGCCAAAGAGCTGGCGCTACCACGCCAAAGAGCTGACGCTACCACGCCAAAGAGCTGGCGCTACCACGCCAAAGAGCTGGCGCTACCACGCCAAAGAGCTGGCGCTACCACGCCAAAGAGCTGGCGCTACCACGCCAAAGAGCTGGCGCTACCACGCCAAAGAGCTGGCGCTACCACGCCAAAGAGCTGGCGCTCCCACGCGTACTCATTCAGAGACAACATAGACGCGCCAAAGAGCTGCTGAAGAAGGAAAGAGAAGTAATCGTTCTGGGGAGCAAAGAAAAGTCTGAGTGGCAGTATCGCGCCGCCTTTACAGCAAAATATGGCACGACCGCGCCAAGAAGTCTCCTAATTCAGCTCGGGTTCAAAGGCCGATTCCAGACTTACAAAGCACTCCGCTCCAGTGGCGCGATCGCGTCAGATTTAGCCTTATTTTTGGCGAGACCGCGCCGATGACTCAGCAACACAAAGTCGCAAAAATCTCGGTATCCTGACATCAAATCAAGCCTAAACTTGGAAAACGAAGTCCTAAGTGTCTAAGGAAGGTATCCATGAAGATTTTAAGGAATTATATTCGAGTTTTAAGTGCTTTGAATGACCAGGAAGTGGAGATCAATTCAAAGAAGGAAACTGTTCCCATGAGAAGAAGTTGAGTCCGAAATTTATGAAGAGCATATATGGAGTTCCCGAATCCCAATTGAGCCCAAATTTGTATCGAATATTCTTGATGATGCTGAGGAGGATATCACAAAAATTCAGGCCAATCCAAGTCGGGTTTCTCAAGTTTCATGACTTCAAAGTGGTGGACCCAGTGCAGAATTGGCAGCAGAAGCAATCCAACTTCTTCAAATAATATATCGAGTTTCCCAACTCAGATTGGATTCAAATTTTGTGAGAAAGGCAAGGACCATCTAAGGAAGGTTCGTGTGTAATTTCAACCAATTCTGAAGTCGAAAAGACATAATTCATACCCCTGGACAGAGACCAATTTACTAGGCCTAGGCAGCAGGACAAGTATAAAGAGGGGTCCGAGGCAAAGCACAAATCATCCAGTTTTTATCATTCAGTTCTTAGTTTAATTTCCAACTTTTTAGTTAGTTTAGAGAGAGAAGAAGGTCCATAGGGAGTCTTACACGACCTCTGGCCAATTTGAAGGAAAAAGGTGGAGATTTCAGCCTAAGGAGCAAGAGTGACCAAGAGCAGCCTTCCAAGGGGAGTTTCTGTACTTAGTTGTTTTTCTTTCATGGCTGTTATCAAAATCTTGTTGTGTGTTTTTATTTCAAGTAAGGAGTAGTCATTTTTAGTTGGGATTCCATGACTCCCTAGGCATGTAATGAGATTGATACTTTATATTCTATTTGGTTTTCAACTTGGTGCATGAATGAGTTTTCCAAAGTATATAATTCTTGATTCATACTTGCTGTCTGCTATGTACTGGTTATAAGGTAACGCTAGACTTAGGGTAAGATATGATGATAGGGTTTTACAAGTCTTTTTGAGTTCATACACTAGGCAAATTAATTGATCCTTGGGTTAATCCTCGACCTTAAAGTGATACCCTGTTGGATTAGTTAATTTGTCTACGACATAAGAGCTTCATGTTTATGCTATCAAGTAGATTAGATTATGCCGGCTAGTTTGCTCTAGGAGATAGAAAAAGGTGATGCCGATGCGAATTGTAGCCATGGTTTTATAAGCTCGTCAGAAATTGATTTCCAAAACATAATTTCTATTCAATCTCAGAAGTGTCTAAGGAGGGAATTGGATCCCCAACGTCTTCTCTCATCATTGAAATTCCTCAAAAGCTTTTCTCAACAGTTTTCATGTACTGGTTTAGTTTAATTTTCTGTCTTTCAAATCAAGATTCTCAAACTTTAGATTTTTACTTAGAAAGCAATTAACTGCTGGCTTGGTCCTTGTGGGACGATATTCGGACTAGCATAAAGTCTATATTACATTGATTAGTCCTCTTGCTAGTGATTTGCTTGGATCGTATCATCAGTGAACGAAGCTTCTACTCCGGTGAATGGACTCTCGTCAGCATACACCATCTTCTGCTCACCGTCTTTTTAGTACTTTAAGCACTGTGCAGTGTTGATAGAACAACACCATTCGCATGGAGCCACGGTTGAACCAGAAGCAAGTTATACATTGTTCTAGAGTCGATTACTTGAAGGGGTGTGTCAGCTACCATTTCTTCGGTTTGGAGTTCGAGCTGGATCATCCCGAGTGTCCGTTGGCCTTCCAAGTTGAACCCTTGGATGAACAGCAAGCTCGCTGACAGGTCGTCGGCAGAAATGCCGACTTCCTTCATCGTTCAAATCGGCAAGATGTTGACGCAAAACCGCAATCGATGAGTATGCGCTTGACCAAGTGGTCTTTGATGTAACTTGACATGTACATCAGCCGATTATGAATCTTTGCCCTCAGTTGTGCATCTTCTTCCTGGAAGGTGATGCATGGTGGGCAGGAGACTGTGAGGGACTCCTCTGGCTGCGACATCTGCCCAAACGAGGAGGCTTCCTTTGCTTTCTTAAATGGTGGCGTCAAACCGACCTTCGGCAGGTCGTTCTTCCTCATGAGCAGTTGCTCCAATTCTGCTTGGAGCTTGTCTGGTTTGTCGAGGATCTGAATAAGAGCCTGTCGGGATCTAATGGGCAGGCCCAAGTCGTCATTGAGCTCATTCAAGGGAGAAATTTCCTTTAACGGCGTCTCGAGGTCGTCGCACTCGACCACTGGCGATTTCCCCTTATCTTCTTTGCTGGTCTGCCCAGTAGGGGATGCCGACGAGCAGGTGGCCACCATTGCTGGAGGTGGTGTGAGGAAATTTTTGGGGAAGAACTCCGCCAATGTGATAGGTCTTCTCTTCCTTTTGTTTACTCCTTGGACATTTGTCCTTGGAGTTTTGTTGCGGCGCCTCACGGCTCTTTTCTTTGACCGCTTTGCCTCGTTTGTGGTTGTTTTTTACGGCTCAGCCTCTTGAATCGACTTCTTTCGTCGGGTAACCAAAATCCACCCCTCCGCATCTACTTTAATGGTTTCTCGTGGTGCCGGTGCTAGAGCCTTTTTTGCCAGTAATTTGTTGTGGAGGCTAGATTTGGGATGGTACTCCCTTCTCACGCCTCGAGGCTTGACAGAAATGAAGTTTACTGAAGCAATATTCTCCATGCCATCGATTATGATCTGACCTTCCGTCGCGAGCTCCATAATTTTTTCCTTTAGGACAGCATTTCTCGATAGAATGCCCGAGTAGGCGATGATACTTATAGAAGTTTGGATCCTTTGATTTTGTCAAGTCACCTGGTCTTTTAACTTCTGGTAAGCGGAGCAGGTCTGCTCCGAGCAATTGCTCGAGCATGACTGGTACATCGGCGTCTGCGAAGGGGTAAGTCATTAACTGTTTCTCCTTCAACGTATATCTCTGGAAGTTGGGCCCGGCAGGTGGTCGCAGGGCGTAATTCATCTTTTGTTTGCTCCACACCTTGATCGGTGTGAAGCTTTCAGTTGCATAAGAGACTTTTACCTTTTGTTTTGGCTCCTTTGCAACAGCTTTCCCCTTTTTGTGGGGATCAGGAATTGGAGCGGTGAAGTCGCCTGCTTGCTCCATGACGACTTCCATGTCGTGAGCTTCAGTTGCGAGCTCTTGGAAGTCGGCCGGTTTCTTCCCCTTTAGGAAGTAGAGAAGACCCTACGACATGCCATGAACGCACATGTCGATCTCTGCTTCGAGAGACAAGTTGGAGCTCTCTTTGCAGTTGAGGCTGAGATTCCTCCACCAATTGATGTAGTCGATGACTTTTTTGCCTTTCTTCTGTTGAAGATTGGCCATCTCGGCTAACGTCACGGTGTGTCGTGTGCTGTAGAACCGGCTGAGGAACTCATTTTCAAGCTGCTCCCAGCTGTCTATCGATTCTTGTTGTAGCTCAATGTACCAGTCAAAGGCGTTTCCCTTCAGTGAACGGCCGAACTGCTTGACTAGCAGGTCGCCGTCGGTATCGGCGTTGTTGCAGGTTTCGATAAAGTGGGTGATGTGCTGCTTCGGATGCCCATCGCCATTGAATTGTTGGAATTTGGGTGAATGGTACCCAAAAGGCATCAGGAGATTTTGGATCCGTTGTGTGTAGGGTCTCCAGTAGGAGACTGATTTGCTCTCGCCAGAGCGGTTTCGTTTGCCGCGGTTGATCATATCATTCACCGCATCAAGTGTGAGGGAGGCCAGCTCCTCCTCGCCCCACGACGTTCAAAAAGTCGTCGAGACCACCAGCTGCTCGTTGTGAGCAGGATCCTCTCGACGGGGCTCAGTCGAAGCGCTGGTTGTCGCCCTGTTCCTGTCAACTTCTTGCGAGATGTCGCCGGGGTTGGTTGTGAAGGCTTCCAATCGCTCCATCATTTGCGTGACCTCGATGTCACGGCCATGATTTGAGCATCCTTGGCGCGGATCCTCTCATCTTGTTCTTTTAGTGCAGCTTGCATTTCCACAAGCTGCTCTTCGACCGTTTTGGCCGAGGTTGCCATGGCAGCAACTTTGATGGTGGGAGTGGAAGGAGATGCTCCTGTCACGAACCGGAGTGGCGACATTTTTACTGGCGGTCCTGTTGGTGAGAAAGACGCCAGTGTAGTTTGGCGCGGCGAGGCTGTAGTAGGTGATCGAGTTGGATAGTCGACCATCGAGTGTTTTGCGAATTGTCGCCTTCATAGGTGACCAGATCGATGGAGTGGCCGCCGATGTACTCTGGCGAGAGGTGATTGGCGACCAGGCCAGAGGTTTTGCTGTTGGAGTTGGTCAACGAGGTGATTGAGCTGCAGCAGTGAGCGCAACCAGGAGTTATTTAGAGACAGACACCATGGGTGACTAGCCCTTGGCCGTTGTTCTGGGTGAAGCCAGAACTGGTGCTTGGTCCCTCCTCACGAAAGAGGAAGGAGTTGCGTGCTGCTCGTAACGCCGGATTAGAGCAGGCACAAAGGGGGACCCTTTGCGATGATGGCGACTGGGTCGGACTCAACACCGGGCTGTGTGCCAGCGTAGTTGCTGCGGGAATTAACCTGACTGGAGTTGCTGCGACTGGTTTGCCAGGGGCCGCGGCAGTCTGAGGTGGAACACCGCGCTTAGGCGACGTGTGTCCTTCATGAAGGGAGCATGTCTTGCGAGCAAGCTCCAGGGCAATGCCCTTGTCATGGGGCGAGTGGCTGGTGGTGGGGAAGTCAGAGCGCAAATGTTGGCTGTGGAGCCGGTCGTTGATCCACGAACCCCTATTGTAAAGGTTGAGCTTTATGCGCCCGCGGCAGGGCGCGGCTAGATAGAGCTCGAAGTGGCAATTGATTTGCCGATGTTGTTGTTGTTGTTGTCGTTGTTGTTGTGGCTAACCATTGGATTCAATTTTGGTTTTTTTTTTTATTAGAGAAGGAGATGAGAGGTAGGAGATGTCCCACCGGGCGTGCCAAATCTATTTCGGCGAAAAACCTCTGGTCCGCAAAAGGGCACGATCGATTGATTAATTTGACTGAAATACAGAGAAAATTACAATTTGTGTTTGGGAATTGGGAAATTTTGCAGGTGCGATCTCCTAGCTTTCCTTTCATTCGATCTCCAATAAGGTTGACAGTGAAGTCACTGTTTTTTGCAATTCGACGACGAATTTCGAGTCTCCGAGCGAGTGTGCACGAATGACGATGGATGTAGTCGGCCGAACGGAAGTGTTTGTGTTTTGTGTATTCGGCATATTGACATCACCGACGGACGTGTAGAGCTTCTTCGGTAAATTGTGTGAATTACGACGAAGTGGAGAATTTGTGAACTTCATGCTCTAGAAAGTTTCTGAGTTGAGTGACTTTGAGTGAAAATTTTTTGAGTCTTTTCTCCGTCTTCTCTGAGTGTCCAACTTCTCTCTGGGCGTCCCTTTGGCGTTCAGTCTCTAGCTATTTGTAGCCAGTGGTTGAGTTGTTTGCTGGAGCTCAAACTTCAAAAAGAGGATCTCGACTGATTTCTTCTGTTTCTGTTGGAGTGGGAGAGGACTGGGAAGCTCCCTGTTTTTCCTCTCTTGATCCTTAAGAGGAGGGAAGACTTTCCTTTTTCCTTCCCTATAGTTGAGGGATCGACCAGACTTGGTCGATTGAAGTTTCCTAGCATGGATTGCCTTTTTAGCTGGTTACCAAGTGACTTGAGAAGCCAGTGTGGCTTTAATTTTAGCTGGTTGCCAATTGATTTGAGGAATTGGCTTGGTTGGACATCGGTCTCGTAGGTGGGCTGCTTTGATGAAGTTGATGCGCAGACTGTAGAAAAGTATGCGGTGTACACAAGTAGGCCTTCGGATGATTTATTGTGTGGATCGTTGCATGGGTTTATCGAAATTGGGCCGCATCGAATTTTGACGCCTACATATAGAACCATGTACTAAGATCTGCTAATGCATATGTGGACAATCTTGCAAATCAGGGTGTTTCCCTTCAACTCCTTGTTGTTAGGAACCCATAGTCTCCATGTATTATTTCTATAATAATAAACAAGCTGGAAAGCCCGTGCTAAGCACGAGACTAAAAAATGATACATAAAATTTTAATTAAATTATTTATAAACATCTAAAAGTTATTTTTTGTAAAAGAATTATACAACTAAATATTTACTAATATATGAATTTAAATTTTTTTTTTTATAATTATTATTTTATAGATATTTTTCAAATGATAAATATTTAGCATTACTTGGTTGTGTAGAATATTTGATAGGGGAATTGTATTTCTAAATGTTAATGTGTAATAAAGTAGTAATTTAAGTCGTGCATAAAAAAAAAATATTTTTTAAAAAATTTAATAATAAATATTGTGTTTAAATAATGCATATATAGGGTTGTTTTCAACAAACACCCCCCCTCTCTCGAATGACCCCAACTTGGATCCCACCCAATGATCCCAACATGGATCCCGCCCTAATGATCCCAACATGGATCCCACCCTAATGATCCCAACATGGATCCCGCCCCTAATGATCCCAACATGGATCCCGCCCTAATGATCCCAACATGGATCCCTGCACCATAACCCCAACTCCGATCTCATCTCATCACCCCAACTCGGATCCTAATGCAACCCTAGTGCATGACTCTACCTCGATTGACTATTTACCTAACTTTAATCCTAACTCCACCATATATAGGGTTGTTTTCAACAAACACCCCCCTCGAATGACCCTAACTTGGATCCCACCCAATGATCCCAACATGGATCCCGCCCTAATGATCCCAACATGGATCCTGCCCTAATGATCCCAACATGGATCCCACCCTAATGATCCCAACATGGATCCCGCCCTAATGATCCCAACATGGATCCCGTACTATTACCCCAACTCCGATCTCATCTCATCACCCCAACTCGGATCCCAATGCAACCCTAGTGCATGACTCTACCTCGATTGACTCTTTACCCAACTTTAACCCTAACTCCACCCCTACCTCAACCACACCACGACCCACCTTAACACCATTATGACTTCTACATACAACTCCACCCCTATGGCCTTAGCACATGCCCCCACCCCTTAACCCCATCCTTTGATCTTGTCTAACGCCCAAACAAAATGCCCCACCCCTCAAGTTTGCCTAACACTCCTCCCCATACCCTTACACCATATTCCAACCCTACGATCCCACCCCATGACCTCATCCCACAACCCCATGACCCTACACGATGAACCAACTCAACGTCCCACCCCATGATCCAATTGCACAACTCCATGACCCTACACGATGAACCAACTCCACGTCCCACCCTATGATCCCATTGCACAACCCCATAATCCTACACGACGAACCAACTCAACGTCCCACCCTGACGTTCGTACCCGACTTCCTGCCCAACGTGATTTCTACTCATGACCTTTACGACACCTCCGCATGACCCTAAACTTTAAACCCATGCTTCCTACAAATTAGTCCATACCATGAAAACTCAACAATCCAAACCCACTTTAATAACCTTACCTTTAAACTAATAATAAAATTATTTTATTACATGTATATGAAAACTTAAAATATTAGGGAATTGATTTTTTTGAAGTTCAACTTTAAATTTCAAGTATAAAAATATTTTTTATTTTAAATATAAAATTAAAATATTCATTCTAATATTTAGTAGGGAAAACTTTTTTAAAATTAAAATCTTGTGGCTTGGTACAGTAAAAAACAGAACTCAATATCCTTATCTACTGCTGAAGCTGAATACATTGCAGTTGGGAGTTGTTGTACTCAATTACTGTGGATAAAGCAAATGTTGGCCGATTATGGTTTTGATCAAGATTTTTTTACAGTGTTTTGTGATAACACGAGTGCAATAGATATCTCTAAAAACCCAGTACAGCTTTTGCGCACAAAGCATATTGATATTCGGTACCACTATATCAGAGAGTTGGTGACAGAAAAGATAATCAGTCTGGAATACATATCTACTGCAAATCAATTGGCAGATATTTTTACCAAAAATCTTGACCGAACAAGGTTTGAGATCCTCCGAGGAGCTCTTGGGATGTGTCAATTGTAAATCTCAAAAACATAGGGATTATAAAAAAAAAAAAAAAAAAAAAATGTGTAGGGACGGAAAGTTTATATGTCACGAGTTGCTTTATTTTTGCTAGGTGTTCAAGAGGGAGTTACTACTGCCGAACGTTCACTTTGAAGAGACCCCTATGTCTGAACCACCTACGGTTACTATGGTAAAGTTTTTTTTTACCGTTGTGCAACGGTAAGAAAAATATTTTTACTGACACGCTGACATGCGAAGGCAGCTTTTGGTGACTATTTAAAGGAAGTTTGAACTCCCTTTTTCATCGATGAATCTCTCCTTGATTTCCTTCCTATCTTGTCTCACAAGTCAAGGCTTTTGTTTTGTGCCTTAGCAACACAACGATCCAGCACTTGTTGCTTCGATGGATTCCTCACCATCCTCGTTGGGCAAAAAGAAGGGAGCAGCGACGATTGTTGACTGAGTCGTCTCCTTCTTCTTGACGAAATCTTCTACACCGAAAGCAGTTGAGGCCGCATCCGATGATCTGCCAAAGGAAGCAACTTTAGCTCCCACATCTTCTTCTCTGCCTCTGCTGTCTGTTCGTGATGATTCTCAGACAGAAAACGTTCAGCACAGCCCTACCAAAGTATCAGCACAAGTTGCAGCAAGTCGTTCTTCCACCGTTGAAGAGTCCTCAGCTGAATCCTCTTCATCAATGCGAGACTCACTGACTATGAAAGATGCACTGCAATACATTGTCCAGAAGTCATCCTATCTACAACGGTCTCACCAATTGTCTGAGGAAGTGTTGAAAACCACTGAGCAAGAAAAGAATGTTAGCTCTAGTTCTAACACGCCGGTTCAATCACTTTCTAGCTCTGAAGAGGTACGAAGTTTAAACTCTTCTGATCTTGATGACATTCCAATCTCTCAGCTTCGTCGCAAGCACCAACATCATATGTCATCCAAATCCACATCTTCACGCAAAAGAAGACGTCTTGCTGAGCCTAGTGCCCCAATAGAGACTCTCTCAATTGGATGTGCTTCTCGGCTGAGGCCCAGAATTTCAAATGAAGGAGTTTCCACTCCTCGCCGAACTCCTATTCTGCGTTCTAAAAAATGACAGGCAGTCTCTGTTTCGGCCTCGACACAATTTGAAGATGTGCATCATGCTGTTGATAATAGAGACAAAGAAGACGGAGATGCAACAGGAACAGTTGCGATGCCAGTGCGTCTTCCAGATGTGCAACCTGTTCTTGTGGACAAACAAGCCAGAGCATCGTGGAACGCTTTCTGTACTCGAAAGTTTATTCTAGAACTTCCTATCTATGAAGAAGAGTACGAGAAAGCTGATCTCCTTCCAGTGTTAAATCAGACACATCTTCGACAGTCTGCGTTGTTCACTGCAAAATTCCATCCTGTTATCATCTATGAATTTTATTCAAATCTGAAGAAAGCTATTGTTGATCCTGCATCTCCCGGATATCACAAGGTATGGCTTCGGGGTCACTCTTATCAGTTTTCACCTGAAATTCTGGCTATGTTTGTTGGTGTCCCTACAGTGGAAGAAGTACCTGTTGTTGTTGTTCTTGATGAAATTATTTCTGAGCTGACTGGAGGTTATAAGAAAAAGTGAGTTTCATATCGCACTTTTCCTACCTCGGCACTGACCACAAAATACTATGGACTGCACAAGGCTGCTATCTCTCACTGGATGCCTGCCGGTCATTACACCACTGTGAACAAATCACTTGCACATTTTCTATATAAAGTAGGTAAGGCTATTCCAGTTAATCTTGGGAAGATCATTTTTTATCAAGTTGTGAACTTTGTTGAGCATCCGAAGCACTATGCAAGCATGATGTTTCCAAGCACCATATATACTATACTGTTGCCTCAAAAGGAGTTCGAATTGCCACCTGGTCCACTGTGTTTTTGATATGTTACTTTGAAGATCAGTACACGCAAGACCTCCATATAGACAGGCCAGTGCGAGGAAGAAGCAAACATTCTGGATATTCCTTCGCCCAGCTTTTTTGAAGCATATTCCAATCGGCAACAACAGTATTATCAGAAACGGCTAAAGGTCCTTGATTCTGAAATACCTATGCTCCAGCAGTTGCTTGCCATTCATCAACATGAACGCCGTCAACTCCTGGCTCTTGTTGTTGATGAACCAGAGCCGTCTACCGAGTCTGATGCTGATGCTCCAGATGATGCTGATGTCTAGGACGTTAGATTGGGTACTCTTTGACTTTCCTTGTGAAAATGGGGGAGAAAGTATTTTGACCTTTTGCTCTTGGTATAAGTATTTTGATCTTTTGCTCTTTTGAATTTTCTCTTGGGGTGTTGTTATACATTTCTTCAGTAAAAGGAGGAGTTTCAAGAGCAAGAAGTGATATCTCGGAAAGAATACTCAAAACAGATGTGCAAGAGTCCAAGCTTCAAGTGTATTTTGTCAAAGAAAGTCAAAGGGAGAGATTGTTAGTGCCAGACATTACGAGTTGACTATCTTGTGACAAAATCAATTATGGAAGGTCAAGGAGATCAAGGCGTAAGATATATATAGTATGTACACAAATCAGGAGTGGTCTAAACAGAATGATTGCGTTGATACTTGAAGAGATTGCAATTTGTTTAAATAAGATGAGATTGAAGATATAAAAAGAAGAGGGTTACGAAAGGAAGGACGAATAAGAAGATCATGGCAATCTGTTTAAATAAGGTGAGACTGAAGATATATGGAGAAGAGGGTCACAAGAAGAAGGAAGATTGAGAAAATCATGGACTGTCAATTAAGCCATGATTAGAGGATATGCTATAAAAGGGGATACGTACGAGTATGAATAGGCATGAAGGCCGGTACACAAAACACAACTTCTGAGAGAGTTATTCTGAGTATTCAAGAGAAGTTTGTGTGTTCTGGATCGTATTTGTTCTTCACTAATTAGCTTTCGGAGAAGCGGTCAAAGAGATGAAGACAGAGTTCCACCTGTAGTTGGAACACCCTTGCTGAAGTCTGTGCTGAAGACAGACTGAGCCTTCCACGCTGGGAGCTCAAACTGAGGGGGAGCCTCAGTAGGATAGTAACATGACCACTTACACTGAGTGGGTCAGGTGTTGAAGGTAATTCATGATTCTTTTGAGAAGGTAAATCAAAACTGTATTATCTTTGTGAAAGACTTGTAATCAGTTACCACTAGTGGATTGTTACTATCCCAGGCAAGAATGCCCCGCAGATTAGGAACAGTTATTCCAAACTGCGATAACAACTTGCTTGTGTTTGCATTGTTCTTTATTTCACAAGGTGTTTAACGCAGAGTTCCAAGCGGAGTTTTAACACTCGTTAATTTATACTAACCAATATCATCAGAACACTTTTTTAGTTTTTAATTAAAGGAATCAATAATTTTTTTCTTTCCTAATTTGCTTTTACTTATGTATATATCCCTCACGTCCTCCTAACCTTAGTTTACCAGAAACTCATTTGCTTTTACTTGTGTATATATCCCTCACGTCCTCCTAACTTTAGTTTACTTGAAACTCATTTGCTTTTAGTTATGTATATATCCCTCACGTCCTCCTAACCTTAGTTTACTAGAAACTCATTTCCTTTTACTTATGTATATATCCCTCACGTCCTCCTAACTTTAGTTTACTTGAAACTCATTTGCTTTTACTTATGTATATATCCCCCACGTCCTCCTAACCTTAGTTTACTTGAAACTCATTTGCTTTTACTTATGTATATATCCCTCACGTCCTCCTAACCTTAGTTTACTTGAAACTCATTTGCTTTTACTTATGTATATACCCCTCAAGCCCTCTTAACATTAATTTACTTGAAACGATTTATTAAAAATATATTATACATTAATGTACATTAATGGCAACACCATTGAAAATTATGCAATTGAAAACTAAGTTATGCAGATTATATATAAATTAAAATTAAATTATTGCAACCCCATAACGCCAACTCGAATCCCATCCCATCACCCCAACTCGGATCTTATTGCAACCGCAGTGCATGACCCTACCTCGATCGACTCCTCACCCAACTTTAACCCCAACTCCACCCCTACCCCAATCACACCTCGGCCCACCTTTACACCATTGTGACCCCTATATACAACTTCACCCCTATGACCCCAACACATGACCCAACCCCTCGACCCCGTCTCTTAGCCTGCCCAATGCCTTAACAAAATGCCCCACCCCCTCGCGTCTGCCTAACACTCCTTTGCATGCCCTTACACTGTGTTCTTACCCTACGATCCCACCCCATTATCCCATCCCACAACCCCATGACCCCATCCCTAAACTCCATGACCTCATCCCAAAACCCCATGACCCCATCCCTAAACTCCATGACCTCATCCCAAAACCCCATGACCTCAAACTCAACGTCCCATCACATGCTCCTATTGCACAACCCCTTGACCTTACACAATGAACCAACTCAACGTCCTACCCTAACGCTCTTGCCCGACTTCCTACCCGACTTCCTACCCGACTTCCTGACCGACTTCTTGCTCGACTTCCTACCAGACTTTCTGCCCGACTTCGTACCCAACACGGTCTTGGCTCATGACCATAATGACACCTCCGCATGATCCTAACCTTTAAACCAACATTTCCTACAAATTAGTCCATACTTTGAAAACTCAACAATCCAAACTCCCTTTAATAACCTAACCTTTAAACTAATAATAATTTTTTTTTAATTCATGTATTTGTAAATTTAAAATATTAGGGGTTTGATTTTTACGAAGTTCAACTCAAAATTTCATGTATTAAAATATTTTTTTTTATTTTAAATACAACATTAAAATATATATTCAAATTTTTTGTAGGCAAGACTAGTTTAAACTCTCAATATTTAGCTTAATTCCACATAATAAATTTAGATTTGCAAAATTTTATATCTATTTTAGTTTTTAATGATTTGTGAATTTAAAATTATAAAGTAATAACAAATTCACAAAATAATTTGACATTATTTAAGACATTTTATTTTTAACTTATTTCAAAATTAAAATTATATTATAAGTATTTTATTATCTTTATATGTATAAACTTTAAAGATAAAAATATAGGGTTTTAAATTGTTTTAGTTTTTAATTAGTGGATTGTTATTATCCCGGGCAAGAATGCCCCACAGATTAGGAACAGTTATTCCAAACTGCGATAACAACTTGCTTGTGTTTGCATTGTTCTTTATTTCACGAGGTGTTTAACGCAGAGTTCCAAGCGGAGTTTTAACACTCGTTAATTTATACTAACCGATATCATCATAACACTTTTTCAGTTTTTAATTAAAGGAATCAATTTTTTTTTTTTCCTAATTTGCTTTTAGTTATGTATATATCCCTCACGTCCTCCTAACCTTAGTTTACTAGAAACTCATTTGCTTTTACTTATGTATATATCCCTCACGTCCTCCTAACTTTAGTTTACTTGAAACTCATTTGCTTTTACTTATGTATATATCCCCCACGTCCTCCTAACCTTAGTTTACTTGAAACTCATTTGCTTTTACTTATGTATATATCCCTCACGTCCTCCTAACCTTAGTTTACTTGAAACTCATTTGCTTTTACTTATGTATATACCCCTCAAGCCCTCTTAACATTAATTTACGTGAAACGATTTATTAAAAATATATTATACATTAATGTACATTAATGGCAACACCATTGAAAATTATGCAATTGAAAACTAAGTTATGCAGATTATATATAAATTAAAATTAAATTATTGCAACCCCATAACACCAACTCGGATCCCATCCCATCACCCCAACTCGGATCTTATTGCAACCCCAGTGCATGACCCTACCTCGATCGACTCCTCACCCAACTTTGACCCCAACTCCACCCCTACCCGAATCACACCTCGACCCACCTTTACACCATTGTGACCCCTATATACAACTTCACCCCTATGACCCCAACACATGCCCCAACCCCTCGACCCCGTCTCTTAGCCTGCCCAATGCTTTAACAAAATGCCCCACCCCCTCGAGTCTGCCTAACACTCCTTCGCATGCCCATACACTGTGTTCTTACCCTACGATCCCACCCCATTATCCCATCCCACAACCCCATGACCCCATCCCAAAACTCCATGACCTCATCCCAAAACCCCATGACCCCAAACTCAACATCCCATCACATTCTCCTATTACGCAACCCCTTGACTTTACACGATGAACCAACTCAACGTCCTGCCCTAACGCTCTTGCCCGACTTCCTACCCGACTTCCTTCACGACTTCCTACCAGACTTCGTGCCCGACTTCGTGCCCGACTTCGTGCCCGACTTCGTGCCCAACACGGTCTCGGCTCATGACCATAATGACACCTCCGCATGATCCTAACCTTTAAACCAACATTTCCTACAAATTAGTCCACACTTTGAAAACTCAACAATCCAAACTCACTTTAATAACCTAACCTTTAAACTAATAATAAATTTTTTTTAATTCATGTATATGTAAATTTATAATATTAGGGGTTTGATTTTTTTGAAGTTCAACTCAAAATTTCATGTATTAAAATATTTTTTTTTATTTTAAATACAACATTAAAATATATATTCAAATTTTTTGTAGGCAAGACTAGTTTAAACTCTCAATATTTAGCTTAATTCCACATAATAAATTTAGATTTGCAAAATTTTATATCTATTTTAGTTTTTAATGATTTTTGAATTTAAAATTATAAAGTAATAACAACTTCACAAAATAATTTGACATTATTTAAGACATTTTATTTTTAACCTCTTTCAAAATTAAAATTATATTATAAGTATTTTATTATCTTTATATGTATAAACTTTAAAGATAAAAAATATAGGGTTTTAAAATTTTTTGTTTTTAATTAAATTTTGGAATCAATAATTTTGTATTTCCTCATTTGCTTTTACTTATGTATATATCCCTCGCGCCCTCCTAACCTTAGTTTACTTGAAATGATTTATTAAAAAATATATTATACATTAATGTACATTAATGACAACACCATTGAAAATTATGCAATTGAAAACTAAGTTATACATATTATATAGAAATTAAAATTAAATTCTCTATTTTAAATTAATATTAGAAGGGTAACAAGCTTAACATAAAACCTAGAATAAACAAATTACTTATGCTATTAGAATTTTATCAAATAATTAAAACTATTGAATGACTAAAATAGGCAATAAAATGCATGAATAAAATCAGAGGATCCAGATCCTTGCTCATGAGGACAACATGATCGTTTAAAAAAATCTTTTCTATTAAAAAGGAGAGTAATTTTTTTAAAAAAAATCTCTCCCTTTAAAAAAAGTCATTGTTTAGTGACATTTTAGAGTTAGCCTCTTTTCGCCCTCTCCGACCCTTGTTGACAGAATATCCTTCTAGGTCTCCCCACTTAACTCCCCAGTTAATCCTCTACACGTCAACCATTTTGTATTCTCCCTATTTTTTCTCTTGCATCTTTTATTTCTTAATTTTCTTCATTACATGTTTTTACCGGGTTTTTAGAATTTATTTTTATTCAATTTAAAGGAGGTCTTAGGAGAAGCCACATCAGCATTATTGTCCATATTTTTTCTCGACCCCATTCCTATAATATATATATATAGATAGATAGATAATACATCTTTGACCATTTAAAAACGAAATCGTGGAAAAATATATTTGGTGAATCTATCACCGAGAGAATCTAGGGATGTGCCACTGAACGTTAGCTTGTCAACCCGGTTTTTTAAGGTCTGCCAGGTCTATATGGTTTGACATTTAAATCTTGAAACATAGCTGGGTAAAAAGATTTCTTACTTAGATTTTGCATAATTTTACTTTGGTCAGCCCGGAAAGGCCATTGGGTGTAGCCCAAACCGGTCGAACCGACTGGTCCGGTCTGGGTCTTATAACTGTGGGTGAAGTAAAACCGTAAAAGTCTAAAATCTAAATGCTTCAGAAAAACTTGTTTGTTTCTTTTCATCGGTCTGCTGGAAGAGGAAGTGGGTGGAATCCAGCGAGCGGAATCGATTTTGAGCTTCTGTAACCATGGAAAGTTTTAAGTCGATAGAAGGTGACTAGTCTGGTGTGATTTCTACAGTCGGTAGCTCTAACTCTTTTTTTTTTCCTGCAGGTTTGTTTAATGTGTTTGTTGCCTCTCTTCCTTATACCCGTGGTTAATGCCGTGCCCTTGCTCTTTGATTTGATCCTGGTAATGTATTCTCCTTTTAGGTATTTACGCATTGAATTAAGTGATTGTGCTTTTCCCTGGATGATTCTGATGATGTCATATAGGCGATTCTTCGCTCTCGGACTTGATTGTGCCTTTTGGCATTTTCATTGTTTTAATTTTTGTTTCATGTCTTTTTTTTTTCTATGAAACCTTTTAGAGGATTCGATGTGCTTTCTTCGTGAAAGGGGACATGCTTTTCAGTGTTAACTACACCAAACGCCAAATCATCTCAGAGAACGCATTCTATTAAGGCTGTGTATCTAATTTACTAAGGGTCCAATGCTATCATTGAGGAATTATACAGTTATGTCATCACTTTAACTGCTTAAACTTCTTTTGTTTGTATCCTAATTATGCTATAAAGGAGGACCATTTTTCATATCCTTCCGTCTGCTTCTTACCAGCATTAGTTACTGTTTTCATTGCGTTATAGATCATAGCCTACTGTTTGAGAAATTCTTCAAGTAACATCTAGCTCAACCAGAAAGTGTTCAATTAATATTTTCCTTTTTCACTTCAGTTAAATAACTTGTTGCTCAGTACAAATGAAGTGCTATTGCTTTAATATCTTTTGACTTCCTTTTTTCGTTTATGTTATAAGCTTGACCGACGGTTAAAGACATTTCAAATGGCTTCTTTACATGGATGATATCCAATTGGATTCTAAATTAAAAACTGTGGACTATAAGTTATAAAAAAATTTTCCTTTATATATAAGAATCTGGCAATTGTGAACTTTTGGTACATTATTTATGTCATTGAGACGCACTCAAGGAGGATCACAATTTTTTTTGTTAAATAATGGTAACTTTTATTAAAAACTTGAAACAGGTTACATAGTATAAATTATTATTACAACATAGAGTACATACAGATACAACTTGCTTGGATATCTAAGCTAGAAAAAATGAGCAAGGAATCTTTTGAAACACCTGTGTTAGCCAAATTGTTAGCATCTGAATTTGCAGACATGGAAACCTTTTTCAAGAAATTTCCCAATCTTTTATTATGTTCTCAACTTTGTTAAAAATTTCTTTTAGCATCCCGGGAGTGGAGGGAGAGGGGAGCTTTCTTGCTGCCTCTTTTGATAACTAGTGCCGACTTCCTTCAATTAACAAGGGATGACTGAAATTGCATCTTGAAGGATCATAGTCCTCAAGAAGGCCCATTGGTTCTGCTTTGTTAGAGGTACTGTGCCAGCTGGTCTTGCTTTTAACAATAGGAATAAACCTTCACCATTTCTAAGGATCACTTCCCAACTGGGTGGCCCTGGGCTTTGCAGTGATGACATGCTATAGTTCTTTCAGAGGCCTATGGGCAGTCCACTTTACTTGGACAAGAGGCTTTGGATTGCTAAAATAGATGGTTTTTCCCTCTGATTTTTCTAATTACTTATGAGGGGAAAAGGTGGGAGGCTGAAGTGTTTGAGCCTAGAGATGTTGAAGCCTTTTCATTAAGCATACATAGTTGAGAGATCCTTTCCTTAAATGTCCTTAAATGTCCTACTATTCCTTTTTTAACCATTATTGCCAACTGATGGCTGTGATGATTATCTTCCATAGGCCTTCCCCTGAGTGGGGAATGAGACAGAAGTGCCATTGTTGGAGCTCATTAAATCTTTTCGGCATATGAGCACCAGAATTCTTTCTGAATTTTCGTACCATTAGAAGATGGTTGTTGTTCTCAATTTAATCACCTCAGGGCTTGCATAAAGTGTTAATTAGCCGATGCCCCTTATTCAATAGGTGAAAAGATGACTGAATTTTTCACGAGCTTCTGTCAATAGGAAGTGTAGCATCCTTAGGGAATTGGAGAAGAGAGAAAAGAGAGGAAGAAGAAGGGAGAAAAGGGATGGAGAGACTCAACACTCGGCTCCTGTTGTGAGAGTGACCCCACCCTTTGTAAACTAGCTTCTCAGCTATCCAATAAAAACCAAATTCCTCAAAAAATAAAAAAAGGGATGGAGAGAATCCTAGACCCTACCTCCAGCAGTCTGGTCGTCTTAGGGATTAAAACAATCCCTAGCCACTTTATTAATCACTTAAGTAATAAATCATATAATGACAAAATCCATAATATGACTATTAGGGCAGTAAATAAACATCAGCATAAAACAAAAAATGCATCAATCAACTCCTAAGACTGAGCTCAATGCACCCATGTTATTCCAACACTGCACACAATAGGCTATATATGAAATTACAAAACTACCCTGATACATAACTTTTTAGCACTCCCCCTCAAGCTGGAGAGTATATATTTAGAAGCCGAAAGTCGGACATTGACTAGGATGCATATGTCAAGTAGTTTCAATGCCGGCATGAACACAATAGGTGGATGTTGTTGCAGGTAGTGTAGCTAGATGTGGTGTGGGTACAATAGCCGGATGTAGACATGGGTGGAATAGCTGGATATGAGCCAAGGTAGAGTAGCTGAATGTAGGTGTCAAAAGAGTATCCAAATGTGGGCACTGATAGAGTTGTTGGATGAGAACACGGTTAGTAGCCAGGTGTGGATGTGGGTAGATTGTCTGGATGTGGGCGTGGGAAGAGCAGCTAGATGTCCCCACTAGTGATGTAGCCAGACGTTGCTGGTGGTAGGGTAGCCAAACGTGAGTAAGGGTTGAGTACCCTGACATGGGTATATATAGAGTAGCTTGACATGGCATATATAGAGTAGCCTGATCTGGATAGTTATATCAGATCCATACACATTGTTAACCCCTTGCTTGTTCTCAATATTGAAATTTGGTTATCCAACAACTGTAAAACTTCTCCCAGACTCTTCAAAGAACTCTCATTGTTTGGTGCTATTTACATAGTGCTGTTTTGCATGGCTAGATCTTGCATTGTACAAAAGATTTGAAAGAGTTGCTATTTATGTTATCTGGTATCTTCTTATGTTGATTCCATGCCTTTATTCTGGTTGAGCATTCAATATACTTGTTGATTTTTCGAGAGGTACAACTTGTGAACTGCTGATTCACTTGAAGTATTTTATCCGTATACATTCAAAGAACAATCTCACCTGATGCAATAGCCAAACCAACAACCTCTGATTAGTATGGGCTAGGATTTCAATTCCTTAAGTTTAATATGCATTTATTTTCATCATTTAGCCTTTAGCTCCATAATTATCGTTGCATCAACAGTGCTTGGTTAAATTATCGCAGCAGGAAAGCTGTTTTTTCCATGATAGATCAAAGTGTTGGATGAAAATCTGAAACTTTTAATCCTGTTTGTTACGTCCCGCTGGGGATCTGTCTTGGGCACTGTCGTCATGATCTTACCAGACCTGGTGGGTTCTTTTGGGCGATGAATAACTAGACAATAGCCTCCCATACTCCTCTTCTGAAGCTGTTGCCAATCTTTATCTCAAATTTAATACTGTTCATCTTTAAATGCTTAACTTTTCATTTGTGATTGTGAGTTTTGAAGTATAAAATTTTCTGGATTCTTTGCAGAGCAAGGTTTATCGTTTATTTGGGTGGGAATTCCGGAAACCAGAAAGGGCTCCCCCCGCTTGTCCCTACAAACCTCTAGGAAAGAAGGATGTCAAAGTAAGTTTAGTTCCTTAAGCTTTAACTTGAGTGCTGTCTATGAACTAAACTTTTAAAGTGCAATATAATGTTTTTTCAAATGAGAGAAGGCATAGGACCTAGTCCATCCAATCTTAGGTGCAACCAGTTTTTAATTTATTATTAATGTCAATAAAAGATAAAGCTTGATTTTGCATTTTTTATTTATCTTTTTTTGCCATGCATTGATATTAACCTGCATTTTTTTTTTTTTTTTAATTTTTTTATCAAGTTTTAATGGTACTTTGGAAATGATGGCAGTTTTAAGAAATAATGATGTAAAGCACTTTTCTATATATAGTATAATCTTTTTAAAGAAAAGTATGTTTGGTGCGGATATTATTGGTTGGACGTAAGCAAGCCTTCTTCCCCTCTTTTTGAATAGCTTAAGTAAAAATAAGTTATTTGGTAGAAGCCATAAACGAATATGAAGTTGCACTCAGTAGCTAAGAAAGAAATCCTATATTGTTTAAATAGGCATTTTACATGATAAACCTATATTGAAATTCTACTCTTCCTTTTTTCTCTCGAGAAGGTGGGTGGTCTAGATTGCTATGAAACATAAAGAATGGATTGCTTCACAAAGAAGAAGGAACTCATATTTTTGAAGTTGTGAATTTGTTGATGATAGAGGGAGAAGAAAGTGAGAACACTACACATAAACAGTTCTGCTTACTAGTGAAGCCAAATTACCAAAATAGAGTTGATTAATAAAACTAGAGTTTGAGATGCCCAACTTCTATTTTCTGAACTCTGGAAAATTCCCGACCTTTAAATTCTAAGAGAAGAACTTGAATATTCAGATGTTGTTTTGTAACAACCTGTAGCTAGCAAAAGAGAAAAAAGACATTATTGTCAGCTAAGAAAAAGAAAATAATGGTGCTCCAACAACAAAAATAGAGATTTTGCGTTTCTATTTGATGCTACTCAAAGTTACAATAAATCTCCCTTTCGTAGACTCTAAAACAACCAAGTCCTTGTCAAAAAGCGGTATAATGTGTTGGTGTAATTCTTCTAGGACCAAACTTCCTAATTACAATTGAATTATGACTTACTAAATTAAAAGACACTTTTTGGAGAATAATTTCAGTAGCTAACTAAAATAGAAATTCCCTTCATAATTTTCCTAAATGGGTTAGGACTACTAATATAATGCTTTCCTAGTTAAACCTCTTCTTACTGCCTCGGGAAGCATCAAATCTGCCCTATGGCTCCACTCTGAGTAAAATTCCTTTTCCAACCTCCTATGCTTGCTGCTGCTGTTAAGGACCGCTGGAGATGCTTGCCAAACTTTGGAGTAGGCTTGCAATAGATAAAGGACATCATGATTAGCCAAGATGTGGCCTTGAATGGAGTCAAATTTTGGCCCAAGACCATCCAAGAATTTGACTATCCACTGATTAAGCTTGGCTCTGACTTTCTGCTTGTCCAAGTTGAACACCTGAAGAGTACCAATGTTCATTAGCACTCTTTGAAGGTTGCCATAGTAGTCAACCACAGTGCCACCAGCGTACTTCGTGTTGAAGAACTTGGTGGACAAGTCATATATTTTTGAAAGTTTGGTATCTTGTCAATACAAATTGGTAAGGTAATCCACATATCTCTTGTCTCACAACCTGCAGTTTGATTCTAATAGAAAATTTGGCATTGTTTAGCAAAAAGACTACTTGGCCATCCTTAGCCTCCCAAACTTCATTTGGTTTTGCTGGAGGGTCATTTCAAATGTACTTGAGACAGCTTTTCCCTTTCAAATGTACATGAACAGAGCTCCACCAACTTCAAATATTCATTCTGTCCAATTTATCTGTGGTTATTTGGATAGTATCATTTCCATCAGCATGAAGAGGCTTTGTAGTCTCCCATCCAATTTAATGAAAGTACTTGATACAGCTACGGGCTATTTTCATGAATTACAAGAAGACAATTTACAAGCAGACTGATTCAAAACTAGGATTTGTGCATTCAAGTGGGACCCCAAGAAATAAGGAGAATTTTCTAGGGGTCCTCATAAAGGTTCAGACACCCCATAAGGCAACCAGAACCCAAAAAAAAAAAAAAATGTTGGCATCAACGATTCTAATGATGATATTATAGCAAAAAAGTAAAATGATGTTTAGGGTCCAAAACCTCCAGAAGGTTTCTGCATGGTTTGCAAAAGCAGAAGTGGTGAAAAAAGTTTATCAACTACTTTGGTAATGATGTCAGTAAAATAACTTGTAACAATGAAAGCTTGTTGCTTCAATAGCCTTTAGAAGTCCCTAGATCACTCTCTCATTTGCATTTGGAACCTCCATGGTGGTTTCTTTTCCTTACTACACCACTTTATTACATTTGCCGAATCCCCTTCCACTAGTAGGAGTCTGCTGAGTGATCTGTGGAAGATCTTTAGTCCTTCTAGTACTCCCATCACCTCCGCCTCTGTTGAATCAGCAACTCCAAGAGGACCCGTATAAGTTAACAAAACTTCTCCCCTGTGGTTCCTGAATACACCTCTGTATCCTGCTGGGCCGGGATTGCCCAGCGAGGACCCATCTGTATTTAGCTTTATCATAGGGGGTGTCAGCGGTGTCCACTGTGGTTGGGGGGTAGAGCTCCTCGTTCTTGACATCCCAACAATGTCCATCCAGTTCGCTCTGAGAGTATGTCCAGGTATATCTGTAAATTCCTTAAGTGCATTGATCCAACTAATCAGATTCTTCGATAGTCCATACATCAACGCTCGCTGATTCTTTACTTCTGCCTTGAAGAGCCTCTTGTTCCTTTGTTCCCATATTGTCCATGGGATAAGCGATATACAGACTGCCATCATCATCTTCCTCTTCTTCCCTTGTATACTAGCAGGCCATTGTTCCACCATTTCTTTGATGGTCCCCGGTATGCAGAAATCAAGCCCGAACGAGGAGGTCACTTTTGCCCATACACTCCAAGAGAAATTCCAGTGAAGTAACAAATGGTCTGTCATCTCCTCCGCCTGATTGCATAAAGGGCAGACTGTTATGGTCACGTGCATTCCCCGCCGTAGGAGGGCAATTCTCGTTAGTATTATATCTCGCAAGGCCGTCCAAAGAAAGAACTTCGCTTTTGGTGGGCCCAGCTGCTTCCATGCCATGCGCACCTGGTGTGTATATGCTTGTCCCCCTGTTATCGCTTTGTAGGCTGACTGGACTGTGAAATCTCCCTCTGTGGATGGCTTCCATATTAATTTATCTCTTTGCTGGCTGCATAGGAAAACTTTTTCCAGTCGTTTATCTAGCTCAGTCATGTTCACCGCTTCATCATCACGGAGTTGCCTTCTAAAGACTCTCGACCAGTCGATCATTCTACCATTACCGGCTTGTACAATATCAGCAATAGTTGCTTCTGGTCTTGCAGCAATCTCAAACAGGCTCGGAAATTCGTCTTCTAGTGCAATCTCCCCTAACCAACATGCCTTCCAGAATAGCATTCTTTCCCCGTTCCCTGGTAGGAACTTCACATGCTGTCCAAAAAGGTGAAATAGTCTGTGAAGTTTCCTCCATATAGGTGACAATCGCCTTGTCGAGTGAGAACCCAGAATCCATTCTCCTTCTCTTGCATTCATCTTCCTTCTCACCAATTTCGCCCACGACGCTTCCTCTTCATTATGTACCCTCCAACACCACTTAAGCAACAGAGACCGATTGAGGTCTTTTATCCGCCTAACCCCTAGGCCTCCGCATTGCTTCGGCTTACAAACTTTCTCCCATTTAACTAGGTGTATTTTTCGGTCATCCTAATTGCCCCTCCACAAGAACTACCGCATGATGTCCTCCACTTGATTTGTGACCGCAGCAGGGCAGTGCAGGAAGGACAGGAGGAAAGATGGAATCCCAATTAAACATGATTTGATCAATACTAATCTCCCCGCCTTCGACAAGTGCCGAGCCTTCCATGCCAATAATCTTCCTCGCAGCTTTTCAAGTACTGGATCCCACGCTCGAATACTTGCTTTCTTGGAGAATAAGGGGAGACCCAAGTGCGTGGCAGGCATTTCACCTTTGGGGCACCCCAGTATTCCTGTGGCTTCTTCCAGGCTCTCTTCTGATGTATTAACACCATATGGTCTAGTCTTCCTCCAATTTACCTTCTGCCCAGTCATCGTTTCCAGCAAGAGCAGTGCAGCTTGCAGCTTAAGAATTTGCTCTGTTCCTTCGCAGAAGATGACTGTATCATATGTGAATTGGAAAATGGGTAGCTCTCCCGATATGGGGCTTACGAGCCATCCAATGTCCATGAGCTGCTCAAAGAAAGCTGATGTGCCCTCGGCCGCTATATTGAACAACATGGGGGATATCGGGTCCCCCTATCTGACTCCTCGTCTGCTTGGAAAATACCCGAATAATCCCCCATTTATCGCAACTGAGAAGTTTGCTGATGATAAGCACGAAGCAATCCATCTTATCCACTTCTCTCCGAAGTTCATCTCCCTCATCAACATATAGGTAACTCCAGTTTAGCCTATCGAATGCCTTCTCCAGATCCAATTGCAGTACAAATTTCTGGGTTGCCTCTCTTCGGAACTGATCTATCGCATCGTGAATTAGCATTGCTGAGTCACTGGCGACATTTATACCTCACTTTTCAGGTACTCCATACTTCTCACTTATTTGTCAAATGATCAATGTTTTGCAGCTTTTTCATTTATTATTTGGGCCGCATTGTCTTTGGCAGGTGTGGCAGTGGAACCTATCAAACGACCACCAGCCATTAATGACTTGCCAATGTCACATATAGTAAAAGAACTGGGACATTTCTTGGGCTGATAGGCTATTATCTACATTTTATTCTTCACTATAGCGTATAAGTGATCACTCGGAGATCTATTTAAGACTTTTGTGTGGCCTCCTATGGTGAAGACTACCCCTCTCAAGCATGTTCTTGTGACCACACTACTGCTGCAAGTACTCGATTTTTAACAGCCCCTAATGTAACACTTTGACAGAGTATTGAAGCGGCTTTGACCTAGACAGGTCATCCTATTACTTATTTTAGCTATCCGTTTAAGGTTCCAAGACAGGTACGTTCTGCTTAAGATCATGAGCTGTTGCTGTAGTTTTAGCTGGCCAACATAAGCGGCTGTATTTATTTGGACGCTAATTCACGATCCTCTCCATTTCTACATTCTTATGGTTTCTTATATGGCAGTAGATTCTCACACCACAGTAGCAGCATTGGTTGGTAATGCTGCATGGCTGTGATTTCTTTCTGAAAAAAGGGTGCAAATAATGCTCTAATGAAAATGTTTTATCAGGTTGAATGTTGTCTTGCCTTGTTAAGGTGTCTTCAGGTGCACCTCCCACATCAGTGATATGGATCTGGTGTACTACCAAAGCACGCCATACAACTATAACCATATTGCATGCTTTGTGCAACACTATTATTTCAACCCTGTGCAACACCTACTTTGGGTCATTTTGGGACCATACTCACTTTCCACTGATTGAGTGCAATTGCTTTTGGCCATGCTTATTCCAGCATATTTGGAATTTTGTGGGTTTGTGCACCCTACAACATGCAAACTGTGAGATAGGTTTCCTTGAAAAGAAACAACATCTACCTTTATCTGAACTGGTATGGGAGTATACTTCTTTGAACTTTCGTTTCACAAAGTCTGGACAATTTTGGTCATTTCGTCATGCTTGGCAATATCTTTTGCTGAACTTTCTTAAGGTGATAGTCTGATCCATTGTTATCAGACCCGGCCCAGACACTGACCCTGAAAAGTGTCCAGGCCGGGTCAACCTGGTTGAACCGCAATAGCCTGCCGGTTGAACCGGCGTGACATCATAATATGTATTTTATATTTTTATCCACCAGAATCCCTGCAGAACACTCCTATTCTTCTTTATCATACTTATCTAATTCTCTCTCTCTATCCAATAAATAACATTAAGTGGCAATGATAATCACATCAACCATCAACCATGACTTTGATTTTTTTTTTTTCCTCTCTTTTGCTAATATTAGTAGCGGCTATGCAATTCGTAGCATGTTTTTCTCTCTGACCTCCCCATGTCAAAAAGAAGAATCTCGCCTCCATGTGAATCCCAGCAAAGAAAGAAGCAATTGAACTATTCTAAGTTTCTAACCTACAGGACACAAAACCATGGATGGCCAATTACCAACTTCAGAAACTATCAGAGTCTGAAAATCAGGTTGCTCGACATCGTTCCAATGCTTGGGAGTTATCTTGATGCTTCCGGGTCCCTTTTCGTGCTGGATAATTGTCTATTTTTCCAGAAAATGGAAGATGACTTTCAGGGTTTAAAATCTGAGAGGAAATTGGGAAAGGTAAAATACGAAGTTTCACCTTTGGGCACTGGCTAGAAGATGAGATCGATGGAAAATATTCACTGGCGACTTCAAATCTGAGCACTAGAAAGGGGGAGAACCAAAGAGAATCCGAAACAGTCCGCAGGAGGGGGAGAGGAATACTGGCTGCTGGGACGTGTGCCTGTAGAAGTGCTGGTACCCCCGGTGACTTTTCTGGCTTGGAGAGGAAGATCTGAACATCCTGAGAAGGTCGTTGTCTGGTTGAATATCGTCTGCCACTGATGGAGGAGTGGTAGATACGGGTGAAAGAGACAATGTTGGTAATGAATGCGAATGAGAGTTGTCGGGACCGCTTGTCCTGATTGTTGTTTTTGAAGTTAATATTAATCTGTTGATCCGTGGTTTTCTACAGTCCACTGGGTCTACTAGTTTTTGAGGAAAACACTGGGTCTACTAGTTAATGGTTAAATCTTGAAACCTAGCTGAGTTAAATGGATTTTTTTAGTTTGGTCAGGTTTCACTAAATTTAAAGAAAAGACACCGGGTCCGGCCCAAACCAGTCGAACCGGCCAGGCTAGTCCGGGTCTGATCACTTGGGGATCCCAGAACCATTGTTTTGGATTGGACTTTTTGCTTTATTTATTTATCTTTTCGGCTGAATTCTTCAAGGTGCATTGCATAGATCTCGTATGGAGTGCTTCATGTCATTCATAGACGAATTGAAGATGGAAGCTGTCAGCGCTTGGATGCTTATTTGCATTGTTTTGTAGGAGGCTACCAAAAAATTTGGGCAAACAATTTATCATAGGCCAAGTGGTCATATAATATGTCCTTTCCAATGTCTGTGATTTTATACACAAAGCTGTCTTGGGGGAGGTTGACTCACCGGTTATGAGATACTCCACCCTCTCCATCAAACTTGACTCGATCTCAAAATCTAATGAGAACAATTGGCTGACAGTAAGGGAACATAACATAACATTGAGGTTGGGAATCAAGTACTCAATTTTTAGACAGCGGGCAATCACACAATGCAGAGAAATTGCTTTCAGCTACAATAAACCATTCAAAAATCTTGGGCAGTGGTTTGACACATCGTAATAGTAGTATATATATTTTACTCAGTTTGGTTTATAGAAATGTTGTCAATTTACTTGTAGTTTCTCATGTTAAAATTGTAATTAACCAACATTGATAAGGTTATATTGGTCAGATAGAATGTGTCATTGCCCTAACTCTCTCTCCAATTCTTATCTTTTTGTTGCCTTAGGTATTCGGGAGATAAAAGGCATCTTAAATAACATTTCCTAACAAAGAATCTTGGTCCTTTCGAGATAGAAATAACCATAGAGGGGAATAATATTGGATAAATGTAGTATGGAAGAGATGCTTAGCGGGCAAGGGCTACATGATAAAGCTAGTTGACACACCTATGGAGGCTATTGTCCAAACTCCTGAGAGTTTTGTTCTTCCGTGGCATTCTTTCATCTCTGTTAGGCTGTTCTTACCTGGAACTCCTTGGAAACATTGAAATACTTCCAAGAGTAATTTTAAGGAGATATTGTGCCGTTAACTGGCCATTACTGGAAGAGCTTGATTGACCCTGTATAAGAATTTGGTTCTAGAACAAATAAAAAACATGTGTTAAACAGTGACTGTAGTCATTTTTTTTTTTTAATGCCCGTATCAAAATCTTACATTATGTTCATGTTGAAAAAGTTGATAATATGGATTCGTAAAATGTATAAACATATTGCAGATTTTTTTTTCTTGCATATTGTTTTAATATTCTTAGCTATTTTTGTTCTGTTTGGGAAAATATGAATATTACTCTCTCATTTTCTGTTGCTAGTATGTACTCCTTGTATATTGATGGGAAGGTCTTGTGACCGCGATGCCTTGCTTTTGTTAAGCTTTTGTGACTTGTTAATTTTTGTTCCGGATTTAACTGATTTCATCATGTTGGGTATGGATAGCTGCTTGTGAATTTTGTTTCCCTCATGAAGTAATCGGTGTACCCTTGACATGCCAGGCATCAGACTCGCAGACGGAATCAGAATCCTCTCGCACGGCAGCTGAAGAAAGTAAGAGAGAGTAGCCCTGAAGGTGGCATAAGTATATTTGAGACTACAGCACTGACACGAGTATATTCTGTTTGGTGATTAGAGCCTCGTGTTTGTTTCTTGTGAGGGCATATAGTCATTATAGCACAACTTTAAAGAAAAGTTAATAGTTTCATAAAAATTATGATCATCAAACTATTCATAAGTTCCAAATATTTCCTTCAAGTAAAACTTGGAAAGTAGTTGATGTCATTCATATGGATGAGCTATTGAAACTGATGAACACAGTAACTGTTACTTTTAGAATATCTTATTTCTAGTTTTTAGAGTGCAACTCTAGATCAGATGATAAATTTTGTTGAAGGTGAAATTATGCAAAAACTAGAAGCGTAGTCTTGAAATTGTCTACTTAAATGATAAAAAAAAAGAAGAAAAGTTTAAACGCCTTAATGATATTCCGATGCAGTTCTCAGGAGGTATAAGTTTCATTTTCTCAATATTGTATATTATATATTTCTTAAGTTCAACTTCTGAATGTAGTAGCCCTTTTAAAGGTATTCTCTGGTGCGCGGGAATAGTTTTTCGTAAAGATTACAGACTAAAGAGGAGGCCCAACACTATGCCCCTCTGGTTTTTGCATTCGGAGGAGGCAACTTTTTCCTCTTGAAAGTGAAGCCATGTTATCGAAACCGAGCAGGGTTCACCCACTGGTTAAGCCAAAGTAGGACTCCACTAAATTATTTCCTAATATATAATTTAACTCACTGAATTATGATAATAAATAGCTCTTAAGCGTGGAATGCGAGTACACTTAATGAAATGAAGAAGGATGACACTCCTGGTAAATTAAACAAAGTTTGATTGGTTTTGCTTTTGGCGTGTTGCCCAGTCTGGTTTGTAACTAGTAGCTCATTGGGTGTGACCAAATATATGAGTTCTCTCTAGTTGTTTATTCGTTTTGATCACTACATATCAATTTGTATTAAGCTGATCTTCTCTTGATTTGTAGTATTCGAGAATTTTCACCGAGAGCAACGGTAGAAATATTTTATCTAAGCTTGAGCGAGCTTCAACAACACTTTGTTCTTCTGCAGCAACAACTCGTTCTTCATTTGGCAAGCAAGGTGTGGTGATTTAATTTTTCCCAATACCCTTATACATTTGAATTTTGGCCAATAAAGGATTTCCACGTGTGAAGGGCAATTTCTGGTTGCCTAATGCACTAAGATCCCGCCATGTGTCAAAGGCTAAGTACAAGATTCACCAGATCATGTCATGCATCAAAGGGCTGAGTCAGCTTTACGGTGAGTCACCCATCCTGCGTGGTGATCTCTTATTGGTCTGTCGATGCTCAGGTGTCGCCTAGTCAATAGCTGATGTGTGCGCTAATGTGTCACTCTTAATTGGGCTTTATTTGGATTGGAACAGGCTTGGATCTATCCAACTTAATTTGGATCAAGCCTGATAGGTCCTATTGCTTTGAATTAGGCTTAATTTGATCTAAACCGATTTTGACTATCAATTTGGTTTTGATGATAAGACCGAAACTAAGCTTCTGATCAAATATCCAATCAAATTTCGATGCCTACAAAAGAAAATTCAAATTTCTACAAAATCAAAACGGGTATCCGGTTCAACTGTTTGAGTTGGTTGATTTTACTAATAAAGGCAGATGTAAGACACTTATTTGTAACAAAGTGTGGGTATGTAAAATGCCATAACTATAAAGCATAACAAGCCGAAAGGCCTGTGCTAGGCACAAAAAAAAAGAAGTAAAAATTCAAAACAAAACTATTTGTTAAAATGGTATGCGAAAAAAAATTTAAAAGTATTAAATTGGAAAGAGTATGATTGAATTTATTAAAATAGTTTTGAGACATTTGCCAAAAAAATTAATGCGTTTTTGCAAATAGTTAATTAATAATATAATAATTTATTAAATTTAAAGTATTATTTTATTGTTTCACCGAAAATCTGCCGGTCCGCGAAGAGGCGCGACCGAGAGAGTAATTCGTTTATAACAGAGAATTTTTTGTGTTACAGTTGTGTTTGAGTATTAAGGAATGCGAGTACAATCTCCTAGACTCCCTCTGATTCGATCTCCGTGTGAATTTGATGAAGTTTCGACTTTTGACGAGAACGTCGAAATATGAGTTTTGGAACGAGTGTGAACGAACGGTGACGGCTTTGGTCGGTCGGGCGGAAGTATTTATGTTCCGTGTATATCGACTTGTTGACGTTGCTGGCGAACATGTAGAGCTGCTCCTGTCGAACAGGTGAATCCCGACGGACTGCAAGTTGTTGAACTTCTTTGGCTCGAAAGAGTCTCTGTGTGCGAGAGTTTCTTGATGAAAAATTATCGAACCCCCAGGACAGAATGTTTCCAGCTATTTGTAGCCGTTTCTGTCCAGTTGTTGAGGGTCGATCATTGGAATGGGGATCACGATCCCCTTTCTGCTGCTTCTTTTGACAGAGGAGGAAGACTGGAGAGTTTCTCTCTTAGATCCATTGAATGAGGATCGCACTGTCCTTTCTCGGCTTCTTCGGTTGGCGACCGTGCTTAGTCGTTTAACTGTTGGAGACACTGACTTGTAACTTGGCTGCTGACTGATGCTAACACGACAGTTCCTTGCTGATGATGGCGACATGTATCGATGACACGGCGCCGCGAATGGACTTAGCGATGGCCTGCGACGGATGGTGTTGAAAATCGGCAGAGCCTACCCACGACGATCATTTATTGGACCGATGGGCGTTTGGGCTCGTCGAATTTGGGCAGGCCACATTTTAGTACATACAGATTGCCCCCTTCGAGACTTGACCATTCAAAGAGAACGATCAAGTTTCGAATGTGAAGTCACAAACACAACGCAGACACACTTTTTTTTTTTTTTTTTTTGTCGACCCTCTTACTTTTTTAGGGTCATTTATCTTTTCGTGTACGTATCCTTTTCTGTCCTTTTACTCTTTTAGGACAGTGTATATTTTTGTACACTTGTAAGTATTTTTGTTTTTCATTTTTTTTTGTTCTCTTGCTGTTTTAGAGCTGTTTGCTTTTTTTTTTTTTTTATTTTTTCCTCTTTTTTTTTTTATACGCGTATAGATGTATGGTATAGAGAGATAGTGTACCTGAGAAGAAGATGTTGTTCACGTTGAGTGTCGATGCTGAATTGAAGTCGACTGAACAGAGGTTGTAGCTTACTTGAGTACTACGGCTGAATGTTGCTTCAGATGAGTTGATCGCACGCAAGAAGGAGAAAAAACTCGATGGTATGGTAGAATCCTTCTGCGCATAGTACTTTAGAGAAAACTGGTCAATTGGCCTATCCTCTTGGCAATTGTGATGAATTTCGACGGCTTCGATCCATTTTGGTGAATTTGTGTGCGTCGCGCTGGAGAGAAGTGCAGTTTCAGTGATTTGGTCATCGTATTGAAGAAGGAGCGCTCATCCGAATTCGGCTTGAGAGGCCGAATTCGAGTTGAGTTGAACCGAGGTACCTTTTATGATCGCGATTGACGCATAGGGGCAGAATGATAAGTGTCCAAAAGACACTTATTTATTCATGAATTATTGATCCTAAATTCCTAATTTGAGTTGATTATGAGCATGAAAGTGACAAATATAACTTAAATACATGATTTGCGTCTCAGGTACCCTGTAAAAGAAGAAAATCTAAATTATGAGGAAAAATGAAGGAAAAAGGAGCAAAATAAGCAAAAAAGGGAATGGCGCGACTGCGCCGATTATGGAGCGACCGAGCCGGAAAAATGTTTAAAAATTCAAAGAAATCCAGAAAATTCCCAACGGCTAGTGAGGCTGAAAGGAGGACAGTTCGGGAATGTGAAATGGCGCGACCGCGCCATGAAGATGGCGCTACTAGTGGCGTTGCCGCGCCGCTCTGTTTCCTTACAAAGAGGCCATGTTCTATTTCGGGAAGTCGGCAAAGCATCTAGGAGTGGCGCGACCGCGCCAGTTCTACAACATAAAGTGGCGCGACCGCGCCATGAAGAATCATTCCTCATATTGGACCCGAAGGCCGTGCTCCAGACTTAAACAAAATTTTTGCTCCGGTGGCGCGACCGCGCCGCTAACTCAGCTTCGTGATTCGCGGAAATATCGGGATTCTGACTACCAATCAAGCCCAGACTTGAAAGAAGAAGTCCTAACTGGCTAAGGAAGGTATCCACGAAGATTTTATGATATATTTCCAGAGTCTAGTTGCATTGAATGGTCAAGAAGAGAAGCCAAAGACAGAGAAGGAAACTGTTGCCATAAAAGGAAAGTACAAGTCCGAGATTGAAGAGGCCATATCTGGAGATTCCGACTTCCAATTGGATCCTAATTTGTACCACAGCTTCCTGAGAGGATTTATAATCATGACACTGAAAATCAGGCCAATCCAAGTCGGGGTTGTGGAGTTTTATATTTTCAAAGTGGTGGACCCAGAGTTGGAATTGGCAGCAGAACCAGCTCAACTTCTCAAGGAGATATCCCAAGTTTCCCAACTCAGAATGACTTCAAATTTCGTACACAAGTCAAAGACTATGTAAGGAAGGTTCGGATGTAATTTCAGCCAATTCGGAGGTCGGGAAGTTACAATTCATACCCCTGGACAGAGGCTAAAATCACAAGTTCTGGGCAGAGTTTCAGCTATAAAAGGAGGTCCGAGGCAAAGCACATGGATCGAGTTTTTGAGTTCCAATTCCGATTTCCAGCTCTTAGAATAGTTTGTAGTTTAGGTTTTTATTATTCTTTTAGTTAGTGTGGAGTTGAGAGAGAGAGAGAAAGAAGGAAGATATTTCAGTCCAGGAGGAGTTGAAGCTAAAGGCAGTCCTCAAAAGGGGGTTTTTCAGTACTTAATTTTCTTCTTGGTTTCATGGCTGTAATTAATTCCTCTTTGGGTGTATATTCTATTAGCATGGAGTAGTCTCTCTTTGTTGGGGAAGTCATGAACTCCTAGCTGTTTTATGTTTGAATCATGAAGTTTATAGCAATAAAATATCCTGCTTTTGTTTTAGAAACTGAGTTCATTGCTTATTTCTGATCTGAATTTATATTTGAAGTTTAATGAGGTTCAAATAGAGAAGTTAAATTTCAATAGAAAGTTGGGTTGGTTATATGATTCTTTGTTTTCTAAAACAACTTGTTTTTCAAACTAGATTGTTCCGGTTATGAAGGAGACTAGTTGAAAAGTGATGTGACTTCTATAACTCTTGTTCTGAATAAGAAAGAGTAAATCTTCAAGCTTTTATATTTATGCACTTAGGATTTGAATGTTCCGGTTGAGAAGGAGTTCAAGGAATAAGTGAAAGTTATGTCCTGTATATGGGTAACTAGGTTTTCAAAAGCTAAGTCAAGGCAAGGATATTGAGCTATAAAATCAGAATTCTACATGTTTACAACTAGGAGGGATTGGCATTCTTCCCCAACATCTCATCTTCATAAGTTTTTCCAGAAGTTTAAATTCTGTTTTCTTTTTCAGTTTTCAAACAAAAATCCAAATTTTCTTCACCTCAATCAACGGGAAAGTTTTTGGTTAGATTAGGCTCTCATCAAGGTCTCTGTGGGATCGATATCTGGACTCTCGAGTCTATATTACTTGCTGACCTAGTGCACTTGTTAGACACCCAACACAGAACACATGTTGAGGTAGGCTGGTTTGAGTCGCACCCGGCAGGGTTGAGACTCCCAGCGAATTGGAATGTTTCTACCAACTTGTTTCATCGAAATTGATTTTTTTCGACTCTGTCGACGGTTTGGCTTCAGCGCAAGTTGCAGAGGAGTTGAGGCAGCGACGTGGGTCCCACCTTCCTGTGTAGTGAGCTCCTTCTTAAGTGGGGGAAGCCCTAATCTACTCCCTGTGAGATTAGGAAAGTCTGGTTAACCCCTTCTGGGAATTTAAGTATTCCTGGTGTGACTCCAATTTGCTGCTTTCTGCGAATTGGCTACTTGAGAATTGCTAATTGGAAGACTGCGATCTTACTGTCTATGAACTAACTGGTTTTGACTTGCTGCGACCTTGAAAGACAGTCTGCAATTTGGGTTCTGCTTCCTGTTTGCGAATTTGGCTTCTGCACCTGACTGCGATTAGGGTTTGGAGAGCTGTCTGTGATTTGGGAGAATTTGACTGTCTGCGATTTGGGAGAATTTGAAAGACTGCGATTTGGGAGAATTTGAAAGACTGCAAATTGATAGGCTACAAACTGCTATTTGCGAACCCCGACTGTTTATGAGCCTTGACTGTCTGCGAGTTTGGGATACGGGCTGCGATTTGTCTTTCCAGTCTTCTCCGAGCCCCCAGATTACTTCAGAACTTTCTTCGAACCAGAATTCAAAGGTACAGTATGCAATTTTCTTCTCTCTCGGCAGTCTCGAGCTGAAGTCGAGTAAGCCGGGGTCCCCACTCTATTTTTTTTCTTCTTCTCTTCCTCCCTCTTTTTTCTTCTTTTTTCTCTCCTCTCATTTTCAACTTCTCCTTCAGTCTCTCTCTCTCTCTCTCTCTCTCTATCTATCTATCTATCTCTCTCTCTCTCTCTCTCTCTCTCTCTCTCTCTCTCTCTCTCTCTCTCTCTCTCTCTCTCTCTCTCTCTCTCTCTCTCTCTCTCTCTCTCTCTTTTTCACTTTTTTTTTGTTTCCTCTCGAATTTCATCTGTCTTGATTTTTCTCTCTTTCTCACACTCTAAGTGTCAGTCAGCTTGTCGATGTGATAGACTGACGACTTGTATGTCGTCTGGCCCAAAAACCAAGTATAACAATATTGGGGCGTACCTGGTTTGGTCGCCATATACTGAGATCAATTTTTGGTTGCATCTGGCTCAGTCGCCGGGTGCTGCATTTTTGTTTTGAGGGAGTTCGGCTTGGTCGTCGAGAGCTGCGAGACTCTGTTTTGATTGCACCCGGCTCTGTCGTCGGGTGCTGCAGTTTGTTTCACGCCCAGCTTGGGCACTCGGGACCGAATTTCTGTTTCGGCTGATCCCGCCTCGGTTGTTGGATGCTGAGTTCCTATTTTGGTTGAGCCCGGCTGGGTTGCCGGGGTGCTGTATCTCCATGTCGTCGCATCCGACTTGGTCGCCGGGTGCTGTTGTCGCATCTGGCTCGGTTGCCGAGTGCGCATTGTTGTGTGGTCGCGTCCGGCTTGATCGTCGAATGCTAATTTTTTGTTTTGACTTTGGCCAGCTCGGTCGCCGGGAGGTTGAACTTCTGTTTTAGTAGCCGGGTGCCGAGATTTCGATTCGGCTGAGCCCGGCTTGGTCGCCAGGAGGCTGGATTTCTATGCTGGCGCACCCGGCTTGGTCGCCGAGAGCCGTTTTCTGCATATTTGCAGCCGGCCAAAGTTGTCGGGTATGAGTTGTTCTATAGTCGCGGATAGCAAGACTTGCCGAGTGCGCGAGTACGTTTCGACTTCCTTCTATTTTTTTTTTCTGGCAACTGCTTCTTTTTGTCACAGCTCTCTTTTTTGTTTGCCGACTGCTTCTTTTTGTCGCAGCAACCCCTTTTTTCTTGGCGACTGCTCCTTTTTGTCACGATGCTGTTTTTTTTTAGTTTGGCGACTGCTTCTTTTTTGTCGCTTGCTTTTTTTTGTTTGGAGGGGAGTTACATACCTGGCTCCATTCGGCTGCATCCGGCTCAGTCGTCGGGTGCAGATTTTGAGGTTTCTATCATGGTCGGTTGTGTGGCTGGTCGCAAAACTTTGAATTGTGCTCAGCTCGGTCGTCGGGCACTTGTTTTGATCGCAGTCGGCTTTGTGGCTGGTCGCGAGGCTTTGAATTGTGCTCGGCTTGGTCGTCGGGCACTTGTTTTGATCACGGTCGGCTGTGTGGCTGGTCGCGAGACTTTGAATTGTGCTCGGCTCGATCACCGGGCACTTGTTTTGATCGCGGCCGGCTATATGGCTGGTCGCGAGGCTTTGAATTGTGCTCGGCTCGGTCGCCAGGTACTTGTTATGATCGCGACCCACTTTGTGGTTGGTCGCGAAGCTTTGACTTGTGCTCGGCTCGGTCGCCAGGCACTTGTTTTTGTTTTTTTACAGCATTCGTTTCCCATCCAACTCAGTCGTTCGACACTGGATCGAGTGTGCGGCGTCTGGCTCTGTCGACAAATGCTGAATTCTCCGTTTGGTTCTGTCTGGCTTGGTCACCGGACACTGGAGTTGTTGTTAGCCTCCGGTTTAATTGTTGGTCGTGAGGTTGATTGTTTTGGTCGCACTAAGCTCTGTTGCCATGCGCGACGCTTTTGGACTATGCTCAGCTCGGTCGCCGAGGCACAGTGTTGTTGTTTTGGTCGCACTCGGCTCGGTCGCCGGGTACGGCTTTTGGGCTGCGTTTGGTTTGGGTGCAGCATTTCCTGCTTTGATTGCATCCGACTCGGTCGCCGGGTGCTATTTTTGTTTTTGTCGCACCTGACTTGTCCGCTGGGCACGGAGCTATTGTCTGCGTTCGGCTCGGTTGCCGGGTGCGAAGCCTTTGAGTTATGCTCAACTCGGTCACTGGGCTTTGAATTGTGCTCGCAGAGTGCGTTGCTTCAAAGACGATTTCATTTACCAGACCATCGATGGCTTGGTAATTACCCTCTCTCTTTTTTTTTTTTTTTTTTTCTCCGTTCTTTTTCTCTTTCTTGGACTGGTGGTTTTTTTCACCCCTCATTTTTACTAGCGTTTTTTTTTTTTTTTTTTTTTCATTTTGTTTGCAATCTAGACTTCTCCATCCCCGGTCGCGGGAGGTTTTTTTTTTTTCTCTTTCTTTTTTTTCGAATTTTAAGAGAGCGAATTGCGTACCTGACTTTGGCTCGGCTGATGATTTCGACACCTTGTTGCACACGTCTGCCACACCAACGTTCTTCTCTTTCCTCGGTTTGACCATCACGACTATCAAGACCATTGTGAGGGGCGCACTTTGGGACTGCCTACGAATTCGTGATTCCAAGGAAGAACAGAAGCCACTGTTGTTAGCTCTTGGGGGACCGTCAGCTTATGGCAGTTGTGATGTAACCGTGCCCACGGTCAAGGCTATTCACGACTTATCGAGTCGCCCAGTTGTAGACGAGGACGACCAAATTTGTTATCTCCCGGGGGTCGACGAAGCCTTGTCATCTCCGCATCAGGCTATCAGCAACATTTTACTGAGTCCCATGCATGATCAACTGATCCGTTTCTTGGCGCCAGAACTTAATATCGACAATGACCGGTTTGATTCTTGGGAAGGTCGACAAAAGGTGAATTTTACCCCCTGCCCCATGCCTTTCTTCTTCGAATGGGCAGATGTCGTCCTTCGTACTTGTCCCGAGCCGTTGGCCGCAACAAACCTTACTCAAGCAGTTCGAGCCTCCATGTTTTCGTATTGGTGCTGCAGCAACGTCATCCATGATTTTCTGGAGGTCTGGTGTTCCTCTACCAACATCGTTTTCACTCGTGAAGGGGAGCTGTCGATTTCTCTATGGGATATGCACCAGCTTGCCGGACTGCCTCTCTCCGGGAGTATCTACGATGAAGTAACTCCAACTCTCGTAGATTTCACACAAAGTCGCTCTATGCCGCTACCAGAGAGTATTCAGTATTTGATCCTCGCGTACTATCAGTTTTTCTGTCGTCCGAGAGCTACGAACGTGGAGGGATTTTTTGGGGTTTTTATGTCCGAGTGGGTATCCTTCTGGTTCTATGCCGAAGGGGACGCACTACCTGTGGAAGACCCGCGGACTGATCGTGGGAAGATGACAGGCTTTCAGAGTCGCGACCGGTCAGCCGTGCTGAATCATCCTCTCTCTGAGTTGGGAGTTCCTGACGCCCTCGCAGATGAGGTATATCTGGCTGCCTTTTTGCCATTATGGCTCTGTCGTTTTGTCTTGCCTTTACCTGGAGGCATGCTGAGGTTGAGCGCCTTCAAGATGGCCTATTTCATGGCCAGCGGTAAGAAGTGTAGTTTGGCTAGTGTGGCTTTGGCCAACATCTATCGGGGATTCAACGACTTTTCACCGGGAAGGGTTTCTTGGCCATTCATCTAAGCAAGGCTTGCCCAACGGTTCGGCGTCCACGAGGCTGACTCCAGCGACGGCGACATACCCCTCATGATGCTCTACCGTAATCTGGCGCTTGCTCGCATTTACACCCAGAAGGAGGCTCGTTCTTTGTTTTGGCGCGACGGAGTACGATGCTGGTATCCTTCGAAGGCGCTTCCCCCCGGTCCGATCCTCGACAAGGCAGGTCACTTCGCGTCTCGGATTGAAGTGGAATACTTCCGTTCCCTGCGGGCGACATTTCTGGTTTTACGGCAACACGACCTTCTTGTGGTGGAGCCTTATAGTCCTCACCGGTTCACGCGTCAATTCGGGTTTTACTAGGACTTGCCGGGTGTGCTATTCTCCGACCAGCGAAAAGCGGCTACAGTAAATGCGCTAGTGGAGTTATGGCGAATAGGGACTGCCTGTCCCCTTGGCAGCATGGAGGTTCCTGCCTTCATGAGTCCGGCCTCCGACCCTGGTGTGACGTCCCTTTTCCGGGAGTCATGGCTTGAGGCAGTCGTTCCCCTCTTTGAGGTCATTACTTCTTCTCTCTTTTCTTTTTGTTTGCTGTCTTCCTCACCTCTTCTCTTTGTTTTGATTTCGTTCACTCTCCTTTTGTGTTCAGCTTGCATGGAGGCAGTTCACTGATGCACTTGCGCTGGCAAAGGCCTTCTCGCCTGCGCAAGCTGGGGGTGAGGCTGCGGGCCGCGACTGTAAGAGTTCGCGGAAGGGTTCAAAGCCTCTAATTTCTCCCAAGGCGAAGAAGAGTAAAGTTGCAAAGAAGCGGGCGCCTCGGCCGAAGGTCGCGAAAGAGAAGACATCGGTTCTGTCGCAAGTCGCACCGGCGAAGGGCATCGTTATCCGAGATGCTTCTTCGGCGCAGGGGGACCCTAGGTCAGTAGTACTGTCTTTACCAGCTGATGATGTTCCTTTAGGAAAGGGGAAAGGATTGGCTAAGTCGGCGGCTTTGCCGAAGGTTGCTTCGACAAAGAAGTCCGCGCCTCCGCAGTCAGAGCCATTCATTTTCGTCCCACCTCCCTTCAAGAAGTGGTTACGGACTAGTCTAGGTAAGCCTTTGACGAACTTAACTCCTCTCTCTGTCGTTCAGCCTTCGGAGACTCCTTTGTCGGGCTCGGGAGAAACGGTTAGGGAGACGGCACCCCTCGACGGGTCTGTTGTTCCGTCAACTGGAGAGGTCGCTGCGGAGCAAGAGGTGACGCCTGCACAAGCACACCAGATTGGGTCGCGGACAGTTGAAGAGTCATTCGACTTGCCGTCTGATACACTCGCAGTCATCGTTGCTCCTTCTGCGGACCAGCCTATCTTTCGACAAGAGGATTTATTTGATCACGCCGAGTTAGAGGATACTCGACAACTGGAGTGGGTCGGGGAAGAGGCGCCTTTTGCTGCCGTTACCGGTGGGTTTGTGACCGGCGAGGCCGAGTGTCCAGTGACCATCGCGAGTGATGTTGGAGTGCCCTTCCAGCCTTTGGTTGAACAAGTCGCAGCCGATGGACTTATGGTGGATGCCGGAGTTACTGTCGCGGGTGGATTTCAGCACCCTGTTTCTGATCCGGGCCCTCCGGTTGTTGTGACTGCGAGGAGGGAAGCTTTTGTGACGTTTCCTCCTAGTAGTGAAGAGGCAACTCTTGCTGCCAAGGAAGGAGCTTCGGGTTCAGCTTGTCGACCCGTTAGCGAGGATTCGTCTACTTCGCGACCTTCGTCGGTAAGTAGAAATCCTCTCATCACTTTTTTTTTTTGGTCTTTGTTCTTCCTTCCCTCTTTTTCTTATCTCCCTGCTTTTTTTTTTTTGTTAGGTGTCGGCCTTCCGTCTTTTGGCGAGGTCGAAGCTGCTGATGCAGCGGTCCGCGTTGGGACTGTGGACAGTGTTCATCGAGTCAGTTTTAGTGCCGACCGACGACCCATGTTCGTCAAAGCTTGTGGCGGACACCTGCGCTATTCTCGATCACTTGAAAGGAGCCGGTGTCGACCCTTCGGTTTTCGAGCAGTGGGTGGAAGACTTTGCTTCGGAGGTGGCTCGCTTTCAGCAGTTGCACAACTCTTTGGCCGGGAAGCTTAGTGTTGGGTGTCTAGCAAGTGCACTAGGTCAGCAAGTAATATAGACTCGAGAGTCCAGATATCGCTCCCACAGAGACCTTGATGAGAATTCAGTTTAAGTAAAGATTTTTCTACTGATTGAGGAAAAGAATTTTTGGTTTTGAGAACTGGAAAAACAAAACAGAATTAAACTACTAGAAAAACTAATAGAGATGAGATGTTGGGGAAAAATGTCAATCCCTCCCAGTTGCTAACATGCAAAGTTCTGATTTTATAGCTCAAATACCCTTACCTTGACTTTGCTTTTGAAAACCTGGTTACTCATATAAAGGAAATAACTTTCACCTAATCTCTGAACTCCATCACAATCCGGAAACATTCAGATCCTAGGTGCATAAATATAAAAGCTTGAAGATCAACTCTTATTCAGAACAAAAGTGTTTAACGAGTCAAATTGCTTTCCACTAGTCTCCATCACAATCCGGAAACAACTAGTGACAAAAACAAGGTGATTTTCACTCATTCTTTGAACTCCATCACAATCCGAAAACATTCAAATCCTAAGTGCATAAATATCAACTATCTCATTCAGAATAAGGGTTATAAAAAGTCACATCACTTTTCAACTAGTCTCCATCACAATCCGGAAACACCTAGTGAGAAAAATGAGTTGTTTTAGAAAACAAGGAATCATATAACTAACCCAAATCTTTACTGAAATTTAACTTCTCAATCCGTACCTCATTAAACTTCAGATATCAATCTAAATTAGCAATAAGCAATGAATACAAATTCTAAAACAAAAGCAGATTACTTTATTGCTATAGAATTCAGAACTTAAACATAAACAACTAGGAGTTCATGACTTCCCCAACAAAGAGAGACTACTCCATAATAATAGAATAAACACACAGTAAAAAGGATTCAATTACAGCCATGGAAATAAGAAGAAAATAAGTACAGAAAACCCCCTTTTGAGGAACTGCCCCTTAGCTTCAACTCCTCCTTGACTAAGATCTCTTCCTTCTCTCCAAAGTACCAAGAGGTCGTGTAAGACTTCCTCTGGACTTTCTCTCCTCTCTAAACTAACTACAAATCAATAGAAGCCTAAAATACAAACTATTCTATGAGCTGGAACTCAGAACTGGATGAAAACTGGATCCATGTGCCTTGCCTCGGACTTCCTTTTATAGCAGAAGCTCTGCCCAGAACTTGTAATTTTTGCCTCTGTCCAGGGGTATGAATTTTGACTTCCTGACCTCAGAATTGGCTGAAATTACCTCTGAACCTTCCTTCTGGAGTCTTTTCCTTGTTCACGAAATTTAAATCCATTCTGAGTTGGGAAACTCGAGATATGAGGGGAAGAAGTTGTATGGTTTCTGCTGCCAATTCCTGCACTGGGTCCACCACTTTGGAGATGTGAAACTCGAGAAGTCCAGCTTGGATTGGTCTGATTTTTCGTGACATGATCCACAGTAGAACCAAGAATCTTCGTTCCAAGTTTGGGTTGAATTGGAATTTGGGAACTCGAGTTATACTCCTCTAAAAACTCGGATTTTTTCTCCTTTTCTGGCAGCAGTTTCCTTCTCTGACTTGAACTTCTCTTTCTGCTCATTCAACGCACCTGGACTCGAGCAAACTTCCTTAAGATCATCGTGGATACCTTCCTTAGGCATTAAGGACTCCTCTCAAGTTTGGGCTTGATTAGTTGCCAGGATCCCGAGAATTCCGAAGTTTTCTTATGCTGAGTCATCGGCACGGTCGCGCCGATTTGTTCTTTGTTTTGGTGCGGTCGCGCCACTGAGGCAGAAGTTTTGTCTAAGTCTGGAAAGCGGCCTTCGGGTCCCAAATAAGGAAGGACTCTTCATGGCGAGGTCGCGCCACATTATGCAGTTGAACTGGCGCGGTCGCGCCACGCCTTGGACTCTTTGCCGACTTCCTGAAATTAAACTTGAACTCCATGTATGGAAACAGTGCAGCGCGGCAGTGCCACAGGAGGCGCCATCTTCCTGGCGCGGTAGCGCCCTTTGAGGGCGCGGTCACGCCATTTCACATTCACGAAGTGTCCTCTTTTCAGCTCTAGTAGCCGTAGGGAATGTTTTGGATTTTTTTGAATTTTTGAACATTTTCCCGGCGCGGTCGCGCCAGAATCGGCGTCGTTCCCTTTTTGGCTCTTTTTCTTTTTATTTCCTTCCTTTTTGCTCAAAATTCAGATTTTCTTCTTCTATCAGGCACCTGAGACACAAAACACGAATTTGAGTTATATATTTCATTTTCATGCTAATAATTAACTCACAATAGGAGTTTATGCTCATTAAATCATGCATAAATAAGTGTCTTTTGAACACTTATCACAACCCCAAACTTAAACCTTTGCTCGTTCTCGAGCAAAAATCTGAAATAAATACCAGATAGATCTGTAAAGACTTAAGAAAAGTTCAGTGATCCTTCCTACTAAAGTGTCAAAATAGATGATTTACTCCTTTCCTAATGATGGTTCTTCTTGCTTAGTCAAAACAGATTTCAAATTTTCTTCAAATTTTTTAAAGATGAACATGCCCTTACAAGTGAAAAGTCTCAAGTCAACTCCATAAGCCAACCATCAGTCCACTCTCCACTAACTTTAAGGAATTCTCAATTCCGATCAATAGGTCTTTATGGGTTGTAATGAGACAAAGGGTAATGCATATGATGAAGATTTTTTATTTTCTTTTGGGTTTTATTCTCCTCCTCATATCCATTTTCCATTTTCCTGAGCATGAATTGGATTTGTGACTTTTCCTCCAAGCTCTTCCACCCCAAACTTATTCTTTTGCATTGATCCCTCTTTTTTTTTTTTCTTTTTTTTTTTCTTCTTCTTCCCATGTATCTTTTTCTTTGGGTTTTGTTCAGAGTCAAGCTTACCTCGCCGGTTGACTTAGAGTCCTTAAGCTTGCTGAGGCCCGAGACCCAGTGCACACACGAGGTGGCCTTTCCCTTAACTAACCCACAACTTTTTTTTTCTTTTTCTTTGGCTTTGTTTGGAGTCCAGCTTGTCTTGTCGGTTGACTCTGAGACTCTAAGCTTGCTGAGGCCCGAGTCCCGGTGCACACACAAGGTGGCCTTTCTCCTACTCAGCCCAAAATTTTTCTTTCTTTTCCTCTCTTGCTCCTTCCCCTTTACAAAGAAATATTTCTATACCCTTCATCCATCCCTCCTAATAACTTCAAAATTTTGATCCATGCTCAATCAAACAGAACACTTCAATAATTTGGAGAATCATGGGTAAAGAAGAAACAAGTTTATTTATCACTATGGTTGGTTCATGTAGCATGGGACATTGAAACAAAACAGGGATCTTTTCGCCCCAAAAGGTTCGACAAAAGGTGATGCAACTTGTGCATTAAAATGGGTGGCTTTAAAAAAGGCTCAAACGATTTTTAAACAGGTGCCTAAATCACCTCAGAATTTTGAAAACCTTTCTCTGTTTCGCCTCAAGTTTTCCTCAGGTTGGTTCTAGTGATTGAAATCAACTTGCTCACTTGTACTTTGTTTTCAAAAACTATTTTTAAAGAAAAATTCTCATCCATTCAAGACTAAGCATCTGAACTAAAATATTTGTCCAGAAAGTGAATCATGCTATCCATATGATCAGGGGTTTTCACTGGTATTTTTCAAAGTCTCTATTGGATTTTCTGGTGAAGTTTTGAAAAAAACAGTGCTTTCAGATCCATGCATGAAAAGTATCCCACCCCAAACTTCAAATTTTTCAAATCCCCTTAAAATTTCATGAAGAGTATCCCACCCCAAACTTAAAAACATGCTTTTTCCTCAAAGCAGCAGTAAACATAGGGGTGATAGAGATACTTCCCTGACTTTCTGGGTGGATGGAGGTTGGATGGATCTCCCTTGGTGGCTCTTGTATTCTGCTCTCATGGGTTAGTGATAAAAATTTGCATGATTTTTTGCAATTGAAAATGAAAAATGACTATAAGTGTCTCTCAGGCATAAAATGTATGTTTAAGAAGAATACCTGCAGTGGAGGTTGTGTTGCCGCACCTCTGTAGTGGCCAAATCTCATTTTCCAAGTGACGCGGTCGCGCCGATTAATTCCAGGAAATCTTCAGATTCTGAATGCAATTTTCAATATTTCCACTTTGGACAGGTTTGTATCAGATAGAGGAATGCTTTTGAGTGATTTTCATATATTTTCAATGGAAGAATGAAGAATTTCATGCTTTGAGACAAATAATGAGAGTAAAAATCAGAATTTCATTAATATGAATGGAGATTGAGTACATATTAATGGAATTGTATTAAATCACACTCTCAAACATAAGCACACAAAAGCAAGCTCACACTCAAATTTCAACAATGAAAAGTTCTAAAGATACAGCATGAGCTAAAAATTTCTTCCCTTCTTCTTCCTCATCATCTTCTTCTTCCATTTTCCAGTTTTGAGTTTTCTAATTTTTCTGTGGTTTTCTATTTTTATGAAAGTTGTAAATTTTTATCTAACACTCTTCTTGTCCTAGGTCTATGCAAATAAGTAAAAAAAACAAGTCCTAAAATTTTTGAAAAACCTTATTCAAACCATTTTACACAAAGTCCTAAAAAAATTCAAGAAAATTCAAAAATTTCTACTCCTATTCCTACATTACCTACTGATCCATGTAATCTGATCCACCTGGATCGAATGGAAACTGGAACCATCCATGCTTGAGGGTGTTTTTGACTTTGGAATGTGTTTCATGGTGATTATAGCTTTTGAGCAAAGAGCTGGTCACTCTTTCTCTTTTCTGGTTGGCTTTGAATCTGGTTTGCTCAATTATTTTTTGCCAACTTTTATTCACACTACCCAGTCCTAATAAAATTTTAAGTTCAACTTTTATGGGTAGTTTATAGGGCTGGATAATGAAGAAATCAATGTCTAATGAGAGGAAATAATGTTCGTTATCCTTGGTGTCCTCTATCCTAACTTCTTTATTCTCTTCAAGGGGTTTCTCTTCTTTCTCTACCCCATCCCCTTCTTTTTCTTTTTCATCTTCTTCTTTTTCCTCCATGATCTTCTCATCTTCTCCCTCTTTAAGTTTCTGAAACTCACAACAACTCTCAGCTCTCTCTGTTGTATCTTCCTCTATGTGTTCTGTAGTAACACATAAATTAAGACAAGAAGTGCTAGCTGTATACATCCATTCAGGTTCGTCATCATCAGATATCTCATGAAAACATGTTTCAGCATTCATACTGTTGATTAATTCATGCTTTTTCTGATTTTCTAGATTATCTGACTCATTTCTCATGGATGGATGAAAAATATGAATCCATGGCTTAGAAACATTAATACCTTCTAACCTAGGTTGTGTGTGCAATTGTGACCATTGTTTGGTTAGTGACTCGACTTGTGCCTGTAATGCTAATACATGCCTAGACAAGTCTTCTTGAGGCTAAAAGGGAGATGAATGATGATAATAATCATGACACATAGGAGGATTCTCATACTTAAACATGGACGATTGCCCATGTGGCCAATTGTCCTGCCAATCATTCTCACAGTACTGATTTTCATATTGCCTAGAGAAATAATCATCATGCTCTTTTCTGTAGGAATCATTAGGTTCATTATCAACAACAAAACATGATAGATCAGAATTCCACCTTCTTTGATCATAATTAGAAGATGCATATGGTTGGGGAGTTTCCCGATATGAGTTAGGATATGGACTTATCTCATTCTGCACATAATTCCACCTCTCATCTGAGTGCTCTTTCCAGTTCCAGATCAGGTTCATCTAGTGGCTCACCACTAATTCTAGTTTTTATACATGATTTGGTTCAACCAGAAAAGATAAAATAAAAATTTTAATCTCAATCAACAAATAAAAATTCACTTAAACTTACTCTCAATTCAATGGTCCCCGGCCACGGCGCCAAAAACTTGTTGGGTGTTTAGCAAGTGCACTAGGTCAGCAAGTAATATAGACTCGAGAGTCCAGATATCGATCCCACAGAGACCTTGATGAGAATTCAGTTTAAGTAAAGATTTTTCTACTGATTGAGGAAAAGAATTTTTGGTTTTGAAAACTGGAAAAACAAAATAGAATTAAACTACTGGAAAAACTAATCGAGATGATATGTTGGGAAAAAATGTCAATCCCTCCCAGTTGCTAACATGCAAAGTTCTGATTTTATAGCTCAAATACCCTTACCTTGACATAGCTTTTGAAAACCTGGTTACCCATATACAGGAAATAAATTTCACCTAATCTCTAAACTCCATCACAATCCGAAAACATTCAGATCCTAGGTGCATAAATATAAAAGCTTGAAGATCAACTCTTATTCAGAACAAAAGTGTTTAACGAGTCAAATTGCTTTCCACTAGTCTCCATCACAATCCGAAAACAACTAGTGCAAAAAACAAGTTGACTTTCACTCATTCTTTGAACTCCATCACAATCCGGAAACATTCAAATCCTAAGTGCATACATATCAACTCTCTCATTCAGAACAAGGGTTATAAAAAGTCACATCACTTTTCAACTAGTCTCCATCACAATCCGGAAACAACTAGTGAGAAAAATAAGTTGTTTTAGAAAACAAGAAATCATATAACTAACCCAAATCTTTACTAAAATTTAACTTCTCAATCCGTACCTCATTAAACTTCAGATATCAATCTAAATTAGCAATAAGCTATGAATACTGATTCTAAAACAAAAGCAGATTACTTTATTGCTATAGAATTCAGAACTTAAACATAAACAACTAGGAGTTCATGACTTCCTCAACAAAGAGAGACTACTCCATAATAATAGAATAAACACACAGTAAAAAGGATTCAATTACAGCCATGGAAATAAGAAGAAAAAAAGTACAAAAAACCCCATTTTGAGGAACTGCCCCTTAGCTTCAACTCCTCCTTGACTGAGATCTCTTCCTTCTCTCCAAAGTGGCAAGAGGTCGTGTAAGACTTCCTCTGGACTTTCTCTCCTCTCTAAACTAACTACAAAACAATAGAAACCTAAAATACAAACTATTCTAAGAGCTGGAACTCGGAAATGGATGAAAACTGGATCCATGTGCCTTGCCACGGACCTCCTTTTATTGCAGAAGCTCTGCCTAGAACTTGTAATTTTTGCCTCTGTCTAGGGGTATGAATTTTGACTTCCCGACCTCAGAATTGGCTGAAATTACCTCCGAACCTTCCTTCTGAAGTCTTTTCCTTGCTCATGAAATTTCAATCCATTCTGAGTTGGGAAACTCGAGATATGAGGGGAAGAAGTTGCCTGGTTTCTGCTGCCAATTTCTGCACTGGGTCCACCACTTTGGAGATGTGAAACTCGAGACGCCCGGCTTTGATTGGTCTGATTTTTTGTGACATGATCCTCAGTAGCACCAGAAATCTTCGTTCCAAGTTTGGCTTCAATTGGAATTTGGGAATTCCAGTTATCCTCATCTTAAAACTCGGATTTTTTCTCCTTTTCTGGCAGCAGTTTTCTTCTCTGACTTGAACTTCTCTTTCTGCTCATTCAACGCACCTAGACTCGAGCAAACTTCCTTAAGATCATCGTGGATACCTTCCTTAGGCATTAAGGACTCCTTCTCTCAAGTTTGGGCTTGATTAGTTGTCAGGATCCCGAGAATTCCGAAGTTTTCGTATGCTGAGTCATCGGCGCGGTCTCGCCGATTTGTTCTTTGTTTTGGCGCGGTCGCGCCAATGGGGCAGAAGTTTTGTCTAAGTCTGGAAAGCGCCACATTATGCAGTTGAACTGGTGCGGTCGCGCCACGCCTTGGACTCTTTGCCGACTTCCCGAAATTAAACTTGAACTCGATGTATGGAACAGTGTAGCGCGGCAGGGCCACATGAGGCGCCATCTTCCTGGCGCGGTAGCGCCCTTTGAGGGCGTGGTCGCGCCATTTCACATTCACGAAGTGTCCTCTTTTCAGCTCTTCTAGCCGTTGGGAATTTTTTGGATTTCTTTGAATTTTCGAACATTTTCCCGGCGCGGTCGCGCCTAGACCGCACCAAGACCGTTCCCTTTTTGGCTCTTTTTCTTTCTTTTTCCTTCATTTTTCCTCAGAATTCAGATTTTCGTCTTCTATCAGGCACCTGAGACACAAAACACGAATTTGAGTTATATATTTCATTTTCATGCTAATAATGAACTCACAATAGGAGTTTATGCTCATTAAATCATGCATAAATAAGTGTCTTTTGGACACTTATCACATAGTTTGGCCGAACGGTTTGCTGCTGAAGCTGAACTGGCCCAGTCTGTCCAGCAGGTGAGCCGTCGGCGCGACGACTTAACGGTGGACTTGGATAGGCGTCAGGCTGAGCAGAAAGCTCTTCGTGATCGTCTAGCATTCGTCTCGTCCCAACTCGACTCCATTAATGGCGAGCTAGTGACCATCCGAAGGGGAATTGACGCCAACTAGGAGGAAGCTTCTGCTCTCGAAGACCAGCTTGCTTCTGTTCGTTCACGCCCTGTTCTCGACGAGGCCAAGACGCGGGAGCTGGCTGAGGTTCACGCCGAAGTGGTTCGGCTGCAACGACGAGTGGCTGATTTCGAACTTCTCCAACTTTGATGTAGCTTTTTTTTTTTTTAGTCTCCCCCCTTTTTTTTTCGAGACTTGATTGTTTTTTTTTTTACGATGAAAGACAAGGACTCCTTTTATTCAACTTCCTTCCTTCTTTCTTCTCTTTTTTTTTTTTCGCTGCCCCCTCATGCGTAGAAACGTTTGAGGAACTTCCCGTTTGTTATTGGCAGCTCTGAACCGCTTAACGTTACTAGCTTGTAAGTGTCATTGGTGTAAGCTTACCGCACCACGTACGGTCCTTCCCATTTTGGCGCGAATTTGCCCCCGGTTTTGCTCATAAAGAACATTGGTCATCGGATTGCGAGCATGAGGTCACCTTTCTAGAATGACCTGAGCCATATCTTTTTGTTGAAGGCCCGTGTCATTCGAGACTGGTAGCACTCGAGACGTTGTTGTGCCTCGAGTCGTTGCACGTCGAGTGACTCAAGTTCTGCGAGTCGTAGTTGGGCGCATTCCTCTGTCGTCAATCCTTCTCTTATGGCAATTCGCAGAGAGGGGAGTTGTACTTCGAGAGGGAGCACTGCTTAGGTACCGTAAACCAGCGAATATGGGGTCGACTGGGTCGACGTTCGAAATGAAGTTCTGTATGCCTACAAGGCTTCGCCGAGCTTTCTGTCCCAGCTCTTTTTGTTGGCGCCGATGGTTTTCTTTAGGATTTTTCAGAGAATTTTGTTGAATGCTTCTGCAAGTCCGTTGGCTGCCGGATTGTAAGCCGACGATGTCCGCTGCTGTATGCGAAATTTTTTGCAAAAGCGGTTCATGACTCTATTCCTGAACGGCGTGCCATTGTCCGTCACTAAGTATCGAGGGACCCCGTATCGGTAGATAATTTGGGTCCGAATGAAGTCGGCGACGGTGGTTGCTTTAACTTCTCGGTAGGCAGTAGCTTCGGCCCATTTTGAGAAGTAGTCGGTGGCTCCCAGGATATATTGCCTGTCGGAGTCGGATTTAGGAGTGATGGGACCAATAATGTCCATCCCCCAAGCTTCGAACGGCCATGACGTGATCGTTGGGTGAAGCGGCTCCGATGGTTGATGTATGTAGTCAGCATGGAGCAGGCACGGTCTATAGGTTCGAGCCATTTCGGTAGCGTCCCTGAGCATCGTCGGCCAGTAATAGCCCAGTCTTTTAACTTATAAGTGGAGCTTCGGGCCAGCCTGGTGCGTGCCGCAAATTCCACCGTGCGTTTCCTTTAAGACTTGCAGTCCCTGTTCTTTTGATAGGCATCGAAGAAGCAGACCTTCATATGACCTCCGGTAGAGTACGTCATTTATGAAAACGTACCTTGGTGCTGCTCGACGAATTTGAACTCGCTCTTGCAGGTCGACCAGGAGTGTACCGTAGCGAAGAAAATTTGTGATGGGCTCGCGCCAATCTTCATCTTCATTTTGGCTGGTCGAGATTGGGAGAGACTCTTCCATCTCTTCTGTCTGTTCTTCTTCTGTTTCTTCTTCGGCCGGTGGAGGGATTACCCATCGTTCGCAAATGGGAACTTGGCTCGGCCGTTCGTCGAATTGCGCTAGACTGGCCGCAATTCCAGCCAATGCGTCGGTTGGCCCATTTTCGGTTCGTGGGACGTAGTGGACTGAAGCTTACGGAATTTGGGCCAGAAGTTCACCGGCATGTCTCCAGAACGGTACGAGTTCAAGTTTCTTTACTTCGAACTCCCCTGTGAGTTGCTTGATGACAAGAGCTGAGTCGTCGTAGATGTTTAACTGCGGCAACTTCATCTCGACCGCCATGTCGAGTCCGAGGAGGATAGCTTGATACTCCGCTTCGTTGTTCGAACAATTTTGGGTAAGAACGAACGAATACGGGAGCAGGTCCCTTCTTGGTGAAACAAACAGAACTCCCATGCCGGCTCCATTTCTTCGCGCAGCGCCGTCGAAATACATCTCCCAAGGGGGAAGCACCTCGACCAGGAAGATTTCTTCGTCTGGGAAATCTTCTGTTAATTCCCATTCGGCCGACACGGGTGGTCGGCCAAGAAATATGCCAGTGCTTGGCCTTTGATTGCGCATTGCGGCACGAAATTGATTTCGAATTCCGAGAGAAGCAATGCCCATTTAGCCAGTCAGCCAGAAAGAATGGGCCGCGACATGATGTATTTCAGCGAGTCGGGTCGCGATATCAAGTTCGTCGAATGTGCCAGGAGGTAATGCTAGAGCTTTTGAATTACGAAGATGAGTGCCAGAAAAGTCTTCTCAATCGGTGTGTAATTGAGTTCAGCGCCCACCAGTGTTCGGCTTAGGTAATAGAGAGAACGTTCTTTGTTGTCCTCATCGCATTGGGCCAATAGGGTTCCGACCGATTTCTCTTGTGCTGCGATGTACAGCAATAAGTAGATCCATTGTGTGATCACTAAACCTGGTATTTAACTCTTGTAATTGTGAATCTAATCCAGCAAGAAATACTTCAATTCGATAATGATGTTCCACTATGAGAGGGTCCTTTTGTCGACGAGATCGGCCTCGACTTCCAGCATAATTAGAACTCATATCCGGGATAGATATCTCATTCTTCCTGCAAAAACTTAAAACTTGCCCAAAAAATGAATTCCATCCATCTTCTCTCATTTTCTGAATAAGTTTTTTTGTAGTTGAAACTAAACTCATTGAATTTAAAATATCCTGTGACTTGTATTGTAGTGCTTGACATAGATCGTCAGTTGTTTGTAATATTTCTTTCATGAGGTGCAAAATAAAAATAAAATCAAACGAACTGACCATGTTATATGCTGCATCAGCATCTCCTCTTTGAGCATATGTAGACCCTCCAATGGTAATATCACTCAGAACTGACCGCACAGAATTAAACATCCGAATCAAGCTAGATATAGAATTTAAATGAGAACCCCAACAAGTATCCCCTGCCCTCTTTAGAGTAGTCATTTAGTTGAGTCCTCTACCAGACTCAAGTTCTTGGGCTGCAACTAATTGTGCAATTTCTGCCGCATGATAAGCTTGTAATTCATCATGTCTTTTGCACGAAGCTCCAGCAACATTAATAATAAAAGTCAAGTTTGAAAAAAATTGATGGATGGGAATGACTTCCCTTGATGCTGCAACAAGGGCTAATTGGAGACGATGAGCTAAACAGTGCACATAATAAGCATATGGACATTCCTGCAAAAATAAAGCTTGAAGCCCATTCCATTCTCCACGCATATTACTAGCTCCATCATATCCTTGACCTCGAATATCTTTAACATTAAGATTGTGGTTAGAGAGAACTTTGGATATATCAGTTTTCAAGGTCAATGCAGATGTATCTCGAACATGAACAAGATCAAAAAAAACGCTCTTGTACAAACCCTTTTTTATCAACAAATCTTAGAACAATTGCCATTTGTTCTCTTTTAGACTCATCCCGAGCTTCATCCACTATGATGCAAAATTTTGCTTCACCAATTTCAGAGCGAATTGTGTTTCTTACTTTATTTGCTATAACATGTAAGATCTCTTTTTGTATATCTGGTGAAGTGTACTTGGCATTTTGTGGAGCATTTCCTAAAACAACTCCTGAAACCTGCTCATTATATGAGGCTAACAATTTTACCATCTCTAAAAAATTGCCACGATTTTGTGAACTTAAACTTTCATCATGACCTCGAAACGGGCATGCTTGGAATGTCAACCATCGAATTACATCCACAGAGGTTTTAAGCCGCAACCGATTGTGTAAGACTTCTTGTGTTGATTGTCTCTTAAAAACATTTTGAATATGGTAGGCTTGATTCATCAAGTCCAAACAAGCCTTTTCTGCTTTATTATGTTGTGAATTGTGATCTTTTCCCATGTGACCTAAAAATGCACAACTTTTTCCATCATTGACTTTCTTCCATTTGTCAAAACCTCTTGTAATGAATACATCTGATCCAGGTCGTCCATCTGGTCGAGTAAAAAGATAACATGGTAAACAATATGCACTATCCTTATCAGTAGAATATTCTAACCAATGGAATAACTTGAACCACGAAGCTTGAAACCGCCTTCGATGATTTTCTGGCCCAGATGAAGGATAAACATTTAGAATAGGTTGATATGGTCCTGCCATTAAATAAGCTCTCCGAATTTCATCTTGTTTCTCAGAAGAAAAATCCCAAATAGAATGAAGTAACCCCGGATCACGCATTATCTTATAAGATGTGTCTTCTCCAGTTGATTCAATACGAGGAATTTTTGAATGATGGTGTACTCTAATTGATATATCCACTTCAGTCGTATTGACATTAGGAGGTGGTGGTTCTAATATTGTAGCTTCAATTTCATGACTATCAATTTGAGAAGAAGTTTGTGCACTATATACTGAATTATTAGAAGTAGATGGTTCTTTGCGTTTGAAAATAGCATCAATTGTTGTCTGTTTACGCATCTGATAAAAAATGAATCAATGATAGATATACTAATTAACAAAACCTAACAGTCAAAACACAATATATTTAATTTAAAAAACTTATCAAAACAATTTAATCAAAGACAACATCTAACATGACTGAAAATATAATTCTTTTATAAAATAAAGTCTATGATGTGAATTAATATTATCACCATTGCATTTAAAGAAAGTAAAAAATAAAAGAAATAAAAATAACTCAATAAGAAAAGTACCTCGGATGTGATGTGTAAAAGACACATAAATTAATCCCAATGGCTCTCTTAACTCTCAAGCCTCAAGTCTCCACCGTAGGTCCGTAGCTAGTTAGAGTTTGCTTTCAACCTCAATGAGACAAGATTTTATAATAAAAAATACCAAAAGCTGCCGCAAGTACAAAGAAAAGATGAAAAAGGTAAGGGAGAAAGGTAGGAGGAAGAGACATTGAATGCTTTTTTGAGGAAGTAATTAATGCTAAGGTTTTGGGAATCGTGAAAAAAAGAGAAGGGGAAAGGAAGCAACTACGGTTGATAAGAGAAATAAAAAACCTAATCACTTAATAACCTAATAAAATGACTATATTAACCCTATCTACTAAAAATTTTTCAAAATTTTTGTGGGGGCCATGGCCCCCCCTTGCCCCCTCCCCTGTCTCCGCCATTGAATAACGGTTTGCCGACGATTGGAGCGATGAGTACCGACGGCTTGGTAAGGTACGCCTTTATGTTATTAAAGGCATTCCGGCAAGATTCGTCCCACGCGAACGGTGTATCCTTTTTCAGTAGGCAGCTGAACGGTTGACATCTTTCGGCTAAATTCGAGATGAAGCGCTGGATATACGCTAGGTGGCCTTGAAAGCTTTTGAGTTCGGAGATGTTTCTGGGCTCTGGAATCTTTTGAATTGCATCGATTTTTTATTGGTCGATTTCAATTCCTTGATGGTGTACAACGAATCCCTGAAACTTGCCTGAGGTGACACCGACTGCGCATTTCAGCGGGTTCATTTTGAGTTGAAATCGCCGAAGTCGTTCGAATACTGCCCTGAGGTCAAGAAGATGATCTGACCGCTCCTTCATCTTTATTACCAGGTCGTCGACATAGCACTCGACGCGCTTATGCAGGAAGTCATAGAAAATATTTTGCATTGCCCTCTGGTACGTCGTGCCGGCGTTCTTGAGCCCGAATGGCATCACTTTGTAACAAAAGATGCCTTTAGGAGTTCGAAAAGCAGTGCGCTCTTCATCCTTCAGGTCCATGCGAATTTGATTATAACCGGACGGCCTATCCATGAAAGAGAGAGCTTTGTGGCATGTCGTCGCATCGACCCTAAGTTCGGTGATTGGCAGAGGGAAGTCGTCTTTCGGACAAGCCTTGTTCAAGTCGCAAAAGTCGACACAGACCCGAATTTGGCCATTCTTCTTCTTGACCAGTACGATGTTTGCGATCCAGGACGGGTACTTCACCTCTCTGATGAAATTGGCAGCGATCAACTTGTCGACTTCCTTTTCGATTTCTGGCACCAGTTCCGGCCGAAACTATCGTTGTGATTGCTTGACTAGTCGAACAGTGGGATGAACCGCTAGCTTGTGTACTGCGACTCGTGGATCGAGGCCTAGCATTTTTGTGTAATTCCAGGCAAATATGTCGCGGTATTCGCGAAGTAGTGACATATACTCGACCTCTTCTTCGATTGACAGTGAAGCACTGAGAAATGTCGGCCTCGGGTCCACTATTGTGCCCAGGTCGACTTTCTTTAACTCGTCGACGGTCCACTGGCCGCCTTCCTCGAAAGTAGCCGGTGCCTCATCCAAGATGAACTCGTCGTCCTCTTGATTGTCGTCGGCAACAAAGATGTGATTTACCATAATCGAGTCGTATGCGCGAGCTCGTGCGATGGCTGCCTTCAAAGTGTAAATAATATCCGGATTCGAAGCATTTTTCCTTTTCGTCAGAGTTTGGCCGAGTGAAACTTGATGTACATTTGCCGATGCCTTTCTGGTTATTTTGATTGGCTTCGTCTGAGCTCTATAGATTTTGATTGGCTTCTCCTTCTGGTAGCCGAGGCCTAGGTGACCTTGAGTTATTCGACGACCTTAGTTCCTTAACTTTTCCTATTATGGAGTGAGGACCGGCAGAGCGACTGGCGGCTTCTCGTGGAGCTACTCCTTTGTGAAATTTCCCCCAGCTCTGGCCATCAGTCGGTATGCATTCGGGTCAAAGCCTTCGTTCGATCGAGTAGATGGCAATTGCTCGAGGTTCCGGAATTGCTTCTTTCCTCGAGCTTCGGCAATGGGAGAGTGACCTTTTCTGTCAAATGGGTCGGCTGGATTTTGTGGCAGACGACCAAGGGAGCTTCTCCTTTCTTTCTTTGCCACTCGGGAATGTACCGTAAGATAGGTACATTACGCGGCGTCGGCGGTGGAGTTGTTGCAGCTGGTTTGTGGCCGTGTGTTGGCTGGTTGTTATGCGCTGGCTGTTTGGGAGACCTGACTTGCATCGTGGTCTGTTTTGGGGACGCGGCTTGAGTCAACTGTTTGGTAGAGGTGGCTTGTGGTGGCTGTTTGGACGATGCAGCTTGCGTTGGAGTGTTCTTGGCATTTGACGCCTGGTTCGGCCAAGGTGACAATTTGTCTGTCTGGTCGTCAGATAGAATTTGGCGTTTGCGAATGATGCCTCTGCCTCTGTGAACGGGCTTTCATTGGCGTACACCGTCTTTTGCTCGTCATTCTCCCAGTACTTGAAGCACTGATCAAGTGTTGATGGCACAACTCCGTTCATGTGAAGCCACGGTCGACCCAAGAGCTTTGAATTCTGGATCGCAGAGAAGTTCTGATGCAAGCCGGGAAGATTACAGAGTCAAAGTCACAGGAATAGACAGTCAAAGTCGCAGACGGTCTCTTAAGCCAAAAGTTGTAGCCTCCCAATTTTGCAGACTCCCAAATCGCTGACAGAAATAGTCTCCTGGGTCGCAGTCGCAGACAGACTGCCAATTCGCAAGCCATACAATCACTACAGCCCTCTAAGCCAACGTCGCAGTCCAGCACAGTTTCAAAATTTGCAGGCAGTCTCCTCAATCAAATTTGCAGACTGTCCTCCATGTCGCAAACCCTAATTCGTAGACTGAGTGACAGAATCCAAATCGCGGATGGTCTTTCAAGTTCGCAGGCAGCACAAAGTTGCAAACAGACTCCCAGCACCAAATTCGTAAACTGCCGTCCAGAATCAAATTTGCAGTTCGCAGAAAATCCTAAATTCACAGACACGACTGAAAAAAAATCCCAAGTTCACAGACTGGCAGAGAGGCTAAATCAGCAGACAGGAGAAGAATTCAATTTCGCAAAATACTCCACAAGAAGAAGATAGAGCCTTTAAACCTAATTATCCCAAATTCACCGGGAGTGGATCAGTAAACTCCCCACTTAAGAAGGAGCCCTCTACGCATGAAGGTGGGACCCACGTCACAGCCTGAAACCTTCTGCAACCTGAACCGGAGCTGAACCGTCGACAGAGCTTACCAGAAAGGCTCAACTCGGCCAAAGTAGGCCCCACTGCATCCACCCCGGTGTGAATTCTCTTCCCAGCACAACAATTCGCAGAGGTGATTCCGGTTGACCAAGAAATCAGTCAAACTCGAATTCAGACTATCGGGTCTCGTTCGGATTCGCACTCCCTCCTCAATGCGATGACCAAGCTAACAAAACTGCATCTCTCACCAGTGCAACATACAGAATCGCCAAGTGACACCTCCTCTCCGGTGCGATGGCCAGAATCACCGAAATTCACAGAAGTCGACAAAATTCGTCATGATTGATCCCTTCGACAGTACTCAAAGCAGACTGTGACCAGTCATTCAATCAATTTCAACTCAACATCTCTATCCTACTTGAACGACGTCCCCTACTCAGGTACACTGTCCCTCCATACCGTACATACTCTACATGTAATGAAAGTATAAAAAAAAAAAAAAAAAAAAAGAGAAAAAAAAAAAAAAAAAAAAAAACAAAAAGCTCTAAAATAGCAAGAGAGCCAAAAAAAAGAAAAAAAATACATACAAAGTGTACAGAAAATATACATTGTCATAAAAAAGCAAGAGAACAGAAGAGCAGTATACAAAAGAAAAACGATCCTAAAAGAGAAAGAGGATCAACAAAAAAAAAAGTGTTGCGTGTGTGTGTATGTTGTATTTTGCATTTTTGAAACTTGCTCGTTACTCCCGAACGGTGAAGTCTTGAAGGGGGCAATCTGTATGCACTAAAATATGAACGACCCAATTTTGACGAGCCCAAAAATCCACCGATCCAGAAATCGATCATCGTGGGTAGGCTCTGTCGACTTTCGAAGTCCGTCACTGCAGCCCATCGCAAGGTCCAACCGCGCCGCTACGTCATCGGTACAATCGTTGCCCCGTTAGCGGAAACCCATCCCGTTAGCACCAGTCAGCATACCTTGTCATCTTGCCACTCAACTTAACAGTTGAACGACCAGTTCTGGTCGCCAACCAAAGGAGCCAATTAAGGAGGCCACGATCCTGGTCCTCCTCTTCTCCTCTCTCAACTTCATCAGCAGAAAGGGGATCGTGATCCCCTTTCCCAGGAAGAAACTCTAACAACAGCACAGGATAGGCTACAAAAGACCAGAGAATTCCCTGTCACAGGGGTTGGAAAAAATAAAGTTCGAAAGCTCATGCCGAGAAAACACTTCACGCACAGAATTTCTTTCTCTCTCGAAACGAAGGTCTGAAAATCCCTTCACCGAGAAGAAACTCCACGCACAGATGCTCTCTCAAACCAGAGAAGTTCAGCAACTTGCAATCCGTTGTCGTTCAACAGTTCAACCAGAGCAACTCTACACGTTCGCCGGCAACGTCACAAGTCGATACACGCGGAGCACAAATACCTCCGCCCGATCGACAAGAGCCACAACAGTTCGTGCACACTGGTTCCTGCAACTCGAATTTCGATGACAACTCGCCAGAAGCTTCAACTTCGCAAAATTGTAACGGAGATCGAATCAGAGGAATATTAGGAGATTGTACTCGTAATTTTCTGACACTCACAACCAAATTGTAACACAAATTATTCTGAATTAATCGAATTACCCTCTCGATCGCGACTCTTCGCGGACCGGCAAATTTTCGGTGAAACAGTACATTGACCACTTCATCCACTTCATATTATACTTATTAATTTTTTTCTTTATTCTTGTATCCTAGTCATTTATCAGAATGTTTTAAAAACTGAAAATTATAATTTATATTATTTAAATGTTTAATATTTCTACAAGAAAAAGACAAAAACAATGCCCTTATAGTGAATAGGGCCGAGTAAATAAGAACCAAACTAGGCTCTGATTCTAGTTCAACCGGGTTGGATGGGCCGAGTAAATAAGAACCAAACTAGGCTCTGATTCTAGTTCAAACGGGTTGGATGGGCCGTTCGGTTTAAGTTTTTAAAACATTGGTTTATGGTAATTATCACAAAGAAAATTATTATTTTTATGAGATATTTATATTCAACATTTTTTAAAATTGATTTTATTATTTAACAATCATTGGGGTTTGTCACATGTGAAAGACATGAAATAAAACTCAAAAGGGGACTCCAATGAGAATTGGTTTTAAAGTTTTTATATATATATATCAAATAAAAAATATTTTTATAGTGGAAAATAATATAAGAAAATTATATATTTATGTATTTACATATCATTTAGTAATATGTTTTATTTTTATTATTTATTATTATATATCCCCATTACACACCATGAGAATCAAGCTAGTAGAATTAATTTAAATTAAATAAGTAAATGTTTTTAATATATAAGTTTATTTAAAGATATTTTAAATGATAAAATAAAATAATATTAAGTTAAAATAAATAAATAAAATTTATTTATTTATAAATGTTTAGAAGAATAAGATAAAAGTATACAAAATAAAATAATATTTAGTTAAAATAAATACATAAATTTTAATTATTTTAAAATGTTTAGAATAATAAATTAAAAGTAAAAAAAGTCAATAAAAATAATAATAATTAAAAAAAATTAAAGGTTAATCAATCAATATATATATTATAGGAATGGGGGTCCAGAAAAAATAGGGACAAACATGCTGACTTCTCCTATGACCTCCTTTAAATTTAATAAAAATAAATTTCAAAACCCTAATAAAAACAATGCAAGGGAAAAATTAAGAAATAAAATATGCAAGAGAAAAAATAGAAAGAATGGAATATGGTTGACTTGCATAGGGTTAAGTGGGGAGTTAATTGGGGAGTTAACTAGGGACATTAAGTGGGGAAATAAAGAGGTAATTTAGGAGAGGAGTGATAATAGAGGAAAATAAGAATGTTAGTTCTCTGTATTTCCTATTTTTTTTCCCTCGGCGTTTTAGTTTCCATCTGGTTAGTATATATATTATCTTCACCTGAAGGTCGAGAAAAAATAGGGACAAAAATACTGACGTTGTTTCTCCTATGACCTCCTTTAAATTTAATAAAAATAAATTCCAAAAACCCAGTAAAAATATGTAAGGGAGAAAATTAAGAGATAAAAGATGCAAGAGAAAAAATAGGGAGAATAGAAGATGGTTGACGTGCAGAGGGTTAAGTGGAGACTTAAGTGGGGAGTTAAGTGGGGAGATAAGTGGGGAGATAAGTGGGGAGATAGAGGTAATTTAGGAGTGGAGTTCAGTTTCAGCCACCAATCAGTTGATTTTCATGTTTTTTATTTTATTTTATTTTATTATATTGATGTTTATATGATGCATTGTGTTTCTCTTATCATTTGTACTCTCAATTTTTATTTTTTATATTTTTTTATTATACTAATGTTGCCATGTGTTTATCTTACTATCTTCCTCTCTCTTCTCCTCTCTTATGATTTTTTTCTTTCTTTTGTTTCTTTAAATCCTGTTATTTTATACTTTGGTTTCATTAATTATACTTTTTTTTCATTTTTTTATCCTCTTTTAGCTATTTCCCATTTTTCCATTTTTCTCCTGCTTCAGTAAGTAGTTGGATATTCTATGAACTAGGGCCGGAGAGGGTGAAAAGAGGCTAACTCCAAAATATCACTAAACAATGACATTTTTTAAAAGAAGAATTCTTTTTTTAAAGGTTTTTACTCTCCTTTTTAATAGAATTTTTTTTTGAACGATTGTACATGTTGTCCTCATGTGCAAGGATTTGGATCCTCTAATTTTATTTATACATTTTATTGCTTATTTTAATCATTCAATAGTTTTAATTATTTTATAAAATTGTAATAGCATAAGTAATTTGTTTATTCTAGATTATATTTTTAGTTTTTTACCCTCCAAATATTAATTCAAAATTAATAATTTAATTTTAATTTCTATATAACCTGTATAACTTAGTTTTCAATTGCATAATTTTCAATGGTGTTGCCATTAATGTACATTAATGTATAATGTGTTTTTTAATAAATCGTTTCAAGTAAACTAAGGTTAAGAGGGTGCGAGGAATATATACAAATTAGGAAAGAACAGAATTTTTTATTTCAAAATTTAATTAAAAACTAAAAATTTTAAAACCCTAACTTTTTCATCTTTAGAGTTTATAAATATAAATATAATAAAATATTTACAATATAAGTTTAATTTTGAAAGACGTTAAAAATAAATGTCTTGAATAATGTCAAATTATATAGTGAAGTTGTTATTACTTTATAATTTTAAATTAACAAATCATAAAAAACGAAAATATATAAAATTTTTCAAATCTGAATTTATTATGTGAAATTAAGCTAAATATAGAAAGTTTAAATAAGTCTTGCATAATAAAAATTAGAATAAAATTTTAATTTTATATTTAAAATGAAAAATATTTTAATACATGAAATTTAAAGTTAAACTTCAAAAAAATTAAATCCCTAATATTTGAAGTTTACATGTACATGTTATAAAATATTTTTATTATTAGTTTAAATGTTAGGTTATTAAAGTGGGTTTGGATAGTTGAGTTTTCAATGGACTAATTTGTAGGAAGTATGGGTTTAAAGGTTAGAGTCATGCAGAGGTGTCGTTAAGGTCATGAGGCGAGATAATGTTGGGCAAGAAGTCGGGTAGTAACGTCAGGGAGGGACATTGAGTTGGGTTCATCATGTAGGGTCACGGGGTTGTGCAATGAGATCATGGGGAGGGACGTTGAGTTAGTTCATCGTGTAGGGTCATGGGGTTGTGGGATGAGATTGTAGGGTAGGAACATGGTGTAAGGACACAGGGAGGAGAGTTAGGCAGACTCAAGGGGTGGGGCATTTTGGTAGGGCGTTGAGCAGGCTCAAGGGAGGGGGTCGAAGGGTGGGGGCCTATGCTGGGGCCATAGGGGTGGAGTTATAGGTATGGGTCACAATGGTGTTAAGGTGGGTCGAGGTGTGGTTGGGGTAGGGGTGGAGTTGGGGTTAAAGTTGGGTGAGGAGTAGATCGAGGTAGGGTCATGACTAGGGTTGCAGTAGAATCCGAGTTGGGGTGATGAGATGGGATCTGAGTTGGGGTAGTGGGATGGGATCCGAGTTGGGGTGGTGGGATGAGATCCGAGTGGGGGTGGTGGGATGAGATCCGAGTTGACGTTATGGGGTGGGATCCATGTTGGGATCATTCGGGTGGGATCCAAGTTATGGTCACTTGTGAGAGGGGGGTTGTTGAAAACAATCCTATATATATGCATTATTTAAACATTAACATTTATTTAATATTAAATTTTTAAAATTTATTTTTCCTTTATGCATGACTTAAATTACTAATTTATTATACATTAACATTTACCAATACAATTCGCCCAATCAAATATTCTATACAATCAAGTAATGCTAAACATTTATCGTTTGGAAAATATTTATAAAATAATAATTATTAAAAATCAAATTTAAATTCATATATTAGTAAATATTTAATTATATAATTCTTTTACAAAAAATAACTTTTAGGTATTTGTAACTAATTTAATTAAAAAATTTAAGCATCATTTTTTAATCCCGTTAGCATGGGCTTTTCAGCTAGTATATATATTATAGGAATGGGGGTCGAGAAAAGAGAGGGACAAAAAAGCTGACATGGCTTCTCCAATGACCTTCTTTTGATTTAATAATAATAAACTTAAAAAACCTTCTAAAAATCAGGAAGAAGTTGCTGAGTTGGCACTTGAATTTTAGATACCTTAAAAGTTAACAATGTGTACAACCGGGAGGCAACCTTCAATTAAAACAAGAATACATAATCCAGATAATTGTACTATTCTATATAATCGGTAGTTCCGAAGGAGTCTCATCTGCAAAACAAGGGAGTCTCCAATTTTTTTTTCAGACCGAGACTTAGATAAACAAACCAGGTAGTCTTAGATAAACCAACCAGGAAGTCACTGATTTTTGTTTTTCATTTCATGCTATCTAAGTTTTTTTAATAGGCAAAACCATCCCAAGTGTTCTTTATTTTTTCATTGCTGCAAAATTCACCAGTACTGAATTTTATTCTATTTCCTTTTCACTTTATGCTAATAATAAATTATTTTGGCTTCAATGTTCGATTTCTACTATAATTTTTTTACATGTCTTTTCTTGTTCGGTTATAGGTACAAAAGGAATTAAGACTTTAAAATTCTGAATTTTAGTTGATATTGTTCTATTATGCATTTTATTTTAAATTTTTTTATATATTTATTTAAAATTCACTTCTCCTCATGCTAATAATAGATTTTTTTCTTTCTAATATATGACGGTTTTATTTTGTCTTCACTGTTGCTTCCGATTTCTACTCATTCAAATAATTCTTTTACATCTCTCTTTTTGTTTGGTTATAATAATTTGTTCTTTTAATATTGTTTTTCCAGGTACATTTTATTTTTAATTATATTTATTTTTTCATTATTTATAAATTATTCAGTCACAATGTTATCTTAGATCTATAAGAAATTAATAATTTTATTAAAAATTTTGAATTGTAATTAATATATGCGTATAGTTTGTTGTTATTATAAGATGTAGTTTTTCATTATTAACTCCAAAAAGATAATAATAATAGATGCTAATAATATATGTTAATAATAGATAAGCAAATGAATAATAGAAAAGCATTGATATATTCTTTCGTTACCTTTTACTTTGAGATTTCAATAGTGCTTCTTTCCTTTCTAATTTATATAAATTTGTTTAGTTTATATATGTTTGGTAGTATAATTTTTAATGGTAAGTTTTATATTTATGTATTCATTTAAATTTCTGAATTTTAGTTGATATGTTTGTTCGTTCTATTTCTAAATTATTGAGTTGCAATGTTATCTTAGGTCTTTCAAATATTAATTTTTTTACCAAGAAAAGGTTTTCATAGGTGCATATTAAAAAAAAATTATTTAATATTTTTAATTTTTATTGATATGTGTTTCACCGAAAATCCGCCGGTCCGCGAAGAAGCGCGACCGAGAGAAGTTTTCAATTACTTTAGAATAATTTGTGTTACTGGGTGTGTTTTGTATCAAGGAATGCAAGTTCACTCTCCTAGGCTTCCTCTGATTCGATCTCCGTGTGAATTGTCGAAGTTTCGGCTTCTAGCGAGAACGTCGAAGTTTGAGTTCTGGGAACGAGTGTGCACGATCTGGTGTGGCTTTGGTCGGTCGGACGGAAGTATTTGTGTTCCGTGTGTTTCGACTTGTGACGTTGCCGGCGAACGTGTAGAGCTGCTCCGATTGAACTGTTGAGTTGCGATGAACTGCGAGTTGCTTGACTTCTATGGTTCGAGAGAGCTTCTGTGCGTCGAGTTTCTTCTCGGTGAAGGGATTTTTAGACCTCCGTTTTGAGAGAGAAAGAACTTCTGTGCGTGAAGTATTTTCTCGACTAGAATGCTCTCAAACTTGATTTTTTCTCCACCTGATTTCTCCACCCACCCCTGTGATTGAGAATTCTTTGGCTATTTGTAGCCTGTCCTGTGAAGTTGTTGTGATTTCTTCCTTGGAAAGGGGATCGTGATCCCCTTTCTGCTGACTCCTTTGAGATGGGAGGAAGACTGAAGAATTTCTCCTCCTCGATCCCACAAATGAGGATCGTGCTCCTCTTTCCTTGGTTTTTACCGTTGATGGCCAAACATGATCGTTGGTTGCTGAGTTGTGTAGCAACGTGACGAGGCATGCTAACTAAGGCTGACGCAGCGGCTTCCTGCTGACGGGGGCGCCGACTGTGCTGATGACGCGACGACACGACTGGACTTCGCGATGGGCTGCAGCGATGAACTCCGAAGATCGACAGGGCCTACCCACGATCGTTCTTTGATGGATCGGTGGGTTGATGGACTCATCGAATTTGGGTTGTGCACATTTTGGTGCCTACAATATGAGAGTTCATTGTAGTATTCTAAATTATTCAGTTACAATGTTATCTTAGATCTATAAAATATTAATTATTTTATTTAAAACTCTGAATTTTAGTTGATATGTAATTCGTTTTATTATGCATTTTAGTTTATTTATGTTTTTAGTTAAAATTGTAATGGTAAGACTTATTTTATTTTAGCAGTTTATTATGTATCATTTGAGAGCACAATGGCCACTCGCATTTTTTCAATATATGAAAATTGAAGAAGAGGATTTATGAAAATAAAAATAGTTTTTAAATAATGTATTTATGTTAAATAATATCATGTATAACCTATTATTGGATTGAGTTTATAAAGTGGTGGTGGGTCCAAACTTTAAATTGTTAGACAGGTTTATTTGTGAGGTAATTAAGTTTTTATGGTGGTAGTGTGGTTAATAGGATGGGGTTGGGCCTATCTTTAGGGCTGGCTCCAATTTGTGGGTTAAGGTTAGGTTATTAAAGTTGGTTTCGATGGTTGAATTTTCAAGATATGGACTAATTGATAGGGAAAAGTGGTTTATAGGTTAGGGTTATGCGGAGGTATCATTAAGGTCATGAGTTGAGATCACGTTGGGCAGGAAGTCAAGCAAGAATGTCAGGGTGGGACATTGAGTTGGTTCATCATGTAGGATCACGGGATTCCGGGATGGGAACATGGGGTGAGATCGTAGAGTCGGCTCATGGGGCAAGGGCATGAGGAGGAGCGTTAGGTAGACTCGAGGGATGGGGTCAAGGGGTGGGAGCATGTGTTAGGGCGTTCGGCAGGCTCAAGGGACGTGGTCGAGGTGTGGGGGCATGTGTTGGGGACATAAAGGTGGAGTTGTATGTAGGGGTTATAATGGTATTAAAGGTGGGTTGAGGTGTGGTTGGGGTGGAGGTGGAGTTGGGGTTAGAGTAGGGTGAAGAGTCAATCGAGGTAGGGTCATGCGTTGGGATTGCAGTGGGGTTGGAGTGGGATCCAAGTTGGGGTGATGGGATGAGATCCGAGTTAGGGTCATGGGATGGGATCCTCGATCTAAGGTAGGGTCGGTCACTAGGGTTGTAGTGGGGTTGGGGTGGGATCCGAGTTTGGGTAATGGAATGAGATCTGAGTTGGGGTGGGATCCGAGTTTGGGTAATGGAATGAGATCTGAGTTGGGGTGGGATCCGAGTTTGGGTAATGGAATGAGATCTGAGTTGGGGTGGGATCCGAGTTTGGGTAATGGAATGAGATCTGAGTTGGGGGTTATGGGGTGGATCCCAAGTTGGGATCAATGAGGTGAGAGTTGGGATCAATGGGGTGAAATCTGAGTTGGGATCAATGGGGTGAGACCCAAGTTGGGTTATAGGTGGAAGGGGGGGGGGGGAAGGGGTTTGAGGGGTGTGTTTATTGAAAAAAAAAAATATATATATGCAAAATTCAAATACTATAATTTATATAATATAAAATTTTTAAAATTAATTATTATTTCATTTATGCTTGACTTAAATTATTGAAATATAATTCTCCCTATCAAATATTTACAATTAATAATCCTAAAAAATTTTCTTACAAAAAATATTAGTAAAATAATAATTAAAAAAAAAAATTATAATTCATATATTAGTAAACATTTTTTTTTTAAATAAATTTTGTGTTTCTAAATAATTTAATTAATTTTTTTGTCCCGTGCATAGCACAGGCTTTTTTGCTAGTTAATTATTTTACAAAATTATAATAATAATATAAAAATAAAAAAAATTACTAATAGTATTAATAAAACCAAAAAATGTTTGTTCGATTAAGCAAAAAAAAAAAAAAAAAAAAAAATAACATTTAATTAAGTTCTTGAAGTAATTCTTTAAAACATTAGTTTAATTAAAACTTTTTTGAATGGTAAAATAAAAGTAAAATAAATTATATCTTTATAATATTTTACAGGTATCATATCATAATTTACAAAGTGCAATTCTTTGGAAGTAATTGCATTGATATTAATAAAATATAATAAAGAAATAGAATATAGTGGATAATATATAAGATAATAATATATTTTTGTATTTACATATCATTTAATAATATGCTTTTATATTATTATTTATTATAATTTATCCATTTAATGCGAGAATCATGCAAGTAGTATTAATTTAAATTAAATCCGTCATTTTGTCAATGTATTAGTTTATTTAAAAATATTTCAAATGATAAAATAAAATAATATTAAGTTGAAATAAATAAATAAAAATTATTTATTTATAAATGTTTAGAAGAATAAGATAAAAAAGTAAAAAAAGTCTTTACAAATAATAATAATTAAAAAGTTTTTAAGGTTAATTAATTATTTAAAACTTTTTTGAAGAATAATATAAAAGTAAAAAAATTACTAATAGTATTAATTAATACGTTTTAAATGTGAAAGCCCAAATTGTGTCAAGTTAGTTTAGTTGAAAAGAATACTAAATTAAGGTAAAGATTGGCTCAGTGCCACCCATGCTGCACAATAACTTTAAAAAAAAGTTATAGTTTAATAAAAAATTATATATCGATTCACCAAATAACAGTCAGTTTGGTCCGGCTAACCAAACAACAATCGATTTGGTTCGGTTAACTAAACAATAACCGATTTGGCCCGAGTAGTCAAACAACAGTCGGTTTGGTCCGGTTAGTCATACAACAACCGATTTAGTCCAGTTAAGCAAACAACAACCGGTTTGGTTCGATGAGTCAAATAATAGCTCGTTTGGTCCAGTGAGTCAAATAATAGCCTGTTTGGTCCGGTTAAGTAAATAATAGTCGGTTTGGTCCGATTAGTTACATAACTGTCAGTCAATCGGTTTGGTCCGGTTAGCTAAATAATAGCTATTTTGGTCTAGTAAACAAACAACAGTTGAACATTATTATTGATTGTAGTATTTAGTCAATTTTTATGTGCAAATTTATGTAGTTTTTATAATGTGAAGTCTTATAACCAGTTGTTTATTGTTTGTTTTCAGTAATCTCATTCTTCTCTTCTTCTATTTCCTTCGCCCTCAGTGTTTTCTGCATATACGGTATGTTTATGTTGTTAATCTTATAAAAAATGAACTGATTTTCTATTAAACAACAGGGGTTTTTATACATAGGGTATACATGGGCAAATAACAATAATGCCCTTTACAACTATACACAATTACATAATGTAACATATGTTAGCTGAATATTTAGTTTAATTTTTTTTACTGTTATTTTTTGTGGTTATTTAAATAGAATTGTAGTGTATTGTCATTTATATTTGACTTATATCTTCTTATAGTTTTTTAGTTATTGTTTTGATAAATTTAAAAATTATCAACATGTCCATTGTTCGTTTGTTTATTTCCTTTTATTTGTTTGTTTATTGAGATAAAAATATTTATTTAGTTAATACTTGATTAATAACTTTAATGATATGACACAGAACTGCATAGTTTTCCATCTAATTATGGTGAGAAACAACATACGTAGCTGGAATTGGAGCTGGGACGTAACAACAACCTGTTCGAAGAACTTATGCGTTTTCATTACTCTCCATTCTACCGTACATTTTTCCTATATGACACCTTTTGGCACTATTGGAAGCATTCTAATGGCCATTGATGCAGATCACCCCTATAATCATATGTATGAAAGTCGCTACGCAGACATTCATTTTTCATTAGATGAAGGCGCTCCGACTGAATCCTACGTTCGAACCCGCGTTACTACTACACTCTCTGACTTGGGTTTTTAGTCACAACCAGCGTCAGAAATATTATATAATCGTATCATTGACGTTGTACTCACTCTACTAGAATTTTATAGAAATACTTACAATGTAAATACATGTAGTGTCATTGCCTATATTACTTTTGAAGAAGAACAATATAGAACGTTAGAAGTTTCTGCATAAGTGACAAAAAGATATTTTTGAAGATATATACAAGTTCAAAATTAGGACAGAATGAAGAATGCTCACAACAAAATTGCCCAATTTGTTAGTTGGTTTTGTTACTGGCGATGAAATTCGTCGGACAGACTGTAATCACTTTTTTTATTATTCCTGTATCGGCCAGCTAATATGTAGTCATGGATTGTACTGTTCCACGTGAAAGACCCCACTATAAATATGTTTTTTTGTTAAGGACAGAGTTGCGTTTGTTATAGTATTAGTTTTATTATTTGTCGAACCCCACTGTAAATATGTTTTGTTGTTGAAGACAGAGTTGTGTTAGTTATAGTATTAGTTGTATGATTTGAATAATGTAAGTTGCAATGTAATATATTTTATGTTTTTTTTATGATTGTGTTATACTATATACAATAGAATAAAATGAATTATCTTTTTTTTGTAGTGTTGACTGCCTTTTTTATTCTATTTTTTTTACTTTTATTAATTGTATTGTAATCTGTCTACTTTTATATTGTAGTTTTGTGTTATTATTTATTTATTGTCTTTGTTAAATTCTCTTTTGTTGTAATTTGGCCCTGTATTTTATTTATTATTAAAAATGCATGATGATTATGATTGCAGTGTTATTCAATTATTTATTTATTTTTGTTCTACCATTTATATTATTTTTATTACATATTTGCTTAAGTTAATGTTTTGATATTTGTTTACTATTTGTAATTTTGTTATAGGTATAGATTATATGGATATGGATAAGAAAGAATGTGCAATAATTGCAAGACAACTTAGGAAATTTATAATGCAATAAAGACGTAATAGGAAGTTGGTGCACAAAAATTTAGCACTTCACAAAATGTCAGTTGTGCATAACCAACAAGTATCAGAAGATATAGCGTTGCAAAATATAGATTCGGAATCACTGACTTCAGTTGTCAAAAATTAGAGTCGGGTTTATGATTTGGCTCATCATAAACGTAAGTATAACATCGTTTGACTTTTATTTAATATATTAATGAGATAATGATAATTAGTGAATATTTTGTATGATCAAATTTTGAACTATGGGATTTTGGATACCCAAATATGGAGTGTATTTATTGTGGTGCTATTGTGTAGTATGAAGAAAGAAACGTGAAAAGCAGAGTGGTCCGCAATCCAGGTTTCTCCATTTGTTGTTTAGTTGGAAAAGTAGAACTTCCATTGTTAAAAGATGTTCCACTACCTTTGAAAAGGTTACTGAATTATTGAGGACCTGAAGCAAGAAGATTTAGAGAACATATAAGGAAGTATAATTCTATGTTCGCATTTATATCTTTGGGAGCAAAAAATGTACTAAAATAAATGATGAAAGGGGTGCTTATGTTTTTCAGATTCATGGCCAAAATTACCATCGAATTGGTTTGTTAGTACCTCCTGTGGGACAAAAACTGCAGTTTGCTCAGTTATATATATGACACAGAACATGAATTGTTCAATAGGATGAGTGTGTTAGCAAATAATGTAGATGTGGATCAGCAGACTAGTAGATTTGTTACATATATTTGATCGGTACAACCAACTGAGTCAAGTTTTTAGAATGGCTAGAGATCGTTTTCAAGAAAATGAAACTATTCCATTGAAATTAAAGTTGGTTAGAATACGAGATTCAGTGGATAAAAGATATGAAGTTCCCACATCATCAGAAATAGCAGCGTTACTTGTCGGCGATGGATATGAAGATAAATATGGAAGAGATATAGTCATTGATAAAATTGGAAGTGGACTCCAAAGAATTAAAGAAACTCATCCGAGTTTTATGGCTATGCAGTATCCTCTGTTGTTTCCTTAAGGAGAAGATAGATATACGTTGAATATAGTGTACAAAAACCATTTCGGGCAGAGACCAACTAAGAGAAATAATGTTTCTATGCGAGAATATTATGCTTACAGATTGCAACAGCGTTTACACAAAGGACAAACTTTATTAAGAGGTGAAAAGTTATTTCATCAGTTTGTAGTCGATACCTATGAATGTATAGAAGAATATCGACTCATGTGGATAAGAAATAATCAGAAAAAGATTAGAGCGGAATTATATAAAGGCATTCAAGATGTTGTGGTTGTTGGAGACACTACAACTGGTTCTGTAGGAAAACGTTGTATTCTGCCTTCGTCGTTTACTGGTAGTCCAAGATATATGATGCAGAATTATCAAGATGCAATTGCAATCTGTAGATCGCTTGGAATGCCTGACCTTTTCATAACATTTACATCGAACAAAAAATGGTCTAAGATAGGTAAATATTTAAAAAAAATTGATGGTCAACATGTGGATGACCGTCCAGATATTGTGTCAAGAGTTTTCAATATAAAATTGCATGAATTTATGAATGATTTACAAAAGTGTCGCCACTTTAGAGAGAGTATTGCAGGTAAACTTTTAATTTTGTTATAAATATTGGTTTGAATGCATTAGTATTTGTCATTATTTTTTTAGATTATACGTAGTATTGAATTTTAATTTATTTTTAATTTGTTTGCTTTTTAGTTGTACAAGTCATTGAGTATCAGAAGAGAGAAAATCCACACGCTCATATTTTGCTAACTTTATCCAAAGAGAACAAATTGGTTCAACCAAGTGATATCGACTATTACATTTCAGCAAAAATACCTGACAAAGAAGTTGACCCAATAAGTTACGATGTTGTTAGCAAATTCATGATGCATGGGTCATGTAGATTGTTTAAGCCCGATGCACCATGTATGAAGAAAGAAAAATGTACAAAATATTTTCCTAAGAAGTTTTCTGATAAGACAATTGTTGATGATGTTGGATTTGTCATTTATAGGAGAAGAAATAATCAAAGAGAAGTAGTCAAAGATGGAATTGTACTTGACAACCGGTGGGTCATACCGCATAATGTTGATTTATTAGTAAAGTTCCAAGCGTATATAAATGTTGAAAAATGTGTTCAGTCCAAATCAATCAAGTACCTGTACAAATATATAAGAAAAGGATAAAATCATGCAACAATAGTGATTGAGGAGAATATGAAAACGAATTTAGAAACAGGTAAATGTGAAATAGTTGAAGTAGATGAAATTAAACATTATTTGGATTGTCGATACATATCTGCATCAGAAGCATGTTGGAAGATTTTCAATTTTGACAGTTACTATAGATATCCTCCGGTTGAAAGACTCTTTTCATTTACCAAATGTACAAACTGTATTATTTGAAGACAATCATGATCCAGCAAATGTTCTCTTCCGACAAGACATAGAGCAAACACAATTTTTGAAATGGATGAGAACAAATGAAGAATATGAAGATGCAAGGGAGCTTACGTATTTGGAATTTCTATCAAAATGGGTATGGAGCAACAAGTACAAGTGTTGGCATAGAAGAGAAAGAGGCAAATCTATTGGAAGAATATTTTACGCACACCCAACATGTGGTGAAAAGTACTATTTAAGGCTGTTATTAAATATCATTTGAGGACCTACAAATTTTGAAAACATCTGCACAGTTAATGGAGTGGTTCATTTATCGTTTAAAGCAGCCTGAAAATGATAATGAATTTCATGAAGCTTTAATGGAAGCAAATACGTGGGCATATGGAAAACAACAGCGTGAAATATTTATTACGATGCTACTATTTTGTGAAATATCATATCCGTTGTCACTGTGGAGCAACCATTGGGAATCATTCTCAGATGATATTCAGTTTCTTCAGCAACAAAAAAGAGGTGACCCAACACTGCAACTTACAATGCTTGAATTAAAAAATTATACTTTATATGAGTTGAAAGTATTATTGAATCAGAGGAGCAAATCCTTAAGGGATTACGCTAGTATGCTGATTCCAGACTTATCACATGAGTATAAATTGCATAATAGACTTCTGAGAGAAGAATTAGATTACGATGAAGAAGATATGAAGAAATTGTCAAGAAGTACATTTGTTGCATTAAACGATGAACAACGAGTGGTTTTCCATTAAGTGTTAAAATCAGTATACAACAAACATAGAGAAGTAATATTTGTGTATGGTAGTGGTGGTACTGGAAAAATATTTTTATGGAAATCAATTACTGCTTTTTTACGATCTGAAGGAAAAATTGTATTGACTGTTGCATCTTCTGGCATTGCTGCTTTGCTGCTTCTAAAAGGTCGAACTGCACATTCAAGATTCCAAATTCGAATTATATTGAAGGAATCTTCTTGCTGTTCAATTCCATACCAGTCACAATTAGATAAACTTATTCGGGGGACAGATTTATTACATGGGATGAAGCGCCAATGGCTCATAAACATGCATTCGAAGCTATGGATCGAACATTACGAGATCTAATGAAATTCATAGACGAAGCAAAAAAAAAAGTTTTTGGTGGGAAAACCATTGATTTTTGTGGTGATTTCAGACAGATTCTACCAGTGGTTTATAAAGGAACAAGATAAGATATTATAGCATCATCTATAGTCAAATCTGGTATTTGGCCATATTGCAGAGTGCTCCTACTAACGACCAATATGAGACTAAAACAACCACATATAACAGAAAAAATTTTACAGTAACAGGTTGATTTGAGCAAATGGATATTAGAAGTAAGAGATGGTAATGTACCAGGGATAGCATTGTAAAAAAATGAAGAAGCATCATGGATTAAAATTCCTAAAGATCTGCTAATTCGTGCAGTACAAGATCCTATAAGTGCTATTGTATCAACTACCTATAAGGATCTTCAGCAAAATTATAGTACCTCATATTATTTTTTGCGACGACCAATTTTAGCACCTACAAATAAAGATGTTGAAAGCATTAATTCTTATACATTAGATCTATTACCTGGTGAAGAGTTGAATTACTTTATTATTGATTCTCTTATTCCAAGTTCAAATGCAGTAGAAGAGCAACATATTATGTACTACATAGAATTTTTGAACAGTTTGGTATTATCTGGCTTACCAAATCACTGTTTGAAGTTGAAGATCGGTGCTCTTGTCATTTTGTTGAGAAATTTAGATATAACATCAAGATTATGTAACGGTACAAGGATGATCATTTCACAACTTGGATCTAGGGTTATTGAAGCAAAATTGGAAAATGGGCAAATGACATTAATTCATAGAATTGTAATGTCATCTAATGAGTACAAATGATCGTTCATATTGCGTAGAAAATAATTTCTACTGAAATTGTATTTTGCGATGACAATAAACAAAAGTTAAGGACAAACTTTTGACCATGTTGGTCTATATTTAGTCCTGGTCAGTTATATGTTGCTCTTTCTAGAACATCGTCAAGAAATAGTTTGAAAGTTTTTGTCAAAAGAAGTAAAAACCTTCCTGTTGGATATACACAAAATATTGTGTACAAAGAAATATTTAATGATGTCAATGCAGGTACTTTTGTAAACGATATAAATATAATTACTTGATATGAATTCAATAAAACTAATACATACTAACAAATTATTTTATTTTGCAGCAATTAAACATAATCTACAACATGGCAACAATTCGAGATATGAAACTTGGATTCGATAATTTGCCATTGAAAGTCAGACTGAGCAGAAAGTGGGATGTTTATGACTCTTTAAGAAAAAATGTCACCACAATGGATATGTTACTACTTGATAGTAATGTCAGAAGATTTTGGTATTTTACTTTTATATTTATGATTTATATATTATTTATGAAATATGTGATAACTAACAATACAATGTATTATAAGCAGGGTGAACAAATTCATGTTGTCGTACCAAATCAAATACGTATACAGTTTTGTTCGATACTTGAAGGAAAAATATATAAACTAAATATGTTCACTGTCAAAATTTCAACCAGTGTATATAAACCCGTCAGTCATCGTTTTCAACTTCATTTTAAAAGTGACACAAAAATACAAAACGTGAATACTACTTGTGATAAAATACCCATGTACAAATTGGAATTCGTAGACTTTAAGGATTTACAAATAAAATTAAGGAATGTTATTTATGCGTCAGGTAATATTTATTTATTTGTTGTATTTCTTATGAATAAAAAAATATATGCGCTAACATTGATATATTTACTATTGCAGATGTGATAGGTGTCATTGCAGGTATCAAATCAACAGAATTTATCTCCACCAGATAAGGTCCCACAATAAAAAAACATATTATTATTGCTAATGAAAGGTATGTAGTTATAATACATTATATAGTAATATACATGTCATATTACTTAATGGAAATTTTTCAATATATCTTATAGGGATGAAAAATGGGTTGTCTGATTGTGGGGCAAATTAGCAGAAGATTTTGTTGAGGTTCTAGAAAAGAAATACGCTCCACCTGTGACTGTGATCGTTACTTCTATAATTGTAAAAGAATTACAAGGTAAATTATATTGTATTTATTTGACATCATTATGTATAAATAAAATTATGAACAAATTAATATTTATTGACATGAATCAGAAAATCTTCATCTGACAACAAGTTATGCAACAAAAATTTTCTTCAATTTAGATATCCCTGAAGTGACTAAGTTGCAACAACGGTAATGTTCCTATGTAAGAATCAATTTTTACACATTTTCTTATAAAATTAAATTTAAATTTTTTCACACTTACAGGTTTTGTACTACACGAGAACAAATAAAAATGACCGAATCCGTTGAAGAAATGAAAGTAATATATGATTTTTTTACAGAATCTTTGTAGGTATGTATTATTATTATGTTGAATAGCAAATACTATTATAGACTCTGCAAACAAATTCTGAAGTTTTTTTCTCTTAACAGGATGGTGCTTTTTCGGTAAAAGCATCAATGATTAATGTTGAAAGGGAAAATCAAAAATGGTTTTACAATGCATGTAATACATGTTTCAAAAAATTGATCATGACCGATTCTACATACTGGTGCAATAAATGTTGCAAATCTGTTCATCAACCAGTCCACAAGTAATTGTAAATATTGTCGATATAGTTATTGATATTTGTATACTAAGATTGATGAAATAAATTTTTTTAGCAGACTCATGATACGCTTCACAGTGGAAGACCCTATCGGAATAATAAATTTGATTGCATTCGACAAACAAGTTGAAAAAATGTTGCAAATAGCAACAAAGCAGTTGTTTGAACTGGAAAAAAAGGTATTCTTCCTACTCATATTTATACATTTATTGGGTAAGAATATTATCAATATCTAAATAGTGACTTCTATTTTTTACAGATAAACGGAGATATGGAGATTCAATCTATGTTTCAAAAACTTCAGTGGAAAGAGTTCATGATCACTATCAAATTTAAAAAATCAGAACAACAGTTGCAAAAAAATCCATTTTTTGTTGTCACTGCAATATACCCAATACAGGAAGAAACAACTGCCACAGAAACCACTGACTTTTTAGTAAGTTTTTTTATTATAATACTTTAACTAAATTTAATTTTTTCCTAATCAATTTTTTTTATAAATTAGACTGAACTATCTCAGACACAGAGTTCTGAAGCTTCTTATACAACTTATACTCCAACAAAGAACTCAGAAGAAATTATTCAGCCTAAAAAAAGACATGTTGAATACGAGGTAAACTATTATTTTATTTGATATTTCTTTTTATTTTATTATTTTATCAACACTGATTATAAATATATTGATTTCAAATGCAGGATTTGAAAAAATACCGATTGAAAAATTGAACCCACTTACTTACGTTTCAAACATTATCCTGTGTAATATATTAGTTTTAAAATAGTTTCAGATCCAGGCAAAAAGTTGTAATTATTTGTTTTAAGATTTAGACTTAGAGCTTTCAGAAGGTGCAGATCTGAAAGTGAAAGAGCTAAATTGGGGTAAATATTAAAGTAAACGGGACCGTTAATTAAACTGGTCTCCATGACTCCCATAAGGGATCTTGCCCAGTCAAGGCATCGTGCATCGCTGAGTGCAACTAAAATGGATGTATCTAGTCCCTTTAATGTAAGGGGCTTCAAGGCTACTTGAATACATCCTATGTGAACAAACTTATATTTTTCTCGAAAGGTTTGAACATCCCTTTCGGTAAGGAGTTCTATAGTTTGTTCAGTATTTTCTATTGTAATAGATTGTTCTTGAGACCAGGCTAAGGTAAATGAACCTATGTTGTAAATTTGTCTTGAAGGTACTTTAGGTATGAACCATTTGTTGAGGTCCTGCACATCGACGGTGTATTTGTCGAGGGCTGCGTTTTTGCTACGGGAAGTAGCATTCGAAAGTCGAGATCTAAGCATCTCTACTAAGAGCCGGCGAGAGTGATCCGGTTATACCCATGTTTGAATAAACCTTATGCTGTTCTTACAATATGCTAACTATAGACATAATAAAATGATATGCAAAACGTTTATAGTTCTTACAATATGCTTACAATATGCTAACTAGGCATACACCCTACCCTGCCTCTCCATGGCCTTTACGGGATTTACTTGGGCAACCTTCCAGCGATTCCTACTTAAATAGGAACACGAGTCTCAGACTAGTAAGAACTATAAAATTTAGCATCACATTTTATCATGGATATAGAAATAATATAAAATGAACAGCATATAGTTTAAGTGTTCATGGATACTCCGGATCCTCTCTGAGGCAGTTTAGCCTCTCATGGCTCTGATACCAAGTTTAGAGGATCGAAAATCGAAATTGAAATAAAATAAAATAAAATAACAAAGATGATGCAAACCAAACTTTATTTATAAATATGAAAAGTTACAAAGAAATAACTTACAACAAAGAACACACCGCAAGCAAGCAAAAGACTTCAAGACAAGTTAAAACTTCGAAGGATGATTTCTACGAAGAGGGAAGGACTCCTTTTATAGTCGAAGGAGGTCCGGACCCGAATACAAAACATGAAACATAGTTTGCCGGTAGAGTCATGACGTCCGAAAACCAAGGGCAAAAACTGGGGGCGCCAGTGGTTTGCAAAAGCTGAAAGTGGTTGTCGACGTCATGGGTGACGTCAAAGATTCCATCCTGGAGGTGGCATCTCAGGAGGTGGAAGACCGTCTGTAGCGTTCTGTAAATGTCTTTTCATCTCGCGCCATCTTATCAACGTGTACGAAGGATAATAGCGAATATTGTGAGCAATTGATGGATCTAGACCTAGATCTTCTAGTATTGTATTATTCTGTACTAGCCAGTCGTCGTAAAGTGGGCTGATTTATCTAACCTAGTGTTTCATATTTCGTATGAGAAACAAGAAGAGGTGTAGTTGTTGTGCAACAAAACATATGACAATCAACTAATTGTAATATTATAGTTTGTTAATAATATACTAACCTAAACTAAATCAATCCACTTCGTCACGACGGGCTTAGATCGGCTGGTAACTTTAAAAAAAGGTTATAGTTTAATAAAAAATTATAGATCATCAAACTATTTTAAATACTAAACTAATATAAAAGTTAAATATAGAATGGTTAAAATAAACCACCACTCCGACTCGAGTCACTCGGGACATTCCCCATTGGTTAATCCTGACGACCCAAAACCGGGGGCGCATCCCGCATTCGTCGGGGGCAGGTTTCCCCGCGTACTGAGTCATCGTCAAGTGCTGTACCCTGACGCCTGACACCCACCCCTCGGTTTTCTACTTTTCTTTTCGGGGTAACTTGCGACTTGCACGACTCTTCGTTACACTTCCATTCCCTGGCCGTCTGGCGGGACTTTTCAAAAAGACAATTTGGAGGGAGATCGGGAGGGGGCAGTACGGACGCCGAAGAGACCTTCTTGGGTTCCGAGCTCTGTCATGGAAGAAGCCGCAGAAAGCTGTCGTCCGGCTCCTCCTGAGGAGAGCTTTTGCGCGCGACAGGTCGGCAGGTCTGGTCGCCGGTGTAAGCGCTCTCGACAGGAGGGGCGGGAATTGTGCGAACTTCACTTCTTCGCCGACTTGCTCTACGGAGAGGACTCGGCTTCATCCGAGGGGATGTCTAGTACCCTTCCATCGCGTCCTCCCGTAGACAATACTGGGGTGGTTCCTATGAAGGCAATATCTGGTGAGGGCCAAGCCGCGGAAGAGCCAAAGCCGCGGAGAAGAGGTCAGGTGAGAAGCTTTGGACAGGACGATGGGGCTACTCGTTGTGATACTGGCGGCAGAAAAACCTTGAAAAGGTGTCGAGGTGCAAAGATGGGTTCGCAGGCTAGGAAGTTGAGGAAGACGGATGAAGAAGACGGAGACTTGGCCGGCGTGGCGAAGGGGAATACTCGGCGTCGAGGTGCAAAGATTGGCTCACGGGCTAGGAAGTCGAGGAAGACGGATGGAGAAGTCGGAGACTTGGTCGGCGTGGCGAAGGAGAATACTCGGGGTCGGGGTCGGGGTGCAAAGATTGGCTCACGGGCTAGGAAGTTGAAGAAGACGGATGGAGAAGTCGGAGACTTGGTCGGCGTGGCGAAGGAGAATACTCGGGGTCGGGGTCGGGGTGCAAAGATTGGCTCACGGGCTAGGAAGTTGAAGAAGACGGATGGAGAAGTCGGAGACTTGGCCGGCGAGAATAGTCCCTTTGTGTCGCTTGAATTGAGCGTTTTTCAAGCTTCAAATGGTTCCAGGGAACGACGGGGAAGAAAAGAAAGTTTGTCGAAGTTGGGAGCTGGGTTGCTAGTTGATGGATCTCTGGGTGGACATACCGAACTGCCGCACGAAAAAGGTGAAAAGAAACGCGTTGCTGGAGATGGAAAGACCAAAGGGATTTTGAAAGGTGGGAACTCTGACATGGGAAAAATGTCGAGGGACGTTTCTGGCCCCGTCACACGCAGTGAGAGCCTTGGCAGTCTCAAGAAGGGCTCGTGTGCCGGATACAAGGTAAAATTGATACTTCAGCATTCAATATCACTTTTTTCATTGGTTAGTTATTTTGAGTTTCTTCATTTCTGTGGTGTTTTTGTGGGACTTGTAGGTTTCTAGGGCGGGTCCGCTAGAGAGCTTGATGTGCCATCAGTGTCAAAGAAATGACAAGGGAGAAATTGTCCGTTGTAAGCGGTGCAAAGTAAAACGATTCTGTGTGTCGTGCATTCGACAATGGTATGCTTCCCATTCAAAAAGGAAAAAAACTCAACCCTTTAGATGGTCTTATCAGATGTTTTGGTTCTCTGACCATTTCATGGGACATCATTCCTCTGTCAGCAAATTTTATCATGTAGTCCCTTGCTCGGGAAGGGTTTGGTCATTATAGTTTAGGTGTCACTGTCCGCCTTTCTTACTTTTGAACTTGCAACTTGGCTGCTCATGTATATTTCTTTTCTTTAATCCACCCCACGTGGTGGGTTGTTTATTTATTGTCAAACAATGTGTCTTTGAAAAACAAAAGATACTAAATCCGATGCAATTCTTTCTCAGAGAACTGCATGAATGTAGGTAGTAGAATGAGTTACCATTAGTTCCAATTAAGTAGAAATTTCGGATCTTATGATTTTTCTCTATGTACGTGTGTATATTTTCAACAGGTACCCGCTAATGTCTAAGGCTGCAATAGCAGAGTGTTGCCCATTTTGTCGAGGAAATTGCAATTGTAAATCGTGTTTACGCAGTTTCAAGTGTGAAGAAAAGGTTTGAATTTACAGGATCAAAGATTAGATCACAAGTAGTATGCTCTTCCTTCACTTATTTTCAACTTTGTGGTTTACTTGCAGAAGCCGGGGTATGGGACAGTTATCATGAATGAAAAGCAGGTTTGAGTTTACTGAAGCAGTGCTTTGGTTGATAAGTTATTTGTTTATTTTCTCTTTTCTTTTACCAACTCGTGCTTTTCATGCAGAAGCGTGACGAAAATCTGTATGCACATCATTTGATACGTATGCTTCTTCCTTTTCTGAAAAAAATAAACCAAGATCAGGAAATAGAGAAAAAATTGGAAGCTAAGATTAAAGGTATGGGCTAATGACTTAGGTATTGTATGGTTTAGTTATTGTCAGTGAAAAGTTTAACCATTTGTTATTCTCTTATAGGAGTATTACCATCAGAAATTGAGGTCAAGGAGACAAATATTGCCAATGACGAGCGCATTTATTGGTTAGACTTTGTTCTAGTGACTTAATAGCATACTATTTTGTCTTTTTTTGTTGTGAAATTTACATTTTCTCATTATGAACAGTAATAGGTGCAAAACCTCCATAGTAGATTTTCATAGAAGCTGTCCAAGATGCTTATATGACCTTTGTCTTTCCTGTTGCCAAGAAATTCGAAAGGTAAAAGAAGAGGTTTTTACTGCTTCATCTGTTCTTCATGATGGAGGAGAAACAACTACACCTGAACCGGATCCTAGCCATTTGTGTCAAAAGAGAAGTGGAGTTTCTGATGTGCATTTACAAAAAAAAGTTCCTACGATGCACTTAAGGCCTCTGGCTGAATGGCGAGCAAATGCTAATGGCAGTATCTGTTGCCCCCCTCAGAAACTGGGTGGTTGTGGAGAAGGTCTTCTTGAGTTGGAATGCTTACTTCCACCTCACAGGATTCAAGAATTGCAGAAAAATGCTGAAGAAATTATGGAGAGCAATGTTGCAACCTTGTTTCCTAATGTTTCTGATAAGTGCAGTTGTTTCAAAGTGGATGGCAGCATTGTTTCGGATAAAAAAAGTTTACGAAAATCAGCTAACAGGAATAATTCCAGTGATAACTATTTGTATTGCCCATCTGCTGAAAACATTCGTGATGGAGATTTGGGACATTTTCATATGCACTGGTCCAATGGTGAACCTGTGGTTGTTCGTGATGTTCTTAATTTCACGTCTGGCTTAAGTTGGGAGCCAATGGTTATGTGGCGTGCATTTCGTGAGAAAAAGGATTCTAGGTCTGGTTTGGAGTGTTTGAGTGTAAAGGCTCTTGACTGCCATGATTGGTGTGAGGTCAGTCACCTGTCCATTCCTTGTATTGGATAAGTATTCTTGCATTTTTTTCTAAGTAAATGGTACATTTAGTAATGAGACTCTGGATCAAACCTTCAGAAATCACCTAACTCAAACTTGAATTTGCAATTTAGTTGTGTTTGAGCTGTCTGATTGTGGTTGTTCTATGCCTCACTTTGCTTGATCTCAGATTAAAAAGGTTCTGTAAGTTTTATGATTTAGAAAAAATTTCGATTATTTTCTGACTGCTGTGCGCATTGTAGTGACAAAATCTTGGTGGGGTGAAGTGGTTCTATTTCTCTTTTGCTCAAGTTGATATTCAAAATATTTACATCTATTCCTGTGTATGAGTTGTTGGTAATGTTTGTATCTGATGTTTGCTTCAAACTCTGCATAAATTTGCAGGTTGATATCAATATCCATCAATTTTTTAGAGGTTATTCAGAGGGGCTAGTAAATGAATCTAATATGCCTATAATGCTCAAACTTAGAGATTGGCCCCCATCCAATTTGTTTGAGGAACGGCTACCTCGACATGGGGCTGAATTCATCAGTGCATTGCCATATCCAGAATATACAAATCCTAAGACAGGTAGTCTTAATCTTGCAGTAAAACTTCCGAAGAAATCACTCAAGCCAGATTTGGGACCAAAAACGTATATTGCTTATGGCACTGGCAAGGAACTTGTTGCAGGAGATTCTGTGACTAAGCTTCACTGTGACATGTCAGATGCAGTAAGTTCTTGAATAATGCGGATTCATTTAATTATATATCTTTATCTGCAGTTCATAAGCATGATGTTAATTATTTGCTCACTACTGTTCAAAATCTGCGAGTCAGCTGCATGAGGCAGCTCTTCTTTGTTTACCAAAGTTAATTTTTAAATGACTCTTCTTAATCAGTATCAACAAATGGAGTTTTATGAGGTTCCCTTGCTGAGGAGACTTCTGGTCAACAGGTAGTGGTAGAGAATGGTTTGCCAATTTAGTTGTTTGCTTGCATATGAAAATGCATGCTGGCTCCTTTCATTGTTTCTTCTCCTCGAGTAAGGGGTTGATTTTTTTGCCTCTTATGTGATTGGTTTCTGTGAGAATACTCTTTTCCATCTCTGTATTTCTCCTCTCTCCTTACATCTCTCTATTCTTCTAATTTCTCATGCTATTGGAGCAGGCAAATTATTTTGACAAATTTTAGTTCTGTTTCTTCCTTCTTCCCGATGTTTTTTTATTTTTAGTTTTTGGTGGCTGAGAGGGCTTTCCATGTCAGCTCTTCTACTGCTAATGTGCCACAACCACTAGGCGAATGGATTAAATTTGAGTCCATGTTGGTAGAAGCTGTGGCTCTCTGCTCTCTAAAATATTCTGTTAATTCGTAATTGGAGATTTGACACACTCATTCGCATTAGATTTCTTTATGAAACATTTGTTAAAAAGATCTATTGTTTTCTGGATTAGTTTTCCATGTGTTTGGATGGACTATTCTTATTTTGCACATTTGTTTGCTTTTTTTGGTGTTAAGATAGAGATGGGTTGAATTTGAAAGTGCTGTGCTGGTTTGGTCATAATAAGTGGTCTTTGTGTAAAAACCTGAGTGCTTTTTTTTTTTTTTTGATGAAATATTGACTCTTTTATTAATGAAGTACTGGTACATTGGTAGAGGTACACCAATAAAGTTAACAGTGCTGTTACAGGCTGTTTAAACTGCAGCTGCAAAATCTGTTATAAAGTACCCATGGCAAGTCCACTTCTAACTACCCCAGACATTGCAAGTGTATCAGTAAATGAGTTTGCTGATTGAGATATGGCTGACCATGCAATTCTCCAGTCCATGGTGATGTTGTCAACTTCATCAAAATATGCACTTTAGTTCCCATGGCATTGAGCCAATCTTTTTTTCCCTACCAATGACAAGTTGGAAGTCTCCTTTAATGACCATTGCCCTCTCAAAATATTGGCTGAACAATTTGATTCCAGCAACTAAAAGGAGGCATTGCTTCAGCCTCATATGAGCCACAAACACCTGCTGGACCTGAGTAGTCTAGTAGAACCATACCCCCATTGTTTTGTATTATACCTCCAACACGACCAGTAGGGCTGGAATCGAGCCTAGCCGAGCCCGAACATGTCTAGGTTTGAGCTCGGCTTGAACTTAGAACCCTGTGCTTGGGCTCGAGCTCAGGTTCGAGCTCAAACATGGGTTCGAGCTCGAGTTTGCCCAAAGATATTGAGCTCGAGCTCGAGCTCAAACCTGTTCGAGTCAGCAGAAATTTAGGGCGAGAAAGAAAAGAGGGAGAATAGAAGAAGAACAGAGGAGTAAATGGAAGACCATGTATGCTTCCAATCCAGGTGATTGTACTTCGGATTGAAGCTTCAACAACTCCTCCAATGCTGGTTTGGCATTAAATCTTCTATTGTTCTTATCGAGGCAAAGATACCAAGGAACAACTGCAATGGTGGCTTCTCATAGAATTTTCCCCCAGTAAGGCAAAAAATAGTGCACCCTTTGATAGTCAACTGGTTGAAGCTTTGTGGCATGCATAGGCTTAAGTTCAACTTTCTTAGCAAAGCTTCCCAGAAGCATTAATAGATTATTATAGCTCTCTTCCTTGTTTTATAGCTTGCATAAGGAGTTAACTATCATGAGTCCTTGTTTGGCCAATTCATCACATGTTAATATCATTTGGTAAGTGGCAGCTGAAATAAATTGCATGACTTTTGCTGGTGCAATAAGCTTTCAAGTATCAGACATTCCTGGTGGGGAGGGGGAATAGATGGCTGAGTGTGGCATAGAATGATGCATCTGTGAACTGTCCATCTGTGTTAGGAGCCTTGATAATGTCATCCTTACCCATTCATATAGTGCTCCTTCAATTTATCAAGTAAGATTGCTGCCTCCAGTATTTCTTCCTCATTTAGGCACCTTCTCAGTCCCAAGTTTCTACCATTTGCTGGACCAAACCCTGGGTGTTATTGTGGTGAACTATGACCTCTAGTATTTTTGAAACTAGTTCCGGTGGTGATAAGTGTAAATGAGAAGGTTGTTTTCCATGTGTGGATTATTGTTAAAGAGCAAAAGTTCTGTTGACTAGTTACATGCTCCTTATATCACATCTAGTTATATCATGCTTTTAGGATCCTTTTCATGTAATATGATGCTTTTAGCTACTGTTTTAGTCATTCCAACAGTTTACCTTTTGAAGATTCTGTAGATGGTTGCACATTTCTATGAAGGAGGTACAAGTTGTTTGCATTTCCTCCTCGAGTGATTGGTTCTGTTTATCTTTGTGTAGGATGACCTTGATAACTTTGATCCAAAATCCCTTGGAGGTGTTTTTATTAGTGTGATTCCAAAAGGTAAAATGGGGCACAATGATTCCAAAAAGTAAAAGGAGCATGTATTGTGATCAAAAGATCTGTACGTTATATCTTGGCTGATATCACAGTTTCTCAAAGCAATCCATTGTCTAAGTCCTCATCTTGTCATACACTTTTATTGTTTACTGGGTCTAATGTCCATATTCTCTGTCCCACCTTCTGATGATCCTCCCTATTGCTTCATCTTCGATCTTCCATCATTTTCATCAACACCATCAACATCTCGCTGATCTTTACCTACCAATTGCACTTCGTCAAATTAAAGGTCATGCACAACTCATCTGATAGCTTAATGTTTTGTATATTTTGATTCTTTTCTTTGTCGGTCCTTTGTGTTATCTTTGTGGAATATTTTTATTCCTACTAGAGGACTTGACACCCCGGTTTTTTCGTAGTGGAAGAAAGCCACCGACAAGGAAATGAGTGCAATAATTGACAGAGGAATGTGGGTCTTGATTTATTTACCTTTTAGCACATTGACTGGCTGCCTGCCCATGGGGACATCCACTCAAATACAATCTTGATGGCAGTCTACAAGGCAAAGAGGATTCGTTGCTAAAGGATTCACATAAACCTATAGAGTGGAAGTCTTTGACAGTTTCACCTGTTGCACAACTAATTTCGACATGCTTGTTTCTTTTTGTTACAGTTAATAACAGTTGGCTATTGTCTTAGATATGAAAAATGCCTTCTTGTCAAGATGCTCATTGAAAATGACTTCTGGTCAACATTTGACATTAAACGAACAACACCACAACATTCAAAGCCGAGACAAGCATGTAAAGAAAATTATATCACTATCACCAGTGATACACTGTAAAGAATGACTAATTCTCAGTCAATCGAAGTGTTGAAAAGAACACTGTAAAGAGTTATTGTAACATTCTTTATGAAGAGGTGTACCTTTTCTTGAAGCAACCTCCAAAACATGTTGCTTAGAGGAGAGACCAATGCGGTGTGAGGCTTTGGAAGTTCATTTATGAACTAAAATAATGTGAGAATGGTTTGAAGAGTTTTGCGAGGTAGTAGTTGTATTTTGGTCCATTCTTAGGATTTGTGACCACTCACTATTCACTCAAAAAGGAAAATTGGGACACTTGTGCTTGTTGTTGTGTTAATGGCATCATACTCACTTGAGATGGCAAAGGGACCTTAATGAAGGGATGAACCAATAGAAATAACAGTTCCAAAGTAGGGATCTTGAACTACTCAAATATTTTCTAGAAATAGAGTTGCCTCATGTTAAGAAGGGAGTGGTGTGTAAGTATGTTACAAAATGACTCATTTTTTTTTTGAGAATAATGATCTCTTTTTTGTATTCATTGCAAAGAATGTTACAACAGTACCATATTACAATGTTCTTTCTTTCTTGAAAATAATTCTTGGTTACAACTTGAAATCAGTTTACATATTATTTCCAAACAGGATTGCTATTGTAGAGGTAACTGTTGCCTTGTTGTTGTAATTGTTCTTTCTGCTCCGTCTTTTGCTAACTGATCAGCAATTGTATTGGATGATCTTGGACTTGATTTCCATGCTATGCGCCATTCCATGGTGATATCCTTGATTTCGTCAAAAATTTGTTTGAACTTCCATGGAATGCCTGCCTTTTGTGTTACCCATTTGATGGAAGGGCTGAATCTCCTTCAATGATTATAGGTTTTGTTGACAAAGGTTTTAGCATGTTAATACCTTTGAAGAGTGATTCAACCTCAGCTTCATTTGATGTTGCAATACCTAGTGGCCCCGAGTAAGCTAGTATTATACTCCCATTGTGATCCCTTACCACTCCACCAATTCCAGCTTGCCCCGGATTTCCTTTTGATGATCCATCAAAATTTAGTTTGATCCAACCATTAGGGGGGGGTGACCATTCTACCATGGTAGGGGGTTTATGGTGCTTGAAATGGACGATGGTTTGCCAATGTCTTGTGAGAATGGACCTAGGTAGAGGAGGCATTTCGCTATATGTTTCAGCCCATAAGAAGGTGGTCTGAATTGAGTAGTTTACTAGTCTTGTGATGGTGTTGTTCTTGTTGTTGAAGGTTTTATTGTTTCTTTCCTTCCAGAGTATCCAAGGAATGACAGCCATTGAAGCCTTCCATAGGGTTTTTCCTATTTTTGGTAGTGGCCAGCATGAGCCTGATTGAATTAGCTGAGAATAAGTGTTAGGCATTGTGAAGGATATGTTAAATTTCTGTAAGGTGGCTGCCCAAAGCTCTCTGCTGAAGGGACAATGTAGTAGGATATGATCACTGGTTTCCTCTTGCTGCCCACAAAATTTGCAAAGTGAGTCGATTATCATTTGTCCCCTTTTAGCTAACTCATCACACGTTAGTATTTTTCCGTGAGTTTCTGTCCACAGAAATTGTTTGACTCTGTTTGTGGTATGTAGGGACCATATTAATCTCGCTGGATGTTGTTCCATGGCCTCGGTTTTGGTTAGAAGACTATAGCATGAGGAGATTGTAAAGGAACCCGAGGAGGTCAAGGTCCATATGATTTCATCCTCTCCCGTTCTAGGGATATATTTAGAGTCTAAGAGTGCTTTTAGGGAGGCTGCCTCTTGGTTTTGACTGGGGGATAATCTACTTAAATTTAGGTTCCAATTTCTTTCCTCTTGTTGGTATATTTGGTGGACTGTAGCTTGTTTGTCTAGTGCCATAAGGTAGAGGTTGGGATATTGGTTTCTAAGTGAGTGATTCCCTATGCAGCAGTCATCCCAAAATTTAACCAAGCTTCCGTTCCTCACATGTAATCTTAAGTATTATTCTATTATAGGTTTCCTCTTTATGATTGCTTTCCATATACTCGAGCAGCGCATGCTAGTGGCTGTTTTTGGAAGCCAACTATGGGGTGAAATTCCATATTTAGCTTCAATTAGTCTTCTCCATAGAGCTTCTTTCTCATTTGCATATCTCCATATCCACTTTGTGAGCATTGCTGAGTTCACTTCATGGAGTTTTCGTATGCCTAGGCCACCATTCTCTTTGGGTTCACAAACTTGCTTCCAGTTGACTAGAGGATATTTGAATTTATCGGTTGTGCAACACCATAAAAATTTTCTTTGGAGTCCTAATCTATTCGATATGGCTTTTGGGCATGGAAGTAAAGATAGAAGGTAGTTAGGGATTCTAGCTAGAGTGGACTTGATTAATACTACTCTACCTGCCTGGGAAAGTTGTTGGCCCTTCCAAGAATCCAATCTATTTTGACATTTTTCTACAATTGGGTGCCATAGGTGTTTGGTTGTTCTTCCCGTGTAGATTGGGAATCCTAAGTAGGAGAATGGGGTCGATATAGGGCTACAACCTAGGATATGGAGCATTACTTGCTGGTCTATCTCTTCATAATTTAAGCTAAGCAAGCCTGATTTTTCCCAGTTAATGTTGTCCCGAGATGGCTTCAAATAACTGAAGTAGTGCTTTAATAGCAATGGTCTGGCTTTGTTCTTCTTTGCTTAAGATAATGGTATCATCTGCAAATTGCAGTATGGGTATTTGAATGTGGTTTACCATAAAACCCGTGATCCATCCTTGCTCTTGACTCTTATGAATTAGAGTGTTTAAGGCTTCTCCCACTATTAAGAACAACAAAGGAGAGAGGATCTCCTTGCCTTAATCCTCTCTGACTTTGAAAGAAGCCATTTGTTGTGCCATTGATTAATAAGGAGAATTTGGCTGATGATATGCAGCTAGAGATCCAATTCCTTCACCTACTTGGGAAACCCATTTGGGTCATTAGCCTTTCTAAAATTTTCCAGTTTACTTTATCAAATGCCTTTTCAAAGTCTAATTTCAGCAATACTCCTTTTGAGCCTTTTTTCTTATATAAATGAACCAGCTCGTGCACTACCAGGGCCGAGTCTAGAATTTGTCTTCCTTTAAGAAATGCTGACTGGTTACCACTGATGACCTCAGGTAGAGCTGATCTGAGTCTGTTGGATAAAACTTTGGCTATCAACTTATAGTGGCTTGAAATTAGGCTAATGGGTCTAAATTGAGATGGTTCATTTGCACCCTCTTTTTTGGGGATAAGCGCAATGAAGGTTGAACCCATGCTCTGTGCCGTAATCCCTCTATTATAGAATTCATTGAACATTTGGTGCACATCAGTTTGAATGAAGTCCCAACATTCCTTGTAGAAGCTTGATGTGAACCCGTCAGGACCTGGTGCTTTATCTGTTGGGAGGGAGTTTACCACTGCTTCTATTTCTTCTAAGGAAAAGGGTCTTTCAATATTTGTGGCTGTTATAGGTTTAATTCTTTTGAGTTGTAGGCTGCTTGGGAATGGCCTGTTTGCTGCTTCTTCTTTGTATAGGGTGGAATAGAATCTAACTAATTCTTCTTGTATTTCCTTCTTATCCTCTGTTGGTATGCCATTAATCTTTAGGGTGGAGATCTTGTTTCTTCGTTTGTGGGCTGAAGCTATAGCATGAAAGAATTTTGTGTTACCATCTCCTTCTTTGAGCCACTTGTACCTTGCTCTTTGTTTCCAAAATAACCTTTCTTGGGTCACTATTTTTTCATATTCATCTTTAAGAACATCTCTCTCTAGTTGCTCAGTAGGAGTCAAACTGCCATTTAGTTCTTCAATCTGGTCATAGTTTTGGATGTTTTGGAGCAACAAGGTTTTCTTCTTCTCGTAGTCAAATTTGTTTTGGCTCACCCATTCTTTGATTTTGACTTTTAGCATCTTTAACTTCTGACTAAACTTGAAACAGGCTGTTCCAAAGACTTATTTCTTGCCACCATGTTTTAAGTTTGTTTTTGAAGTCTTTTTTCAGAAACCAGCCATCTTCAAATCTAAAGGGGGGTGGCCCCCAGGTTTTCGGGAAGGTTTCTAGGATTATGGGGGCATGGTCAGAAGTGGGCCTAGGGAGAACACGTCCCATGGTGTTATTGTGAAGATCTAACCATTCTTGGTTTACTAGGAATCTATCTAATTTGGCTAATATTGGTTGGGATCTACCATTTGTCCATGTGAATTCTGCTCCTCCTAGTGTAGGTTCTATAAGTGAAAGGTCATTTATGAATTCCTCAAACATTCTCATGGTGGGAGAGATTCTACTACTGCCATTGTTTTTTTCAGCTGCTCTTCTAATTGTGTTGAAGTCCCCTCCTATTACCCATGGTAGAGGCCAGAGGTTGATTATGGCAGAGAGTTCTGTCCAAAAGGCTTGTCTTTGGGAGTTGTCTGTCGGACCATAAACTGATAAAATTGCCCAAGGGAGATTGTCTTTTCTTGATCTGAATTGTGCTGCTAGACAATGTTCACCTTCTTCTGTACATAAGAGTTCATATTCTCTTTCATCCCATAAAATTGCCATACCTCCTGAAAATCCATAGGCCGGTTGTTCAATCCACTTTGGGTTGCGAAGGTACCATATATCTTTTGCTATTCGTGGTTCTAATGAACGGAGCTTTGTTTCTTGTAGAAGTGCTATTTTGATCTTGTACTTTTTTAATGTCTCTTTGACTGTAGCTCTCTTATTGCTGGAACCCAGACCTCCTACATTCCACGACAGTATACTCATATCTGATCATTATTGCTCTCGGCCATGTTCTCTAGAACTTGATTTTCATCTTTCTTTTTGTTCCGAATTGCAATAATGTCTTCAATCGAGATGTTGAGAATCGTACTGTATTCATACAATTTTTGTAATACTGCCTTTTCAACTTGCTTATCTATATCGCATTTCTTGCTAGGTCCGGTTTTTCGACGCGCATATTTGAACTTGTAGAATCTGGTTTTTTTGGCGATGTGATCCTGCACAGAGAGGAGTTCTGTTAGACAACGAGGGAGTATTATCTGGTTGCGAGGCGTACCTGGTCGTTGTGCAATGTAAAGAGGAAGACAAGCCAGGGGTAATTGCTTCATGAGTTATGCTGGCTTCAGGCTGGTTAAGTGGGTCGCTTCCTGTAGGTGGTTCAATTTCTGAGGGGTTCGAGTCAATTGCTTCTTGGGCTGGTTCAGGGTCTGTTTCACTTAATTGCTTTTCATTGCATGCCAGCTGGAAACAGCTGTCTAGTGAAGCTTTTACGGGAGAGTCCGTCATTAAGTACAGAGTTTCCTTATTTAGCCCAGCACGTAAGGCTGGCTCTTCATTATCTAGCGGTCTCTGGTTTTCGATCGTTTCTCGACCTTCCTCGGGAAAGCTGTCTCCTTCTCCGACGATGTCAAGGCTTTCGATCTGTCCAAGGGAATTTTCCGGCCTGTCGTCCTCCATACTTGTTTTTGCTTCTTTTTCATCTTTGTTTTCCCTTTCCTTTTTGGTTGTTTTTTTCTGATTTCGTTGATTGTGGCCAGGTATAGATGTTCGCCGACTGATATTGGAAGTTCTAACTCTCCAACGAAAGATTTGAATGTTTTCACTTGGACTTTGGCGAGATCTAGCCTGTTTCCTTCCAGCGAGTGTTTATCTATCTGAAGAACTGTTCCTGCTTGACCAGCTAATGCTCGAAGAATCCCTTCTGTCCATAAGTGTGCCGGAACACCTCGAATTGAGATCCACTTTTCCTGTTCAGGGGCTCCTACGGTTGGACTCCATTCTGCTATGGATTGAAAGATGTGTCCTTCTAAGATTTCTCGCAAGAGAATGATTCGTCTTACTTCCTCCTTTGACTCTAGCTGCACTAGCCATTGATGTCGATTCATTTTACGCACGATTGGCCACTGCGCTAACATCCAGGAGGATTTGATGCATTCTTGTAATTTAGACTGATTCCAAAGCTTCTGTGTTGTCGCAACCAGACATTTCTCCAGTTGCTTGCAGTAAGGTACGGTGTAATTTGGATCGACCAGCAGATAAGGAGTTCTGTTTCGGGATTCTATAGATATGGATGGCAGAGAGGGCTCTCGAAGTGGCGCAGTCAGAATCTCTTTGTATGTTGGTATTCTTCGGGTGGTTGTCGCATTTCTTTGCTGATTGTTGGAGTTTTCGATTTGTGTATTTATCTCTTTAAGCTTCTCCAGTAGCCAGGACCAGCCCGTTTCTCCTTTGAAAGCTTTCTGGATCTCAATTATTCCAACCGTTGTAGCGTTGCGTTTTTTTGCAAGACGAAGCAAAAGATTTCCTCCTTCCAGATATGTTCCGACATGAAATTTCCCGTTGCAAAGCACTTGGAGGCGTCTAGAGGATGAAGAAATGGCCGTTTGTATTCCTTCAGAGACTTCTTTCAATTCCCTCGTTAAGATTCGAACGAAATACTTTCTTTCTGGCTTCTTGCTAGAAATTTTTGCTGCGATCCCCGTGCTTAGAGAAACATTGTCGATGTATATTTTATTTTCTCCTTCGATTGCCGAATGCGATATTTGTAGATGCTTGGGAACATGTGCGATTGGAGTTTGCTGCCATGGCTTCTGTTGCTGAATATTCAGCGGGTCGCTAGTTCCTTGTTTTTCAGCCATGACAAAATGGCTCATTTAGCGAAGGATATTGGGTGCAACAGACCAGTTGACACACTGATTGAGGTTGGTGATGGATTTTTGGATGGGGCTAGGCTCTTGCTGAGTGATACGATGATGTATAAGTGGCTAGTTGGTCAACTGATTGATGCCCAAATTAGAAATCGATTACTGTGGGAGCGGTTATCTTCTTTTTGAAAATCCCCACAATGCATATTTTGGAGCTTCTTATAGGGTTCCTTAATACTTGAGGGGTCTCCAACCTCCAAGAAAAGGACTTCTGTTTAACCACATATGGTGTATACATCAAGGGATATGCAGAAGCAATCTATGTAGCTATGGCTTGTACTGGTAGCATGTATGTAATGAAGAGGGTTATCATGCTTGTGGATCACAAGGGCCACAACTAAACGGCAATTTTTATTGCCAACAATCCAATATTTCAGAGAGCTTGATAAGTTGAAGGAGATTGGTCACTTCAATCAGGAAGTTGTAGTAAATGGAAAGTTCTTGCTGTAAGTTGACAATCGATCAAGTTGTTTCATGCCATGTGATGAGAGTTTTCTAGCCTCAATGCCTAAGTAGGCCTTGTTAGCGTGTATGCTCTAGCTTGAGGGGGTGCTAAAGAATCCAATGATTTTCATGTCACATATTTTTTATCTTGTGTGATTATGTTAGTAGGACCTTATGATGTAATCTTGATGTTATTATGAATTTTTGTCCAGTGATTTTCATCCCACATATTTTATATCTAGTTTGATCATGTTCGCAGGCTTTTTGATGTAATCTTGATGTTGTTCTGGTATTGTTTCTGTTATTTTAGTAGCATATGCTCATTTTGGATTTTGAAATAATATTGTACTAGATGCACTTTTTACGTGAGTTATTAAAAAGGGTTGTTGGTCAGATTGACCCAGCTCTTGCTTCTCTCACTCCCTCTTTGCAAGATTCATATTTCTATTATTATGATACCAGGAGGTGATCAGAACTAGTTATTTTGAAGATTTATCTTGACTTCAAGGTGAAGGATCTGCTTGTTTTGGGTGACTTTTTCTCTCTTGTTACTAGGACATTAAAAAAAGAAAAAGCTTTTGTTAACACATGGTTTATATGCAAAGTGGAATCACATATTGCAAAAGATAAATGGAGCCTGTTGAAAACATTTCTCTTGAATAGTTTGAATAATTGTCTTTTGCGTATGAGTTGTATCTCATACTGTTTACAACAGAGGCAGGAGGAAAAAGAGAGTGACAAAATTGTTAATGAGATGCTTGCCTTGTTGCAAAGTTGATGTATATCATCCCCATACTACTAATAATCAAGAGTTAAGGTAACAGAAAGAACACATGCATATCACCAAGTTTTTCCATGCATTGGGCCATAATTGTGAACCATCTGACAGGTTAGCTAGTGCTGATTTTCTAATCCTGATTTCAGCATATATGATGGTCATGAGAGCTGAGAATGCTGTCACGTCCTTATTTGATCTTACATTGAACATGTTGAACCCTTAGTCCTTAATTGCCTCCTCATTTTGCAGAAAAGTGAATGATATCATGCTAGAGGTACTTGAGCTGGATTAGCATTTTTAGGCGGTTGAGGCTATGGTAGATGTGAAAAATAGTGTGTGCCTTGTGGCAAACATGGTTACTACTTTGTAGATTATGATTTTAGTGAAGAAAGAATATGTCATGGTAAAACTTATGCAAAGGATCAATACCTACGTCATCTGCCAACTTCACAATCATAGTTTGGAATGTCATACATTCTGGTGCAGCTTTTACATGCTCAAGTATTCTTGTATTACATGTTTTAATCAGAGAGAAGGGTGAATGGGTTATTGACTCTGCTATAGGTAAGAATAAATTGGTATTGATTATGGCACAAATTTCTCCAACCTCGGCACAACTTAGAGTAAATGGATCATGGACTTTAGCAGAAGTGAGGATAAGTGGATATTTGACTTAAACACCACTATGTCTACCGCTGGTGTTTCTTCTAATTTTTGTTCATTTTGCCCTTTATTTTGGTTCATTTATAAGTTTAGATCATGGTTCTTTGTCTTCTAAATCAGGAGAGGGAGTAGGAGGTGCTTCTTCCTTAATGTTGTTGTCATTTGTTAGTTTCCCCAAGTTTTCTGATAGTCTTTTGTTTCTCAATCAAATTACAAAACAATAAATTGTTTTGTAACATTCTTTTCTTCTTGTATTTCAGGATTTAGGAGGAAGTTTGATGGAGGATGTTAATAAAATGATCTACACTATCTTCATGCTATAATTGGTCATATGGTAATGACATCACATGCAATTGCTTCTTTGCACTGGTCACTTCTCTGACTTGTGCATCCATCACTCATAGATTTGGTTGTTTCCCATGATGTGTTATCCTTTAGTTATTTTATGGGTTTCAGACTTATCAACTTAGCAAGCATCATAGGTCACCTCATTCTAACCTTGTAAACGAAAGGAATGTATTTGATTTAGTTTGTATAGGTTACCTCATTCTGACCTTGTAAACGAAAGGACTGTCTGTATTTGATTTAGTTTGTTCAGATGTTCTGAACCAAATTAGGGTAGGGTTTTTTTAGACCTAATTTTTTTGTTTTATCTTCAACGATTGTTTACATTTAGTTTGGGTCTACTTCAAGAAGAATAAAATAATTTTCTCTTTTTCCTTTTTCTTTTTTTCTTTTTGAGAAACAACACTATTTTATTAGACAAGGTCGAAACCTAGGGAAAGAAGGCAGGAACCAAGAAATACAATGGAGAATTACATTATTAGATTATTACTCCTTGGAGCTTCAGGAACCTACGACGTAATGGATCTGAAATAACCTACCATGACAAAATAAATGATAAACTCTTGCCTTTCAATTCTCCCCCTCAGCTGTAGTATGAATAACTTGGACCATTGCTGACTGAAATTACCTCTTGAATGCTGACTGCATCAGCCAACTGGTGTGTCAGTACAAATATTTGGACTCGCTATATTCCTTCTGTTAAATATAATTTTCTTGGGGCAATTTGGTAGTTTGAGGTGTAGCCTATGGTGTGTAGCTTTCGGATAACATGGGTGCATAGAGCTTAGTGTTAGGGGCTGGTAGAATTTTTATTTTATTCTGGTGTTTATTTATTCCCCTAATAGTCATATTATGTATTCAGACAATTTTGTCACTATATGAATTATTAGTTAAGTGATTAGTAAAGAGGCTAGGGATTGTTTAATCCCGAAGGTGACAGATTGTTGGAGGCAACGTTTGACATTCTCTACATCCCATTTCTCCCCTTTATCTCTTTTCTCTCTTCTTGAATTTCACAATGTATTAGAGTAGAAAGTCCAGATTTGAAAGTAGAAATAAATTTTTTTATTCTCTGAAAAAAATTGGTTAATCAGGTGTAGTCGACAATCTCTACTGCTGCTCAGCCTAAAAGGTAAGGCTTTTTTCTTTTTTCTACTGCCAATATTTTAGGGTATATGGCTTTTATTACTGTGTAAATGTTTTTTACACCCTACAATTGCCTCATGGGAGGTTTTATCTATTGTTTTTAGATCCTTAGATGAATTTGACTAGGTTCACACTTCATTTCAGCTTAGTCTGGTATCCTGGTTGACATTTTTTCTTCCTTGAGATCTGTACCCCTGTTTTTCAACAAGGTGTAAGGGAAAAAACAGAGGACAAGAAAGGTGAAATTTTGGCTCATGCAGTAAATTCACGTGCTGATGTCTTGATAATTGCTGACATCAGTATCAAGTTTGTTGGTTTTTTGGTTTTTTTTACTAATTGTTTCAGTCTGCACTATTTTGGATAAGAAAAGGCATAACTTTTTACATTGTTTTTTACCATATTTGTTTTGTGACCCTCTTTTCCAAACGCAATATTTTTTGACAGCTTGTAAACTTTGTTGTTGTTGGTTGAGTGTTTGGACTCGTTGGAAGGTGTTTGAATTTGATGTTTGTGGGATCTATTCTAATTTAATATCATGAAATATTCTAATAAGGGAGATGTCATTTACTCAACTAATGAAGTAATTCTTGTCGAAGGAAAAGACACTATCCAGATTAATTTGGATGAGTTAGTTGGATTAAACTATTTGAGTGGTCTAAATTGGTTTGAGTGTACCTGAAGGCATAGAGGAGGTTGAAGTGTAGTAGCGATGAGCTTCCAGCTAAACCATTGATGAATGGGAGGTGAAGATGGGCAGGTTATGACCTAGTTTATGAATAGTGTTAGTTTATCTATTAAAAATCTGATAATGAACTGTGAGACATCAAAGAGTATTTGGATTACTTTGACCCGCTTATATGATCAAGAGGGTAACTTGTTAAAGGTATATGATTTGTACACCAAATTCTAAAATTTCAAGCATGGAAATCGGTCTATGGTCAATGATTATGGATTACTCAATGAACTAGACATTATTTATACTTCTACCTCAGGCAAAAAGTAGTTTTTTCTTTTTTTTGTGGAAATTGATTTTGTATTGCTTAAGAAAAGGAGACTACAAGATTTAAGTACATAATTTGATCATCCTTTTAAATTTACTGTTACATCAACGTGGATGAAGTACTTCTAAAGAGGGGATAGATACTCCTTTGGCCAGAGAGTCTATTACCGAGTTAGCAGATCTCGACACAATCCATTCCATTGCGTCATCTATTAGGGACCAAATTTCTTTGATTTTTTCTTGCAGTCTCCATGGGGCAGTAGCAGCATTGCTGCACCATTTTATAGCGTTTGCCGAATCCCCTTCCACCTGCACCAGCCATGTGAAGTACTGTTTGTAGAATTTCATCTACGTTTGTCATCGTGGAATCAGCTATGCCGATAGGGACTCTGTACGACAACAAGGTGTTGTCGAGGTGGTCTCTGAAGATACCACAATACCGAGGGCTCTGGGTTTCCCATCGAGGACCCATCAATGTTTAGCTTTATCTTAAGCTGGTCTCGGGGTTTCCACTGCTGTAGCAAAGGGTTTGGAGCTTGGTTTAATTGGAGTGCGATCTCCTTCCAGTCCCTCATCAGCTGTTTGCCTCCAATAAGTAGTTGAGAGCCTAGATTCAACAATTAGGGGTTGCGAAGTTCTTGGATGGCCTCGGTTCTTTGGTGCTGTTTGAGCCCAAATCTTAGTAGATGATGATATTCCCAATATCTAAGACTTTCATCCGCGTCCTCCGAGCAGAGGTTACAGTTCCACAAAATGGCAACAAAGATGACAGAAATAATTAGGCTCAGTTATGCCTATGTAGATTTGTAGCAACTCTACTTGACACTCCTAGAGGTCGAGGAGGTAATTGTTGAGGACGAGGCTGTGACACTATTGGTAGTAGTAAAGGTTGAGAAGATTGTTTGTTGTGGTTGCACTAACAATATGTCTGATAAATGGTAGGAGAAATTTGGAAAGCCAACATGGGCCAATTTGGTTATTTTGGAGAATTTCAACAATTCAACAAATTAGGGCTTTTGTTCAGGTGGCGCTTGATGAGTTACAATAGCTGGTTAAGCGTACGACTCAATTTAGCGCATCCACTCAGGCTATTTCTACTCGGCCTATAGAGTCTATCTTATCAGCCACCACTACCACCTCTAACCAAAGTGTGTCACACTATCGTGACTACTTGGACATCTCGGTTAATTGATTTTGGAGCTTCACTACGTACGTGAGGGGCCTTTTCTATTTTTTGAGTCTTGTCTCCTTTGCACCATTCCATCATGTAACTCTCGTGATGTGTCTTTGTCTCTTGTATAGGGGGTTGGGAGTATCAGATGCACACCCACGTTGCTTATAAAGTAACAATGACCAAACAAGTGGCAGCATGTTGCAAACCTTTTTGCTAAAATGCTATTGACCTATTTAAATGCCACCTCTAAGTTTACTCTCCACCACAAGCCCCTCCTAAACAAAACTAAGTCCTTAGTAATTCAATGCATGTAACTCAAAGGCAGCATATTTATGCCATGTCTTCTTTTCAAAGAAGAAAATTTTCTAGTTGCCTTGTATTTTCGTAAAAAGTTTGTCATATGCTTGTGCTCCTCTCGGTAACATGCTGCTTATGTGCTGTTTACCTACTATTTGGCCTTTGAATGTTCTAAATTGCGATATTTTTTTTTTATTGAAAGTTCTAGCTTTTTTTTTTTGTGATAAAAAAATTCGTATCTCTTTGAAGTATTTTATTTATATAAAAAGCTGAGCATCCTATATATTCGACTAGAAAACTATACTCAACAAAGACAAAAAAGCAACAATTAAGGAGAGATTATGAAAGGTCAAATTTTTGGTAGATGTTTGGGAGGAATAGAATGAGACTCGTTCAAAGAAACATAATCAATGTTTTGTATTTTTTGGAGAAATGATCATAGCAGTGATATCCTTTTTGAGTTTGTGGATAAACCATGAAATACATTTTTAGAATGATGCTTACTTAACAGGCACAACATATTTTAGAAAAAAAAATGTACAATGATGATATCAACACAGAAATTGATAGTAACACGATGTGTTGCAGAGTTGAGATGTGAGATCTTAAGATTTATGGTTTTGGATGGTCTGAATCCAAGATAAGGTGTCAAGAATGACCTACTGTTCAAACAACCAGTTGTTTGTTGTCTTCCAGCGAGGTCCTTTTAGCATGGACCATTCAAACTTGTAACTACGTGCGAGTCAGCCACCGAGAGTTTCAAAGAGATACCCTTTTCAAGGCAGGAAAAGATGTATACCTGAACATAATTGCCATGGACAGAGAAAAGTGAGTCTTTGAATTTGATTAGTAGCAAATTTGAACTAGGTCCTTCAAGGTAGTGGCATGCTTAACAATGGCTGGATAATGACTTTACGAACTTTTAGAAAGTGTCCATTGCTTTGACCCACGAGAGATTGAGAGAAGGAAGAGAGATCACCAAAGAGAGTATTGCACACTTTATGTAGTAGTGAGTTAGTGGATTTGGTCAACCCCAAGGCTTTCTTATTAATGTAAGTCATGTCTTATTAGTAATGGACTGAAGTAAAATGACAACTACGTGTATCCAACAACACTATTTTTTTCAAGTTCAAACATTATGTTGTTGTGAGTCAATATAGGGGATTCTTTGGAAATATGTTCTTGCTGCAGTCCCAAGGTACATATGGCTTGAAAGAAAATCTTGAACTTTTGAAAGAAAAGCACATTCTGTGGGAAGTGTTATAGAAAAGGTCATCCACAACTTATTACTATGGTCTGTCAATCTCACCACAATGGCACCCATACCCTGCATAAAAATCAGGCTACATTGGGAAAAAGTTATTAAATGGAATGTTCTAGAAGAACAAAGCTATTGAAGAGTGGAAACCTCCCTAGGAAGGATGTGTAAAACTGAATTTTGATTGATCCTTGAACGGCAATTTGGGACCAGGGGGTATTGGAGGTGTCTTTAGGGACAACATTGGCCAATTCGTACTAAGCTATTCGGGCCCAAATGGTCATTGCTCCTCGAACCAAGCAGAAAATTGAGGTTTGTTCACTAGACTCAAGCTATACACAGCTGCAATGCCATCCCTTGATTGTTGAAGGCGATTCAGCCTTAACCATAGGGTGGGCATGTTCTGAGCTGCGCCAACCATGGAGTCGAAAATAGTATTATGAAGAAATAGCGTATCTAACAAAAGAGTAGCTTATAGTGTGTCCAACAGTCCCAAGATCGACCAATTCTCTGGCTGATAAGCTAGCCAAAGATGGTAGTTCCAAAAGTGAGTTGACATGGGTCCTTCAATAGCATATAAGGTATGAAATGAACTAAATCTTTATCAACACAAAGAAGTCATGTATGACTATGATTGTAATTCATTTGTACCAACTTCGTATCATATATTACTGAATTCATTTTAAGGTAACAAGAAGAGGTGAACACCCCTACAATCGTCTTGGAAGATGTAGCTAATTGTCTCGGGTGCGACTTAGGGGAGTTCTTGATGGCCCATCTCGGACTTCCCCTATTTGAATGAAGAATTACCAAGAGGCTCTGGGACTTGGTCTTAGGGAGGCCGTGCGGAAGACTATTTACTTGGAAAGGTAGGCACTTATCAAATGCAGCAGGGTAGTCCTACTTAAATCCTGCTTAATGGGCCTCCCCACCTTTTTGCCTAATGGGCCTCCTCACCTTTTTTTGCTTAATGGGCCTCTTCACCTTTTTGCTTAATGGGCCTCCCCACCTTTTTGCTTAATGGGCCTCCCCACCTTTCTGCTTAATGGGGCTTCCCCACCTTTTTGTGGAGAGGTGCATGTGAAGACTTCAAGTTTCATTTAATTAGATGGGAGGAGGTATACAAATATAAATGTGAAGGGGGACTTGGATTCAGAAGCATCTGAGAATTCAACAGGGCGCTACTTCTAAAATGGTGCTGGCGGGTTTTTGAAGACAACAGAAGCCTGGTAAGGCTGAAACTGAACGCTAATGAAGAAGATTGGATCCTAGGGAGACACTCGACTAGACATCTATCACCAATATGGAGGAACCACCACAAGCTATTCTACGCATTTGAGCAGGTTGTTAGATTTCTTGCTGGGAGAGGCAACTAGATTGATTTTCAGGACCCATTGTAGATTGGTGAATCCCCCCCCCTGAAATCCTAATACCCAGGTTTTTACTCCTTGGCACGAGAGAGGAAGATTACTATTGCAGAGGTACTTCGAAGCAAGCCAGAATGGAAATAAACTGGAGTCGACTATTTAGGAGGAACTAAGGGATCAAGAAGCAATTGAATTGGCGAAGCTAGATAACATGATCTCTAATGCATACCTTAATATCCGCTATGAGGACAAGATCATATGGATTTCGTCGGTCGAAGGGCATTTCACAGTAAAATCGGCATATCAAGCCATAACAGGCCCTAAGGTGACTGAAGCCCACTAAGCCCATCTACCATGGGCATACAATGGTCCGCCAAAGGCAAAGTTGTTCTGGTGGACTGCCTTGCAAAACAAAGTGCTCACGAGGGAGAACCTAGTACAGGGGGGATGTCGCTCCAAACAATGGTATGCCCAATCTGCAATTCTGTACCAGAGTTGATTGATCATGTAACCCTACACTGCGTGTTCACGTGGAAGATATGGACGACCATTCTAGAGATGTTCGAAGTGGAGCTTTGTATGTCGCGTACCATTTATGAATTGTTAGCTCAATGAAGAGAAATATTAAGTGGTGCCAAAGGGAAGATGATGGTAGAAGCTTGTGCCACTAATCATATGGAGCATATGGGAGGAGCGCAATTGAAAGGTGTTTCCGAGCAAACACCTGAGTGGAGGCATTTGCTGAAGAGCATTATCACCAGGGTGGTGGCGTGGCTATGTACGAGAAGGGAATTTGCGGATACCAATGGCTGTCAGCTACGACAAAACTAGGTGAGAATTGCAAACCTTGCTATACTAGGGAGGTTCTAAACCAACCTCATGGACTGCTCCGTCGATAGGAAGGATTAAACTTAAGACGGATGGGTCCTCGAAATCCCGACGTGCAGGAATTGGAGGTCTCTTTTGGGACCATAACAACAACACCTTGTTGGCATTTTGTGGTCCGATCGGGATAGCGGATTCCACCGAAGCTGAGGACATAGCAATATTGCAAAGAATGCGACTATTTAAAAGCCATCTCTCGGGGATCTTAGAAGTAGAAGGGGACTCCCAGAACGTCGTCTATTGGTGTAGACGATGCAAAGATCTACCATGGAGATTCCTGCTAAAACTAAGAGAGATTTGGGAGCTAGGCACATTGGTCGTCAGTTGAAAAAGTATTCCCAGATCGACAAATCACAATGCCGATAAGTTGGGTATAGAGGGAGTTTTTCAACTACCCTTATTTTGAGGAATTCCATATGTAATCTTCATGGAAGTCAATCATATGATGTAATCATCTATCTTTCAGAAGTACTTAAACATCACTTTCTTAAAAAAAAAGGAAAAAATTGGAAAGGAGAGAAGTATAGGAAATAGTAAATTAGGTTGCTGTTGTATGTTGTATTTTGGTTTGTTTTGAGAGAAAATGTCTCTAATCCTATATTATCAATAACTTAAAATGAGCTTACTCTACAATAGATTTATTCACACATGTTTTAGTTTTAAAATGAATACACTGCCAAAATACCTCTAGTTAAATTCGTCAAGCTCTAAACAATAATGCCAAATCATAATCTATGCTGTTAAAGATTAAGCCTTTTTCCATCTCAAATGACTAGCCATTGAACAGACTGTTCAAACAGGTAAACTATTTATATTTTTGAATGCTTTTCATTATGGACTCCCCTCTTGAAGCTTCTCCTTACGTCAAAGTTTACAAATAAAGGATTCTACATGCTCACAAACTTTGTTGGAGTAGACCATAATTTAATCTTACCTTAAGGAGTTGGCAATCTCCCAATGGAGTTCATAACTGGACCTAATCTTTTGGAGCCCACAGTACAAATAAATTGGGGAGTACAAACTGGGGCCTTGTCAGCAAATTTAACAGTTTCTAATACCTTGTTGAAGATGGAGTGTAATTTCATTTTCAAATAACTTATCATTATGATGCCTACCTTTCATTAAGGGACTCCCGTCTCAAAGCTTCTCCTTACGTCAAAGTTTACAGATAATGGATTCGACGTGACCACAAATTCTGATGGAGTAGACCATAATTTGTTCTTACTTATGGTACTAGCAATCTCCCAATGGAGTTTACATCTGGACGTAATCTTTTGGGGCCCACAATATAAATAAATTAGGGAGCACAAATTGGGGCCATGGCCACAAATTTAACCATCTCTAATACCTTATTGAAATGGAGTGCAATTCCATTATGAAAAAACTATCCATTATGAAGTGTATTGCTCAACTTTATTTCACAATCAAATTTTATGATTTTCAATGAATACAACCCTTGTATTCTATGCTGTAATGTGCTGTGATTTAGCTAACTAATTATTTGAAGTGTTCACCACCTAAAAGAAAAACAAAAAAAAAAGAAAAAGGCAATATGGATCTTTTCCTTTAATTTTAATCCCAAAACATATTTGGATAATTTGAGTGATAATGATATTTGTAACATTAAGGGACTGCCTATGTTCTTTAATGCTCCCACTCAAGGTGGAGCATGGCTATAAACAGGTTGAGCTTGGATTGCAAATGAAGTTTGAAAACATTGCTTGTCCTGAAAGTGAAACTCTAACTCAATGTGTTGGATCCTTTCATGAGAGGGGATTATTTTGAATGTGCGTCGTTGCTTGAGTCACATTTCAGCTCTATTTAGCTATGAGAGGCTAGGTCGAACTTTGTCGTGATAGATATCACTTGCAAAAGTTCTTGTTTGTGTGTTCCATGGCCCTACTGTCAGCTTCCACATTGGATTTTGTCACAACATTCAGCTTCTTACTCTTTGAACAAGATTATTACTGATGCACCTTTTAGTGGATTTTCAATCCTTCTTGGTCTTTGCATAATCAACAGGAATGTAACTGTCAATAGAAATTCTGCTTCAATATGCGCCAGGTATGGATTCTTTAAATTGATTGGCCACTCCCAAAGCAAATGAAATATTTGGAAGTGTGACATCCATAAAGTTCAGCCATGTATATATAGTCCTATCTCCATAAATAGCCTTCCATTATCAAGAAGCTTCACAATTATATCCTTAAAAATCTTCTGACCTTGCACCTAGCAATTCCATGCTGAGGTAGCATATCTGTAGCATATTTCTGTAGGGACAACATGCCGCTTATGTTTGGCCACCTTGATGCATAAGAGTATGAAGAACACTTTTGTGCACCCTTTATCTTTGACGGTGATTCTGCCTTTGTAATTAGTTGAGGCAGCAAAAAAAGGCCTTCCTCTAGTTGCTCTCAAGACTATCTTTGATGAGGTAATCAACATTGTAAGAAGTTCGTGCATTGCTTGGAGCAAGTTGCCGAGGTCTGCCAATTCCATAGTGGATTGACTAGTTAAAGTGGGTGTACCTATATGGGAGGAGAGGAATAGGAGGGTCTTTTAGAATAAATCAGCTCAATGGAGGGTTATAGTAGCATTAGTGCAAAACAAAATTCTGCAATAGATGGCAGCCCATGGTGGACTTGGGGGATATGATGTCACTTCTGTACGGTCGGCTTGGTCAATTGTGGCAGTTTTCCTGGAGGTTAGAGCTACACATTTTCTACCTTTGACAGTGGATTGGATCCCACCACTGAGGGGAAAATTTTAGGTGAATGAGGACCACTCCTTTGGTAATCCAATATTGATAGGATATGTGGGTGTTTTCACGGATGATTGAGGGGACATCATACTTTCATTTACTGGTCTATTGGGTTTGAACGACTCAACATCAAATGAAGTACATGTGCTGCTGCATGCTCTTAGGTGTTTCCGTGAATACTTTAGTGGGGAATTGATAGTTGAAGGCGATTCTGGGAATGTAATAGGGTGGTGGGACAAACTTCAGCACTCTCGTGGAGATTCCTATACCTATTTGGAGAATTTTTTTAATTATCTTCATCATGTGTTTGTGAATGGTCGTGTATTCCTTGAGCTGCCGTTGTGGCAGACTCCTTAGCTAAAGAAGGGGTACACCTCTCTACATGTGTTGAGGGCGGCTCCACCTTTTGTATCTTGACTTTCATATATTAAATAAAACATAGTATTTTCCTCAAAAAAAAAAAGAGCGATTCTCTGCTTGTTGAGCACAACCCATGTGTAATTTTGAAAATTTATGTTGTACCTTAAGTAACTTCACAATCCAATGTTGGTAACTTGTTTCATCAAGCATCAATAATGATCACACAAGTTAAAAAAGAGCCCAAATTCTTTTGATTGCCTATCTTCTTTAGGTGTTTCTTGATCTTTGTAATAGTAAAATCAATAGTCTATTTATTTTCCAAAAAATATCAATAGTCTATTTAGACCACCGGAATGAACATCATAGAGTGGCTGAACATGAAGCTCTGATTTTGCTTCGGCCATTTTATAATCATTCTGATCTGGCAAGTGTTTTCTGAATCCCCACTTGATCACATGCCTTGGTGGTTGTGGCCACTCTCTCCCTGTGTCTCCCTCTTCTCTCTCTCTCTCTCCCTCTCTTTTTCTCTCCCTCTCTCTATGTCTCCCTGTGTATCTCTCTTTAACTTTATCTTGGTCACTCTCTTGATTTGGAGACTTCGACTTGTGCATACTAAATTATGGTATATAGTTAATTGATGAAACTATTAATCAGCAGTTTTGAGGTTGACTGTCCTTTTGTTTTGGTAGCCTACAGTTGATGGTGTTTCTGTTTTCATTTTTTGTTTTGCACGTGGAACATTTATACCTGCCAATGATGGTGTTTCTGTTTTCTTTCTTTTGTTTGTATGTGGAATATATATACATGTCCTGACAAAAATTGGAAATCTTGCCACTATTCATTGGAATTCAGGTTAACCTTTTGACACATACAAAAGATCAGTTATCCCTATCTCAACAGCCAAATGAGGAACCTTTGGTGGAAAAGTTCTTGAAGCAAGATTTAGAAAGGAAAACAGAAAGAAGTTCAGCTAGAAATAATTTGGAATCAAAAGCTCTGCAAGGATCTACCTTAGTAGCCAGTGCAAGAGAAAAGGTTGGAGGTAGTTCAGCAATGGAAGAGAGGGCTGCTGATTTCTCCATTTCTGAAGCTTTGTCTATCAATGCTACTGAAACTTCTAATAATAGACAAGCAGAAAGAGGTATTTCTTATTTTGTACCAAAAGATACTGATTGTTTGGAAAGTCTTATTGAAAGTCCAGAAATAAACGAGAGGACCACAGGTTTTAGGAGCGGATTAGGATCTGAACCTATTGATGGTGGTGCTCTCTGGGACATATTTCGTAGAGAAGATGCTGTGCACCTGGAAAAATACCTAAAAGAACACCACAGGGAATTCACGCACATACTGGGTCAGCCAGTGGAACAGGTATCTGCAATTGAGTGAGGATAATAGTAGGTGCATTTTATTGTGGCAAACTATTTTATCTTTGCCTTTTTGTTTCACAGGTTGTTCATGCCATTCATGATCACTCATTTTACTTGACTGAGGACCATAAACGAAAGCTCAAGCAGGAGTTTGGTTAGCTTCTTAGGCATTTAAATTTGTTTCATGTCATGATTGTGCTTACTATTTTGGAACTACTGATTTCTTTTTTATTGATTTTTTTTCAACACGTTTTTGAAATTTTTTTGTAGGAGTTGAACCATGGACATTTGTTCAACGACTTGGTGAAGCAGTATTTATCCCTGCTGGATGTCCTCATCAAGTTAGAAATCTGAAGGTCTTTTAGCCAACTGTTAATATATGCTTATCTTTTCTTTTGACTGCTAATATATGCTTATTCTGAAATCATTTAAATGGAATCTGTTTCTTGTGTAAGAGATTATATAATTTCACGAATATTGAATTCCACAGTGAGGCAACTAAAATTCTTATGCTTATTTCCACATAAGCACAATGTTAACATCTTTATAGATTATTGACTACTTGTAGAATTGAAAATAATGTGAAATATACTGTAGATTTAAAATTATTTGAAATACACTGTTAATATTGTATTATATAAACTTTTTATAATTATTAAGTATCTTTTAATACTAATTACTATTAATTGAATAGAACAAGTTTTTTTTGAAATGGCAAATATAATAAATTATTCATATGTATAATAACTGCAATGGAAATTAAAATTACATCTGTTTATATAAATAATTTATATACATTAAAAAGGCAAATAAATTTTTAAGGAAAGGGAAGAAGTTTTAATCATTGTGCTAAAAGCCTTTTATTTGATAATTTATTTCATTTTAATATATTTTGGTGTTAATTTATGCCATTAAATGATTATAAAAATATTATTTAGCTATGATTATAATATGTTTAATTATTTTGAATATAACAAATTAATCATATGTCCAATATCTGTATTGGAAATTAAAATTACATATTTATATAAGTAAATTATATACATTAAATTAAGCACATAAAAGTTTTTAAAAAAATGAAAAAGTAGTATATATGTTTTGTTAGTATAATAAATTTTTTAATTTTAGTTTTATGTTTCCAGTAACAAAATTTTAATAACTTCAAGCATGACATTGTCTTTTTTTTTTTTTTTTTTTTGAGAATAATGCTCTGTTTTTTTTTGCCATTTAATAAAGAATGTTACAATCTCATTTTTACATCAGCTAGCATGTTGCTGTTTCTTTGAAATTATTCAGAAGTACACTCTAGATAGTACTTTATTTATATGATCAAATTAATATAAATAGAGTAAACAACCTATTATAATTTATTTTCATAATTTGTTGACATTACTCCATATTATATGGTTTGACGTAATTAGGGCAGTAAATTTTGTCCTGATGCGATAATCTGAAATGGATCAAAGCCATTTATTTGACCCAATCTGTGGTGAGGGGATTTCAATGGCGGCTGCTCGGTGATGAATGGAATGAAGTGGGGGTGTGAGAGAGCACACCCCTCAGGGTGTCTTGGTGGGAGACAGCTGTGAGAGAGCTTGAGTTGGGTAGTGGCAGAAAGATTGTGCGAGTGGAAGAAGGGTAAATGGTGTCCAATGGATGGTAAGTTTCAACCCGGTGTGGAATATGCTGGGGTGATTGTCGTCTTTGTACCCTGGTTTTGCATTTTGATAAACCCATTGTAGAAGTGGACAAATGGTGGGTTCATTCAGATAGGTGAGGAAGGCTTAAAAATTTCAGTTATCATGGGGGAGGAGATCCTTTCTGAAATCCCTAAGAGAATTCTCATGGAGGAGAAGTGGACAAATGCTGATCATTGGATTCTTGATGTTGGGGGAAGATAAGCGTTTGGTGTCAAGAAGATTGGCAGTGGAGAGTCATGTTTTGTCTTTTTTTTTCTTTCCCATTGATTAGGAAGTTGATAATTAATTGAAGGGATGATTTTATTTGTGCTCATTTGTATGTACCTTCAGAATCACTTGTAGAATTCATTTGGAAGTATTTTTTTCAGGCTCTGAATGTGAGCTTGCTTTACCCTCAAGCATTTGTTGTGATGGAGAAGGGAAGGCTGTGATGAAGGATACCATTCAGTTGGAGTGAGGAAGTTAGACCTGCTTCTGTCAGGTTTGGTGGAACCATGGACTACGCAATTGTGTTGTGGCTAGTGACAGAGGATAATTTGTGACCAGCACTAATTGGGGGAACAAGTGGAGTCTGGCAGGTCACTAAGCCACTTGTATCACTTTTGTGGGGTAATGTATGTCTCTTTTGGCTGAAATCAGGGGTGAACTGTTCCCTCTTCTAAGATATTTGGTTGCCTTGTTCACCTTTCACCAGTGGGGAGATGTATGTCGTGATCTCTTCCTAATAATTTGCTCTCTTACCCTGACAGGCAACAGCTGTTGGCATCTGTATGGAGGATGATCTCCGCCTTATCTTCGTATACTTCGATGGTTTTTTAGGACTTGATGAGGATTTTACAAGAAGCAAAGCAGGATGGACTTTGCAGTGGCTTGTCTTTGGCTCAAGAGATGGCTGCTGGTGTTGGTGGACTTCTTGCTTTTGCTGAAGATTCATTTAATCCACTAATCCAGTGAATGATACATTTAATCCACCAAGCGTGCCCTCACATTTCATTGACCTGGCTATATCTTCCGTTGAAACTTCATATACCAATTTGGCCTTCCATCAACCTACTTGTGATTGTTCCCTTCCACATAAATTATTGAAACAAAGTTAAATGTCTTCACTATCCTTGTCTACTTGCTCAATTGAAGTGATAATTGCCCATCACTTTCCAGATGATGATCATCTTCTCAATATCCAGTTTTATCTCCAGATATTACAGATGCCCTTTCTTGTCTATCATCCCTTTTATCACAACCTTCTTCCCTTTCCTTGACTCCCCGGTGATTGTTGCCCCTTGTAATACCCACATGGAACCTAGAAAATTACCTGATGCAACAGTGAACACAGATGCCCCGACTAGGCATGATAGAGGACGGTCGATACATATCATGACCCAAAGGTGCCTAACTTCGTGATGTTCATTCTTGTACTTGTAATGAGATGTTAGAGGATAATGGAGGAAAATGCTATTTGGAGACCCAAAAAAAAATGATTGTGCTCTGCAGGAGGTTGGATGAATAGACATCAGGAAGTTAACACCCTAAACCATGGAACCGTAGAGGAGTCAACAGTCAACAAAAGAAAACCAATACTAGAGAAGCGTTGTTGGAATATCATGCACAATTACTTGTCTAGGATACCAAGATTAGAGGAGATAATAGAACTGGATATTCCTAGTCCTTTTCTAAGTTCAGAACGGCTAGATGCAGTGTGACCTTGTGTGAAATCTTTATTTTGAGGTTTCAACTGTCTCTCACTATAGAAGATTTTGAAATTGAATTAGTTTTGCATTGCCTCCAGTTTGTGCATTCTAATGTGACGGATTCTTGGGGATGTGGTGGAATTTGTGGTCCATATTTTCATTTTGAGTTTGAATTCATGAATGAAAAGCCAAAAGGCATTGCAGTTTCAAATATTTTTTTTTCATTTTGAGTAGAGGTCAATTCTGGGTGAACTGAGTGATTATGGTTGCTGTCTACAATTAAATTCATTATTGGGGAAGGCCTTAAGGTCACATTTTTACAGAGCCCAAGGTGAAAGATGGGTTGCCGGTTTCAATATGAGAGAACAAATCAGAATATCAATACTGCAATATGCTGATGATGATATAACTTTCAGCGATGGGATGAATGAACAAGGCATAAGCCCTTTTACATCTCTTTGAACAAATGTCTGGCCAGATTATAAATTGGACGAAAAACAGGTTTTCTGGGAATACACTGCAGCACTGAAATTCAAGAGATGATTGCACAATATCTTTCTTGCAAAATGATTAAACTACCAGCTATTTATCTTGGACTACCACTGACTACTGGAAGAATTAACAAGCAGCTATGACAGCCTGTCCTAGAGAGGTGCCAAAGGAGATTAGACACCTGGAAAGGTCAGCTCCTCAGTCAAGCAGGTAGATCTACATTGATGAAAACTACATTGGCAGGGATACCTCTCTCTATTACCATGTCCAGCCAGCATTTAAAAAAAAATAGCACTACACAATTTTTTTGTGGAGTGGTGTGACGGAGTTAGTACTTGCAAGAGAGAAGCTTGCAAGAAGGAGGCGACAGACAGGTCTCATGTGGTCTAGGAGGTGGACGCACAACCTAGGGAGATCGAATATACATGACCGGGTGGGTTATGTAAATTAGTACAAGGGGGGGATACATGTGGGTTAATGCATGTAAATGTGTAAGGGAGCTCACGCATTGGGGCGCTAGCGAGGATGGGTGTCCTGACACAGGTTAAGTTGTCAAATAGTGCGGTCTGCAGACGCACAACGCAAGTGCAAGCGGGGTTGCACACGGAAGGCAATGCGGGTCAACGGGGCATGACACGCACGGCAAGATCGCATGCGAACAGTATAACCGGGCGGAGGCAACGGCTCACGGCGAAGGCATCTGGGGCGACAATGACGGCGGAGGTTAATCTGGGATGGGGGGATTAAACCATGATAATCGGTACGCATGGGCGATCGGCCGGGAGGCTACTGGGCGCATGGGCGACCGGGCGGAGGCAATCCTGGCATACGGGATGCTCCATGGAGGCTAACGGGGCGAATGGGCAATCGGCGGAGGTTAATCGTGGGTTTATGGGGATGAACGGGCGGATAATCGGGGCGCATGGGGCTGATCTACGGAGGCACCAATGACCCACGGGCGACGGGGCTTACGGGGATCGCATGGGAGGCATGCTAACGGATTAACATATGAATGGCGCAGCCAGAGCTGAACGCTTGAAAATAAAAAGGCCATGCAGGCGCTGGAGCCAAAAGCCGCATGGGGTGGGGGGATAAAAGGGCCATGCGGGGCCGAGAGCCGCCGCGAGCACATGGAGAGCGCGGCAGCCCGCAGCAACGGTGGTGGGGCGGGACCGGGACCCACGCGGCGCCGGGTAACGCCGCAAGCAACCAGGGTGCTTGGCGGGCACTAGCTGGCGATGCTGGCGATGGGCGCAGAGGGCCAAATGGGCAAGCATCTTTGGCGAAAAGGGGCAACTCCTCATGCCCCAGCGCATGCAGCGTACCCGGCTCATACACCGAACCTGGACATGGCGGCTGAGACCCAAAGTGAAGAGTCACTTGGTGTGAACGCGGTTTGAGTTTAGGGGCTGGAGGATGTATTTGGGCAAGGGTACATGTATGTGCAAATTACACTCAAGGGCGTGTAATTAAGGAGGGTTTTCATCCTTTGGGGTATAAATAGGGGCGCTCTCCTCCCTCATTTGTAAGTTGGATTTCTCAACGTGAATAGGGATAAAGATTTCCCTCATTGCTCTGCTCTTCTCTCTCTCTTCTTGGCGTGGGCTTGTGAAGGAGTGTGTGATTTTGGGAAGGGGTTGGCTGACTACATAGCGACGGACTGCGGTGTAGGCCAGCGTTGGTGTAATCTCTCTGGCTTTAGTTCTAGACGAGAAAGGCCGGTGTCACAAGTGGGCACCAAAATACTTTCAAATACCCATTGGTCAAATGGGAAAAAGTTTGCAAACTAAAGTAGAGGGAGGTTTGGATATTAATAAAGTTCAACAGATGTAAGCTGCTCTAATTGCCAATGGCTCTGGAGATACATCATAGAGCCACAAACACTGGAGAAATGTTATTGAAGCCAAGTGTGGAAGAGATACTCACAATTGGCTACCTAAAGATCGCTATAATTTCATGTCCAACATATGGGGTGCTATCTTGAAAGAGAAAATAACGTTCAGTAGTTTTCTTAGACATCACCCTAGAAATGGCCAAAAAGCTGGAATGTGGATTGACAATTGGCTCGAAGACCAGCTACTCAAAAATCAATTTCCAAATCTCTATAAACTATGCGGAAACAAGCATGTCCTCATTGCGGAATTAAGATCACAAGGTGGGGTTTGGGATTTCCAATTCAGGAGAAGACTAAAAGATGTAGAAGCAAATGAACTTTTATCTTTCTTACATTTGGTCCAGTCAATATACCTATCGGGAAGAGGAGTAGATGAATATGTTTGGACACCTTGCAGCAGTGGCCTATATTCAGTTTCTTCCTACTATAAATAGATGGACAGTAATAGAACAGAGAACAAAAGCAGAAAGCCTTGTTTGGAGTCTCCCAGCCCCAAATAGTTCATCAATTCTTATGGGCTGCAGCACAATCTAAGATATTAATCTGCACATAATATACAAAGAGGACAATATATTATAAACTCATTATGCAGGCTTTGCAGGAAGAGGAAGATGTTGACCACCTATTAATACACTGCATAATCAGATGGAGAGTTTGAGAAGCATTTATAAAGAAGTTGAGAATACCACTGATTTTCTGAAAGTCTTGTGGGCAACTCTTACAACTCTCTTTAGGCTGGCCACTAGAAAAAATGGGTAGAGAAATGTGGAAAGCTATGATTGCAGGAATACCATGGGAAATATGGCTTGAGAGAAATAGAAGAATCTTTTCAAATAGCAAAAGCTCTTTGGAAGCTATCATTGAGAAAATAACCCAAGATATCATCTTGTGTTGCATTTTCTGTACGCTTCCACCAATCCCAAGCATTCTAATAAGAAAGCACTAGGATAAAGTCACCCGAAGCACAACAAATGGAGGAATGGAGCCCCACCAAATGGCTGGCAGAAGCTTAATTTATGTGGTTCCTCCTTGGGAAATCCAGGCCAGGTTGGCATTGGAGGTACCATAAAAGACCATTAGGTCAGATCATACTTGCTTTTTCACGGCTGGCGGGATTGTACATCGAATGAAGCTGAATCTAAAACAGTATTAGAAGGAGCAAAATTTTACAAACAGTGAGCTCACATACCAGTGCTAATAGAGGGAGACTCAAAGCTAAGGATAAATTGGGCTGCTAGCAAAAATCCCCTTCCGTGGTACTTGAAATCTACTTTTGAGGAACTTCAAAACATTATCACAGATTGGCGTATTGCTTGATCAAATGTATTAAGATCTGTAAATACTGAGGCTAATGTTATGGCTAAAAATGTAACTTCCAGGAGTACACTTGCATTGGGCATAACACTACAACTAAATTGATATCAATATTATTGTAACTTTTAAAAGGCTTTGCATCCTATGTACCGTGTACCATGATTGTAATTTCTTCTGAAATTCAATAAAATTCATTGTTTCTCAAAAAAATATTTGTGAAGTCCCAATTCGCCTCAAGGATCACTTTATAATTCAGAGATTTAACGACTTTATTGCTGCTAACTTTTGTGAAGTTGGACTTTATTTTGCCATTTGGTGGCTGGATGAGTGTTGGGAAAAGTAGTGTCAAATCATTGGCTCATATTGTTTCACTCAAAGTTGTGCTGTTGGAAGGAGATGTCTTGTTTCTCTTGAAAGCATTGGTGAATTATTAGAAGATTTGTTTCCTAAAAAAAAAATTATAAGAAGATTTGAATCATTGCCATGAAGTTCAAACTTTTGGCAGAAAACTTATTGGTGAGTCAAGCTGAAGAAGGCTTACTCCGTTATTCATTTTGGACTCAATGTCCAAGTTGATGCCCGTGGTGTTTTTGTGGATTGTAGACCTCTCTCTGATGAGGAATTTTATGATTGTTGCTCTTTATCATTACATTTGCTAAAGATTATTAATCATGATAGAGTTTCATGGACGCTGTAAGTGCAGTATAAATGATTCAAAGAAGGGCATGGCGATATTTGTTTCTTCAATTCCATTGTTTCTGCTTGTAGACAATGTAATAGACTCATTCTCCTCATGCTTGGTAAGAATTGAGAGCGAAGATTGTTGATGCACTTGTGAGTTTCTTTTCAGAATTGTAGACCACTGAATGCTCTCGCAAGTCATGTTTATTGGGTCTACCTTTTCAGTATGCAACATCGTTCTAATCCATTTTAGGTAATTCTTTCCCCAAAGAAAAAATTCTTGCGGTCACAGGATGCCTCTAGACAACACTAAGTTGTGATTGGTGAGATCTTAGAAAAACTTGTGACTTTATATAGATGGATATTTTGATGGAGGAGTTATACTACAATAGAATTACTCATAGGAGCCTTGGAATGGTGCTTCTATCATCTCTCCTTCTCCTCAAAAGGTGGTTGAACTGATCAAAGCCTTTAGGCACATTCGTCTTATTTGGGACCTTGTAATTTTATCTCGAGTGTAGTTGTTACCAGAATAAAAAGAGTACATCCAACAGTGATTAATGAGGAAAGAAATGAATTTCTCAAATCAAGGCAGTTCTAGACTAAGCCTTGTTGGTGCATGAAGTGGTAGATCTTATCATGAAGAAGGGTGACTCCATGCTAGTCAAGTTTGACTTATAAAAGGCTTTTGATAGAGTACAAAAGGATATTTGGATGCTGTCTTGGAAGAAATGGAATTCAATCAAGGTGGTGAGCTTGGACTCAGTCGTGTGTTGGTTGACGTGGATTTTTGATACTTCCCTAGTTAGAGAGGATCTTATGTAGTGTTTCCCTCTGCCCTCTCTTTTAATCTACCTGGTAGGAGAAGGTCTTACGTGCTTCAAAAAGGCTATTGAGATAGATGACTCTTAACCCTTTTCAGGAGGGTGGCATCTAATTGTGGAGGTGGCCGATCGTGCAATACTCTCCTATGATGGCACTCTGAGCAAGTTATGAAGCTCAAAGTGGATTGGTCTGTTTGAGGTGATGTTAGGTCAGAAAGTGAATCCTTAAAGTCCTTGATATTTGAGTTTAATCTCTCTGCAATTACAACATAGCCAGATAATTTGCTGCACAATGTGCTCCTTTTCTTTTTCTTATTTGGGCCTTCTAGATGCAACAAAACTCTATGAAAGACTCAAACTGAAAAGTATGCTAAGACCAAAAACCATCCTATAACATCTCAAGTATGATAGTGAACAAAGAAGAATCAATTTTGTTGTTTATGGCAAATGTGAAGAATATAATATCATAAATTAGTTAAGTTCATAAAAAATGTTTTCCTATTCCCGCTTACTGAAATATGGAGTTTGCTTAAATTATAAAATCTTTTTAAGAGTACGTTCTTATTTTGAGTTAAAAACAACTGTTCTAATTGGTGCTCGAGTACGAGAACTTGGGCAGTAGCTGAGTGGTACCATGGGAGTTATTGCTGCGCGAGGTCTTGGTTTTGGAACTCCATGGCAGCATTGGAGTTTGTTGAAATTTGTATAAAAGAGTTTGTATTCGCCGTGTCAAAACAAAAATTGGACCTTGTGTATTTGTTTCTTATTTGTAGCTTGAATCTTTGTTTCCAATTTTAAATATGAGTTTTGGTTTCCTATTTGAAATATGAGTCTTTTTGTCCTATTTAAAGTATAAGGTTTTGCTTCTAAGTTGGGAATTATTGGAGATTGTTTTCTATTTTGAATTTTTTTTACAGAAATTAAACTTCATTGAGGTATGTTTAAATTTGAGCCAATGTTTGAAAAGGGTTGAAACAAGGGGACTTCTCAATAGCTCGAGATGCCCTAGCCAGGAGAGGGTTCCCATACCATCTCTTTTATGTCCACTATGTGGGGTACACAAAGACGGATCGACAACCACCTTATCCAGTGTAATTCTCGTGAAAAGTATGGTCATGGTTGTTGACCTTTTTGGTTTCTCATGGGGGATCCCAAGCTTACAGGAATCACTCATTACATACCCACCAAGGCATCTATCAACGGTTGGAAGGAGATTATAGAGATCTTGCATTGCTTTCTTACCATGGTTAGTATAGTAGAAAGGAACAGGAGGGTTTTCTAGAACAAACTTGGCCAATAGAGGGATGTAGCTACAATAGTACAGAATTGGATAATACAATGGTTAGCTACCCAGGGTGAGCTTGGTGGATATGGTGGATCTACTGTACGATTGGCTTGGCCTATAGTTGCCTCATCACTATTGTGTTAGCACCCTCCCCGGCAATGCAGTGGCTCCAGTCTCCTAGTGGGAAAGTTAAAGTGAACATTGATGGATTGTCTCTTGGCAAACGGGATCGGTAGGATATGGAGGAGTCTTTGGAGATGACAGAGGGGAAATCTTTCTTTCATTCACTGGGCCGTTTGGGCAAGATGATTCCACCTGCACTGAAGTATATGCGGTTTTGCATGCCCTTTAGTGTTTTTATGAAAATCATAGTGTGGATAATTGATAGTTGAGGGTGACTGTGGAAATGTCATTGGGTGGTGACAGACCTCAACACCTCCACGACAACTATTTTATATTTGTTAAGAAAATTTAGTTTTAGCTTCATCATGTCTTTTTGAATGGTTGTGTATTTCTAGAGCTGCCAACTTTGTGGCAGACTTCTTATCTAAATAAGGGGTGCAACTTTCTATACGTAGTGAGGGTGACCCTATCTTTTGTACCTTGACTTTCATACTATCGATATAGACAAAGCATTTTCCCCAAAAACGGCCCCTTTCATATTGCTGAAAGTACAAAGTAATTGAATAAACATTGATATTGTTTACACTAAGATGGTGAGTATTCTCTATCTGCTATTTCCTAAAGAGGCAGTGATTTCTCGCCTATAAGTCTAATATCTGGGTTTTGTAAAATCATTGCTCAAAATCAGGCTTCGTTGTTTACTGAGGTTATGTCTTCTGTTATTAGTCTGGTGCTATCCTCTTTTACTTAAGGAAGGCTAGTTCTGGATATTCCATGTGTGTACATGAAATCTCAGATAGGTTATTCTCACAAAAAAAAAAAAATCAAATAGCTTTAACAAACATGGTCAGGTGAAAATCATGTTGAAATTGGACTTTGAAGAAGCTTTTGATATGCTTTTTTGGCAATATTAGATAGTTTGATGGCCCAAATTGGTGTTGGACAAAAATGGAGAGAATGGGTTGCCTTTTTCCTCATTAATGAATGGTAGTCTTCTGGATCTCTCTGAGGCTCTGGAGGACTTCATCAGGGGAATCCAACATCTCCTTTTTCTTTTTAATAATGTTGGTGAAAGCTTGCCACATCTCTTCCCAACAGCATCAGATTATGGATGATTAGCGTATAAATTGTAGAAAAGCGGTGTGTGCATCCTTTGGTTCAATTTGCTAATGACACTATTGTATTTCTTGAAGCTTCTCTACAGCAGGTCAAACACATTAAACCTATACTAAACATTTTTTAGCTCATCTCCGGCCAATGCATTGATTGAGGGAAGACTAAGGTGTATAGATTTATTGTATCTCAAGATGATTAAGTTATAAGTTTAGGGTGCCTAGAGGATAAATTGCTATCTTCAGATTTGGGTTAGCTCTATTTAGTAATAGACACGTCATATCAATAGAATCAATTGAAAAGGTGGAGAAGATATTAGCTGGATGGAAAGGAAAACTTGTATCAATGCCAGGTGCTAAGTCTTTTAAAGTCTTGTTTTCCTGGAATTTCCAGGTATTTCTCTCTTGTAGACTAGCCAAGTGGAATAATCAAACAAATTGAGAAACTTCAGTTGAATTTTCTTTGGCATGGGAAGGAATCACGTGAGCCATTCAATGTGGTGATAAGGACGGATGTACCAAAAAAGGGTTGAAGTGGTGTTTGCACTTTGTACTGTGTTATTAACTGAATGGCTGTCGAGATTTCAGGAATGCAGATCCTTGTTACGGTTGGGTGTAGTTCAAGCTAAAGTTGGCATTTTGGAGGAATGAACTGTTGATTATATCTTATAGGAGTGCATCTCCAATTTGGAAGGGAAGTTTTTAATGCTTGCCAACCTATAATCAATATATATGGGTGGGTATGGGAGTTTGTCAGAAAACAAAATTTGGATTGGTGATTGGGTTGGTGATGAGTGTTAGGATTGTAGATTTCCACAGTTATTTTCTACTGCTTTGAATCAAAATATTTTGGCGGCAGATATATTCATTGGATCATGTATTTATATAGGGAATGAACAAAGGGTTTATTTAGACTATTATTGTGCTTGAATTGCAAGATTTTATGGCTTTTGAATTCTGATCTTTCAAAATTCAGTGCTTCATCAAACATGACAGATTACCTAATTAGGAGCTGAATCGTGAAGGTATTTTCTCTACTAATTCATGCTACCAGGCTATGTTTCAATGTCTTGATAGACATCAAACATCACTTGTTTGAAGTTACCTGGTAAACCAAGTGGAAATTTTTTGGGTTAATCAAGGCTATGGAACTTCCCAATGTTGCTCAGATCTCATCTTTGGATTGCTTTTATGTGGCAACCAGGAGGAAGACATCCAACATGTGCTAGTTCATTGCCCTTTTGCTTGGGTTATGTGCGCCTACTTTTCATCAAAGCTTCAATTTACATCTTTGCAATCCTAGTTCCCTTAACAATCTGATCACCAATTTGCTTGGTCTGTCCATCTTTTGGTCATTTGATGATTTAATTTTGCTATCATGGAATGGAAGAAATCAGAAGGTGTTTATCTAGTAGTTTATCAACTCAGTCGCAAGTTTTGATTTGGATTAGAGCACAAATTATCTCTTCATTGAAATCGTTGAGATGTGTTTCATCAATTGCTGTTGACTATAAAGAGTCCCTCATAGCTTAAAACCAGTCACTGGTGCTCTCCTCTTTTGTATTTAAAGTTGAATGTTGATGAATTTTGTTGAGGTAATCTAGGTTTACCTGGGAATGGAGGTGTTTTACGTGATTTAAGATCTGGTAATGGTCAAGCCAACTTGCATGGAGCTTCTCTTCAACAGCTTCTTGGTAGAAATTTCCATTATTGATGTTTTATTTGACTATTGTCATCTAGTAAATAAAGTTTGATTTTCAGAAAAGAGCTGTTTGAAATCTTTTATTCAGCCTTTTAAATTTTTCACATTAACCTTAAAATTCAGACTGTAGTTTTCTGAAATTGAGATAAGCCAATACGGAAGGGAATGAATTCTGGGAGGCACGAAGGAATGCTGTCTTCTCCATTATTGGGAGGGCAACATGATTCTTTGTCTCATTGCTATCTGTAGATGTATACAATGGAAAAGGAAGCAGGGCCTTATGCCCAGTCACCCTCTGTCAGAAGGGTCAGCAAGGGAGAGGGGCATGCACACATATTTCAAATAATAATTCTCATTGTATCTACCATGTTCATTGTTCATTTTTAAGTGCTACACATTAAAAATAATTATTCTGATAGTATCTAAGATATTCATGGTTTCATTTCTGAAGCTTTTGGTTGTTCTATATGTAGTCATGCATAAAGGTGGCAGTAGACTTTGTATCATCTGAAAACGTCAGTCATTGCTTCCGCTTGACTGAAGAGTTCCGTTTGCTTCCTCATGATCACCATTACAAGGAGGACAAATTAGAGGTACAATCATCTCATGCTCTGTCCCATCATCTCTATGTTTTAGACAGTTGCATTTATATCCATGACATTAGTGTAAATTGACTCCACTAGAAAGTTGTCAAAATACTGATTCAATGAATGACTACAAAAAAGAGAGAAAGTGATTCAGCAAAATAATTTTTATTTTATTCTTTTTTGAAATATGACTAGATTCCTGCCTATTCAGCTCTTCTAGCTGTCAATGAGAAATGAAATTTCATTATGAGAAGAGGGTTTCAGTTTCTATCGAAACATAATACTAAAATGTATGAAAAGCATCAAAACAAAGATAATATTGCTAAAATGGAGGTTGAATAGCCACTTATGTGGTGAATTGTTCATTCATATAAAACTGATGACTGTTCCAGATGCTTGTCTACATGAGTTCATTCCCATTAAAACTCCCCTTTACTTCGAGGAAGGGAGGGAGAAAGGGACGGACAGTCTTTGTAGGGCTTAAGTTGATCTCTAACATGTTTTATTAACTTAAGCCACACAAGTACTAAAATTTTGTGAATGCTCTTTATTGAGGGTTTAATACAATGTAAGAAAAACTCAAAAATATGAGAAAAATCATATTGTTAGACTCTTAGGAACATCTATAACTAACAGAAAATAGGTGCAAATGACCGAATATACTTCTGTTCTTCAATACTACCCTCAAGGGTGCACCTGTCCCAGATAAGAGCAAAGTTGATTTCATGTGTTTAATGCACTCATGAATTACAATATTTGCAATGGAAATGATTGCTTGGTTGTCACACTTAAAATCTTCAGGAAATTGGCTATACAAACCTTAGATTGAGCATTGGGAAGGGAGACATGGCCCATCCGAGACTTTGTAAAGCCATTCTTGTAATTCTTTTATGAATGCCATAAAATCATCACTTTTTCAAAAAAACAAAAAAGGAGGTTAATACTGCAAAGCAAGTAAAAAAAAATTAGAGATGGAAAATAAGCTAAAATTCTCCAATAATTTCTTCCGAGACATACATTTTCTTTCTAGAAGGATCAAACATTTATATCCCTTTTATTCCAAACATTCCCTAGAAATATGCATCAACTGGCCTTAGGAGCAAATTTTACAACAATCAGACTGGTCAATGAACAAAATAAACTACCAAAGATGCTCAGGGGGTAGCTATATAACTAGTGTTGAGATTATCGCAGCTCATAAGAACATGATCACCCAGATCGGGAGGAGGCACCTTGTTAATCAAATAACAGGTTGTATGGATGGCTTGTTCCAAGTGTTTTTGGACACAGGCATCTGGAGCAAAATACTATGGGTTACTTCCAGAAGGTGTTGGTTTTGGTTTAACAATTACACTTTTTTGGGGAGCATAAACAATTTCGGTGCATACTTCCTTTGGAAGCACAAAACGTGGAAAATATCTGATTTGGTAAACTCATGATCATTATTGGTTAGTAAATTTTGAATTGTTGTACCAAATTGAGTTTAAAATATAAAATTCTCAAAACATTAAATACCCAGTTTTCTACTGTAAGGAAATATTCCAATGTGACACAAATGAAATCATCAATGAAAGTTGAAAAAACCCAGCATCCTACGGTTAGGAATCCGTACATAAGAATGAACCAACTAAAAATGGATGTATAGTCTCTCTTCGATTACTAAGAAAAGTGCCTGTGTAGTACTTACCAAGTTAATACATGACCATCTAAAGTACTGGTGCTGGAAAGTGATGGATAATAGGGTCATAATTTCCAATGGAAGGATGCCATAAATTGTTGATTCCATAGAAGTGGAGTATTGGTTGTTTGGTTTGGGTTTAGTGTTTATGGTTTAGGGATGTGGACAATCAGTAACACCATCCAGGTATGGCAGTCCATTGCAGTCATTATCCAAACCAATCCTTCTCTTATTCTGCAGATTTTGAAGGACAAAGTGCATATGGAGAAAATGTCATAGAGCAATTACAGGATTTGGTAACAGTTTTAAAATAAAAGAATTGGGGACATGCAGGACAAAGGTCAAGGAAGTGTTATTGAGGGACATAACTTTCATATACTTGTGGCCTTAGAAACAATCCCTGCCAAACTCTTAGTTGATGAACTCTTAGCAGATATAGATTGATTGGCTTTTGGAAAAAATTGCAGCTGACACCTCTTTGTGCTGAGGTAATTTCTACAGTTGTGTGCATCCATTGGATACAGGTTCTGCTTGGGCCATATCTCTCTCATCGTCAGTGTTTGCTCATGTGGGCTTGCTAGACTTTTCCTAGCCTTTCTCAGATGCATGGTTTGTGTGCACTCAATGAATGCATTTGTTTTTACTAAGATCATGGCGGCTAATACTATATTTATGTCATCTAGTAGAGGACTTACCTCATGGGGCAGTATAAGACATCACTAATGCATTATCTCATGAATGGTTGTCTTTGGCACTCCCTTTAGACTTGAAAGACTTGATTGCACATTTTCTCAATGTATTGGACCTCCAGTGTAATCGAACTTGAGATCTAGAGAACTGGCAATCCTTCTAAGGAAGAGCCAATGAATTAAAGGCCAGATGGGGATTGGTTGAATATCTTGTGGCTTCTTGAAATTGAAAAGAATTACTGATACAAATTATAGATCTTGGGTAATTTGGATCCCCATGCAGATGTAGTTTCACGTATAATCCTCGTATAGATGTGTCAGAACTCGTAATTTGCATTCTAAGATAATCTTTGTTAATCATCTAACTCAATACTTTGATCACTGGAATCTTCTTCTATACAATTAATGTCTCCAGTCAGAATATAAGTTCTTGGCCTTCCACTTCTTTTTAGGGACCTCACGAGTCCTGTCAGGTATTAGTCCATTTGGACCTGAAATATTTTTACACAGCATGAGACTGAATCAGTAATTATTCCTATTCAATTTCTTGGATTTGACTTGGGTATGAGTGGAAGAAACAATTATATCCTAGAAAGCTAGTGAGTTAAGTTTTTGAAGCATGTGTGGATGGAGACAAGGAGCCAGTATACGCTACCCAATTTTGGAAGCAAAGGTTTCAGTTTCTTAAGATAAATAAAACACTTAAATCAGTTGTAAACACATGCACACTCATGCACTTGCAGATGCACACACTCGCGTGCACACTCACATGCACTCTCACATGTGCACACACCCCATGATTGCCCAACCACATAATCTGGTACCTCTACTTAAAATCTGTGGTCCTTATATTTGTCATGGTTTATGATTAGTTTCTCCAGATTAACTATTCTGATCATTAATACTAAGGATATTGTTCTTAAACGTGATTCAAAAAGCAAAATCAAGCAAATAGTTAGCATCTAGGGCACTTATAAGTGGTAATTCTTGGACCTTTATGTTTCAAGATGTAGAAATGCCTGATGTAAATATATGACTTTGAAATAGCAACATCAACCTCGTTACCATGTTGAATTGAACCTGCATTGTAATTAATGTCGAGTGGAGATAAATGACCTGTTTCGGTACTCTATCTATTCCTTTGATGAAACTTCTGTTACAGGTGAAGAAAATGACTGTTTATGCGATAGATCATGCTGTTGGTGTTTTACAAGGAAAACGAATCCTGAGTCCAAGTGAGTGACTCTGGTATAAGTATTAGTATATGTGGGCTTTATTTGTTTTATCCTAAGTTATCTTTCGTCAATTTCAGGTGAAGAAAATGACAGTCCATCTTGTTCCAGAAAACAAACAAAGAAAAATAAAAGCCACTGATCCCATTCCAAAAATGAATACCTGAAGAAAAGACTCAGTCCAATTAAACCTATCGTTGATTTCACATGGTAATCCAAATAAGAATGGATTGGTTTCTCTAGTAACATGTGTTGGTTAGTCTCCTTTTAAGCACTTTAGTAATATTGTTTTTCGCATGCTAATTTGTTGCAGCCTTTTTTGGTCTATTTTTTTATAGTTTTTCTTATGCTTAGTTTGTAATAAATTTATTGCTGAAAATCAGATAAATTGGCAATAATAAGGTAATTTGTGCACTTACAGATTGGACGACATCAGTGAAGACGAGAACCATCAGAGAACCACAGTGAGAATGAATTTAAGAATTTTGATGCAGCGTATGGGAGTGGAAATTTTGATGTTTGCTAGTTCCCTCTCTTCCCATTTTTGTGCTAACTAATCTATGTAAATATATTTTGTTGCCATCCAAGAATGAGCGGACCTTAGGGTGGATGCTGTTGGTATCACTTATGTTTTCTGCAGACAGTGGGGGCTATGATGCAGCGTCTTGTAGTTCATACCAAACAAATATTAAAAGTTTAAACAATACCATCTGTATTGTGCATAATATTGGGGACTTAAGATAGGCGTGGGTGACGGTGAATCGGAGGTAAGATACGGTAGGTGTTAACCCTGTTTGTAAATGCCATTATCCGAGTACTTCCTCTGAGCAACTGCACAATGTTCCTATCAATATATCAATTCCTCGCCACACAAGTGTTTACATAATATTCAAAGTTTCCGTGGCTCTCTGACCGGCCTCTCACAGGCATGGTCATACACACCAAAAGTGAAATCTCTTTGTTGTTATGTTGTTTCTTGTTTCCTCAGAAAATGCCCCTAACTGAAGTCTATTTCCTACCCGTTCAAATAATGTTTGATGTTATTCACTACTTTTAGCTAGGGGTGGTCGTGAGCCGAGCAGGCTTGCGAATAGCTTGGGTTCCACTTGTCTTTTATTCTTCTCGTGCTTTTTAAAGGCAAGCTTGAGCCGAGCTAGCATAGAAATATTCTAAGCCTCTTTTAGTCAAAAAGAGGCTTGTTATGTTTCTTGTTTAAGCCGTTTGTTATTTACAACTCTTTATCCCTCGGAAATCGCCCCTTTTGAAATTTTTTAATCGAAAATGGCAATAAGCTTCCAACTGTCTTCTTTCGTGTTTTTTCTTCCTCCATTGTTCTTCTTTCCTTTTTTCTTGTGTGCTTCCTCCTTTTCTGTATTGATTTCCTACTTCTATGTTCTCCTCTTCTTGTTTTTCTTTCTCCATCAATTTACTTCTTCTCTGTCTCCATTGCTCTTCATCTCTTTTTACATGGATCTCTTTCTTTTGTGTTTTGCATCTGAATTGAACCCGCTTGAGCTCATGCTCGAGTTTGGTAAATTCACTCAAGCTCGTGTTTGAGCTCTTAACTTCTACATTGAGCCGAGCCCGAACATTAATAGTTTCGGGCTTGATTCGGCTCGAATCCACCCCTACTTTTCGCACATCAGGCATTATCTATCTAGCCTCTGCTCTCTTTTGTTGTTTTCTCCATTTCCTTAGTCGTCGTAATTGTCCTTTTTTATTTATTTATTTACACAAGCTTACTTCCACGTACCAGAACGAGTTAAGATTCTTGCACATGAACATTGTCATATTACCTGCTTTCCAAAGCCCAGAAAACCTCATATTTGCTTCCGAACTGTACCCAAGTTATCACAGTTGCACAATCATTCTCTCGTACTCCTTTGTGACTTCCCCTCTACACAATTCCCCCAACAACATACGAACTCTGAACCTCCATGTGCTGTCTTCTGCTATTGGTTTTCTCAATTTCATCATCTCACCCTATTGAGCAGATTGGAAATGACTACGAGCTTCAATGTTCCAGCATGCTTCCTCAGGAGGCTCCATACCTCCAGGATGTCCGCCTACAAGATCTAAGCATGCAGAACCCCTGCTAGGTCCCGTTTCTGGTGCAATGTCACTATACTACAGGTGTTATAACAAAATTAAGGTTTCAACACCTAGGAAACAGGAACAATTTAATTGTAAACAACAAGATGTGGAACACCCTCTGTTTTTTACGAAGCACAGTAAAACTACAGAGGGCTTTGGGCCCAATCAGAAACTCTTATTTTTGATATAAGAAATTATTACAACAGCAAAGAACAAAGAACACTACAAATTTACGCTTCGAAGATAACTCACTTGAAACAACACTAGTAGCAGAGACACCAGTCTCTGAACTGCCCCTTGGTAGTCTCTGAACTCCCCCTTGGTAGTCATGCTTAACTTGCGGCTTTGAAAGTTTCACACTAAAGTCACACTACTGCCACTCTACTCCCACACAATTTCCAATTGTTCATTTAGATGGTCACTTTGCTTCCCTTTTATAGCTTAAGAGAAGCTATAGTGCATAACCCCACAATGAACATGAATTTAGGATCTTACAAACTGTCTCCCTATTTTTTACTAGCATATGTGATCATGATATTGTGTGTCTAAAACAAAACAAGTAGTGGTGTAATTGGAGCCACACTCAACGTGGCCACATCTACTTTTTTTGCTCTACTCTTGGATCCATGATTCTAGCCATTTGACCAAAAAGCTACCAAGCACCTAGACCCAACAACCCTGACCAATAGGATGTTGCCTTCATTTGAATCTCATGTTGTGGGACCCAACGCTACAATCTCAATCAAATTTGTGCATTAAATTCTTTCTAGTCATTGGCATAGCTCTGTCATGCATCCAATCCACCAAATGCCAATCTGATTTTGTAGCGTACTGTATCAGATGATCCCACTGCCTCTATCATCCCTCATCAGCTCTAAATCTTGACACTTTCCAGTCCATTATCTCCTCTTCTCAATCAACCCTTTCCTCATAGTTAAAACAAAAGACTCCCTTAATCCTCCCCAGCCAGTTATCCCAGCATAAGAATATCCTTGGCTGCAACACGAACTGTTACAAAAAATACAAAATCGCAGGAAAAGTAAACCAGTGCGAATCAATAACAAATAAAATGAGACACAAAGAATTACGTGGTTCGGCTAGGGTAGCCTAATCCACGGGCAAGAAGAGACATGAGAGATTTCACTATGCCAGCCAAAAGGGGTACAAACTGTAGAGCTCAGAGATAACTCAGAGACGGCTAGGGTTTCAAAAATCAATCCCTAGGTCTTTAATACAGAGTCTTAAATGAGTAAATTCCCAAAACGCCCAACCCAAGTTAGACGGGTTCAATGATGGGCCTACCGGCCCATATAGATTCAAGGCACAACATAACAATCTCCACCTTGACTTGAATTTCCTCCATAATTGGAACATAGAATAATTATCTTCCTTCTCCACTGCCAAATGGCCTCTTGGGCATACCTCAACCATCAAAGACATTGACTAAGTCCAAGCAATGCTCGAACTTTTTCACTGGCAAAGATTTAGTCAACATACCAGCTGGATTATCTTATGTCCTAATTTTCTTTACCATAACAGTACCTTGTGCAATAGTGTCTCTAATAAAATGAAATCTAACATCAATATGTTTAGTGCGCTCATGATGCATCTGGTACTTCTTCAAATGAATAACACTCTGACTATCACAAAATACAACAGTAACCTCATCATTAGTGCTTAACTCTCTATGTAGACCTTGAAGCCAAATAGCTTCCTTAACCGCTTCTGTTACTACCATATATTCTGCTTCTGTGGTAGATAAGGCAACTACATGTTGTAATGTAGCTTTCCAACTAATAGCACAACTCGCAAGAGTAAATACATAGCCTGTAAATAATCTTCTACGATCTAAATCTTCCGCATAATTAGAATCAACATACCCAACAAATCTAAAATCATTTTTCTTGAATTCTACACAAGTACTGGAAGTACCTCTGAGATATCGAAGAATCCACTTAACTGCTTGCCAATGTTCTCTTCCCGGATTACACATAAACCTGCTAACCACGCTAACAACATGAGAAATATTGGGACGAGTGCATACCATAGCATACATAAGGCAACCAACTGCACTGGTATAAGGAACATGTGACATGTAACCTTTCTCCTTTTCATTTTGATGTGATAACCCTGAAGAGAGTCGAAAATGGGCTGCTAATGGAGTGTTAACTGCTTTAGCATTTTTCATGCTAAATCTTTCGAAGACCTTCTCAATGTATTTCTTCTGTGAAAGATACAACCTCCCACCTTTTCGGTGTCTCTCGATCTCCATGCCCAAAATACGTTTTGCAGCCCTTAAATCTTTTATCTCAAATTCACCTCTCAACTGTGTCTTTCATTGATTAATTTGTTCCATCTCCTTTGCTGCTATCTACATATCATCAACATATAACAAAAAATATACGAAAGAACCATCATCAAGTTTTCTAAAATAGACACAATTATTATACTTGCTTCGAAAATATCCAATTTTTTTTCATAAACGAATCAAATCTATTGTACCATTGTCTAGGAGACTGTTTCAGATCATAAAGAGATTTAGTAAGCAAACAAACATGGTCTTCTTTACCCTCAACAACAAATCCTTCAGGCTGATGCATATAGATTTGTTCTTTTAATTCACCATGCAAAAAGGCTATTTTCACATCAAGTTGCTCTAACTCTAGATCATGCATAGCTACAAAAGCTAACAAGACACAAATAGATGAATGTTTCACAACAGGAGAAAACACATCATTAAAATCAACACCAGGTACCTGATTGTAGCCTTTAGCTACTAAGCGTGCCTTATAGTGTGCATCTTCAACTCCTGGAATGCCTTCTTTCCTTTTAAACACCCATTTATAGCCCACAATTTTCTTTCCCTTTGGTGGTTTGACCAGCTTCCAAGTATGATTCTTGTGTAGAGATTCCACCTCTTCATTCATTGCTACTAACCACCTTTCTGAATTGTCACTCTGAATGGCTTCTTTGTAGGTAGAAGGCTCTGACTCATCTATTGTCTCTGCTACAGAAAGAGCATAAGCCACCAAATCAACAACACTATATCTTTTTGGCTTCTGAATTTCTCTTCACGGTCTATCTCTGGCAACGCTATAATTTTCAGTCTCCACTATAAGTTCTGAGAAACCTCCATCTTCTTCTTTAGTAGTATCTTGAGCCATTTTTTGAGAGCAAACCTGCCCTTTAGAAGCTTTTGAAGAGACTCCTACCTCACAAACTACCTTCGTAGAAGACTCTGGTTCTTCTCTTGTACCAAGAGAAATAGAAGATTCTTTCTTTACATTAAGTAAAGCAGACTCATCAAAAGTAACTTCTCTGCTAATAAAGAACCTCTGTGACTTTGGATCAGAACACCACAATCTGTATCCCTTAACACCAGTAGCATACCCAAGAAATATACATTTCTTTGATCTAGGTTCTAATTTTTCTCCATGCACATGCATATAAGCAGTGCAACCAAAAACTTTCAAATCAGAATAATCAGAAGGAGTACCAGACCATACCTCTTCTGGAGTTTTGCACTCAATTACTGTAGAGGGCGATCGATTCACCAAATAGCAAGCCATACTAGTGGCTTTGGCCCAAAAATCCTTGCCCAAACCTGCATTTGACAACATGCATCGAGCTCTTTCCAAAAGAGTTCTATTCATTCTTTCTGCAACGCCATTCTGCTGTGGTGTGTGATGAACAGTGTGATGTCTCACAATTCCTTCGTCCTTACAGAATTTGTTATATTCTCCACTGTAAAACTCAAGACCATTGTCGGTTCTCAACCTCTTTATCTGTCTCCCTATTTATTTCTCAATCATACACTTCCATTGATTGAAATTAGTGAAAACATCACTCTTTGATTTCAAAAAATAAACCCAAACTTTTCTGAAAACATCATCAATGAAAGTGAGTAAATACCTGGCACAACCTTTAGAAACGACTTGTGCTGGCCCCCAAAGGTGTGAGTGAATATAGTTTAGAGTACCTTTCGTCCTATGAATTCCTGTGCTGAATGCAACCCTCTTCTGTTTGCCGAAAACACAATGTTCACAGAAATCCATCTTTCCTGTACTCTGTTTGGATAAAAGACCTCTTTTACTCAATAGATTCAACCCCCTTTCGCTCATATTGCCCAATCTCATATGCCTTAATTTTGTGGTGTCACTATCTGTCATGGAAGAAGAAGCCACAGCTACAGAACCAGTGACTGTAGAACCATCAAGCACATAAAGAGTTCCAATCTTCTTCCCTTTCATAACTGTAAGGGCACCTCTACTAATCTTCATAACTCCACCTTCAGCGGAGTACTTACACCCAATTGAGTCAAGGGTGCCTAGAGAAATAAGATTTCTCTTGAAATCTGGGACATATCGCACATCTGTTAGTGTTCTCACACACCATCATGCATCTTCAGACGAACAGTTCCTTTCCCAACAGCTTTGCAAACCGAATCATTCGCCATCATAACAACTCTACTATCAACAACATCATAAGTGGTAAACCATTCCCTATAGGAACACATATGATAGGAGCAACCCGAATCAAGAATCCATTCATCACAACCGTTTGTTCTTTGTTCACCAACAACTGATAGAACATTACCATCGGCCTCTGCAATGCTGGCCTCTCCAGGATTTTGGTTTTGTCCATCTCCCTTTTAGTGTTTATGCTTCAATTTGTAACAATCGGCTTTAATATGCCCCACCTTCTTGCAATAATTGCAGGTCAGATTCTTATGTTTTGATTTTGACCTCGATTTATGCTTTCCACCTCCAAACTCTTTTTCTTTCGACCTCCCTCTAGTAAATAGAGCATCTCCCTGGCTACTATTTGTGCTGGATGTCCCAACAAGTTGATTATCAATCATATCTTTTCTCAACAGAGACGTTTTCACATCCTCAATAGAAATTGTCTCTCAGCCATTCAAAACAATCTCCCGAAAATGCTTGTAGGATGGGGGTAATGAACATAATAGTAGCTGGGCCTGGTCCTCATCTTCTAATTTCACATCCATATGTGATAAATCGACTATAATAGAATTAAAGTCACTGAGGTGTTCCTTAATTGACGTACCTTCTGTCATACAAAGAGTATATAGGCGTTCCTTCAATGTCAAACAGTTTGTGAGGGATTTTGTCATATACAATGTCTCCAATCTTAACCAGAGACCAACAACAGTCGTCTCTATCAAAACCTCCTTCAAAACTGTATCTGTCACACATAACTGGATCACAGTTAGAGCCTTCTCATCCAATTGCTCCCAATCTGTCTCACTCATACTTGCCGACTTCTTCTCCTTCCCTTTCAATGCAGGTTTTAGGTCGTTCTGGGTCAGAACTGCAAGCATTCGAACTTGCCATAACCGGAAACTCATATTTCCGTCGAACTTGTCGATATTGAACTTTGTGATCATCATCTTCGAACCAAAAATAAAACTTTTCCAAATCTGCAACTTCGCAACCTTGTTTTGATACCAATTTGTTACGAAAAATGTGGAAAGGCAGAAAAAGTAAACTGGTGTGAATCAATAATAAATAAAATGAGACACAAAGAATTACGTGGTTCGGCTAGGGTAGCCTAATCCACGGGCAAGAAGAGACAGGAGAGATTTTACTATGCCAGCCAAAAGGGGTACAAACTGTAGAGCTCCGAGATAGCTCAGTGACGGCTAGGGTTTCAAAGATCAATCCCTAGGTCCTTTATACAGAGTCTTAAATGAGTAAATTCCCAAAATGCCCAACCCAAGACGGGTTCAATTATGGGCCTACCAGCCCATATAGATTCAAGGCACAACATAATACGAACTGAAAATCTCCATAAGGAATCCTTGTGAGATCATGTGTTGATCATGGTCTTGCCAACCTACGTACATCCCTGGTGTTCACTGGTCGGGTCCTTGACACCCAGAAAACTATCTCTACAGAACTTCAATTATTGTTGTGAACCCCAAATGACCCATACCCTAGAGCAGACATCATGGACCTCAATAGAGGTTACTTCTAGATCAAGCTAAATCTGGATGAGCATTATAATGTGCTTCTAAACGTCTAAAAATGCATATTTACATCTATTCCCTTGACCAACAAATTTCCATGTAGAAATTTGTGTTTGCCGAAGCTCCAGTATGGTTCGATTGCCAAACCTCCCTCTTTAGTAGTTGCACCCTTGGGTAGTTTTCTAATGTTTGTCGAATAATAAAATCTCTTTTGTCTCTTTTGTCGAATAATAAAATCTTGTTCGAGAGTTGGTGTGACCTCCTCAACTTGTGCATTTATAGAATTCGTAGTCCATCAACCAACTGAACCCTAATTGTCCATTAGCTAAATATGGCCCAAATGCCAAATTAAAAATTAGGGGATTAAAAAGGGAAAACATGATGCAATCCCAACTATCACAAGCTAGAGGACTAATCAATGTAATATAGACTTTAAAATTGGAGTCCGAATATAGTCCCACAAGGACCAAGCTAAAACTAAAGTTTGAGAAACCAATTGGTAAAACTTGTTAAAAACAAAATTTACATACCTATCTAAACAAATAGAGAGCAGCAGATCACTTTTAATTAAAATAAGTAAATGAAAGCATTGGGATCCAATTCCTCCCTAGTTATTTCAAAGATTGGCTTTAGAAAATATGTTAGGAAGACAGATCTGACGAGTTATGTGAAATCCATGGGTAAGCTTTTAACCGACAGCTTCTTTTGTCTCCTAGAGGTAACCAATATGCATGATCGACCCTATTCAATAGCATAAATATGAAGCCGAACGATCTAACTTTTAACTAGTCTCTGTCTTTGTCATAGATGCATAAAGTGAATTAAAGAAACTGACCACATATCATGAAATCCTATCTAAGACCAACTTATATGAACCTAGTGCATGAACTCATAAAAACTTGTACATCTCATCATTCAAATCATAAGTCCTAACTTCTCAATCAGTACATCATTAGGACAACAAGAATAAAATCAAAAAATTAACAATCAATAAAAACTCATTCATACACGAATTTGACTTTCGATTGAAATTAAACTACCAACCTTTTTACATGACTGGGGAGCATGGACTCCCAATATGGATGACTACTCCATACTGGATTCAAAAACAAAAAGCAAAGTTTTGATTAAAGTCATGAGAAGAAAACAAGATAAACTAAAGAAGAATTCCCTTTTAGAAGATCCACTTTACTACAAGCTGCCCCCAATGGTTAATCTCCACATTAGCTTCAAAACCACTAAGAGGTCATGCAAGACTCCCTGTGGCCTCTCCAGACTCTCTTTAAACAAAACAAGAAGTAAAAACTTGGAAAAGAGGTTAAGAACACGATGAAAAATTGGATGCCAAGCCCTCCCTTAGAACCCCTATTTATAGGGTTGCTATTGTGTAGGCTTGGAAAATTTGCTTCTGTTATGTGATCAAAACTAAATCTTCCCGTGCTCATAATTGCATCAAGTTACATCAGACCTTCCTTAGAGGGTCCTTGATGGGTATATAAAATTTTAGATCTTTCTGAGTTTTAAATCTTCGGATTTGAACTCTGGAAGCTAGGTAGGTTATGTTGCCAAGCTCAAAGTTGGGCCCCACCTCTTGGAAAATTCATAACATAAAAATTTCAAGTAGAACTACTATGTTTTTCCATGGTTTGATTCTTTATCCTCTAGTAGACTAAGGTCAAAATTTGAGCTCTATATGATGTGATAATCCCGAGATATGATTGATTCTCTGTTGCAAAGTCACTGGCGCTATAGCGCCAGAATTAGCCTTGAAGTGGCGATGTCGTGCCGGTTGAATGGGAACTTGCCTAAGTTCAAAATCGACAACTTGAATAGCATCTTAGGCAACTTTGTGGCGTTGTGGCGCCAGAAAAATATTCCTGAATTTGGCTTTCTGATGAACGTTGGGCTCATGAGCTTTTTTTGTGCATTAATTTGAATTTTTGGTTTTCTTGGTATTTCTTTTAGCACTATAGCAGTAGCTGGCCCTTTGACTTGTTTTGATCAGATTTTTCTCGTTTCAGCTCCCTTTTCAATGATTCTTGTTGTGTTGGATTCCAGAGAGAGAGAAAAAAAATTTGAGTCCTATATCATGATATTATAATAAATGTTGACTCCAGAATGTAATTTACACCTATAATGGACCCTAAAAATAGTGTAAAATAGACACCTATCAATACACTTTACCGTACACTCGGGAGAGGGCCGTACGCACCAAAATCTTAGGTCCACCAAGTGTACGATAAAATGCTCGAATACTTGAATAGACTCGATACTGCGCATGAGGACATGAAATCACACTCTTGCCTCTATCTTTAGACCAAGCTCCTCCTTTATCCCTTATTTGTGTTTGTTTCACCGAAAATCCGCCGGTTCGCGAAGAGGCGTGATCGAGAGAGTAATTCGATTTATAACAGAAAATTTTGTGTTACAATTTGTGTTTGAATATCAAGGAATGCGAGTACAATCTCCTAATCTTCCTTTGATTCGATCTCCGTATGATTTTGGTGAAATTTAAGCTTCTGGCAAGTTGTCATCAAAATCCAAGCTTCGAGAACGAGTGTGCATGAACGGTGACGACTTTGGTTGGTCAGACGGAAGTATTTGTGTTCTGCGTGTATCGACTTGTTGACGTTACCGGCGAACGTGTAGAGCTGCTCTGATCGAACTGGTGAATTACGATGGACTGCAAGTTGCTGAACTTCTTTGGCTTGAAAGGGTCTCTGTGCGTGAGAGTTTCTTGATGAAGGATTTTCGAACCCTTGTGACAGAGCTTTTCTGGCTATTTGTAGCCGACTCTGTGTAGTTGTTGAGGGTCGATCCTTGGAATGGGGATCACGATCCCCTTTCTGCTGCTATAGTTGAGATGGGAGGAAGACCGGGGAGTTCCTCCTTTGGATCCCTTGATTAAGGATCGCAATTGTCTTTTATCGGCTTTTTCAGTTGGCGACCAGGCTAGGTCGTTTAACTGTTGGAGAGGCTGATTCATGGCTGGTTGCTGACTGGTGCTGATGCGGCGACGACTCAATGAGTTGTTGCTGACTGGACGATGACTGTATTGGTGACGCGGCGAGACGAATGGGTCTAGCGATGGGTTGTGACAGATGACTCCAAAAATTGATGGAGCCTGCCCATAATGACCGACCGATGGACTGGTGTGTGTTTGGGCTCGCCGTATTTGGGCCGATCACATTTTGGTGTATACAGATTGCCCCATTCGAGACTTGGTCATTCCGAGAGAACGAACAAGTTTTGAATGTGAAAAATACACACGCAACACACGCACATGACACATTTTTTTTGGACCCTCTTACTCTTTTAGGGTCGTTTATCTTTTTGTGTACGTATATTTTTTTGTCCTCTTACTCTTTTAGGAGTGTATATTTCTGTACACTTGTATCTTGTATATATATTTTTTTCTTTTTTTTAGCCCTCTTGCCGTTTTAGGGCTGTAAGATTTTTTGCACATTTTTTTTTTGTATATGTATACTTATAAGGATATACATACAAGTATACGAGAAATGAAAGGCACCTGAATTGAGTTTCCTGTGATGTCATTGTTGGAGACTGCTTCAATAGTCTGAAGTCGATGACCTTCAGCGAATTTCTACTTCGGCAAAATTTGTTATGCGCAGGAGAGGGAAGGCTGTGTAGTGGGTCCCGCCCTGCGTGGTGCTGACTCCTCTGGCAAAATTCTGCTTCGGCAGATTTGGTTATGCGCAGGAGAGAGGGAAAGCTACGCAATGGGTCCCACCTTGCATGGCGCTGACTCCTCCGACGAAGTTCTACTTCGACAGACTTGTCTCAGCGTAGGAGAGAAGGAGGCTACATAGTGGGTCCCGCCCTACGTGGCACTGACTCCTCTGACGGAATTCTACTTTGGAAGACTTAGTTCAGCGCAGGAGAGAAGGAAGGCTGCGCAGTGGGTCCCACCCCTGAGTGGCACTGACTCCTCCGGCGGAAATCTGCTTCGGCAGACTTTGTTTAGCGCAGTAGAGAAGGAAGGCTTTGCAGTGGGTCCCACCCCTACGTGGCGCTGACTCCTCCAGCATAATTCTGCTTTGGCAGACTTGTTTTAGCGCAGGAGAGGAGGACTACGTAGTGGGTCCCACCCCTGTGTGGCACTGACTCCTCCGGTGGGATTCTATTTCGGCAGACTTGTTTCTGTCCAGGAGAGAAGGAAGGCTGTGCAGTGGGTCCCACCCCTATGTGGCGCTGACTCCTCCAGCGGAATTATGCTTCGGCAGATTTGGTTCTACGCTAGAGAGAAGGAAGCCTGCGTAGTGGGTCCTGCCCTACCTGGCGCTGACTCCTCCAGCAAAATTCTGCTTCGACAGATTTGGTTTTGCGCAGGAGAGAAGGAGGCTACGCAGTGGGTCCCACCCCTGCGTGGCGCTAACTCCTTCAGCGAAATTCTGCTTCGGCAAATTGTTTCAGCGCAGGAGAGAATGAGGGCTGCGTAGTGGGTCCCACCCCTGTGTGGCACTGACTCCTCTGGCGGGATTATGTTTTGGCAGACTTGTTTCAGCGCAGGAGAGAAGGAGGGCTGCTAAGTGGGTCCCACCCCTGTGTGGCGCTGACACCTCCGGAGAAATTTTGCTTCGACAGATTTGGTTTAGCACGGGAGAGAAGAAGGGATGCACAGTGGGTACCACCCCCTTGTGTGTGCAGGCTTCGTGCGTGGGCCCTTTGAATTCATGTACCTTGCCTTACAATCCTCTTCGAGTTCCGACTCACATAAGAAAACTCTCTGCGGATTATAATTTAGAGGTACTGTATAAAAATTTTCCTCTCCTGGCAGTCTCTAGCTGAATTCGAGTATGCCGGGGACCCACTCTCTTTTCTTTTCTTCTTTCCTTCTTCCGTATTTCTTCTTCTTTTTCTCTCCTCTCATTTTCTAGTTCTCCCTCAGTCTCACTCTAACTTTTTTTTTTTTTTTTTTTTTTTTATTCTCACTCAAATTTTCTCTCTATTTTCTTTTCTCTTTCAGTCTCTCTCGAATTTTCTCTCTTTCGCACTCCAGGTGTTTGTCACTTTGTCTGTGTGACAGATTGATGTAATTTAGTGCGTGGTCTGGCCCAAAAGCTGAACACAGTGATTTTGCGCTGCACTAGGCTCTGTCGCCATGTGCTGAAATCAGTTCGAGCGCGGGGCTTTGTTTGGCACCCGGCTTGGTCACTGGGTGCTGGAGTTCTGTTTCGGTTGAGCCCGGCTGGGTCGCCAGGGACTGAATTTCTTTGCCGTCACACCCAGTATGGTCGTCGGGTGCTGTAAAATTTCTTCTGTTGCATTTGACTCGGTCACCTGGCGCGATTGTTGCATCTGGCTAAGTTGCCGGGTGCAGATTTTTTTTTTTTTTTTTTTAGCTTTGGCCGGCTCGATTGCCGGGAGGCTAATGTTTTGTGTCGGCTTAGCCCGGCTCGCCGGGGGGTTGAACTTCTGTTTTGGTTGCGTCCAGCTTGGTTGCCGGGCGCGAAGCTTTTGTTTTGACTACTGCTTGGTTGTCGGGCATTGAGATTTTGATTCGACTGAGCCCGGCAAGTCGTCGGGAGGCAGAATTTCTGTGTTGGCGCACCCGGCTTGGTCGCCAGGTGCGAGTTCTCAATTTTGGGTTGTGCGAACTCGACTTAATCGCCGACAATATTTTTTTTCTTTTGCGACTGCTTCTTTTTGTCGTTGCTTTTTGTCTTTTGTTTGGAAAGGAGTTACGTACCTGGCACCGATTGACTACGTCCGGCTCGGTCGCCGGGCGCGAAGCAGTTGCAGTACAACACCTGGCTCGGTCGTCGGGTGTTGAATTTGATGATTTGGTTGCGTCCGATTCTATCGCCGGGCGCAAAATTTTTGAACAGTGCTTTTGTGTTTTTGTCGCGTCCCGTTTTGTTGCTGGCCGCGAATTTTGAACTATGCTCGGCTCGGTCGCCGGGCACAGTGCCTTCTGTTTTGATCGCGGCTGGCTTTCTTGCTGGTCGTGATATTTTGAACTGTGCTCCGCTCAGTCGCCGGGTACAGTGTGTTTGGTTTGCATCATTCGGCTCATGTCCGGCTCGGTCGCCAGACACTAGGATCGAATGTGCTGCAGTTGGCCCTGTCGCCAAATGCTGAATTCTCCATTTGGTTGTGTACGACTCGATCGCCAGGCGCTAGAGTTTGGCTTTGCTCGCGTCTGGTTTGGTTGCTGGACGCGAGGCTGTTGTTTTGGTTGCGTCCGGCTCTGTTGCCGGACGTGGAGCTTTTGAACTGTGCTCGAATCGGTCGCCGAGCGCAGTGCTTTTGGGCTGCATTTGGTTTGGTCGCCGGGTGCCGCGCTTCTGTCTTGGTCGAACTCGGCTCAGTCACCGAGTGATGTTATTTTCTTTTGGTCGCGTCCGGCTCGGTCACTGGGCGCGAAGCCTTTGAATTGTGTTCGGCTTGGTCGTCGGGCACAACAGATTTTCTTTCGGCGGTCGGTTGCTGGTCGCGAGGATTTTGAATTGTGCTATGCTCAGCTTGGTCGCCGAGTGAAGTGAAATCTCGTTGATTGCGTTCGGCTCAGGAGTCGGAAGCGAAGTTTTGCTTGTTGAATTGTCGAAGAAGATCGGTGTACCTCGTCGGTTTACCCTCTCTCTTTTTTTTTTCTCCATTTTTTTTTCGGCGACTGGTCTTTTTTGTCGCCCCTTTTTTTTATTTGAGTTTTTCTCCTTTTTGTTTTGTTGCGACCTCAACTTCTCCCTCTCTGGTCGCAGGAGACACATCTTCTTTTTTTTTTGAACTGAGAGAGAATTGCGTACCTGACTTTTCCTGTTCTGTCGCAGATGTCTACCACGCCGACTTCTTTCTCCTTCCTCGGTAAGGTGGCGTTGGAGGAGGAGCTGGAGGTCGAGCTCCGAGAAGACGGTCAAGATCTCGGTGACGTTCAGGTTCAGTTGGTTTCTGTTCGCTTGCGCCCCATCCTCGACGAAGTGGAGATGAGGGAACTTTATGAGACTCGTGCTGAGGTGATTCGATTGCAGCGACGGGTGGTCGACCTTGAACTCACACAACTATGATGTAGCTTTCTTAATATTTTTTTATTTACTTGTAGCCACTCCCCTTTTGTTTTGTTGCGAGGCTGGCAATATTCCCATTTTATTGAAATGAGAAACGTTACCTCCTTTTATTCGTCATTTTCTCTACTTTTTTTTTCATTGCCCCGTCATGCGTAAAAGTGTTCGAGGAATTTACTGTTTGTTATCGACAACTCCGAACCGTTTGACATTACGAGCTTGTAGGCGCCATTGGTATAGGCTTCCTGCACTACGTACGGCCCGTCCCATTTCGGCGCGACCTTGCCCTCGGTTTTGCTCGTAAAGAGCATTGGTCGTCTGACTGCTAGCACCAAGTCACCTTTCTCGAATGTAGCCACAACCTCTTTCAAGACGAACTTGTCGTCTTCTTGGTTGTGGTTGGCGACGGAGATGTGGTTTACCATGACCGAGTAGTATGCGCGAGCTCGTGCAATGGCTGATTTCAGAGTGTAGATGACCACCAATTTCAGAGCATCTCCTCTTTTCGTAGAAGTTTGGCAGACTGAAACTTGGTGGATATCGTCCAACATTTTTCTGGTAATTTTAATCGGCTTTTGAGCTCCATAGATAGGGATTGGCTTCTCCTTCTGGTAGTCGAGGCCCAGACGACCTTGAGTGATTCGGCGACCCTCCTTTCTTAACTTTTCTTGTTCTGGAGTGAGAACCGGCAGAGTGACGGGTGGCTTCTCGTGGAGTTGGTCTTTTGTAAAATTGCCCCTGGCTCTGGCCATCAGCCGATACGCATTTGCCTTCGTTCGAGCGGGTAGACGGTAACTGCTCTTGGCTCGGGAATGGTTTTACAATGCTCTGTTCCTCAAGTTTCAGCAGTGGGAGGGTGACTCTTTCCGCGAGGGGGGTCAATTGGCTTTTGTGGCAAACGACCAAGGGAGCTTCTCCTTTCTTTCTATACGACTGCGGGATGTACCGTAGGATAGGTACGCTGTGCTGTGCAGGCACCTGCATTGTTGTACCCGATTGATGGTTGTGAGTCGGCTGGTTGTTTTGCGCCGGCTGCTTAGGAGACACGACTTGAGTCAGAGTCTATTTTTTAGGCAGAGCAGTCTTGGCTTTTGACGCCTGATTCGGCCAAGCGGACAATTTGACTGTTAGTCTGGTCGTCATGTAAAATTTGGCGTATGCGAATGATGCTTCTGCTTCGGTCAACGGGCTTTCATCGGCATACATCGTCTTTTGCTCGCCGTCCTTCCAGTACTTGAAGCATTGGTGAAGTGTTGACGGTACGACCCCGTTGGCATGTAGCCATGGTCGACCCAAGAGCAGATTATAAGATGTTCTTGAGTCGATGACTTGAAATGGAGTTTCGGCTACCATGTGGCCGATGTGCAGTTCGAGAGAGATCATGTCAAGTGTCCTCTGTCCTTCTTGGTTGAAGCCTTAGATGAGGAGAGAGCTCAGAGAGAGGTCGACGGTGGAGAGGCCGACATTTTTCATCGTTCTGATTGGCAATATATTGACCGCGGAGCCGCAATCAATGAGAATGCGGTTGATTTTGTAGTCTTTGATGTGGCCATAGACGAACAACGACTGGTTATGGTTCCTTACCCCCAGTTGTGCATCCTTCCCTCGGAACATAATGCACGGTGGGCAGGAGTCGATGAGTGCCTCTTCTAGTTGAGACACTTGCTACGATGAAGATACTTCTTCCTCTTTTCTACATGGAGGAGTCAGGTCGTCACACTCGACTATTGGCAGCTTGCCTTTTTCTTCTCGACTGGTCTGTTTGGGAGGAGTCGTCGAGCATGTCGCTACCATAGATGGTGGCGCGAAGAATTCCTACAAGAAGAACTCCACCAGTGTGATAGGTCTTCTTTTTCTTTTGTCTGCTCCTTGGACGTGGGTTTTAGGAGCCTTCTTTTGGCGCTTCACGGATTTTTTGTTTGGCCGCTTAGCCTTTGTTTTGGTGGTCGCTAGCGGTTCGATTTCTTGAATGGGTTTCTTTCGCCTGGTGACCAATACCCACCCCTTTGCATTGGCTGTAGATGCTTCGCGGGGTGCCAGTTTTGTTGCGACCGTAGCCAGTGGTCGTCTGTGATTGTGCGATCGGTTGGAGGGACCGGATTTTGGACGGTACTCCTTCCTTACGACCTATTGTTTGCTTGACTGAGCTCGCCGATTTGGCTCGGCCTGGATGGAAACACTGTTTTCCGACGCTGCTCCTTTTGATCCATCGATCGCAATGCGGCCTTGCGCCGTGAGATTCATGATTCTATCCTTTAAAACGAAACATTACTCGGTCAAGTGACTAAGCAGAAGGTGATATTTGCAGAAGTTTCGGTCCTTTGATCTTGCAAGGTCGCCGAGTCTTTTGGTCCGACAAATTGATCAAGTCGTTCTCGAGCAGCTGCTTGAGCATGGTGGGAACACCGACATAAGCGAAGGGGTAGGTCTTTGCTTGCCTCTCCTTCAGTGACGGTTTCCAGTAGATGCCCCCAGTGGGTGGCCGTGGAGCAAAATTCATCTTTGTTTTGCTTCCAAATTTGATTGGTTTGAAAGCATATGTTGTGAAGGAGCCTTTTATTTTCTCCTTTGTGTTTTGGGTGGTAGTCATCTCTTTTTCGAACGGGTCGGCTATTGGTATGGCGTCTTCCCCTCGTTCTTCGATGAGACTTTCCAAGTTGTGAGCATCTGTCGCAAGCTCCTGGAAATCTTTTAGCTTCTTGCTCTGGATGTAGAACAATAGCTCCCACCGCATCCCTCGAGAACACATCTTGATTTCTGCTTTGAGGGATAAATTAGAGCTCTCTTTACAATTGAGGCTCAGGTTCCTCCACCGGTTAATGTAGTCGATCACTTTTTTGCTTTTCTTTTGTTTGAGGTTGGCCATCTTGACTAAAGTCATAGTGCGTCGGGTACTGTAGAACCGGCTGAGGAACTTCCGCTCGAGTTGTTCCCAGCTATCAACTGATTATTGCGGCAATTCGATAAACCAATCGAAGGTGTTGCCTTTCAAGGATCGGTCGAATTGATTGACCAACAGGTTGTCGTCTGTGCCGACGTTGTTGCAAGTCTCGATGAAATGAGCGACGTGCTGCTTTGGGTGACCGTTGCCATTGAATTGCTGGAACTTCGGCGGATGATAGTCGGATGACATGGGGATGTTCAGTATCCTCTGCGTGTATGGCCTTCGATATGCCACCGACGTGCTTTCGCAGGAGCCGTTTCGCATGATGCGGTTGATGAGTTCAGTCACCGCGTCGAGGGTAAGAGAGTTCGACTCCTTTTCATTTAGTGACTTCCGAATGGTCACGGGAGCCGTTGGCCGCTGCTCATCGGTAGCGGGTTCCTCCTGGTGAGGTTCGGCCGTGGCGCTTGTGGTCACCTGATTCTGGTCGACTTCTTGATAGACGTCACCGAAGTTGGTGTTGGGTGTGCCAATCTCCAATCGCTCTAGTATCCTGGCGATTTGAAGGTCGCGGGCTGCAACCTGCGCGTCTTTTATGCGCAACTGCTCGCTTTGTTGTTTTAACGCAACCTGCATTTTTGCATGTTGTTCCTCAATTGTTTTGGCCGAGGTGGCCATTGCGGCTACTCTGTCTGTTGGAGCCGCGGGAGAAGTTGTCGTCTCAAAACAAAGTGGAGATGACTTAATTGGCGACCATGCTGGCGAGCTGGCCGTCGATGTCTGTCGGAGTGGGGAAGACACGGGTGACCTGTTGGCTGCAGCGGTCAATGCTGCCAGGAGATCGTGAGAAACCATCACGATCGGCGACTTGCCCCTTGTCGTTGTTCTAGGCAAGGCTGAAGTCGATGTTGGGTTCCTGCTTGTTGCGGAGGAAGAGGTTGCGTCTCCTTGTTGCTCATATCGTCGGACCATGGTTGACATGATCGAGTCCCTGCGTGAGGGTGGCGGTTGAGTTGGACTGACCACCAGACTGTGCGCCGGTGATGTGGTGTCGACGGGCAGGTAGGTCGGCCTATTTGCTGTCGGGATCATTCTGACCGGTGCGACGACCGTTTTGGTGGAGGCCGCGGTAGCCTGTGGTTGGTAGACGTCACTCGAATGACGTACATCTAGCATGAAAGGAGCCTCTCCAATGGACAAACTTCTGGCCAACGCCCTTGTCAACTGGCGATTGGCTGGTGGAGGAGATGGAGCACGGATGTTGGCCGGAGAAGTGGCTGCTGGTCCGCGAGCTCCTATTGCTGCGGTCGAGCTTGCGCCCGCGGCAAAGCGCGAACAAGCAAAGCTCGAACTGGCAATTTGCTCGCCTTTGTTGTCGTTGTTGTTGTTGACGTTGTTGGCGTTGCTGGACATGACTGAGAGGTTTTTTTTTTTGTTTGAACGGAGTAGTAGATGAGAGGTAGGAAATGTCCCACCGGGGTGCCAAATCTTTTTCACGGAAAATCTGCCGGTCCGCGAATAGGCGTGACCGAGAGAGTAATTTGATTTATAACAGAGAATTTTGTGCTACAATTTGTGTTCGAATATCTAGGAATGCGAGTACAATATCCTAATCTTCATTTGATTCAATCTCCGTATGAATTTGTTGAAGTTTAATCTTTTGGCGAGTTGTCGTCGAAATCTAAGCTTCGGGAACGAGTGTGCACGAACGGTGATGGCTTTGGTCGGTCGGACGGAAGTATTTGTGTTTCGCGTGTATCGATTTGTTGACGTTACCGGCGAACGTGTAGAGCTGCTCCAGTCGAATTGGTGAATTACGAGGGACTGCAAGTTGCTGAACTTCTTTGGCTCGAAAGGGTCTCTGTGCGTGAGAGTTTCTTGATGAAGAATTTTTGAACCCTTGTGACAAAGCTTTTCTGGCTATTTATAGCCGACTCTGTGCAGTTGTTGAGGGTCGATCCTTGGAATGGGGATCACGATCCCCTTTCTGCTGGTGTCGTTGAGATGGGAGGAAGACTGGGGAGTTCCTCCTTTGGATCCCTTGATTAAGGATCGCAATTGTCTTTTATCGACTTTTTCAGTTGGCGACCAGGCTTGGTCGTTTAACTGTTGGAGAGGCTGATTCGTGGCTGGTTGTTGACTGGTGTTGACGTGGCGAGACGAATGGGTCTAGCGATGGGTTGTGACAAATGACTCTGAAAATTGACGCAGCCTGCCCTTAACGACCGACCGATGGACTGGTGGGTGTTTGGGCTCGCCGTATTTGGGCCGATCACATTTTGGTGTATACAGTGTTCATAATAGTATTTATATATTTGTTATTTTCATTTATCATTTTTCTATTGGTCATATTTAGCTATTAGGATATTATTTTAGTGTTTAGTCTACATATAGTCTTAAAGGATTGGACATCCAAACTCGAAATCTACTTACTTGTTCAACGTGTGCACATGCATGTCAGAGCAACTTCCTCTAATTCAGAAGCGCTCAAGTTCAGTTGCAACAGTGAGGCGTTAGGACAAATGAAGAGTACTAACAAACGAGATTCACAAACCTGATCCGTTACCCGATAAAACTTGATCCAGCATAACTAGTGTTATCGGTGTTATCCGATAGCATAGGGCCTTTCGAAGGAACACGTATCCGCTAGCCAAAATGCAGCGTGGCCAAAACGAATCTCGGGGCGCCCAAACACGGAATTGCCCATGCGGGGCTTATGTGGCACCCCATGATTCGCTTTGGCCACCTGCATTTTGGCCAGCGGATACGGGCTCCTTTCGAAGTGATGTGTAGCGAGGCTTCTGAATCTATCCACTAAGCTACATCATGGCCAACATCGGTGTGTGTTGTGTAAACATGAGGTTGCAACTGCAGTCGATACGCATGGTTGAATCAGTTGCGACACTGTAGGGTGACTTGACCTCTTTTGGCATAGATTTGACAGGTTGGTTTGTCATTGGTGCTCCAATTTGGTGATTGAGAGTCGTGACCTCCAGTGTTTTGTGTCCGAGCTCCTCTTTGGCTTGAGCCCGGATCCGCTGGCCAAAATGCAGCGTAACCAAAGCGAATCACGGGGCGCCCAGACACGGATTCGCCCGTGCGGGGCTTACGTAGCACCCCGTGATTCGCTTTGGCCACCTGCATTTTGGCCAGCAGATCCGGGCTCCTTCGGCTTTGCTCATGGCCTTTGATGTCGTTGGAGACCCCTCTATTGGTAGAAGAAGATCAATGGGCGACATTGGCAAATGGGGAAGCAGTAAGATCTAAATTCGCCAACTAGTTTTGAACCTCTTGGATAAAGTGTGTATTTTATTTTGTTATAAGGGTCCATTTGAGCTGTAAATTACATTCCATAGTCAATATTTTTCACAAAACTACGAAATATGATTCAAATTGTTCCTTTTTCTCTCAAGCATCTAATCAACAAGAATCACTCAAATTGGAGGTGAAATGAGGGAGAAATGATCAAACAAGTTCAAGGGTACTTGGCGTCATGCCATAAAAAAAAATGTTAAAAATTTAAATAAAATCACAAAAATACCCCTAGACCCAAAGGTTAACAAAAAAAATCAAATATTAGAGCGTGGTTAATTTGGCCCTATGGCACACAAAAGTTACCTATTCTAGTGCCATGGTGCCAACGACCAATGTCAGATTGACTTCAAATTAGGTGTGCCTATGTGGTTCAACTGAGTTAAACATGACTCAATTGAGATAACTCAGATTTTTTGGTTTTCGAGTTGAGTTAGGGTCCGATTTCCTTAAAGGAAAATGTCAAACTCATCTATGGATTATTGGATTGTTGCCAAATTAAATAACGATCAGTTATGGATATTGTTAAATGATAAATCACCTATTTTATAACAAAAACACCCTTAAACTTTAATTTACTTAACTGGAGTTGATAGAAAAACTTAGAAACATACTTAGTTACGTTGGTGGTCAATAACACAGTACTAGTTGGAAGTCGATAGCATACTAGATAGTAGTCAATAACATACTAATTTGTGGTTAATACCATACTAACATGCATGAGGGACATGGGCTACAAAGCCCGTGATTGGTTGCCGTATTGATGAGTGTCATTGGGTAATTAAAACCCTAATTATTAAGCCCATATACAGTAAAATGTTTGTTATCTTTGTCTGCAAATTTTATTCTCTTTTTCACTTGAGTGTTAATTATCACTTCTTTTGTTTGTTATATCTCAAATGAAAGTGAAAATCGAATGTACGTATATGAAAAATGTATTTGGGAACTTGAGGGTGATTTGATGCCAAAGTAGAATTCCAAATTACATTTTTACCACCTAAAGACTATTAAATTACAACAAATTAAGTAATGCATAATATCATCAAGAAGGTTAGTTTACGTGTCTCTCTCGTTCACCTTCCAATTCCAAAAGGCCTTGGAGACGTTGATCCAGTCATTTGGTTGTCAAATCCGGTCCTTCGTATGGCAGCTATTTTTCTTCTTCTCTCGAATTTCTACCTTCACAAATCACAAGTGAAATGAGCTTGTTCTATTTCCATCGAATTTCTGCAATCGTCCCTCTTTTAGGCGTACTCGGTAGCTCTAAGTTCCATTTCCTTCTTCCCCATGGAGCAGGCTCTTCCTGTCGCTGTTGGTTTTCTTTCAGTTGAGGAAAAGGTGAGGAGGATGTGTGCATGGTACGTTGATCTGTTCCTTTCCAGTTGCTGCTTTGGCTGTTTACACTGGTTCTGTTCTTTTCTTTGGCGGGGTGGTCTCTTTCCTGGTCGTTCTATGTTCTGAATTTCAACGAGTATTGGAAGCTGATCGGAAAGAAATTGAGTGCACGACTTAGTCTGGGAACCATGGTTTCTGTCGTCAATCTGTTGTATAATTTTAGAATGAGTTATTTCATTTTAATTAATTTGATTGTTTTTCTTGTTCTGAAAATTTAGATGCCATAAATTGCACCAGTGTATACCTTAATTATTATCCAACAACATCTTGCATCATGTAATCAGATCAGTGTTAATTATGACTATGGTAGTACCTCTACACGTCCTTGCATAAAAGGTGCTCTTGAATTAATTACATGGGAGCATGACAATTGTGAACTACTCATGATCCATATATTTTACAAACTATGACTCCAAAGAGAAAATAATATGGAAAGATTTATTTGGTTTGGCAGGATTCCCTTGTTCCTCATTGATGTTGCTTTTAAACTAAAAGCTCTTAAACTAAGTACTTATTGTTCTATATATGTTTTTGGTATTTATACTGAGGACATCATTCAAGAATTAAATCTACCTAGACGTGTCGACACAAATGAGTGTGATGCTAATTTCAAACCCTCAATCTGAGTTTACAATTGAAACCCGCAGATGAAACCACTCTGATCTACTAGAAATCCTTTACAACATGGCACCCGAATTGGTGCGAATTTGATCCAATCTTAAAGATATATACCGACTAACCTGTTCATTAAGTGGGACACTCAATCCTCATAAAACGGCATTGTTTACATAAAGATCCCCTTAAAGCGAGTGCAGGCATGAGTAAACAGAACAGTTTCAACAAAAAAAACAGCCAAAATGTATAGATAAAACAAGAGATAATTGTCACAAAGTTATACTTTGACTCAGCCGACACAGATGTTGTTCAGCATGCGAGCTAGTTAATAAACAAACACAACGTAACGGATAAATTAGAATCAATCGCTACCTGAAACAAATTCAGACTCTTTAGCACAACAACATATATACCCACAATTTTGAAGTCCTTGAATTCGTTCAGTCCGGTGGTTAAGTTTGTCACTATCAATACGGTGCTTGCTGTTGCAGCACAATGATCATGGCCAGTTCGACAGTTAGATGTCAGTAACACCTTCTTAAATGGTATTTTAGAGGAAGAAGTCTATATGCAGCAACTGGTAGGTTTTATGGTTTCAAAAAAATAATAACAATGTTTTAATTGAATTAAAACTTCCATGACTATATGGGTGTGGAGTCCACTTCTAGGGTTTAAGTCATATTGGGAGTTCAGTACAACGAATAATGGCCAGCATATCCCCTATAGAGTTCCCTATAAATAAACATCCATGGTCTTACCCGTGAGGCGAGCTAATAACCAGTGATTATGGTTTTATATGGTTGCATTATATGTTAATTATGCAATGTCTATCAAATACAAGTGATTAAGCCTCAACAATATGTCAAGTTGATGTGATTCAGTATGTGTATCTTGTGTAGCCCACAAATTTTTTAAAAATTAGATTTTTGTTATCTAAAACGAGAAAAAATCTCGTTTTTACCTTTTACAAGTTCAAAGGATGATCGAAATCCTGTTCTATTGAAGATTTCGACGAAAAACCCGGATAAATTCGCAACTGCAGCCAGTTAAAAGAAAAAAAAATATTTTTTGTCGAAATATTAAGAAAACGAATATTAAAATCATGTAGTTTGTTTGTATCTTAGAAAGAGACATCAATAGGTTCTGTAGTCGATCTACTCTGACAGATATCTTAAAACCTGATGTCTTGGACGAAACAAATTATATGGATTGGTCATAGAGAGAAAATATGATATTCAGTCTATGAATATCTATGAAATAATAAAAGTGAATAAACCTCCCAAAGAACCTTCCCCAGTGACTGACCCTAGTGAGAAAGAGAACTACCTTCAAGAACTAGAGAAATATGAAACATGGAAGTCTGCAAACTCTGTTGCTAGAGCACATGTCCTTGCTCGGATAAAAAAATCTATTAGAAGTTCACTTTTTAGAATTCATTCACTAGTAAAAACCAGTTTATGGCGACCGGCTATGCTAGTCGCCAAAGACCACAAGCTAGATGCCAAAGTCGTAACGATTGGTTTTTGATCGTCATAATTGGGTCGAGACAAATATGGTAGTGAGACTGTCTGTGGCAATCGACATTGTCAGAGGCCATACACCGAGGGCTTTTGCAACTGTCAACCAGTTGAGACAAATACTATCTATGGCCACTGTCTACGGCCACAAATTCGATCTGTAACTACTGGCAAGTCAGTGGCCACAAATCTAATATGTAGCTACTGGCTGGCCAGTCGCCACAAATCCTATATGCAGCCACTCGCTGGCCCGTAGCCAGAAATCTAATGAGCACTGGCTCACCAGTAGCCACAAATCCTATAAATAATGATTTTTTTTACTATTATTTGGATAAGAATAGGAAGAAGCTATTTGTATTTAATATGAAGTTTATAAAGTGTTAACAACTACAGATTCAACCATATTTTCATAACTACATTAAAAAAAAACTCAATCACAGTATTTAAAAAATACAAATTCCCCCTCCCCCCCTCCTATCTTCATTTAATTAATGCCACTGCCTGCATTAATCGATCTCTCCCCATTTGGAGAAGACGAGTTGTAAGAGCTTCCAATAAGACATCCAATCCATCCTCACTACAGTTGTTGTGCAGGTCTGATCCCACTATCTTTTCTCCTGTTGTATGTAATGGTCATTAATGAGAAATCAGAAGAAAGATATGCACTGTAACACAAACCAATGAAGTTCTGTCTTTATGCACAAACCACTGAAGTCCTGCCTCTATACACAAACCAAAGCTTCATCTAAGTCGAGCACTATCTGCATGTATTCAAATGAGGGCAACGTATTCCACATTGGAACATAGATAAGCACACAACAGATTTAACCAGTACATATTATAGTAGCAATCAGATTTTCTTGTTATAATGTTCGTTGATCCTGTTGCTTCCCAAGTGTCCAAAAAATGTATAAAGAATAATTATTAGGAGGTTTTCTCAGGTAATATAGAATCAACAAGATAAATATGACATGGAAAACAAATCATGTTGTGAAAAACTGATACACATTGTAAAAAATTCATTTGAACTGATAATTAAACATGGCATGAATAACTTTGTTACATTAGGTTAGCCCAACCAATTTATGCATATGCATGTTACACCCTCTCCAACAGTTATCACCCGTTTGAGTGTGAGTTACTAATTAAACAAGCCATAATCATGACATGACTTTTTATGCTACTAAATCATGGTTTCAATGAGAGTTTACAATAAATTGGTATGAATATATTGTCATGTCTTGTTTTAATGGGAGATGCAGTTAAAAGTGTTCTCTGCAGTGTGCTGGTCCATATCTAACAATGAGATTTTAATAATACTATCATAGCAGTTAATAGAAAGAACCGACCATAAAACAATAGCTTACCATGTAAAAAAGAGTCTGCAGCAATGTTCATATAGACCTTCCACATCGGATTATTTAGACTCCCAAAAAAAGATCCATATAGACCTTTCAAAAAAATCTGCAGCAAGATTATGTAGACTCCACAAAAAGACTCCCAAAAAAGTATCCATATAGACCTTCCAAAAAAATCAGTAGCAATGTTTATCTGACTGCTTCTGCTGCATAATCCATAACTCATAAGATGCACTAGTAAAAGTAACAAAAAAAGGGTTTGAGATATACAAAAACATAAAATTGTACCTTATTCCATGCAAAAGCAATCTCCCATTTTTTGTTGCATGTACACCTACTTCCCAGTGTTTAGGGGTCTATGAACATAATAGAAATATTAGGAGCAAATTTATGAACCGTAAATAATATTTAAATAGAAGGTCCTCTTTTTTCTAAACCTTGGGTTGATGAATAATCAAATGTTGAGAGAGGGGTCTTTATGATGTCCATGAACCACTTGGCTTGTACTTGAAGTTGTGCCTAGAAAGTAGCTTGCATCCTAGACTCCATGACACAGATTTCCGCCCTATGAGTCTCCTTTAAGTCCTCAACAGTTTCTTTCTGTGTCTCCTTCAAATTCTCGATTGTATCTATCATGACTCTCTTTTTCTCTTGAATGGACCTGACCTGTATGGAGAGAGACTCAATCCTCCCATCAGATGTCCCTGAGTACTGGTGACTCCTACGTGACCAACCACTGCCCATACCTCTCTCAAACCCCCCGTGATGGCGTCCAAAGGCTTCATCCAAGACTAGAGGTAAATCAGTGATTTCTTGGCTCTGTTGGAGGTAATTTTTATGAAAAATTCTTTCAACCTCGACCTGTATGTGCATTTAATAACTCAAGTCATAATCTTATTACATTGGTAGTGTTAAGATAAAACAAATGAATCATAAGGACTTACGCAATTTTCCCGAGTGTGGTCATTTGAATAACTTCCATCCTTCTTCAATGGGCACTCAAGTAGGACCCAAGGACAGTGAAGTCATCTCCTAATCTTTTTCATTGTATGAATTTGAAGCAGTACGAAGTTATTATGCATCAAAATAAAAGTGAATACAAGTATTGGTATTACCTCCTCAACATAGTGTCATGTTATGGACTTAGAGCCCAATGTATGCGTCATCTGAAGATGTGCACGATTTATCTTGTTTCTCTTACAAGATTCAATGACTTCGGGTTTTGCCCAATACTTCATGAGTAACTCCCACTCTTCCTGTGCCAAGCGTGAATCAAGGCAAATCTTTCTCGAATCCTCATCCTTCTTGTCATATTTTTCTTTCAGGTTTCTCCTCCAATTCTTTACCGTCAGTCAAAGGCTTCTCTTGCATATGTTCTTCATCACTTCATCTAGGACAAGGGCATCACCCTCCACATATCTGAAGACCTATATTTCCTGCAACTAAAATGTTCATATAAGTAGTGAAAACAGTAATAATACAAAAAAAACATGACTTGTAAGAATGGGAGATAATGTACCTTCATTACATTCAATATGTCATCAAATACACCTGGTGCTTGACTCTCCCACTTAATATTAAGGGGGAAGTAGATCCACATTCGCGAGTAAATACCAAGTTGATGTCCAAGAGTGTCTACTTCTCCAACCTTGACACGATTGTTGTCAACCTTACATAACCATTTATGCCCTAGAGGGGGAATGAGTGATTTTTCTATGGTCGGACCTCTGCCACGCTTGGGCCTGCTGCTCTCTACAATAGGCAACTCTTCAAATTGCGGCTCCTGCGTCTCATCATCGCTGCCAACAACAGGTGATATACGTGATAGCCTAGTGGAAGTATCCCCTGGCATTGGATAGAATAGAATAAGTTAGTCAACATATGAAAGTAGTTAACTACAATTATGAACATACAAACCTGTGTTGCCCCTAGTGCTTGTAGATGGGGTTGTCGATTCTTTCGAATGCTGCTTCTTTTTAGGCGACATATTGGCACTGCTCATGTTCATTAATAGGTGAAGTTAAACCAAAGATAACAGTACATAACTAACCCAACTTAACAGTCAAGCAGTCTTAGGATAATCGAATCTTTAAAAAAATATTTGGTTGGGCAAGGATCACTTAAAGTTTTAGTCATGCACTTGTGTTATTTTAGACTCTTAAACATTCTTACGCTTACGAGGTCCAATTACATCTCAACTAAACTATACCAAGTGTAAGAAATTGCATGAACAAGGCCTAGTTCATTAAGAATAAACTACACCAAACAGATAAAAGCGGCTGAGAAATCATAAAAAAAGTAATCCAAATAAATCATCACCAATAACAATGTTCCCAATAGTCTTAAAGGCACGAATGAACAAGTGAAGCTGGTTTACTAAAGGAACAGAGAAAGGTTGTTATCAGCAAATTTACTTATACAATCTGTGCTTCAGTAATATATAAAGAAACTAAAAAAGAGAGAAAGGGAATGTAGACTTCAACACAACAATCATAAGCTATTTAGTCAGTCACATTGTTTGCTCTATAAAGCACCTAGTTAACAACTTAGTTTGAAAACTAGGGTACTCAATTAGAAAACCTCAAAGAAGGCTAAATTATCAATAAAGCAAACAAAATAGTAGGAACTCAACCTAACATTTTCTAGGATGAGTCTATGATTATCAGCTTCAAATGAGTGCAACATGTCACAGAGATACATTCCAGTAACTTATATTCAAAAACCAAAAGAAAGATACATGTCACAGAGATGAATTAAGAAAGTTAATAAGATTATTGTCATACAGCAGAATATCAACTAGCTTTGGACAAATAATATGTTGCTATGGTGCTTCCTTCAAGTAGAAAATGATAGAGAGAACCTTTTTTAAAAATAAAAATAAATCACTTCTAATAACTTGACTTGAAAAATAATGATGACAGACTTTGTAGAATAATTAATAGATTGATCTCGCTGGAAGGCACTGTCCCAAATTTCATCCATAAATAACTAAACCCCACCAAGAATTTTTTTCAGAATGCATTCAACATATCTTGGGGTAGGGTAAATAGGTCAGCAGAAAATTGATTGGAAAAGCAAAAAACATGATAGCAGAAATATAATTAGAAAAGCAAAAAATCAATGTTGTCTTCCTTTCTTATAGTAATTCTGTAACCAAAGACTCCTTTGATTATTTTTGTAACCCAACATAAACTAAATAAACATAGATGGAAGATTTACAAATACATTTTAATATAGAAATGGATGTTTAACAGCATGCAGTAAGTGATCATCGAATTTAATGAATTAGAAAAATTAAAAAAATGGAGGCAACGGGGAGCAAGAGAGGCATCTTATACACTTTCCTAAAGATTAGATGTTAGCATATGGTTTATTCGCAAATAGTTGGAAACTTTACCTCTACAACCGCATGAAAAAAATCACAAAGTTGTTGCCTCAGTGAACAATGAAATCAACCTCCTCACTGCCAACAGTTTCCAAATCTGAGTGAAAGCATCAACCTCATCGTATCAGTGAACAAGCAAGTACCCAAGAGGTCGGTCACGCTGGGAAAGTTGAGAGAGAGGACCAAATAGTGCGCGGGAAAAATGAGGGCCTCCCGCTCAAGCGCACAGGGCAGGGAGGGGGGAAGCTGAATTATTTTATGTCTCGTGGAGTGTGCAGGAAAAATGAGGTCCTCCCGCTCACGCGCGCGGGGCAGGGAAGCTGAATTATTTTCCGTCTGAGCGTGCGGGAGGGAAAGAAACGCCGGGGGGGTATCTTATGTGTTCTATATTTAGAAAATATTTCTTATTGGCTACCATATGTAAACTTCCGATTGTCTTTCTTGCCTCTCTCATTCCCCTATCATTATTTCTCTCTTCGTTGTCTTCAATTTTTCCTTTTATATTTTTTCTTCTTTCTATTCAATGCCAAGACAATAAGATCCTCAATCATGTATTGTATTAAATTTTATGGAAAATAAGTATTTAATTAAAGAATTAAAATTAAAATTAAAATTGAAGTAATAAATGTATAATTAGTTTTACTTTATTTTGTCTTATTACATAATTAAAATGATCTCCATAAATAGGTCAATGGCAACTAATTACCAGTTGCCATAGAAGTGCATATGTGGTAACTGATAATTAGTTGCCATTAAGTTGGTCAGAGGTGACTGGTTGCCAGTAGTGATAGATAAACATTTGCGGTAACAGGTAATCAGTTGTCATAAGTTCGTTACTGCTGACCCGTTACCAGTAGCTATATAGAAAAAATTATGGTGACCGATCATCGGTTGCTATAGACTTACTTATGACGACTGATTATATAAACCAATAGCCATTTTTAAAAACAATCATAAAAAATCTTTTATGACAACCGGTTATAGTAAATCGGTCACCCAAACCTGGTTTTTTACTAGTGATTTTTCAAAGATATATTGGATAAATTAGAAGAAAGATTTGAAAAAAGATCTAGTACACATGTGAGCAACTTATGGAAGAAATTCACTTAGGCAAACTGTGAAGAGAGGTCTGACCTCTGGAACCACATACAGGAGATGATTGCTATGGTTAATGAATTAGATCATTAGGGTAGACAGATGGATGAGAAGACCCAGATTGACTCAATTCTTAACTCATTACCAAAATCACATATGTACATTCAAGATTATTATTCATTGTCTGGAGCCGAATGGGCATTGGCAGAACTGATAAAGTTAGTAGATCATCAAGAGGATAGGAAGGCCCAAACTCAAATTGAGACTGAAATAAAACCACCAATTATTGGGAATGTGAAATTGAATAATTGAATTAGGTATTTGTGTGCTTATTTTTTATTAATTAATTATCTTAGTTTATTTAATTATATGAGCTGCAAAATCCCTAACGGGTAATGCTTCTTGTATAATTAAGTTAATTATTGTATGTTTGTTTATAAATGTGTATTTGCAGATTTTCGTATTTTTCATGAATCCCGAACAGGTAAGTGAAAATTACTAATTGGGTGTTTATTAATGATAAAGTTCGGTTCAAATAATTGATAAAATTATGGGTTGTAGGAGTGTCATTCTGTTTGGAACTACTCTGACAGATATCCTGAAACCAGATGTCTTGGATGGAATAAATTATATGAATTGGTCACAAAGAGTAGATATGATGTTACAGAGAAGATGAGCAAGAAGAATTGTCCATATAAATTCAGTGATAAATTAGATGAGATCATATATCTTATGCTTCAACTGTGGGTAGTCATATGTATGCTTTAATGTGTACTAGGTCAGACTTTGCTTATATTATGGAGTTCTAAGTCGATTTCAGGCAAATTCGGGTTTAATCACTAGGAAGGGGGTAAAATGGGTGATGTACTATTTAAAGAGGACCAAATCATGTGCTTTGACTTTCCAAACAAAAAATTTGGAATTGATAGCTTATCCGACTTTGATTATCAAGGGTGCATTGACACTCGAAAGTCCACTTCAGGCTTTATTTTTATGTTTGAAGGTGGTTCTATTTCTTGAAAGAGTAAAAGACAAGATTGTGTAGCACAGTCAACCATGGAAGTTGGGTATGTGGCTATGAATGTAGCTACTTGATAAGTTATTTATCTTATGAATTTTTTTTAGAATCTTCGTGTAGTGGCTTGTGTGGAGCGGCCGATACCGATATTTTGTGATAACACTTCTACTATTGCTATCACAAATGATCCAAAGTTCCACTCCAAGGCAAAACATATTTAAAAAAAATACCACTACATTCGCGATATGTTGAAGAAATAACAGGTTGTTGTCTGCTAGATTTCTTATCGGGACAACTTGGCTGATTCACTTACTAAGTGTTTGCCTGTAACATATTTTAATGACCATATTGAAAACATGGGTTTATCTTTTCTTTGATATGTAATGAGACCAAATAGGAGAATTTTGATGTAAAACTTGTAATAGTTAGTTTTATGGTCTCATTGTTGATTTTATTATTATGTCATGACATATTATATTTCAGATTCCGTGGAATGAAAGTCAATCTTGTTTGATTGTGTATGTTGTATATGATTTTGTGAGTACTCACTTGATGCTTTGAGGTTCAACTTTCCTAATAGGTATGCACTTGGATGTGTATACATGGGGGTCTTATTAGGGGTATGGTTGAATTTCTAAATTGTCCAGGCCCATGGAGCTGATTAGGCACAACGTCCTTAGTGGCTAATACTCAAGCTGGTATAGAGCTTTACCCAGAGCTCCTCAGGTTTTGAGTAGGCTATGGACAGTTGATTGCCCTAATGTCCAACTTTCCTATTAGGTATACACTGGTATGTGTTATACAGAAGGGTCTCAATAAGAGGTTAGGTTGGATGTTAAAAATTTTTTAGGCCTATGGTTCTGTTGGGCACGATACCTTAGAAGCTAATACTTAAACTGGTATAGAGCTTTACTCTGAGCTCCTCAGGTTCTGAGTATGTTATGAACAGAGACCGTTGAACTAGACATACACTGATGTGGTTGATTCCCCAGCCTTAAGTTTTGAAAATATATTTTGTGTAGGCCCAGGTTAACTGCACATATATATATTAATGGACTTGAGATATGCCTTTAGTCATGATTTGATTTTATATAATCATGTTTTATTTTAAAACGATTTTAAAGAACGATTTGTTTTCAATGATTTTGAAACCAAGTGGGAGATTGTTGGGTTTTATGGTTTCAAAAAAATAATAACAAGGTTTTAATCAAATTAAAACTTCCATGATTATATTGGTGTGGGGTCCACTTCTAAGGTTTAAGTCCTATTGGGAGTTCAGTATGGGGAATAATGACCAGCATATCCTTCTGTAAAGATTCCCTATTAATAAACCTCCATGGTCTTACCGGTGAGGTGAGCTAATAACCAGTCTGGCTGAAGGGAGTACGCAAATCACTTGTAAAAGTTTTCTTTGCAATTACATTGTTTATTATACAAGATGGTGAAATGTACACATCAATTAAATTTTTATTATGATTTTATATGGTTGCATCATATGTTTATTATGCAATGTCTATCAACAACCTTCGAATTTTAAAGACTCAACAAATCTGGAGCCCAAATGTCATCTCCACAAATCTCTCCATGGGATCAAGCAAAGTCCATGCGCATGGTACCAACAACTTACACAATTTTTGACTGAACTCAGTTTCACTACATCTATTGCAGACTCCTCATTGTTATACCACATTATCCTAGGAAGTTTTTTTTTAAATAATTAAAAAAATAAAAATTTACACTAATGATACTATTTCAAACTTATTTTCAAAAATGACAGATTCAAAGGTTGACCAAGGTTGACCACCTTGGTCAAAGGCCACGTATGCGACATGCTGGCGCGTAGGCGTCAGTGTGTCGCCTAAATATTTTTTAAAACAAAATGAGGAAGGCGGTATCAAAATGCCGTCATCCCCCCCAAAAAAAATTGGGAGGCAGTTTTTCAAAGCCGCCTTCTCAAAAAAAGAAGAGGCGGCTTCAAAAAACCGCCACAGCTGAAATGCTCGTGGCGGATTTTCGATGCAGCCTCTTTCCGCACTTAGAAAATTTTTGGGCAAAGGGACTTCGATTTTGTAAAAAAGGCAAAAGTGGCATTTTGATGCCGACTTCCTCTTCGATATCGTTTCTAGTGTAGGCGACTTGGAAATGCCGCCTACACTTAAGTTAGGTGGCATCGCGATGTCGCCACAATGGCTTTTTAAACCTCGTTTCTTCTTCTTTCTTTCTTTCTCCCCAAAACGCAGCGATTTCGAAATCTCTTCCCTCTCTTCTTTTCCTCCAAATTTTCGTCGAATCCCTTAATCATCGATTTAAGGCAGTGCGACGATGAATCGACGCTTTCTCCCTGCAATCTTCGTTGTTTCCCTTGAAAAGTAAGTGATTATCTCTTATTGCCTGGGTTAGAGCTTATTACGTCGATTTGATGTATGTTTGAAGATTTTGTGGTTAAAATTGCTGCTCTTTCAGTCTATTATGCATGATTAGGTTCTGAATTTCAAGTTTGTTTGTTGATGTAGGGTTTAATTTCATCCATTGGGTGGATTTGGGGTTTTTTATGCTAATTTAGGGTTTTTTATGCTAATTTCAATTTTATGATCATTTAGGGTTTTTTATGCTAACTTATGGTTTTTTAAGCTAATTTAGGGTTTTTTATGCTAATTTAGATTTTGTGCTAATTTAGTGTTTTTATGGTAATTTATGGTTTTTATGCTTATTTTAATTTTATGCTAATTTAGGGTTTTTTATGCTAATTTAGGGTTTTTCAGGCTAATGTAGGTTTTTTTATGCTTTAAATATATGCTAATTTAGGGTTTTTTTGGCTAATTTTGATTTTATGCTAATTTAGTATATGAGATCTTTTAAGGATGATTTTGACCCAAAAATTGAGGGTCAAAACACAATTTTCTAGAGGGGTTGTAATTTTATATGAATTTGTAGTCTTGCCCTTGTAGAAAAAATTAGGACTTGGGTTGAAACTGGGAGAAATTTTATTCTCTTGTCTGAAAAATCTCCAGTATCATCTATTAATCTGAAAAATCTCTTGTATCATCTCTTATAGTTTGTTAGTCTCCTCTTCTGAAAAAGTGTAAACACTATCGTTGTTTTCACATAAAACCATATGATTAAGTAAGGGATTTGTGAATCTTGGAACCGAAATATCATAGATTGTTGTCTATAAGAGAATGTTGTAGGACTTAAGGGATTTGTGATTCCTGGAATAAGTAGCTTACGCGAAGAAGTGGTTTTGCATAAAGAATTTTGGTTCCAAGTTGTGTGCTTTATTGGTTGAGTTGTGATTACCAAGTGTTGAGATGATTGGAAATCCTAAATGTTTGTTGCTTAATTTTAGTTGAAGATGACAGTCGTGCCTACATGTTGTTATTTTGGTGGTGAATCTGTTTTTGAGCACGGTAATGTGGTTGGCTATAGCGAGGGGACAACCAAACTTATATTTTTATAGCTGATGTGTTCGTTTAACACGTTGTACACTATGATGTATAATGTTCTTGGATGATGCCCATGCACGGACCATATTTCAATATGGACGAGCTTTATGTGCAATGGTCAGTTAATCAGTTAATGTACACTCCCGTACTCGATGATATGTCACTGGAGAGTGGATTAGACATGGTGAAACATGGTTTCCAATCAATGCTGGTTCTGTTTGTGAAGCGGGACACCTACCCCTATGAGATGGATAACAGAAGGAGTTTGGAGAATGTGGGTGGAACCAGCAAGGGAGCTGTTAGGGTATACAGGGGGCGAGCTCCTGCCGAAGGGGATGAGAGAGTTGAAGGACCTATTGTGGAATTCATCCCTGAAGAAAGGTGAGAATCATCACTTTAGTCTAGTTTGAAGTTTTACTTAATTTTATATATCGCAATAGTTGTTGATGAAGTTACAAATGAATTCAGGGAATCAAGTGAGGACCCAAATGATATTTCAAGTGGCGAGGATGCTTGACCAGATCCAGTTACAGAGGAAGTTGAGGAAGAATAAGAGGTTGAATTCCCTTTTCCTACCATGGGACTCCCACCTTTAGAGGAAAATGATGAGCCTTACCCCGATTCGTGGATCAGAGTGATGGACATGGATGCGAAATATATGAACACAATGTTCCCAGGCATGGATGAAGACAATGTACCTCCACTCGTCGGTGTTGGAGTCGGTCAGAGGTTTATGAGTAAAGACGCATTACATATGTACTTGAAGGACTACTGCATCAGAAGAAATGTCCAGTTCAAGGTACAAAAATCGGGACCGACAGTTTATTATGTTCGTTGCACACAAATGATATTTCAAGTGGCGAGGATGCTTGGCCAAATCCAGTTACAGAGGAAGTTGAGGAAGAATAAGAGGTTGAATTCCCTTTTCCTACCATGGGACTCCGACCTTTAGAGGAAAATGATGAGCCTTACCCCGATTCGTGGATCAGAGTGATGGACATGGATGCGAAATATATGAACACAATGTTCCCAGGCATGGATGAAGATAATGTACCTCCACTCGTCGGTGTTGGAGTCGGTCAGAGGTTTATGAGTAAGGACGCATTACATATGTACTTGAAGGACTACTGCATCAGAAGAAATGTCCAGTTCAAGGTACAAAAATTGGGACCGATAGTTTATTATGTTCGTTGCACAGGTGATCAATGTCCATGGCACGTATACGTGTCATTCAGTATGAAGTTGAACATATGGAAAATTAGACAATGCAATGATGAACACACGTGTTTCAACGCCAAACTGCGCATGGACAACCGGTTGTGTACCTCTAGAGTGATATGTAACCTCATTATGCCCAACGTGAGGATAAATTTCACACTGTCTATGAGATCATTCAGCTGGTTAAGGACATATATCATATTCAGGTGAATTATGGTAGGGCATGGAGGGAGAGGAACAAAGCACTAGTTGTTGTATTTGGTGGGTGGGAGGAGTCGTACAACTTATTACCTCAGTTTTTGAAAGCAATCAAAGACACAAACCGAGGTACTAAGTACAAGATGATAATCACGGATTATAATGTGACAGCTGGAGATTTTGTGGGGTTTGATAGGGCATTTTGGGCATTTGGATTGGCTATCAGTGGATTCCAATTTTGTAGACCCTTTATCAGCGTAGATGGGACTCATTTGTACGAGAAGTATAAGGGTTGTCTATTGATAGCTACGTCTTTTGAAGGAGATAACTGATTGTTACCCCTGACCTTTGCAATTGTGGAGAGAGAATATTGATATGAGGACTTGGTTTATATCCTATTTGGCAGGTTGGGTGGTTAGAGGGAGGTCTCCAATGTGCATTATCTTTGACCGTCACATTGGTATCATCAGAGCGGTGGCTGATGTTTTTCCACGCCCCCATAGACACAGGTTTTGTATACGATATGTCATTGCCAATATGAAGAAGCGGTACAGTGTCAAGGACTTGGATAAGATGGTATGGAGGTGTGCGAGTGCACAAACAGTGGATCATTACGAGGTTACAACACAAAACCTTGAAGAAGCATATCCTGAAGCCAGAGCGGAGTTGACTGAAAGAATGAGCCCTGACCAGTGGGCCCTTGCATACGATGGGAATTTCTCATTCGGGAAGCTCACGACAAATTCTTCTAAGAGCGTGAATTCTCTACTGAAGCGGGCATGAAACTTACCTGTTCAGGCCCTAACATCGGCGATATTCTATTGGATGAATGCATGGTTTGTACACAGGCGAGACAGGGCTACATAGATTACCACCCATCTTTGTCCATCGGCAGACACACATTTACGGACTATAGTGGAGTATGCCAGACATTTGCATGTTGTTCCCTATGGTGATGGGATATTTCAGGCCGACGAGCACAAGGTTAACATCCTACTTAAGGAGTGTACCTGTCGGTCATTCCAGATTTATCAGATTTTGTGCATCCATGCCCTTGTAGTGTGTGGGGTTATACATTACGACTTCCATCAGCTGACATCCGAGTATTATCATGCATCTACAAACCTACGAGTGTATGAGCGAGTGTTTGATGTGCCACGACGGAGAAGTACTTGGGTGCAAGAAGGTCCAGTGGTATGATACGATCCTAGCTAATCACTAGCAAGAGGACTAATAAATGTAATATAGACTTTATGCAAGTCCAAATATCGTCCCACAAGGACCAAGCCAGTAGTTAATTTCTTTATGGAAAAAAATCTAAAGTTTGAGGAATCTGATTTGAAAGATAAGAGCTATACTAAACAAGTACTTAATAACAGTTAAAAGAAGGGCTTTGAGGAATTTCAATGATGAAAGAAGGCGTTGGGAATCCAATTCCCTCCCTAGACACTTCTGAGATTGAATGGAAAATGGTTTTGGAAATCAGTTTCTGACGAGCTTATAAAACCATGGCTACAATCCGCATCGGCATCACCTTTTTCTATCTCCTAGAGCAAACTAACCGGCATAATCTACTCTACTTGACAGCATAAACATGAAGCTCTTATGTCACAGACAAAGCAACTAATCCAACAGGGTATTACTTTAAGGTCGAGGATTAACCCAAGGATTAGTGATCTACCTAGAGCATAAACTCATAAAGCTTGTAAAATCCTATCACCATGTCTCACCTTAAACCTAGCGTCACCTTATAACCAGTACATAGCCAGACAGGAAGTATGAATCAAGCATTTACAACATGAAGAACTCATTCATACACCAAACTGAAAACCAGCTAAATTATAAATATCAATCTCATTACATGCCTAGGGAGTCATGGACTCCCAACTGAAAATGACTACTCCATGCTATAATTAAAACCACACAACAAGGATTTTACAACATCCATGAAATAAGAAAGACTAAGTAAAGAGAAACTCCCTTGGGAAGGCTTCCTTAATCACTCTTGCTCAGCTTGTTGATCCACCTTTCTTCCTCAAGGTGACCAGAGTTCGTGTGAACTCCCTCTGGACCATTTCCTCTCTCTCTAAACTAAACTAGAAAGAAAAACTGAATACAAAGCTCAAAACTAAACTCAAAAGCTGAATGTTGAATACAAAACTAGATGCCTTATGCTCTGCCTCGGATCCCTATTTATACTTGAAGTTCTGTCCTGACCTCATAATTTTAGCTTCTGTCCAGGGGTGTGGATTGTGACTTCCCAGCCTCAGAATTAGATTAAATTACATCCTAACCTTCTTTCTGTAGTCCTTTCCTTGTTCACGAAATTTGAATCCATTCTGAGTTGGGAAACTCGAGATATGATGAGAAGAAGTTGCCTGGTTTCTCCTGCCAATTTCTGCACAGGGTCCACCACTTTGGAGATGTGAAACTCGAGAAGCCTAGCTTGGATTGGCCTGAATTTTCGTGACATGATCCTCTGTAGCACCAGGAAGCTTCGTTCCAAGTTTGGATTCAATTGGAATTTGGAAACTCCACGTATGCTCTTCACAAATTTTGGATTTATCTTCTTCTTTTGGGCTGCAGTTTCCTGTTTTGGATTGAACTTCTTCTCTTTGATCAATCAATGCACCTAGACTCGAGCACATTACCTTAAGATCTTCGTGGATACCTTCCTTAGACACTTAGGACTCCTTGTCCCATGTTTGGACTCGATTTGATGTCAGGATCCCGAGATTTTCGTGATTTGCTGTTGCTGAGTCATCGGCGCGGTCGCGCCGAATTTGCAGTAAAAGTGGCGCGGGCGCGCCACTACTTGGGCTTTTCTCTGCTCCCCGATCGGCAAGTCTTCTTTCCTTCTTCAGCAGCACTTTGGCGCGTTCTCCTAGCGAGGTAGCGCCAAATTTTGGAGCAGTCGCGCCCTCCCCTTGCGCTGTCGCGCCAATTCACATTCCCCAACCGCTGGCTTTCATGACCGTTAGGTCGTTGGACATTTTTCCTCATTAATTTGAATTTTCGTGCATTTAATTGGCGCGGGCGCGCCATTATTCCTTTTGGCCTCTTTGGCTTATTTTTCTTCTGTTTTTGCTCCAAATCCCATTTTTCTTCTTCCACTGGGTACCTGAGGCATAAAACATAAAACAAAGTCATATTTGTTGATTTTATGCTCAGAATTAACTCAGAATTAAGTTTTTCAATTAATTTCTATGCCCAAAAATAGTGTCTTTTAGACACTTATCACAACCCCAAACTTAAATCATTGCTCGTCCTCGAGCAAGCTTTGAAAGAAATAACCAGATACGCATGCAGAGATTGAGAAAAGATCAGTGGCATTCCCTTTTATAAGTTTCAGCGTGGATGATTCACTTCTTTCCTAGTGATGATTCTCCTTGCTTAAGTCAAAACATAATTCAAATTTTTCTTTAATTTTTCAAAGATCATTATCCTCATACAAGTGAGAAGTCTCAGTAAATACCATATGCCAACCCTCAGTCTACTCTCCACTAACCTGAAGAACTCCATAATTCTGATCAATAGGTCTTTTCTAGGTTGTAATAGGGCATGGGTAATGGGTATGATGAAAGTTGTAAGCATTGGGTTTATCCTCCTCCTCATATCCATGTTCCATTCTTCTGAGCATGAGTTTTTATGATTTTTCTCCACATTTCTCCACCCCAAACTTTTTTTTTTTTCTTGCATTGATCCCATTTTATTTTCTTCTTCCTCCCTTCACATATATCATTTTTCGTAGGTTTGTTCAGAGTCTAGCTTACCTCACCGGTTGACTCAGAGTCCCTAAGCTTGTTGAGGCCCGAGACCCGGTGCACACACGAGGTGGCCTTTCTCCTAACTAACCCACAACCTTTTGGCTTTGTCTGGAATCCAGCTTACCTTGCCGGTTGACTCAGAGTCCCTAAGCTTGCTGAGGCCCGAGACCTGGTGCAGACACAAGGTGGTCTTTCTCCTAACTTAGCCTTTCATCTTGTTCCTCTTTTTTCAAAACACCTCAATACCCTTCTTTCATCCCTCCTTATATCTTCAGATTTTTTTCCATACTCATTTAAATAGAATACTTCAATAATTTGGAGAGATATAGGTCAGTAAGAAAAGAGTTAGTTTTTCACAAAGGCTGGTTTATGTAATGTGGGATTTTGAAACAAAATAGGGATCTTGTTGGCTCAAGGTGTTTGACAAAAAGTGATGCATCTTGTGCATTAAAGTGGGTGGCTTGAAAAGGCTCAAACGATTTGAAAACAAGTGCCTAAATCACTTCAGGATATTTGGAGATCTTTCTTTGTTTCGCCACAAGCTTTCCTTAGGTTGGTTCTAGTGGTTTACATCCACTTGCTCACTTATACTTTTCCAAAAACAGTTTTTTTTTTTTTTTTTTTAAGAGAATTCTCCTCCTGTTAAGACTAAACAAATTGAAATAAGATATTTGTCCAGAAAGTGAATCATGCTTTTCTCTTTTTTCAGGGTTTCCACTGATGTTTTCCAATTTAGGGTCTATTTCTGGTAAAAAAATTTTGAAATCAGAGATTTTTGAAAGCATAAAGATAGAACATCCCACCCCAAACTTAAAAACATGCTTTGTCCTCAAAGCATAATAAAAAAGAAATAAGAAGTAGGATGAATACTTCCTTGATCAGTCTGGGTGTGCCTGAAGTGGAATGGGGCTTCTCCTTGATTGCTCTGCAGTGGAATTTTCCTTTTCTGGACTCTGGGTCGATTATCACTCAATGAGGCAGTGGCGCGGTAGCGCCAGAAATTGGCGCGGACGCGCCATGTTGGAGCTTCAAATTTTAGCATCCTGAATGTGTTTTTGCAAATTTCCACTTGGAACAAGATTTGAACAGTTAGATATAGATGCTGAATCAGTAATCACACATATTCATTGGGGAAATCATTGCTTTGGGACACATAGTGAGAGTGCAAATATCATGTCATCAATATGAATGAAGATTGAGTACATATTAATGAACATTTCATACAAAAATCACTCTAAGGCATCACATATATAGACACCAAAGCATATTTTTCCCGAGGAGGAACGAAAGCAAGCAATAATCTCAGAATTGTTTTCCTGATTGGCGCGGCTGCGCCACTAATTGGCACGGCTGCGCAACTAATTGGCGCGGTAGTGCCAGTTGCAAAAGAATTTTTTGGTTTTTATTTTGTAAATTTTTATTTTCATTTTCTATTTTATGAAAAATTAAAAACTATTTCTAGTCTAAGTCTATCCTAATCATGCAAAATCAATCAACTAATCATGCAAGTCCTAAGAATTCAAAATTTTAATACACAATGCTATGTAATGACAATGCAAACCTATTCTAAAAACAAGCAAAAGAGTTCTGGTTTATAGTCCCAGCTCGACTTTGTGACTCTTTTCTAGTCAGATAGAATTGTGAAGGTTCTTTCCTGATTGAAATCAGGGGAGATGTATCTTTTCAGCCTTTGGCCATTCACAATGAAGGTGGATTAGTCTTTTGGATTTCTTATTTCCACTGCCCCTGATTTTAACACTCTCTCCACTGAAAAGGGACCAGTCCATTTTGATCTAAGTTTCCCAAGGAATAACCTAAGTCTGCTATGAACAAGAGGACAAGTTGCCCAGGTTGAAATTCTTTGGGTAAGATGTGCTCATCATGCCATTTTTTTGTTTTTTCTTTGTACATCTTGGCATTCTTATAGGACCAGTACCTCAACTCATCTAGTGCATTTAATTGCAACAGTCTACTCTCTCCAGCAGCCTTGATATCAAAATTCAAAAATTTGGTTGCCCAATATGCCTTATACTCTAATTCCAAGGTGAGATGATATGCCTTTCCATAAACCAACCTATAGGGGGTCATGCCTATTGGGGTTTTGAAAGCTGTCCTATATGCCCATAGTGCATCATCTAGCTTGGTTTTCTAATCTCTCCTTGAAGTGCTAACAATTTTTTCCAGAATTCTCTTGACCTCTCTATTGGACACTTCTACTTGGCCACTAGTTTGAGCATGGTATGGGGTGGCTACTTTGTGGGTGACTCCATATTTGTTCAACAGATTTTGGAAAGAAGAGTTGCAGAAATGCTTTCCCCCATCACTGATGATAGCTCTAGGGGTGCCAAAATGGCTGAAAATATTCTTTTTCAAAAATTCAATGACAACCTTGGCATCATTAGTTCTGGTTGCTATGACCTCTACCCATCTGGTTACATAATCCACTGCCACCAGAATGTACTCATACCCAAAAGAAGGTGGGAAAGGACCCATGAAATCAATACCCCAAACATCAAAGCATTCACATTCCAGAATATTATTTAAAGGCATTTCATTCCTTCTAGAGATATCACCTGTTCGTTGGCACCGATCACATGATTGGACATACCTCTTTGCATCTCTAGAAAGTGTTGGCCAAAAGAATCCAGATTGTAATACCTTGGCTGTTGTTCGGTTTGCACAGTGATGACCACCAACCTCCTTGTGATGGCAGTGGCTGAGAATAAGTGGGGCTTCTTCCTCTTTCACACACCTTCTGATGACTTGATCTGGGCATATTTTGTAGAGGAAAGGATCCTCCCAGTAGTAGTGCTTTGAGTCTGCCATCAGTTTCTTCCTTTGCTGGTAGGTGAAGTGCTTTGGTACCCATTTGCTGCAAACAAAATTAGCAATATCAGCATACCATGGTACCTTTCAAGTACTTACCTGGCAAATCATCTCATCTGGAAAGAGTTCTGAAACTTTCCCATCTGTATTTTCTGCCTCCAGCCTTGACAGGTGATCTGCCACCACATTTTCAGCACCTTTCTTGTCCTTGATTTCAATATCAAATTCTTGAAGAAGAAGGATCCATCTGATTAGCCTTGGTTTGGAATCCTTCTTTGCAAATAAGTATCTAAGTGTTGCATGGTCAATCCAAACAATAACCTTGGAACCAATGAGATATGATTAGAATTTCTCAAATGCAAAAACCACAGCCATAAGCTCTTTCTCAGTAGTGGTGTAATTCAATTGAGGACCAGTGAGTGTGTGACTAGCATATGATATGGTGTGGAAAACGTTTTTTTTTCTTTGGCCAAGAGTTGCCCCTAAAGCAAAATCACTTGCATCACACATGAGTTCAAAAGGTAGGTTCCAATCAGGTGACACAATGATGGGGGCAGAGATCAATTTTTGTTTCAAAAGATTAAAAGCATGCAAGCATTTATTATTGAAATCAAATTTCACATCTTTTGAAAGCAGATTTGACAAAGGTTTTGCAATTTTGGAAAAATCTTTTATAAACCTTCTATAAAAACCTGCATGGCCTAAAAAACTTCTAATACCCTAGACTGAAGTGGGTGGAGGTAGCTTTTCAATCACTTCAATTTTTACCTTGTCTACCTCAATCCCCTTTTCTATGATTTTATGTCCAAGCACAATCCCCTCTCTTACCATGAAGTGGCATTTTTCCCAATTTAGGACTAGCTTCTTTTCTTCACACCTTTTGAGCACAAGCTCTAAGTGCAGCAAACATGTTTCAAATGTTAGTCCATAAACTGTAAAATCATCCATAAAAATTTCCATCATCTTTCCTATCATATCATGAAATAAAGCCATCATGCATCTTTGAAAAGTGGCTGGTGCATTGCACAAGCCAAAGGGCATTCTCCTATATGCAAAGGTGCCATAAGGGCAAGTGAAGGTGGTCTTTTCCTGGTCTTCGGGTGCTATAGGTATCTGAAAGTATCCTGAATATCCATCTAGGAAACATTAAAATTTATTTCCAGCAAGCCTTTCAAGCATTTGATCAATGAATGGTAAAGGAAAATGATCTTTCCTAGTGGCTGCATTCAATTTCCTATAGTCTATGCATACCCTCCAACCTGTGACTGTCCTAGTGGGGATCAGTTCATTATTTTTATTATGAATGACAGTAGTACCCCTCTTTTTAGGAACAACTTGAACTGGACTTACCCATGCACTATCAGAAATAGGATAGATAATACCTGCGTCCAAGAGTTTAATCACCTCCTTTTTCACTACTTCTTGCAATGTAGGGTTCAGCCTTCTTTGTGGTTGGATGCTGGGCTTGTAATTGTCCTCCATCAAAATTTGGTGTGTGCACATTGTGGGGCTGATTCCTTCAATGTCTGATAATGACCAGCCTATTGCCTTATTGTGTTTGGACAACACCTCAATTAGCATCTTCTCCTCCAAACCTGTCAAACACGAAGAAATAATTACTGGTTTATCATTCTTTTCAAGAAAAACATATTTCAAATTACTAGGAAGAGGTTTGAGTTCAGGTTTGGGAGCTTCTGGAGCTCCTTGTTCCTTTATTTCTGCTTCCAACTCCTCCTTGCTTTCAGCCTCCAGTTCACCAATTTCTTCTCTGATAATGGGATTTTCATTCTCTGAATGGATCAGGCCTCCTTCTTCTGCTGCTTCAATCCACTCTTCTTCTTCAATTTCTGCTATACAAGAATCAATCACATCAATGCTCAAACAGAAATCATCAAGGGGAATGGCTGGTTGTTTCATGGCTTCTTTTATATTGAAACTGATTGTGTCATTTGCAAATTTATTTGAACCAATTTCACAAGGTATTGTAAAACTCCCTGGATCCTTTAATTTCGTTGGCAGCTCATTCTTCAAGATTGCACTGCAATTCTCATTCAGCACGACTGTACCCTTCTCCTCTATCTTCCTTTTTCCGGATAGGACTTCTTTAAGAAACTTGCCATAAAGAGGTATTTGCCTCAATGCTTCCAGAAGTGGAATGTTAATCTGCAATTTCTGAAAGGTTTCTAAAAATCTAGCAAAGCTACTTTCTAGAATGTCGAATTTAGCTCTACTTGGATTAGGAAGATGTCTTATATCAATATCGGTGATAGGAAGTGCATCCTTACCTTTTTTTCTCCTTGGAGAGGATGGTGGACTTACCTTTTCTTTTTCTTTCTCTTCTTCTCCTTTCTGAGTTTTCTCTTCCTTCATGGCTGGTTGTTCTTGTGGTTGGTGCTCCTCTAGGGTCTTCCCACTCCTAAGTGTTATGGCCTTTACTTGCGCTTTAGGGTTTATTTCTGAGTTGCTAGGTAGAGCTCCTCTCGGCTTCTCATACATATCTCTGTTAAGTTGATTCACTTGAGTGGTCAGGAGTGTTACTGATTGCTTAATTGATTGGACTTCGATTTGCAGTGTCTTCATTGACTGAAGTTCAACATATATTGCTCGGATCAGTTTACTATCTTCCTCCCGTTGTGACTCCTCCTTTTGTTGTGCATTGGCTTTTGGTGGTTTGAATCCAGGAGGGTGCTGCCTTGCTTGATTTGCATTATTCCAGGAGAAGTTTGGATGGTTTTTCCAGCCAGGGTTGTATGTGTTGCTGTATGGATCCATCCTGCGAGAATTTCCAACAAAGTTAGTTTGTTCAGGCATGGAATTTAAAGCATATGCATTACCCTGGCATTCATAATCAGCATGTCCTCCTCCACATATTCCGTAGATTGAGGCTACTACAGGGTTTGATTGTTGCTGGAAATTCACAAATTGTTGCTGAAGTGCTTCAAATTGCGCTTGCGTGGCTGTTGAGGAGTCTAGTTTGTAAATTCCAGCAGCCTTCTTGCTTGATCTCTCCATCGGGTATTGATACATGTTGGCTGTCATCTCCTCTATTAGCTCATGAACCTCTTCTGGAGTCTTTTTGCTGATTGATCCACCTGCTGCAGCATCTATCATACTTCTGGTGTTGATGTTCAGCCCATTGTAGAAGATTTCAATCTGGCTTCAGAGTTATATCTTGTGATTTGGGCATTTTTTTAGAAGTCCATTGAATATCTCCCATGCCTCTGAAAGATGCTCTTCTGGTTCCTGCAAGAATTGAAAGATTTCATTCCTTAATTTGATGGTCTTTGCTGGTGGAAAATACTTACCTAAGAAATTTTTCTGCAGGTCTTCCCAAGTGGCTATAGAACCGGCTGGTAAAGTGTTCAGCCATGTCTTAGCTCATCCTCCCAATGTGAACTTAAAAAGCCTCAATCTGGCTGCATCATCTGACACACCATTGTACTTAAAAGTAGCACACAAATCCAGGAATCTTTCAAATGGTCATTAGGATCTTCATTAGCCAACCCACTAAACTGATAATGAGTCTGCAACATAAGAAGCAGCTGAGGTTTAAAAACAAAATTATTGGCTTGAATAGTGGGAGTGATGATACTTGTCCTGTTTGTATTTGGGCTTTGTGTGACAAAATCCTCCATGGTCCTCCTTGGTCTTAGTGCTTGCTCGTCAAGAGTGCCTTCTATGTTCTCCATGGCTTCTTGGTCCTTGGGAGTGCTCTGGTTCTGATTTTTCTTCAGCCTTTGCCTCAAAGTCCTTTCAGGTTCTGAATCAATCTCTTGGGATGGGTTCCCTCGAGATCTGGTCATAAACCTCCTGCAATATAAAAAAAAAAAAAAAACTCAAATCTCTAAATTTTTAAACTTAGTGCAATTACTACTAGAAACTTTGGTCCCCGGCAACGGCGCAAAAAACTTGATGCGATCCTAGCTAATCACTAGCAAGAGGACTAATCAAAGTAATATAGACTTTATGCAAGTCCGAATATCATCCCACAAGGACCAAGCCAGTAGTTAATTGCTTTATGGATAAAAATCTAAAGTTTGAGGAATCTGATTTGAAAGACAAGAGCTATACTAAACAAGTACTTAAAAACAGTTTAGAGAAGGGCTTTGAGAAATTTCAATGATGAGAGAAGGCGTTGGGAATCCAATTCCCTCCATAGACACTTCTGAGATTGAATGAAAAAATAGTTTTGGAAATCAGTTTCTGACGAGCTTATAACACCATGGCTACAATCCGCATCGACATCACCTTTTTCTATCTCCTAGAGCAAACTAACCGGCATAATCTACTCTACTTGACAGCATAAACATGAAGCTCTTATGTCATAGGCAAATCAACTAATCCAACAGGGTATTACTTTAAGGTCTAGGATTAACCCAAGGATTAGTGATCTACCTAGTGCATAAACTCATAATGATTGTAAAATCCTATCACCATGTCTCACCTTAAACCTAGTGTCACCTTATAACCAGTACATAGCCAGACAACAAGTATGAATCAAGCATTTACAACATGAAGAACTCATTCATACACCAAACTGAAAACCAACTAAATTATAAATATCAATCTCATTACATGCCTAGGGAGTCATGGACTCCCAACTGAAAATGACTACTCCATGCTAGAATTAAAAGCACACAACAAGGTTTTTACAACAGCCATGAAATAAGAAAGACTAAGTAAAGAGAAACTCCCTTGGGAAGGCTTCCTTAATCACTCTTGCTCCTTAGCTTGTTGCTCCACCTTTCTTCCTCAAGGTGACCAGAGTTCGAGTGAAGTCACTCTGGACCCTTTCCTCTCTCTCTAAACTAAAATAGAAAGCAAAACTGAATACAAAGCTCAAAACTAAACTCAAAAGCTGAATGTTGAATACAAGACTGGATGCCTTATGCTCTGCCTCGGATCCCTATTTATTCTTGAAGATCTGCCCAGACCTTGTAATTTTAGCTTCTGTCCAGGGGTGTGAATTGTGACTTCCCGGCCTCATAATTGGATGAAATTACATCCTAACCTTCCTTCCATAGTCCTTTCCTTTCTCACGAAATTTGAATCCATTTTGAGTTGGGAAACTCGAGATATGAAGAGAAAAAGTTGCCTGGTTTCTGCTGCCAATTTCTACACAGGGTCCACCACTTTGGAGATGTGAAACTCGAGAAGCTTGGCTTGGATTGGCCTGAACTTTCGTGACATGATCCTCTGTAGCACCAGGAAGCTTCGTTCCAAGTTTGGCTTCAATTGGAATTCGGAAACTCCTTGTATGCTCTTCACAAATTTCGAATTTATCTTCTTCTTTTGGGCAGCAGTTTCCTGTTTTGGATTGAACTTCTTCTTTTTCATCATTCAATGCACCTAGACTAGAGCACATTACCTTAAGATCTTCATGGATACCTTCCTTAGACACTTAGGACTCCTTCTCCCATGTTAGGACTCGATTTGATGTCAAGATCCCGAGATTTTCGCGATTTGCTGTTGCTGAGTCATCGGCGCGGTCGCGCCGAATTTGCTGTAAAAGTGGCGCGGGCGCGCCACTACTTGGGCTTTTCTCTGCTCCCCGATTGACAAGTCTTCTTTCCTTCTTCAGAAGCACTTTGGTGCGTTCTCCCAGCCAGTAAGCGCCCGTCCTGGTCGCCCTCCAGCATTTGTCGGCCCTCACGACTGGCGCGCTTGGCCCTCGACTGAGCGTACACGACTGGCGGCTTATGCCCACTCCAGCTGGCTTGTCGACTGTATCCACTGACTGGCGGCCAGCCATGTCGGCCCTCATGGGCCCATTGGTCGACTGGCGCATTGTTGCCGACTGGCGTTGTTGTCGATCAAGCTGTTGGTCGACTGGTTACCATGCTTTCCACTCACATTTTCCATAATCAAGGCCGTTGCTACTTCTTCCATCAAGGCCAAGCTGCTACTTCCACTGGCGTTGCCGCGCCTTCCACTGGCGCTGCCAAGTTCTCCATCAAGGGCCGGGCTAAGCTCTCTCACCGGCGCTGCTAAGTTTCCTCTCACCGGCGCCAAGCTGGGTGCCTACCGGCGCTGTTGCCCTCTCCACCGGCCCTCCCTTGGCTGTCAGGCCCTCCTTGGCTTTGTCAGGCCCTCTGCTGTGCATTGTCAGGCCCTCCTTTGGCATTTGTCAGGGTATCCTTTGGCATTTGTCAGGCCCCTCTGGCTGTCCAGGCCCTCCTTTTGTCAGGCCCTCGCTGGCATTTGTCAGCCTCTCCTTTGGTGATCAGATTATCCCTTTGTCAGGCCCTCCATCGTTGTCAGGCCTCCTTGGCATTTGTCATTTATCCATTTTGTCAGGCCCATCCTCTCCTTTTCAGGCCATCCTGTCCCCCTCCATTTGTCAGGCCCTCCTTTGGCGTCAGGCCCTCCTTTGGTCAAGCCCTCCTTTGTCAGGCCCTCCTTTTGTGTTTTGTCAGGCCCTCCTTTGCCATTTTTGTCAGGCCCTCATTTTTGTTGTCAGGCCCTCATTTTGTTGTCAGGCCCTCATTGGTTGTCATCAGGCCCTCATTTTTGGTTTTGTCAGGCCACCTCCAGCATTTGTCAGGCCCTCCCTTTGGGATTTGTCAGGCCCTCCTTTGGTATTGTCAGGCCCTCCTCTGGCGTACAATCAGAGCCCTCCCTTTGTAAGTCCAGGCCCTCCTTTGTCAGGCCCTCCTTGTATTTGTCAGGCCCTCCTTTTGTGTCAGGCCAAACCCAGCGCTGTTTGTCAGGCCCTCCTTTGCTGTCCAAGGCCCTCCGTCAGGCCCTCCTCATTTGTCAGGCCCTCCTTTGGCCCATTTGTCAGGCCCTCCTTTCAGGCGTCAGGCCCTCCTTTGTCAGTTGTCCTGCCCTCTTTGTCATTTGTCTGCCCTCCTTGGCCATTTCATCATGCCCTCCAGGCCATTTTGTCAAGCCCTCCTTGGCGTCCATTTGTCAAGCCCTCCTTGTATTTGTCATCCCCTCCCTTGGCCATTTGTCAAGCCCTCCTTTGGCATTTGTCAGCCCTCCTTTATTTGTACCCTCCTTTTGTCAAGCCCTCCCAGCATTTGTCAAGCCCTCCTTTGGCCTAATCAAATTTGTCAAGCCCTCCTCTGGCGCTGTCAAGCCCTCCATTGGCGCGACATTCACAATCCCCAACCGTTGGCTTTCATGACCGTTAGGTCGTTGGTCATTTTTCCTCATTAATTTGAATTTTCGTGCATTTAACTGGCGTGGTCGCCCCGATTCTGGCGCGGGCGCGCCATTCTTCCTTTTGACCTCTTTTGCTCATTTTTCTTCTATTTTTTCCCCAAATCCCGTTTTTCTTCTTCCACTGGGTACCTGGGGAATAAAACATAAAACTGAGTCATATTTGTTGATTTTATGCTCGGAATTAACTCAGAATTAAGTTTTTCAATCAATTTCTATGCCCAAAGATAATGTCTTTTAGACACTTATCATGGTACTCCCACCAGCTGAGGCGAGGAAGGTGGGTTGGCCAATGTCCACGCGTATTCGGAATTTTATGGATTGGAGAGATGACAGTGGACGATATTTGTATAGTAATTTTAAGCAACCCGATCATAACAAACGGGTTTGTAAAACCCCATCTACTGACAGTTCAGAGAGTTCTCGTGTGGGATCTAGTCATCGGTAATGTATACTTTTAGTTTTTATATAATGTATAATGACATGTTTTCAGGTGGTTAATTTAACTTTGGTTTTTAATGTATACTTTGTTGTTTCTTTAGGTCGTGATGGCAGACATACCACCCTTGTACGATCAGGACTCCCACAGGAGCGAGGTCATCTGGCATGGAGAGGTTAGTGTGGGCATGTTGCACTTATGATTACGTTTGTTTATAAACATACACTAATAAGACTATTACTCATGTTCAGGACCCAGGATGCCTGGAATGCACTGAGCATTTCCAGACTCTACAACATTGGTCGATGGACGAGCGGATGTTGCCATACATCGAGGCCGCAGGGTTTGGTGCATTGTACAAAGTCCAGTGGTTGAGACTGGACAAACCGTTGATTACTTCACTGGTAGAGAGATGGATGAGCGAGATGAACACCTTCCACCTGGCGAACGGTGAGATGACGATCACGTTAGAGGAAGTGGTTGTTCTCTTGGGACTGTGTCGACGGATTCGCTGTGACCGGGTCGACTCGGGGGGATTGGATGGAGTTAGCTAGAGTCCTTCTAGGGGGTCGAGCTTCCAGCTGGTAGTTTTTAAGGGGGTCGACTGTCACTTGCATGTATCAGAGGCAAATTTTTATTTTGTCCTGACGATGTGCCTGAGGAGGTGATACAGCAGCACGCGAGCACATACCTCCTCCATCTTGTGGGCTTGACAATATTCTCGAATGGTAGTGCCCGAGGAGTTCACATGGCATACCTGACACTATTCGAGGACTTCGACACGGCCGAGAGGTACAGCTGGGGGGGAGCTACGCTGGTCTTCCTCTACCGGGAACTCGCGAAGGCGTGTCACACTAGAGTTGTCGGCATTGCTGGATGCCTCACCCTTATACAGTTAAATTTTTCTTTCAAAAAATTGTTCAACTTAAAGGAATAGGACTTACTAATATAATTTTCATTGTTTACAGTTGTGGGCGTGGGAACGTCTACATATTGGACGTCCGACACTCCTATAGGAATGGGCACTGCAGGATGGCCCTTTAGGTTCCAGGTATGTACCGATAGAGTTTAATGGTTATTTACACTTCTGTAAAATCTTGTGTAACTAACTTATATGGGTATTTTAGGTGGAACGTCCGACGAATGAATACCACAAACTCTTGTGGAAATCTGGTGCTATACAGGACAAAGTTGAACCACCAGCAGAGTTATCAGGTAAGTTACTTTACGAATCTACAATGATGATAATTCATACCATAGCAATCTAAGTCATCAATAATAATTGTTGTAATTTTTTTTAGGTGAACTGACAGTCGTACCTCGATTTCTTGTAACATCTACCTACTATCTGCGTTGAAACGTATCTAGATGTCTAGGACACCACTTATTTGTTTCGAGATCGTTGAGCTGCATGTTTCTGATCGAGTGATGTTATAGTTCGGATTGGAGCAGGTAATTATTGCAACACCGAAATTTTATTTTCATTTATTGTAGGGTTAAGTGGTTTAATTTTATAACTTTGAGCATGTGACTCCAATAGAGGATGTCAAGAATGTTACTCGCATCTCCCAGAAAGGCCGAGCTGGGGAGCATTGGGCGGCATACCACTGTGATTACATCACTCATTGGGAGGCGCGAGCAGAGTCTGTTGTTACGGGCAGCCGGGCACACACCCCCAGACATGCTCCCAGTGAGTATATGACGTGGTATTTGTCGGTTACTTGACGATTCGTATCACCTCTACGGACTGAACCAACTATGGTATACCATCCTTGAGGTTATACCGAGGAGGCATTGGTACGTAATTAACTTTGTGAAATGACCATTTCTTTATTAAAATTTTTTAACTTATGTTTTTCTTTCGCAGTTGGGTTGTGTGCAAAACGTGGTTGAGCGCGTGACCCGTAGAGAGGCCTTGGACCCATCGTCGGCAGATCCATACCTGATGGAGATTGGACACTACTGTTAGTCATAGTCTTCCATTCTTGGAAGGAGCGATCATCGTCAGAGATGTGTCACATGCTGGTGAGTCTTCTCACGTGGTCGAGCCAACCAGAGATAGAGCACCACGAGGGCGTCGTGAAAGGCGTCGACCTACATCTGAGACGACGACCCGTGTCGAGGATTCTGCAAAGTTTCAGCCGTACCGGAGCCTACAATGCTAGATCTTCCACCTGAGCAAACACCTGAGCCAAAGCCCACCAGCCCCATTAGCAGCCCCCGGAGCCTGAGCCCAGTCGTCAGCCTTCCATCCGAAGGATTTATACTAGAAGGCAGAAAAAGACAATTGGTGCACCAAAGCCGAGCTCTGCCTTTTGATTGTATTTGTACATTATATTTGTTGCTTGTCATTGTTCTTTATGTATTCATGTTTGTATATTATATATTCTACATCTATTTTATATAGTTTTTCATTACTGATGTGTATGATAAAAACTTACATTTATTTAGAATGAATCATGTTTGGAATATGTTGTTAGTAGGTTGAATTATAGGTTGAAAAACAGATTAAAGAGAAAAAAAAAATGGAAAAAAATTGCATTAAAGGCGGCATTTAAATGCTGCGTTCACTAACAATTTGAAGGCGGCTTTTTTATGCCGCCTTCGTAACGGATGAAAGGCGGCATAAAAATGCCGCCTCCGCTCACTTTGCCCAAAAATTTTCCAAGTGCGGAAAGAGGCGGCATAAAAAAGCCGCCTCGAGCTTTTCAGTTGTGGTGGTTTTTCGAAGCCGCCTCTTCCTTTTTTGAGAAGGCCGCTTCGAAAAGCCGCCTCCCAATTTTTTTTTTTCGGGATGACGGCATTTCGGTACTGCCTTTCTCCTTTTATTTTAGCGTGTCGCCTATGGTCAACCTTGGTCAACCTTTTAATCTATCATTTTTACGATCTATATACTTATCTATGTCGACAATATTGTCATCACAAGTAATTCACTTAGTGATGTTACACAAGAAATTAAACAACAGGTCGTACGTACCTACGTACGTACGTTAACTGATGGCAATAATTAATTTACCAATCCAAATATTTCATCAAATACAATATCTAATTCAGTGACAAACATCAAATTAAATAAAAAAGCTTATAGTAATTAATTTTTTAAAAAAAGATTAAAAAAAAAAAAGATTGCAAGTCTACTAATTAATATTTTATAAAATTCTTTTATAAAAGGAGCCGGCCGCCTGGAACCGGGGTTCCTTTGGTTGGAACTTGTGGTCACTGTAAATTTTCATATAATCGCCAAAAAGGAACTCCGGGTAGGCGCGATCTCCACCAATATTATCACTTCCATCATCATCGTCATCATCATCGCGTACTGGCGCTGGTGCAGGCACTCGTACCAAGTCCGGCGCAGGCTTGATGGTGGCGTCGAGAGAGGGGTTGTAGAAGGATGCGATGGATCGTCGGTTGGCGGTGGGCATGGCGAGGACGCGATGCCACGCGCTTTTGTAGCGACCGTTGCTGATCACCTCCAACTGGTCCCCCGTGTTGATGACAATGGCGTTGCGCAGTGGTTGGACGTCGATCCATTCTCCCTCTTTGTTAAGCATCTGGAGGCCCCCGACGGCGTCGTCCTGGAACAGAAGGATCAGTCCGCCGGCGTCGGTGTGGGCGCGGAGGCCGTTCACAAGCTCCGGGTTGGGGCAGGGGGGGTAATGGCTGACTTTGGTGCCGAAGAAGGGCTGCTGCACTTGCAATTCTTCCTTCCCGCCGCAGAAGGCTTTCTTTATGTACCCTTTCTCTAGTCCCAGATTTGTGTCCATGATCTCCAACATCTTCTCCGCCAGTTTCTTCACCTCCTTCCTGTACTGCATCATCGTCTCTCTGAACACACGCATATATATATATATATATATATATATATATATATATATATATATATATATATATATATATATATTCTTTAAGGATGCCTCCATGAATGAATGAATGAAGTTGAAATTAATTAATATGTACATGCATGCATGAATATTGATGCAAGTATATATGTAGCTAGATATATATATTACTTGAATTGTGGGGGCGCCTTAGTAGGCCACTGGTTATCGTCGTGGAGAGTGAAGACGTCCTCCCAGTCCACGTTATTCTTGAGTTGTTGAAGCCGCAGCTGGGTCGCCTGTGCCGCGGCGGCTTCATCTCCTTCCAGATAATATTGATTTCCATATTGACGACGATCATCGTCATCATCCAAGACCTTGTTGAGCAGGCGGACGGGAAGGGAGTCTTTGAACCCTTCTTCCCTCACCTTGTAACAGTCCGAGCAAACCTTCTTCACTCTCTCCAGAAGCTCCTCTGAGATTCCATGGTTCACCAACTGTATGTATATATAACATGCATTTTAATGAAAGAAACTAGAGGTAAATATTAATAAGTAATACAGGTAATATTACTGACCTGAAAAAATCCCCATTCTTGGCAGCCGTTGGCGATTTGAGCGAGCACCTCCGACCTCTCCGGGCCATCGATCTTGGAGAAATCGATTACAGGGACACCCATTGTACGTAGCAAACGAAATTGAGATATACGGGATCGACAAGCTCGAGGTTCTCGAACTAGTAGCTAGCTTGCAGTGATCGATCGACGATGATCAGGAAGCAATATTGTCAACTGATGGATCGATGGATCGATATATATGATGCTGGGTTTTGGTTTGAATTTATAGGCCACTGAAACGATCGATGATCGAGGAAATGTCAACTGAAATATTTAAAATAGAGGTTAATTAATTTAAGGGCCTGTGCGTGGCTGTTTCGGTGTCTTGGACGGTTTCATTCATGCATGTTTTAATTAATTAATTAAGAAAATATATTAATTCAGGGTCAATGGTTGATCAGTACATGTCGAGATCCATCCGTGGAATTCAACCCCAAATATTTAATTAAAGGAAATTAAACTCCTCCCGCGTCAATTCAATTCATAGTTTCATACCATAAACATTTAATTATACGCATGCAATCTCCATTAATTAATTAATTAACGTTTCTGCTGCAACGGCAAGTAGTGATTAATTAGAGTAAGAATTACGCATGTACAGTACTTGCTAGTAATACTCATTGATTAATTAAAGATCAATTAATTAATCAAGTTATTCCTTGCCATGCATGTATGCAATATTCTTTCCTTGCATAACTAATATTAGTACTCCATCTTCTTTTATTTTCTGAAATTTCCTTGCATAACTAATATATATGATTCGAAAAAGTAAACCCAGGTAGCTAGAAACTTACGCTACACATGCAGTACTACTTAATTAATTTGCCTGCCGACCCCCTCGATCCCCATGTCAACTTCTTCTTCTTCTTCTTTCTTCTGCTTCTTCTCAGATTCTTCCTTTCTTTAATTAAGGAAATGGTGAAGTGAAGTGGTACACATGTATGAACCTCCCTTGGAGGAGACAAGAGACGAACAAGCTTCAATGGATCCAGCTCTCTTTAGTCAGAATTATTCTCATCGATCATGACCTCCTCAAATAAATTAAAAAAATAAAAAAAGTCAAAAATTAAAAATTCTCCTTCACCTCCTCCCATCTCTATCTTGCAAGAACTACTAATGAAAGGAAACAATATATATATATTAATTTACTGACTAAAATGATGCATTTCCCGAGAAGTGGGTAAGTGTAATTAATATTCGATAATAATTAAATGCTGATCATGTACATATGTGGTACGTACCACTAGAATTATATATACATACATACATAGTTATTACAAGTGTCAGAAGAGAGAGGCAATATTTCAGGATATATGGAGGTCCGTTGAATTAATCACCAAATTAATTAACGGTTCCGTTCATGCACGCGTTTATTATAATCACTTTCTCTTCTAAATATATAAAGTAATCTTATAGCAGTAGAATATATAATTAATTAAGACGGGCTTCTGACTCACATCATTCTTAATTTCTGCCGAGCTTCCAGATTATGTAACAGAGATCAAGGTGCATGTATGAGGAACTACGTGGCTTCTGGGATCCCAAACCGGCCCCTGAGTATTAATTAAAAAATAATTAACTTATTTTATTTTGTACTAATTAATTAAGGAAGGAATAAATAGTAGCCCTTTTTAAGTTCTTTGAAAATTGATGACAACATGATTGAACTTCCATACGTTTAATTATTACTAATCATGGGGACTCTGAGTTGTAATCATATGAAGAGAGGAGTTATATTAATTAAGAACGGATCACTAGGTAGCGAACGAGCTCGTTAATTGGGAAAAAGTACACGAAGGAGACCATATATTGAAGAAATTAATTACCTCTTACTTGACTCTAGCTCGTCACATTAATTATATATATATATATAGTTCACAAGTCATGAGGATATAAACTACTTATATAATTAATCTCTCGTCTTGCAACTGATGTGGAGTTTAATTTGGTTAGGCCACCTAATTAATTAAACGTAAAATTTTTTCAAAAATTCTTTCATTGGAGTGTACTTAATTTGTATCATCTGTATTAATTATTCGCATGGATTCTCATTTATTATTTAGCTAGAAAACTTAACACTATGACCCTTCAATTCATATATTTTTACCCACCACAAGGAGACCATCATAGATCTATAAACCAGTTACTGTTGCATGGCAAGGTCCCTAGGATCTTCTGCATCAAATTTTGCTAGCATGTATGCCATTTATTCTTTTTACTATTTGGTTTAAAAAGGAATAGTGACGCTAGCTTCAGTAGTTTTATTTATTCCTCACCAAGATCTTTACGACACCAATAAATCAATTAGAGTTTTAATTGAGGCGATCCAATTATCACTAGCAAGTGGACTAATCGAAGTAATATAGATTCAAGGTGACCTAATATCGTTCCCACAAGGACTGAGTTAATAACTAACTATTTTTCAAGTTTAAAATTGAAGTCAGAGCAACCAAAATGGCAGAGAAAAAATAAATAAATAACTACACTTCGCTTGATTCGTTAATGAATGAATTCGACCCAAAAAGATTTCTCTGAGGCAGGTTTTGGATAGTTGAGAGCAGCAACATATAAATTGGCAACAGTTTGTTGGGCGGCGATTGGATAACGAGGCAGCAATACAACTGCATGAACTGGATATAAAGATGAACTCCAACCCCAATATTGTTTTTTCCTATGAGGATAATCTTATCTGAACATGTGAAGCAAGTTGCAATTTCACAGTGAAATTTGCATATTTTTCTCTGTAGGGGTCCCAATTGCAACATTCTACGGGCAGTGCATGGAAATTATTGGACCCACCCAAAGTTCTTTTGCACAGTTGGTTACTCCTCCACGGCAAAATTCTTACAAATGACAACTTGACTCTAAGGGGAATAGTAATATATTACGGACCCTATGTGTCCACTTTGCGGTGAAGCTGCAAATTCAGTTGATCATATTGCAGTGCAATGCAAGTTTTCATGGGGTGTCTGAAAGACAGTGATTTCATAAAAAATAATGGAAATTAAAATCAAATGAAAGTTATGCTCTTACCTCTTGCCATGTCTACAGTCGTCAGTCGCTTCTATCCGATCCACCGATTTCCTGGTCTGCAGCAGCCGAACAACAGAAGAAAATTGATTTTTTAGCCTTCCGGGAATCACATTTAGTGTGTGTTCACCGGGGACTGAACTCTGATTTTAATAATCGTGAGGGAGAGTCATGAGCGGTTAGACCCTGAATTTCAGGATCTAACCGCTTACCAGTTATGCGTTACTGGTCATACGGATCACCGTATGACCAGTCTCACAATCTCCCACTTGATCCGTATGACCAGGTAATATGATTTAAAATAAGAAACATGAATCATGGTGATATGTCATTTATATAAAATAGTAATATCTTCCATGTATCACATGTTCAAGATTTAAATCAATTCCTGATAACTGTATGAATAAATTTTATATTTATTCTTTGTCCCATCTTTAATGATTTTTTTAATTGTAACTGTTGTGCACACATAATAGAAAAAATCAAGATAATAGAGTTTCTAAATAACAGCCATACCTTTAAATGACTATATGGGATGCAATCCCATAGTGACAACATGATCCTTGAATTTGTGAGGTGGCATGCCCTTTGTCAGAGGATCAGCTAACATGAGTTCTGTGTTAATATGCTCGATGATCACTTTCTGATCTTTAACACATTCTCTAATGGCCAAGTACTTTATGTCGATGTGTTTACTTCGACTCCCACTTTAATTATTCTTAGCCATGAACACAGCTGCTAAGTTGTCACAATATACCTGCAATGGCCTAGAAATAGAATCCACCAGTCTAAGCCCAACAATGAAACTCTTTAACCACACTGCCTGTGAAGTAGCCTCAAAACACGAGATGAACTCGGCCTCCATAGTAGAAGTGGCTATAATAGTCCGTTTGGCACTCCTCCATGAGATAGCTCCACCAGCAAACATAAAAATGTAACCTGATGTTGATTTGCGAGAATCAACACAACCAGCAAAGTCTGAATCGGAGTAGCCAACCACCTCTAAACTATCTGATCGTCTGTAAGTAAGCATGTAATTTTCCGTTCCTTGAAGATATCTCAATACCTTCTTTGCAGCTCTCCAATGATCAAGTCCTGGATTACTCTGGTATCTCCCCAACATTCCAACTACAAATGCGATGTCTGGTCTGGTACACACCTGAGCGTACATCAAGCTGCCAACAACAGAAGCGTACAAAATGTTTTTCGTCTTCTCCTTCTCTAAATTGTTCTTTGGGCACTGGTTCATACTGAACATGTCACCCTTCACAATAGGAGCTACAGTAGGTGTACAATCTTGCATCCGAAATATTTCTAATATTTTGTTGATATAGGTTTCTTGAGATAGACCTAAAACACCTTGATGTCTATCTCGATGAATCTTTATGCCAATGACATAAGATGCATCACTCATATCTTTCATATCAAAATGTGTAGAAAGAAATTGTTTCACCTGCTGTAATATCCCTTCATCATTGGTTGCAAGTAAAATGTCGTCCACATATAAAACAAGAAAACAAATTTTACTCCCACTGACCTTCTGGTATATACATTGATCCATAACGCTTTCAACAAATCCGAATGAAGAAATAACGTCATGAAATTTAAGATACCATTGGCGGGATGCTTGTTTTAAACCGTATATGGACTTTTGTAATTTGCATACCAATTGCTCACCTAGACTAGAAGGGAATCCTTCAGGTTGTTTCATAAAAACCTCCTCCTCTAGTTCACCATTGAGGAACACTGTCTTCACATCCATCTGATGCAACTCTAAGTAAAAATGAGCTACTAATGCCAAAATAATACGCAAGGAATCTTTCTTTGATACAAGACTGTAAGTGTCTGTGTAATCGATTCCTTCTCGTTGAGTGAATCCTTTCGCAATAAGGCGAGCCTTATATCTTTCGATATTACCTGATGAATCTCTTTTGGTTTTGAAAACCCATTTGCAACCTATGGGTTTAAAACCTGTGGGTAATTGAACAAGATCCCACACTTTGTTGCTACTCATGGAATCCATTTCTTCCTTCATGGAATTATACCATAACTCAGACTCTTTGCTATTGATGGCTTGTGAGAATGAAATAGGGTCATTGTCGGCTCCTTGGTCATGGTCAGAGTCTTGTAGATACACATGATAGTCACTAGAGATTGCTGGTCTTTTCGTTCTTGTAGATCGCTGTAATGTTGGAACAACTTCTTCCTGAGGAATTTGTTGTTCAACTGGCTATTCAGAAGTAACCTGATCTTCTTGAACAATTTGATCTAGAGGAACGGGTTCAGCCTCAGTGTCTGGATTTTCATTGATCGGTTGTGCAGTATTCGGTTCTTCTGGAAGAATTCGATGGATGACAACCATTCTCTCACTTGATGTGGGAGGTTGATCTCTTTCAAAAAATGTGTCCTGAAATTGAGTACTCCCACTGATTGAGTCTAATTCAAGAAATTTGGCATTCCGCGATTCCACAATTATAGTGTTGTGAGTTGGACAATAGAACCTGTATCCTTTGGACCTTACAAGATATCCTATGAAATAACCACTAATGGTCCTGGGATCCAGCTTCTTTTCGTGTGGGTTGTGAACTCTTACCGCAGACGGGCATCCCCATACGCGTATATGTTGCAAACTTGGTTTCCAACCCTTGAATAGTTCAAATGGTGTCTTGGGAACAACCTTGGTTGGAACTCTGTTTAATATATACACAGCCGTCTTAAGAGCATCTACCCATAAGGCTTTAGGTAGCTTAGAGGTACTAAGCATACTTCGCACCATGTCCAATAATGTTCGGTTTCTTCTTTCCGCTACACCGTTTTGATCTGGAGATCCTGGCATGGTGTATTGGGGAACTATACCATTGTCTTGCAGAAACCTCGCGAAAGGACCCTGTGGTTGTCCAGACTCAGTGTATCTACCATAATATTCCCCACCTCTATCTGTTCTAACTATCTTGATTTGCTTTCCGCATTGTTTCTCTACTTCAGCCTTGAAGACCTTAAAGGCGTCTAGTGCCTCATTCTTTGTATGAAGCATGTAGAGATACATGTATCTAGAGTAGTCATCAATGAAGGTGATAAAATATTTCTGACCTTGAGCATCCATATCTGGGCAACAGATATCAGAATGGATAATCTCTAATATGGTTGAACTCCGAGTGGCACCTTTCTTGAACTTGCTAGTCTGCTTGCCTTTAATGCAGTAAATACAAGTGTCGAAATCAGTGAAGTCTAAGGTTTGGAGAATTTCGTCCTTCACTAATCTCTTGATTCTATCAATGGAGATGTGTCCTAATCTCCTATGCCACAAGGTGGAGGAAGCCTCATTTATAACACAACGTTTGAGACCAGAATAGACAGCCATAACTTCATGAGCAGTATCATTTTCTAGATTTAGAGAGTAAAGGCCATCACATAAAACACCGCTACCTACATGTTCAGACTTATATAATAAACTGAACTCAGTGTTTTGAAATGTGAAACTAAATCCCAGAGGTACAAGTTTAGATACATAAATTAAATTTCTTGTAAAACTAGGAATGTAAAAAGTCTTCTAAAGTTAAAACAAAGCCGCTCTCCAGCTTCAAGTCGCAGGTCCCAATTGCCTCTACATGTGACTTTATTTGATTGTCGGAGTATATGAACTGTTCATTGCCCACTGGTTTTCTCAAGTTTCTTAAACCCTACATGGAATTGCAGACATGGATTGTGGAACCGAAATCAATCTACCATGTGTTATAATTGGTTTCAACCATATTAGTTTCATAACAGACAAAGGACTAGAATGTACCTTTCTTCTCAAGCCATAACTTATGCTTAGTACAGTCCTTCTTCATATGTCCTTTCTTCTTACAGAAAAAACATTTCGACTGTTTCTTGATCGTAGCATGGGGATTGAGCTTATTTTTCCCCTTTTGATTGGCTTGAGGCGATATCTTTTCTTGAGTGGCCATAAGTGCCGTCTCTCCTACCTCTAAAAGCAACCTTGCTTCCTCTTGAGCACACAGGGTCAGGAGATCATCAATTGACCATTTGTCTTTATGTGTGTTATAGGAAATCTTAAATGGTGCATATTGGTGTGGGAGAGTCGTTAAAATGTAATGCACTAGAAAAGATTCGGACATGTCACATTCTACTGCCTTTAGGCGAGCCGCCAAGTCCCTTAATTTGTTTATGTGTTCCCTAACTCCTTGAACACCGGTGAGCTTCATAGATGTGAACTTCATTATTAGGGTGCTAGCCAAAGACTTCTTGGAAGGTTGAAACTGTTTTTCAATGGCTTTAAGGAGAGCTTGAACCTTGTTTTCTTTTTCAACCGAACTTCGTACATCCTCTGGAAGCTTTGTCTTTATGAACATGGTACTGAGTCGGTTGAACCGTTCCCATATATCGTAGAGCTTCTTCTCTTCAAGTGTACTCATGGCGGTTATTCTAGGTTCATCCATCCTAGTGGCGTAATCTATGTCCAAACATCCTAGGTGGAGTAAAATTCTCACCTTCCATATTTTGAAGTTCTCATTGCATAAAGCGGGGATTTCAATACGAGAATCAGAGATACTTAGAGAGGAAATAGCTACAAATTTGAAAATAGAAGACATGCTTAACTATATATTGTGGCAAATAACTTTATTCATGATTAGCCAATGAAAATCATGACATGAATCTATGACATAAAAATTGCCTGTAGGAGAAATTTTTAATTCTATTAGATTCATAAAAGAATTTGATTCAACAAATTCTAACCTATTGAAAATTATCAAACTCAATTTCATAATTCCTGTGGGTAAGTTATGAAAAGGCATTTAATAATTGTACAATTATTGTCTATAACTTTATGTGATCTAGACATATTATTTTTAATCATAGATGTTGTGGCTACTCTAGGATTAAAATTAACTAAATTAGATCACTAGACATGATGCTAATGTTTTATGAATATTATTTAATGTCCTATATGTGATTCTGAATAAAATAATATTATGAAATTAAGGTTGTTGTGGCTAAACCTAAATTAAATAACATTATTTTATCACTTAAACATTAAATTAAAGTTATTGCTAAATCAACATGCAATAAAATCATCATAAAACAACAAAGCATCAAATTATGTAAATTTAGTGTTTCACCGAAAATCCGCCGGTCCGCGAAGAGGCGCGACCGAGAGAATATGTCGATTACTTTAGAATAATTTTGTGTTACAGGGTGTGTTTTGTATCAAGGAATGCGAGTTCACTCTCCTAGGCTTCCTCTGATTCGATCTCCGTGTGAATTGTCGAAGTTTCGGCTTCTGGCGAGAACGTCGGAGTTTGAGTTCTGGGAACGAGTGTGCACGATCTGGTGTGGCTTTGGTCGGTCGGACGGAAGTATTTGTGTTCCGTGTGTTTCGACTTGTGACGTTGCCGGCTAACGTGTAGAGCTGCTCCGGTTGAACTGTTGAACGACGAACTGCGAGTTGCTGAACTTCTCTGGTTTGAGAGAGCTTCTGTGCGTCGAGTTTCTTCTCGGTGAAGGGATTTTCAGACCTCCGTTTCGAGAGAGAAAGAACTTCTGTGCGTGAAGTATTTTCTCAACTAGAATGCTCTCAAACTTGATTTTTTCTCCACCTGATTTCTCCCCCACCCCTGTGATTGGGAATTCTTTGGCTTTTTGTAGCCTGTCCTGTGAAGTTGTTGTGGTTTCTTCCTTGGAAAGGGGATCGCGATCCCCTTTCTGCTGCCTCCTTTGAGAGGGGAGGAAGACTGAAGAATTTCTCCTCCGCGATCCCACAAATGAGGATCGTGCTCCTCTTTCCATGGTCTTTACCGTTGATGGCCAGACATGATCGTTGGTTGCTGAGTTGTGTAGCAACGTGACGAGGCATGCTGACTAAGGCTGACGCGGCGGCTTCCTGCTGACGGGGGCGCCGACTGTGCCGATGACGCGACGACACGACTGGACTTCGCGATGGGCTGCAGCGATGAACTTCGAAGATCGACAGGGCCTACCCACGATCGTTCTTTGATGGATCGGTGGGTTGATGGACTCATCGAATTTGGGCCGTGCACATTTTGGTGCATACAGATTGCCCCCTTCGAGACTTGTTCGTTCGGGAGGAACGAACAAGTTTCGAATGTGAAGATGAATGAACACGACGCACACCCTTTTTTTTTTTTTTTTTTTTTTTGTTGATCCTCTTACTCTTTTAGGATCGTTTATCTTTTGTGTACGTATGTTTTTCTGTCCTCTTGCTTTTTTAGGACAGTGTATATTTTCTGTACACCTTGTACGTATTTTTTTTTTTCATTCTTTTCTTTTCTTTCTTATGTTTTTTGGCTCTCTTCTTTGTTTTAGAGCTGTTTGTTTTTTTTTTTTTTTTTTTTTTTTTTTTGGCATTACATGTGGAGTATGTGCGGTATAGAGAGATGATGGATACTGGCGAGAGATGTCGCCCAGGTTTGAGCAACAACGGCGAATTGGGGTTGAGCTACTGGCTACGGTTTGCTTTGAGTGTTGCCAAAAAGTTGTTTCGAAACCTCGGAGAAGGCCGATGCGATAGATTTTGCGAACTTCGCAAGTCTCGACGACTTTGGCTGTCGCGCCGGGGAAGAGGTGTCACTCGGCGACTCTGTGTGCGTCGCACTAGTGAGAGGTGCAGTTTCGGTAGCTTGGTCGTCGGACCAAAGGGAAAACTCGAATCTGAATAAGACCCGGGAGGCCGAATTTGAAATTGACTGATGTCTCGGTGAGTTGCAGTTCCTTCTGCGAACTGTATTGACGCACCGGGAAGAGGATTTTGAAAGGAGGTGTGTGTAGTGGGACCCCTCTTGGCTGAATCGATCCTCCCAAAAAATTGGGATATCTCTGTCGACGGTTTGGCTTCTGCGAGTTTGAAAGATAGTCTGCGCTCTGGGTGCTGCCCTCTGTCTGCGAATTGGCCTTCTGCAGTTACGACCCGGGAGACTGTCTGCAACTTATCTCTGTTTTGCGATCCTTGTCAGGTCCCGGCTTACATCATAAATTTTCTGCGAGCTAGAATTCAAAGGTACTGTAAAAGAAATTTCTCTCCCGGCAGCCTCGGGTTGAATTCGAGTCAGCAAGGGTCGACCCCACTCTCTTTTCTTTCTTCTTCTCTTCCTCCCTCTTTCTTCTTCTTTTTCTCTCCTCTCATTTTTGACCTCTCCCTCAGTCTCTTTTTCTCTCTCTCTTTCCACGATTTTCTCCTTTTTTTTTTTCTTTTTGAATATCCTCTCTGTGTTCTTCTCTCTGTTACTTACCTCTCTCGAACTGGCTTTCTTGCACACTAAGTGTCTTTCAGTTTGTCAAAGTGACAGACTGACGAATTGTAATGCGAGATTTGGCTCGACAGCAGAACAAAAAGTGTTGTGTCGCACCTGGTTTGATCGCCATGTGCTGAATTCTACTTTGAGTGTGCCCGGCTGGGTTGCGGGTGTTGCATTCCCTGTTGTGCATCGGCTTGGTGCGGGGGATTGCTCTTGTCGCGATTCGCTCGGTCGCCGGGTGCTGATATTCGTTTTGGCTTAGGCCGGCTCGGTCGCCGGGAGATAAAACTACTGTTTCGGTCGCCGGGTGCCAAAATTTTGATTCGGTTGAGACCGGCTTGGTTGTCGAGAGGCTGAATCCCTGCGCTAGCGCACTCAGCTTGGACACCGAGTGCGAGTTGCTGTTTGGTCGCAGCCGGCCAGGAGTTGGTCGCCGGTGCGAGTTGTTTTGAGGTCGTGGCCGACAAGAGGCACCGGGTGTGAGTATGTGCCGACCTCCTATTTTTTCTTGCAACTGCTTCTTTTAGTCGTGGCTCTTTTTTTTTTTTTTTTTTTTTTGTGGCGACGACTTCTTTTTGTCGCGGCTTTTCTTTTGCGACGGCTTCTTTTTGTCGCAGCCTTTTTTTTTTCTTTTGAAGAGGAGTTACATACCTGACTTCGTCTGGCTGCGTCTGGCTCGGTCGCCGGTCGCAGGAGTTTGCTGCGCGGCACCCGAATCGATCGCCGGGTGTTGCATCTGATAGTTCCTTCATCGCGTTTGGCTTGGTCGCCGGCAACGGATTTTTATTGCGTCCAGCTATGCCGACGGTCGCGAAGCTTCTTTCCTGCATTCGGTTTGGTCACCGAGTGCATTACTCCTGTTTTGGTCGCATCTGCCTCGGTCGCCGGGAGGCTGAATTTCTGTGCTGGCGCACCCAACTTGGTCGCCGGGTGTTGTTGTCGCAACTTGCTTGAGCACCGGGTGCGAGCTGCTGAGTGATCGTAGCCGGTTTGGTCGTCGACAACTTCTTTTCTTTTGCGACTGCTTCTTTTTGTCGCTGCATTTTTTTTGTTCTTTTGCGACAGCTCCTTTTTGTCGCTTGCTTCTTTTTGTTCAGCGACTGTTTCTTTTTATCGCATTTTTTTTTTTGAAGAGAGGTTGCGTAACTGGTTCTGTTGGCTGTGTCCGTCTCGGTCGTCGGCCGCAGGAGTTTGTAGTACAGCATCCGGCTCGGTCGTCGGGTAGTGCCTCTGTGCTTTTTTTTTCTTCGCGCCTATTTTGTTGCTGGGCGCGGACTTTGAACTGTGCTCGGCTCGGTTGTCGGGCACTTGTTTCGATCGCGGCCGGCTTTGTTGCTGGTGCTTTGAATTGTGCTCGGCTCAGTTGTCGGGCACTTGTTTCGATCGCGGCCGGCTTTATGGCTGGTCGCGAAGCTTTGTTTGTTGTTTTGGCCGCCCCCAACTCCGTCACCGGTTGCTTCTTGGTCGCGAGTGCTGCAGATTTCTTTTGACTAGGTCTGGCTTGGTTGCCGTACGGGAAGGCTTGCTCGTCGCGGATTCTCTTTCTCATCTCGCGCTCATGTTTACATGCTTGTTAGAAGGTGTGTTGAAATATCTCTTATACAAAACCAGAGCAACGTTTCCGCTCGCTTCGCTCCAATCCGCCCGGTGAGATCCGCCTCGAGTGTAAACGCGGAGTTTCTCCCCTTCCAGTCCCACCTTGTGACCCCAGTCATTGAGCGACAGATCCAAGGTCCTTGTGTTCAGACCTTGGATACTCACCTGGTGAATCCCGGCAATTTTGCGCTTCCACTGCATTGACGAAGATATGGACGGCGTGGAGTACCAGAGATAATCGGTGGTATCCTTGGTCATGTTGTAGTGCTCCAAACAAGAGAGGAACTTGAAATTGGAATCATTGACCTTCACAATGGGTTCTTTCCACATCTTCCATTCCTTATTATTCTTCTTGAATTCGTCGCTGGGAATGAAGTCCCTGTTGTTGTGCTGCGAAACCACATGAGCAGTGTTGAGGACGATTGCAGTTGGGGAGGATGCTAACGGAGTGACGGGGAAGGTAGTACTTTTGGCCATTGAATTTGGCGGTCTTATCTCTTATGGTGTCATTGCTGGTTAAAAAAATGGCACAGAGGTCACTACTCTCGGAACCCTGCAGATGATGGCCTCGAGTCCCCTTCCCATAGCTTGGCCGGTGGGCTCCCCCAATATCTCCTCCATTTTCCCTTGGGAAACTTTCCGAGTGGGATGGGTCCAGGCAGACCCGCTTCATTCCCTTCGTCTCGGGAGGTGGCGGGTTGAATGAATCGAACAGAGGGATTTGTTTTTCTTGGACTTTTTCAAGGGAGCCTTCCCCGTCCACGGCCGAGGAAATGACGGCGACGCAAAGGGCAAAGACGTGGGATCTCGAATTGCAATAGGCTTCACCTTAGTGTCTCCGAGTAACTGAACTGGAACTCGAAAGGAGCCTCGGGAAGGAGATACGAAACGCCATTCTCACCCAATATGATCGACCGACCGTCGGCTTCGGACGATATCACACCCTCGAAGACGGGTTCTTGGTGCGAACAGGAATTGGCGGAGGAAGAGGCTTCCGTTTGGGGGTGTTGTTGATTTTCGAAATTGGAGGAGCAGAAGTGAAGAGATTGGGTTTCGGAAGCGTTGCCAGAATTGGCCTTTTGAAGCGAAGCAGTGATCGGAGCTTGGCCGCCGGGCATTTGTTGTGATCGCGGCCAGAGTGTGGTTGGGATTTTTTTTTTTTGGGTGAACGCGATGGTGGGCGCAACAAAAGGCGAGAAGTCATGTTTTTTTTTTTCATCGCGGCTTTCGGTCGTCTTCTTCGGTGACGACGCCGGCTTCTGGTCATCTTCTCCGACGACGACGCGTTCCAATCTGAGGGGCGCTTTGAATTGTGCTCGGCTCGATCGCCGGGCACAGGTTTTGATTGCGGCCAGTAGTTTGGCTGGTCGCAGAGCTTTGAAGGGTGCTCGGCTTGGTCGCCGGGCACCTGTTTTGGTCGCGGCCAGCAGTTTGGCTGGTCGCGGAGCTTCGAAGGGTGCTCGGCTCGGTCGCCGGGCACCTGTTTTGGTCGCGGCCAGCAGTTTGTCTGGTCGCGGAGTTCAAGGGTGCTCGGCTTGGTCGTCGGGCACCTGTTTTGGTCGCGGCCAGCAGTTTGTCTGGTCGCGGAGCTTCGAAGGGTGCTCGACTCGGTCGCCGGGCACCTGTTTTGGTCGCGGCCAGCAGTTTGGCTGGTCGCGGAGCTTCGAAGGGTGCTCGGCTCGGTCGTCGGGCACCTGTTTTGGTCGCGGCCAACAGTTTGTCTGGTCGCGGAGCTTCGAAGGGTGCTCGACTCGGTCGCCAGACCTGTTTTGGTCGCGGCCAGCAGTTTGTCTGGTCGCGGAGCTTCGAAGGGTGCTCGGCTTGGTCGCCGGGCACCTGTTTTGGTCGTGGCCAGCAGTTTGTCTGGTCGCGGAGCTTCGAAGGGTGCTCGACTCGGTCGTCGGGCACCTGTTTTGGTCGCGGCCAGCAGTTTGGCTGGTCGCGGAGCTTCGAAGGGTGCTCGACTCGGTTGTCGGGCACCTGTTTTGGTCGCGGCCAGCAGTTTGTCTGGTCGCGGAGCTTCAAAGGGTGCTCGACTCGGTCGTCGGGCACCTGTTTTGGTTGCGGCCAGAAGTTTGGCTGGTCGCGGAGCTTCGAAGGGTGCTCGACTCGGTTGTCGGGAACTTGTTTTGGTCGCGGCCAGCAGTTTGGCTGGTCGCGGAGCTTCGAAGGGTGCTCGACTCGGTCGCCGGGCACCTATTTTAGTCGCGGCCAGCAGTTTGGTTGGTCGCGGAGCTTCGAAGGGTGCTCAGCTCGGTCGTCGGGCACCTATTTTGGTCGCGACCAGCAGTTTGGCTGGTCGCGGAGCTTCGAAGGGTGCTTGGCTCGGTCGCCGGGCACTTGTTTTGGTCGCGGCCAGCAGTTTGTTTGGTCGCGGAGGAGAAGGTCATGCCCCCAGTTGTGCATCCTTCTCTCGAAACACAATGCGCTGTGGGCAGGAGACGACGAGTGCCTCTTCTGACTTTACCGGTTGCGGGGAGGATTGTGCATCTTCTTCTTCCTTTCGGTAGGGTGGAGTCAACCCGACCTTCGGCAAGTCATGCTTTCTCATGAGCAACATCTCGACTTTGGCTTGGGGTTCCTCTAGTTTGTCGAGGACTCGAATTAAGGCTTGTCTTGACCGAATGGCCAAGTCGAGGTCGTCTTCTATCTCGTTGAGTGACGAGATTTGCTTCAATGACGTCTCGAGGTCGTCGCATTCGACGACCGGTCGTTTGCCTTTGTCTTTGGCTGCTGCTGGTTCGGGAGGAGCTATCGAGCAGGTTGCCACCATTGCTGGAGGCGCGAAAAACTCCTTGGGGAAGAACTCTGCCAAAGTGACGGGTCTCCTCTTCTTCTTGTTTGCCCCCTGGACGTTGGTCCTGGGAGTTTTCTTTGGCGCTTCGCGGCTTTTTTGTTTGGCCGCTTCGCCTTGGTTCTGGTGTTCGCCGGTGCCAGTTCGATTTCTCGAATAGGCTTCTTTCTCCGGGTGACCAGGATCCACCCCTCTGCGTCGGCTGCAGCTTCTTTGCGGGGTGCTGGTTTTGGTGCGACCTTAGCCGGTGGTCGTCTGTTGTTGTGTAGTTGGTTGGAGAGACCGGATTTTGGACGATACTCCTTCTTTGCGACATATTGTTTGTTTGCCCGAGCTCGCTGGTTTGACTCGGCTTGAATGGAGATGAAATATGAGGAGGCCGTGTTTTTGGCTCCTTCAATTACAGTGCGGCCTTGAGCCGCGAGCTCCATGATCCGATCCTTCAAATCAAAGCACTTCTCGGTCGGATGCCCGACCAAGCGATGGTACTTGCAGAAGTTTGGATCTTTGCTCCTAGACAAGTCGCCGGGTCTTTTGACTTCTGGCAATTTGAGTAGATGGTTGTCGAGGAGTTGGTCGAGCATGATAGGAACGTCTGCGTCGGCAAAGGGATATGTCTTTGCTTGTCGTTCCTCCAGAGATAACTTTCGGTGGGTTCCGGTCAGTTGTCGTGGGAGGTAGGTTGCCTTGACCTTACTTCCGACCTTAATAGGCTCGAAAGTATTTGTCGTGAAGGAGGATTTTGTTTTCTCCTTCGTTTCTTTTGGCGCGGTCACGACTGCCTCTCCTTTCTCGCGAGGATCGGCAAACGACGTAACTTCTTCCCCTCGCTCCTCCATGAGGTTCTCCATGTTGTGAGCCTCTGTCGCGAGCTCTTGAAAGTCAGTTGGCCTCCGACTTCGAATGTAGCGCAGGAGCTCCCATTGCATCCCTCACGAGCACATTTCGATTTCGGCCCGAGAGACAAGTTTGAGCTTTCTTTGCAGTTGAGGCTCAGGTTCCTCCACCGGTTGATGTAGTCGACGACCTTTTCGCCTTTCTTTTGCTTCAGATTGGCGATCTCGACTAGAGTGACGGTGCGCCGAGTGCTATAGAATCGACTGAGGAATTCTCGCTCCAATTGTTCCCAGCTATCGATTGATTCTTGCGGCAATTCGATATACCAATCAAAGGCGTTGCCTTTCAAGGATCGGCCGAATTGCTTGACCAACAGGTCGCCGTCTGTGCCAGCGTTGTTGCAGGTCTCGATGAAATGAGCGACGTGCTGCTTTGGGTGGCCGTTGCCATCGAATTGCTAGAACTTCGGCGGATGATAGCCGAACGGCATTGGGATGTTTTGTATCCTTTGCGTGTACGGCTTTCGATAGGCCACCGACTTGCTTTTGCCGGAGCCGTTTCGCATGGCACGGTTGATGAGTTCAGTCACCGCATCTAAGGTGAGGACAGCCGGCTCTGCTTCAGTTCGACCTCTGTGGATGACCGTCGGTATGATGGGCTGCATCTCGTCGTCAGAGGCAGGATCCTCTCGCGATGGTTTGGCAGAGCCACTAGTAGTCGCCCGGTTTCGATCGACCTCTTGCGAAACGCCGGTGCTGTTCGCGGCCGCGCCCATTTCGAGCCGCTCCATCATCCTTGTGATCTGGAGATCGCGAGCTGCGAGTTGCGCGTCTTTGATTCGCAGTTGTTCGCTCTATTCTTTAAATGCAGCTTGCATTTCGGCAAGCTGCTCTTCGATTGTTTTGACCGACGTCGTCATTGCGGCCATTTTGACGGTCGGCGTCGACGGAGCTGTTCTGGACGCAGATCGAAGTGGAGAATATTTTGCCGGTGACCGCATTGGGGAGACGGTCGTCGGTGTTCTCGGGTGTGGAGAAGTTGTGGGCGACTGGCTTGCGGAGGCAGCCCCCGATGAGATGCGGCTATGCGGAATGGGTGGTGAGCCGGCTGCTGCAGTGAGCGCGGCTAAGAGATTGTGAGACATGGTCACAATTGGAGATTTGTCTTCGACCGTCGCTCTCTGTATGGAGGAGGCCGATGGCGAATTCTTTCTGGCCGCGGAGGAGGAGTTTGTGCCCCCTTGTTGTTCGTACCGCTGCACCAAAGCAGAGACGACTGAGCTCCTTTGCGATGGTGGCGACTGGGTTGGACTGACCACCGGACTGTGCGCCGGTGGTGTGGTGTCGACGGGCAGGTAGGTCGGCCTATTTGCAGCTGGGATCATTCTGACCGGTGCGACGACCGTTTTGGTAGAGGCCGCCGTAGCCTGTGGTTGGTAGACTGCACTCGGACGGCACACATCTAGAATTAAAGGAGCCTCTCTAGTGGACAAACTCCTGGTCAAGGCCCTTGTAATTGGGCGAATGGCCGGTGGTGGAGAGGTAGGAGCGCGGAGGTCGGCAGATCGTCCGCGAGCTCCTGCGGTTGAGCTTGCGGTCGCTGCAGGGAGCGGGTGAGCAGAGCTCGAGGAGGCAGTTTGCTTGCCCCCGTTGTTGTTGTTGTTGTTGTTGTTGTTGCCGTTGTTGACGTTGTTGGCCATGGCTGAGGTTGGGGATTTTTTTTTTTTGGTTGGACGGAGAAGGAGATGAGAGGTAGGAAATGTCCCACCGGCGTGCCAAATCTGTTTCACCGAAAATCCGCCCGGTCCCTTAAGAGAGTATGACCGGAGAGAATATGTCGATTACTTTAGAATAATTTTTGTGTTACAGGGTGTGTTTTGTATCAAGGAATGCGAAGTTCACTCTCCTAGGCTTCCTCTGATTCGATCTCCGTGTGAATTGTCGGTTTTCGCTTCTCGGGCGAACGCCGGAGTTTGAGTTCGGGAACGAGTGTGCACGATCTGGTGTGGCTTTGGTCGGTCGAACGGAAGTATTTGTGTTCCGTGTGTTTCGACTTGTGGCGTTGCCGGGCGAACGTGTAGAGCTGCTCGGTTGAACTGTTGAACCACGAACTGCGAAGTTGCTGAACTTCTCGGTTTTGCGGGGCTTACGTGCGTCGAGTTTCTTCTCGGTGAAGGGATTTTTAGACCTCCGTTTCGAGAGAGAAAGAACTTCTGTGCGTGAAGTATTTTCTCAACTAGAATGCTCTCAAACTTGATTTTTTCTCCACCTGATTTCTCCCCCACCCCTGTGATTGGGAATTCTTTGGCTTTTTGTAGCCTGTCCTGTGAAGTTGTTGTGGTTTCTTCCTTGGAAAGGGGATCGCGATCCCCTTTCTGCTGCCTCCTTTGAGAGGGGAGGAAGACTGAAGAATTTCTCCTCCTCGATCCCACAAATGAGGATCGTGCTCCTCTTTCCTTGGTCTTTACCGTTGATGGCCAGACATGATCGTTGGTTGCTGAGTTGTGTAGCAACGTGACGACGCATGCTGACTAAGGCTGACGCGGCGGCTTCCTGCTGAAGGGGGCGCCGACTGTGCCGATGACGCGACGACACGACTGGACTTCGCGATGGGCTGTAGCGATGAACTCCGAAGATCGACAGGGCCTACCCACGATCGTTCTTTGATGGATCGGTGGGTTGATGGACTCATCGAATTTGGGCCGTGCACATTTTGGTGCATACATTTAGATATAAAGTTCGTCCAAAATGGACAAAATTTGACCCCCAAACCGGTTGAACCAATGGATTTCAATTAAAAACCGGTTCGGTCCGGGTCGCGCGTTGGTTCGGGCCACGCTATGAACCGAGTCATCTTACCCAAATATGACTCGGACCGAGTCGACTCAGCTCGATGACCCGGGGTTCTGGTTTATTCGGCTGAACCGAGCGGTCCGGGTCCCGGTCCGGGTCTCCGGTCCAGGAATTAAACCCCGAACCAGACCGCCTGGAGGTCGTCCCTAACCTCCAGACGGGGCGCGGGATTCAGAAAATAGCGTCCTGCAATTTCCGGCCACGGCCGCGGCAGGAAGGGTTCCTGCCGCGGCGACTGCTTGAGGGCATTCCCTTCGCCGTCCGGCGACGGTCGACGCCGCCGGTTCGCCGCAAAAGGACGCAACGAACGACGTTGGGACATTTTCCCAGCGTCGTTGCAGTCGTCGACGCTAGCATTAGCCGGTGCGGCCGACGCAGGTTACCCTCGGCGAATCTTCGCCGACCACCGACGACCCTTCGCCGGTGGGAGTTCCCGTTAGGTGGTCGCCGGAAGTACCATTTCCGGCGACCTCCCCTCAAATGTAAAAACCTCTCATTAAACGCATACGGAAGCGTGGGTTGGCTCTGATGACCAGTTATGCGTTACTTGGTCCCTACCGAACGTGGGTAAGATTAAGTTCAATTTTGATGAGGCATCAAAAGGTAACCCAAGCATCCCTGGAGTGGATGGAGTTTTTCGTAACCATGAAGGTGGGCGTATACTTGAGTTCACTAGTCCTCTCTCACACGTTGATTAATCATAAGCGGAAGTTCAAGCACTCCTCCAATGAGTGAAAATCATGCAAAGTCATAATATTATTCTAGTGATTATTGAGGACGATTCACTCAACGCCATCAAGTGGGGAAAAAAGAAGTTCCTTAGACCATGGAGATTTACTATGTTTTTCAGAGAAATATGGTCAATTGTGGATGGACACAATGTTATCTGGTCTCATGTATTAAAGTTAGCTAATGTGTTGACTATTGATTTAGCAAACGAAGGGGTCTCATTACAATCACTAGTTGTGAGGGACTTCTGAGTTAGTAAGATGTATTTTATCTCCTAATAAAATAAGTCTATTTCGGTGTTTTAAAAAATTATAAATGAATTTGAACAAGTTCTAGTTTTAATCCAGTTTCGTTAACGTAAATGAACCAAACCCACTTTTTATTGGTTCGGCTCGTAAGCTTGTAAACCAACTTGGTCCGCATTAATCAACCCAAACCAAAACCCTATTCCATCCCACTTCCCTTTTTTCTTTTGTCCCTTCCCTTTCGTAGGGGTGTAATCGGGTGGGTAATAATCGAAACGGGTAAGGGGTATTCTGTTACCCGTTTCGATTACCCTACCATGTTTCGTCACCTGTTTTGCCCGAACAAAAAACCTTATTTTGTTTCCAAATTTCTTACGGGTAATCGGGTAAGCAATTGGATAAATAATATTTTAATAAATTTAATCATTAACCCTTAAATTTTTTAAAAAATAAAAAACTTATAATTTGTACAAATAAAATAGTATCAATGAAATTATAAAACATAACTTCAAAAGTAATATTTGAATAACACTAATACCAATAAAACTATTAGAATTTTATTAAATTATATATTTAAAAACATTAAATATTCAAGATCATATGAAAATAATATCTCAATTCCTAAATTTATCTAAAAACAACTCAAACAAACATTCAGCACACATATCATCTAAAAATAACATCTCTTACATTAATTTTATCTAAAAATAATATCTCACATAAACATGAAAATAAAGGGCATAAAATTTAAATAAATTACCAAATTAGCATCCGGGTAATGGGGTAATTGGGTAAGAAATAATAGTTATCCATATCCATTTCGATTAAGAGGTGGGTAATCCAGTAATTGGACAATCGGGTAATGGGTAGTCAAAACATAAATTTCTTTTTTTCTTATCCATGCGATTACCATTCGAAATATCGGGTAATCGGGTAATTGGGTAAACATGACATACTTACCCATGCTGCTCTTCCACTTGAGTTTTTTAAGTTTTAGAAATTTGAGGTTTTTGCTGGATTTCAAACTTCTCTCTACCAACTCCTGTACTCCAGTCTTCTTCTTAGATTTTTTTGGCTTCCTTTTCAATCCACCACGAGCTATAGTTTTTTTTTCCTCAAACGTGGAGAAAAAGGTATGTTGAATCCTACGACAAGTTAGAAAGTGTAAATTTTCCCCTTTTGCATTTTCTCTCACCACATTCTTCCCCTTTTTTTCTTTTTTTTGTCTCTCCATTGTTGTTGTAGGGCGACATAATTTCGAGAATGAGAATTTTTATTTTTACCATGACAGATTTTCTTCTCTTTGTGATTATGCAATTCTTCCCTTTTTCATATTTGATTTTTCAGCCTTGATTTTGATTGAACAAATGAGCTCAAGCATGAGCTTGAACAAAAATTTTTATATCATGACAAAAATTAAATGCAGGTAAAAAAATCCATTTTTTTTTTTCTTGTCACTCATTTAAATGTAACAAAAGAAATTTCCCAGAAAAAAAAAATCTTTTAGAGAAGGAAGTTAAGTTGTCACGAATGTAAAATCACGATGATATATAACATCAGTGAAAAAAAAAAAAATTCTTGCAGTGTCTCTTATCTGTAATACTTTGCCTTTATTTTGATATTTTCCTCATTTTTTACTCTCTCATTAATTTAGTATTCTCCAAGTAAATTAAAGCACTATTCCCTTTGTTTTGTTACATATTTTTTGTTTTTTTCACCTGCATCAACTAGGCGCAATTTTTATCTCCTCTACAATGTTATGTCTTTTTTTCTATTTTTAGCCCCTTTTTTCTCTATCACACTTATTAATTTAGTATTTTTTTATTTTCATATTTGTAATTTTAGTTTGTATCTAATTTTGTTTTTTTAGACACGCACTACAAGCAAAATGGCTTATAAGAACAAAAATAATAGGAATAATTATTATTTGTTGCTAAATGTTGCTTTTAGTAAAAAATAGGAAATATCATACACTATACTTTATATATAACTTTATATATATTTAATATTTCTATAAGAAAAAAAAACAAATATATTGTTGGTTATGGTGAACAAGACCAACTCAATAAGAACTAGACTGACCTCCGATTTTGGTTCAACCAGGTTGGACCAGCCACTTTGGTTTGGTTTTTAAAACACTGTTATAAACATTATTATAGATAATTATTTGCATTTTTCATTAATGTATGTATTTTTAAATTTTTCGCTTGGCCTCCCTTATGTTATACCTAAATTATAATATGTGAATGTTCACTTTTGGTATAATTATTCTTAGTAAATTTGTAGTACACAAGCATATTAGATCATATTAGGCCATATAGACCAATATGTCACTGTATCGGTCTATGAGTATCGAATTTTGGGCTGACCGATACAAAGTTATGCCTCGTATCAGCCAATACGTTATATATAACTTAAAATTTTTATCTTCTAAATTAAAAGGAATTTTAAGATACAATATAAGAGTATGAAATTGAGTTAATTTCACAGGTTTTGCCTATATCTTATTCGTAAAGTAGTTTTTGGAGTTTCTCTCACAAATTTTGTAATAACCATTAAATTTTTACATTTGTTTGTATACACCCTTCAAAATTATACTATCCTTATAAATTATTTCAAAGTTTCACTAACAATTTTAATTATCTAATACTTTATATTCAACATAAGTAAATAGGTATATTCAAATATTTAGCTTATTATTAAGTTATTTTATGAAAACATATATGAATCTAAAGTAAATAAAGCAAATCAAACTATAAAAAAAATCAATTTTTGTAAACTTTATGCCTGTATAGCCATATATATCCTTGTGTTTTGCATTACACAGTCGATACATACACTTGATACGTATCATATTTTTAGGTGTCTGTAACCCTGATTAGATTAAACCTTCTTATTATTAGAATGTATTGATATAAATAGTTGTATGCACTAAAATGTGGCCAGCCCAAATTCGACGAGCCTAAACGCCCATCGATCTAGTAATGATCGTCGAGGGTAGGCTCTGCCGATTTTCAACACCATCCGTCACAGCCCATCGCTAAGTCCATTCATGGCGCCGTGTCATCGATACAGTGTCGCCCTCGTCAGCAAGGAACTGCCGCGTCAGCATCAGTCAGCAGCCAAGTTACAAGTCAGCATCTCCAACAGTTAAACGACTAAGCATGGTCGCCAACCGAAGAAGCCGAGAAAGGACAATGCGATCCTCATTCAATGGACCCGGGACAGAAACTCTCCAGTCTTCCTCCTCTCTCAAAAGAAGAAGTAGAAAGGGGATCGTGATCCCCATTCCAAGGATCAACCCTCAACAACTGGACAGAAACGGCGACAAATAGCCGAAAACATTCTGTCCTAGGGGTTCGATAATTTTTCATCAAGAAACTCTCGCACACAGAGACTCTTTCGAGCCAAAGAAGTTCAGCAACTTGCAGTCCGTCGTGATTCACCAGTTCGACTGGAGCAGCTCTACACGTTCGCTGGCAATGTCAACAAGTCGATATACGCGAAACACAAATACTTCCGCCCGACCAACCAAAGCCGTCACCGTTCCTGCACACTCGTTCCAGAACTCATATTTCGATGCTCTCGTCAGAAGCCGAAACTTCAAATTCACACGCATATCGAATCAGAGGAAGTCTAGGAGATTGTACTCGCATTCCTTGATACTCAAACACAACTATAACACAAAAAATTCACTGTTATAAACGAATTACTCTCTCGGTCGCGCCTCTTCGCGGACCGGCGGATTTTCGGTGAAACAGATTTGGCACGCCCGGTGGGACATTTCCTACCTCTCATCTCCTTCTCCGTTCAACGAAGAAAAAAAAATCTCAACCACGGCCAGCAATGCCAACAACAACAACAACAACAATAACTACAACAATAGGGGCAAGCAAATTGCCACCTAGAACTCTACTCACCCGCGCCCTGGCGCGACTACAGGCTCAACCGCAAGAGCTCGCAGACCAGCTGCCGCATCTCCGGCCGACCTCCGCGCTCCTACCTCTCCACCACCGGCCACTCGCCCAATGACCAGGGCCTTGGCCAGGAGTTTGTCCACCGGACAGGCTCCCTTCATGCGCCCCGCGCGCCGCCCAAGCGTTGTATTCGTGCCACAGGCTACTGCGGCCTCCGCCAAACCAGCTGCGACCTCAGCCAAACCAGCCACGGCCTCAGCCAGGCCGATCCCAGCAACGGCCAAACCAACATACTTGGTTGTCGTTGCCTCTCCTCATGCTCGTAGCCCGACGATCAGCCCGGATCAGTCGCCACCATCGCGAAGGAGCTCCATCGTCCCTGCCTTGGTGCAGCGCTATGAACAACATGGGAGCACGACTTCCTTGTCCACAGCAAGAATGAATTCACCATCGGCCTCCTCCGTACAGAGAGTGACGGCCGAAGACAAATCTCCAATCGTGACTATCTTCACGATCTCTTGGGCGCGCTCACTGCAGCAGCCAATTCACCACCCAGCCGCTCACCTCGCCGACAGACACCGGCGACCTCCCCTGCTGCGCTATCGCCCATTTGAACCTATTGAAACTCACCGGGGGCTGCCACCACAGGCCAGTTACCAGCCAAAACCATCAACCGCGCTCAACCGACAGTGGCCGGTTCTCCCAACCGGTCACCCACCGCCTCTCCACACCCGAGAACACCGACGACCATTTCCCCAATGCAGTCGCCGATCAAAATTTCTCCACTACGATTTGCATCGGGAACAGCTCCATCGACGTCGACCTTCAAGATGGCCGCAATGACAACATCGACCATGACAGTAGAAGTGCAGCTTGCTGAAATGCAGGCTGCACTTAAAGAACAAAGAGAGCAGCTGCGCATCAAAGACGCGCAACTCACAGCTCGTGATCTACAAATCGTGAGGATATTAGAGCGGCTCGAAATGGGCGCAGCCACAAACAACACTGGCAGCGTGTCTCAAGAAGTCGACCAAAATCGGGCGGCTACCAGTGGTTCTGCCGAACCATTGCCAAAAGATCTTGCCTCCAACGACGAGCTGCCGCCCGTCGCACCAATAGCCATTCGCAAAGGTCGAGTCGAGGCAGAGCCGGCTGCCCTCACACTCGACGCAGTCACCGAGCTCATCAACCGCGCTGTACGGAACAGCTCGGGCGACAGCAAATCCGTCACATACTGGAGGCCCTACACGCAGAGGATCCAGAACATCCCAATGCCGGTCGGCTACCATCCTCCAAAATTCCAGCAATTCAATGGCGACGTGCACCCTAAACAGCATGTCGCCCATTTCATCGAGACCTGCAACAATGTCGGCACCAACGACGACTTTTTGGTCAAGCAATTTGGCCGATCATTGAAGGGAAATGCCTTCGACTGGTATATCGAGCTGGCCCAGGAATCAATCGACAGCTGGGAACAATTGGAGCGTGAATTCCTCAGCCGATTCTATAGCACTCGACGCACCGTCACTCTAGTCAAAATCGCTAATCTCAAACTAAAGAAAGGCAAAAAGGTTGTCGACTACATCAACCGGTGGAGGAACTTGAGCTTAAATTGCAAAGATAGCTCAAACTTATCCCTCGAAGCCAAAATCGAAATGTGCTCTCGAGGGATGAAGTGGGAGCTTCTGCGCTGCATCCGAAGTCGGAGGCCGACCGACTTTCAAGAGCTCGCGACAGAGGCTCATAACATGGAGAACCTCATGGAGGAGCGCGGAGAAGAAGTTCCCTCGTCTGTCGACCCTCGCAAGAAAGGGAAGGCAGCAGCCGCAACTGCGCCCAAAGACACGAAGGGGAAAACAAAAGCTTCCTTCACGACAAACGCTTTGAAACCAATCAAGGTTGGGAGCAAGGTCAAAGCTAATTACCTCCCACGACAGCTAACCGGGGGCACGTACCGAAGGCCTTCGCTGGAGGAACGACTGGCCAAAACATACCCGTTCACCGATGCGGACGTTTCTGTCATGCTGGACCAGCTCCTCGACAACCAATTACTCAAGTTTCCAGAAGTTAAAAGGCCCGGTGACTTGTCCAGGAGCAAAGATCCAAACTTTTGCAAATACCACCGCTTGGTCAGGCACCCGACCGAGAAGTATTTCGTCTTGAAAGATAGGATCATGGAGCTGGCGGCTCAAGGTCGCATTGAAATCGAAGGAGCCAAAAATACGGTGCCCTCATATGTCGTCTCCATCCAATCCGAGCCAAACCGGCGAACTCGGCCAAACAGACAACATGTCACAAAGAAGAGTACCGTCCAAAATCCGGTCCCTCTAACCGATCGCACAACAACAGACAACCACCGGCTAAGGTTGTAACAAAACTGGCACCTCGCGAAGCTGCTTCTGCCAACGCAGAGTGGTGGATCCTGGTCACCTGGCGAAAGAAGCCTGTTCGAGAACTCGAACTGACGCCGACGAACACCAAAACCAAGGCGAAGCGGCCAAACAAAAGAGCCGTGAAGCACCAAAAGAAAGCTCCTAGGACCAACGTTCAAGGAGCAAATAAAAAGAAGAGAAGACCCGTCACACTGGCGGAGTTCTTACCAAAAGAATTCTTCGCGCTGCCAGCAATGGTGGCGACCTGTTCAACAGCTCCTCCCGAGCACACAGCACAGAAAAACAAAGGCAAACGACCGGTCGTCGAATGCGACAACCTCGAGATGTCACTGAAGCAAATCTCGCCACTTAATGAGATTGACGACGATCTCGACTTGGCCATTCGGTCAAGACAAGCCTTAATTCGAGTCCTCGACAAACTAGAGGAGCTCAAAGCCGAAGTCGAGATGTTGCTCATGAGCAAGCACAACTGGCCCAAAGTCGAGCTAACTCCACCTTACCGAAAGGAGGAAGAAGATGCGCTATCCTCTCCGCAACTAGCAAAATCAGAGGAAGCGCTTTCCATCTCGTGTCTGCCGTGTATCACTTTTAGAGAAGAGGACGCGCAGTTGGGGTCGAAAAATCACAACAGGCCGTTCTTCGTCTTCGGTTATATCAGAGACCACAAAATCAACCGCATTCTCGTCAATTGTGGATCTGCAATTAACATTCTGCCGATTCGCACAATGAAGAATGTCGGCTTCTCTGCTGGCGACCTCTCTCTGAGCTCTCTCCTCATCCAAGGCTTCAACCAGGAAGGGCAAAGGACGCTCGGCATGATCAATCTCAAATTGCACATCGCCGACGTGGTGGCCGAAACTCCTTTCCAAGTCATCGACTCAAGAACATCATAAAGGAAATTTCTCCCGGCAGCCTCGGATTGAATTTGAGTCAGCCGGGGTCGACCCCACTCTCTTTTCTTTCATCTTTTTTTTTCTCTCCTTTCATTTTTGACTCCTCCCTCAGTCTCTCTCTCTCTCTCTCTCTCTCTCTCTCTCTCTCTCTCTCTCTTTTTTACAAAATTTTTTTTTCAATTTTCCTTTCTGTGTTCTTCTCTCTTTCTTACCTCTCTCGAGCTGGCTTTCTTGCGCACTCCTGGTGTCCTTCAATTTGTCAATGTGACAGACTAGTAATTTTTTGCGTGCGTTTGGCCCGAAAGTGCACTTGGCTCTGTCACCATGTGTAGAGATTTGATTTGGGTCGCATCCGGCTCGGTCGCCGAATGCTGGATTTTGTTTTGGTCGCACCCGGCTTGGTCATCGGGTGCGGAATTTGTGTTTTGGCTGCGTCCGGCTCGGTCACCGGGACGCGGGACCCTTTTTTTTTGAGTTCGGCTCTGTCGCCGGGGGAGTATAAGTCACGTCCCGACTCTGTCGCTGGGTGCGGTTGTGTTTTGGCTGCGTCTCGCTTGGTCGTCGGGACCCAGGAGCTTCTCCTTCTTTTTTTTGTTTTGCATCCGGCTTGGTGCCGGGACGCAGGAGTCTATTGTGTGACTTGGCTTGGTCGCCAAAATGCTATGGTCGCATCCGGCATGGTCACCGGGTGCGAACAGTCGATTAAATGCATCCGGCTTGGTCGCAGAAGGGGTAGAATTTCTACGCTAGCGCACCCGGCTTGGTCGCCAGGTGCGAATTGCTGTTTGGTCGCTGCCGGCAAGAGTCGTTGGGTGCAAATTGTTTTGAGGTCGCGGCCGGCAAGAGTGGCCGAGTGCGCGAGTATGTATTGTCCTCTTTCTATTTTTCTTGCGACTGCTTCTTTTTGTCGCAACTCTTTTTTTTTTTGTAACTGCTTCTTTTTGTCGCGATGCTGTTTTTTTTGTTTGGCGACGACTTCTTTTTTGTCGCCTTTTTTTTTTTTTTTTTTGTGGGGTGGAGTACCTGGTTATGTTGGCTGCATCTGGTGCTGGAGTCGCTGGTCGCAGGAATTTGTAGTACGGTTCTCGGATCGGTGTCTGGGTGTTGGTTTGTCACGTCCATTTTTTAGTTTCTGGTCGCAAAGTTTTAGAGTCGTGCTCGATTCGGTCGCAGGGCACTTGTTGTGATCACATGCGGCTGTTTTGGCTGGTTACGGAGCTTTGAAGGGTACTTGGGTCGATCATTGGGCACTTGTTGTGATCGCGGTCGACTATTTTGGCTGGTCGCGGAGCTTCGAAGGGTCCTCAGCTCGGTCACCGGGCCCTTGTTGTGATCGCGGCGGGCTGTTTTGGCTGGTCGCAGAGCTTTGAAGGGTGCTCGGCTCGGTCGCTGGGCACTTGTTTTGATCGCGGCCGGCTGTTTTGGCTAGTCAAGGAGCTTCGAAGGGTGCTCGGCTCGGTCGCCAGGCACTTGTTTTGATCGCGGCCGGCTTTATGGCTCGTCACGAAGCTTCGAAGGGTGCTCAGCTCAGTCACCGGGCACTTGTTGTGATCGCGGCGGGCTTTATGGCTGGTCGCGAAGCTTCGAAGGGTGCTCGGCTCGATCGTTGGGCACCCATTATTTTTTTTTTGTTTCGTAGCATTCGTTTCCCGTCCAACCTAGCCGTCCGACACTGGGATTCGAGTGTGCGGCATCTGGTACTGTCGCCAGACAATGAATTCTCCATTTGGTTCTGCCTGGCTCGATCACCAGACCCTGGAGTTTGACTTTGTTTGCCTCCAATTTGTTGGCCGCGAGGCTATTTTTTTTTTTATCGCGCTAGGCTCTGGCCTTTTGGGACTGTGCTCGGCTTGGTCGCTGAGAGACAGCGTTGTTGTTTTGGTCACACCCGGCTCGGTCGCCGGGTGCTGCTTTTGGGCTGCAACATTTTCTATTTTGATCGCACCCGGCTCGCTTGCCGGGTGCTGTTTTTTTTTTGTGTCGCGCTTGACCTATCTGTCGGGTGCGAAGTTGTTGCTTGCGCTCGGCTCAGTCGCCGGACGCGAAGGCTTGCTTGTCGAACAGTCGAAGAGGATCGGTATTCCCCTTCGGTTTGCCTACTCTCTTTTTTTTTTGTTTCTCTGATCTCTTTTTTTTTCTTGGAGACTGGTCCTTTTTGTTGCCCCTTTTTCTTTTTCATCTTGCATTTTTTTTTTTGCGCCTTTGACGATTTTTTTTTCGCAGGTTTCCCCCTTTTTTTTGTTGGCGACTTTGCTTTTGGTCGCGGGGGCCACCTCTTTTTTTTTTGAATTGAGAGGGATGCGAACCTGACTTTTTTTCTTTCGCAGATGTCTGCTACGCCACCTTCGTTTTCCTTCCTCGGTCTGACCCTTTCGGCCATCAGGACCACCGTCAAAGGTGTTGTTCGGGACTGCCTGCACGTTCGCGACTCGAAAGGAGAACAAAAGCCATTGTTGTTGATTTTTGGGGGACCGTCGGCCTTCGGTGGTTGTGACGTCACCGCGCCCTCGGTCAAAGCTGTTCATGATTTGTGGAGTCGTCCTGTTGTGGACGAAGACGACCAAATTTGTTATCTGGTGGAGGTCGATGCAGCTTTGTCATCTCCACATCAGACCGTTGGCAACATTTTGTTGAGTCCAGTGCACGACCAGCTGGTTTGTTTTACGACACCGATGCTTTCCATCGACAGCGACCGGTTTGGCTCTTGGAGCAATCAACCAGCGGTAGCCTTTGGTCCCTTCCCGCTGCCTTTCTACTTTGAATGGGCAAATGTTATTCTCCGCACATGTTCCGAGCAATTAGCCAAGATAGGCGTTATTCATGTAGTGCAAGCCTCTATGTTTACTTATCGGTGTTGCGGCAATATCGTCAATGCTTTCTTGGAGGTCTGGTGCCCATCCACCAACACTATTTTTACTCGCGAAGGAGAGCTGTCGATCTCTCTATGGGATATGCATTGACTCGTTGGCCTACCCATCTCAGGGAGCATTTACGATGAGACTATGATGATTGAGGACTTCACTCAGAGTCGCTCTCTACCGCTACCTTTAAGTATTCGACATCTCATCCTCGCCTACTATCGGATTTTCTGTCGTCCCAGAGCTTCAAACTTGGAAGGATCTCTTGGAGTCCCTATGTCGCAGTGCGCAGCTTTCTGGTTTCGAGTCGAAGGGGATGCACAACCTTCAGAGGACCCGTGGGCTGATTGCGAGAAACTGTCTGGCTCTCGGAGTCGCGACAGGTCGACCGTACAGAATCAGCCCCTTTCCGAGCTTGGGATACCGGATGTTCACGCAAACGAGGTGTATCTGGCCGCGTTCTTGTCATTGTGGCTCTGCCATTTCGTGCTGCCGGTGTCGGGTAACATGTTGCGGCTGAGCGTTTTTAAGATGGCTTGTTATATGGCTCACGACACTCGCTGCAGTTTGGCTGGCGCTGCTTTGGCGAATCTCTACCGAGGGCTGAATGCATTCTCTCCAGGGCGGGTTCCTTGGCAATTTATCTTTGCATGGCTTGGCGAGTGGTTTGGTGTCCACGAAGTTGACTCCAGTAGCGGGGACAAACCCCTTATGATGCTCTACCGGAATCCCGAACTTGTCCGCGTTTGCACACAGAAGGAGGCTCGTTCTTTATTTTGGCGTGGCAGAGTACAGTGCTGGTACCCTGCGGAGGCCCTTCCCCCAGGCCCGATGCTTGACAAGGCTGGTCGTTTCGCTTCTCGGATAGAGGTGGAGTATTTTCACTGCCTGCGTGCAACTTCTCTTGTCTTGCGACAGAGTGAGCTCCTCGTGGTGGAGCCCTACAACCCTCACCGGTTCGCTCGTCAGTTCGGGTTCTGCCAAGATTTGCCCACGTGTTTTTTTTTGACAAGAGAATTTCAACTTCTGTTAACGAACTTGTGGAGTTATGGCGATCTGGGACTTCCTGTCCACTTGGCAGCGTGGAGGTGTCTCCTTTTGTTAGTCCGGATTTCGACCCCGGAGTCACAACCCTTTTTCGAGAATCATGGCTTGAGATGGTGGTTCCTCTATTTGAGGTAGCGATTCTCCCTCAATTTTCGCTTTTATTTTTTATTTTTTTATTTTTTAATTTTTTGTTGTTGACTTCTCTTCTCTGTTTCCAGCGAGTATGGAGGCAGTTCACCGGCGTAGATGCACAGCCGGCAAAAGCCTTGCCCCCCGTGTAGGCTGATGTGGGTGCGACGGGTCGCAGCCGGAAGGATTTGCGAACTGGTTCTAAGCCTTCGGCTCCTCCTAAGATGAAGCAGAGTAAAGCTGCGAAGAAGCGGGTACCTCGACCGAAGGTTGCGAAGGACAAATTGTCGGCTCCATCTCAATCAGCGTCGACGAATGGCGTCGTCATCATAGAACCTTCTTCGGCTGAGGAGAGTGCTCGATCGGTGGTGCTTTCTTTGTCGGCTACTGATTTCTCTAAGGACATGGGGAAGGGATTGGCCCTGTCGCCGACTTTGCCGAAGAAAACTGCTGCAAAAAGGAAATTGGCGGCTCATAAGCCAGATCCCTTTATCTTTGTTCCTCCTCCTTTCAAGAAACGGCTGCGAACTGGTGTATGTAAGCCATTGACCAATCTAGTTCCTATTACTGTCGTTCAACCTTCGAAAACTCCTTTATCTGGGTCGTGGAGGGAAGAGCTAAGGAGTCGGAGAGTTGCGACCGGTCCATCGTTCTGCATGCCGGAGGAGTCGCTATAGATCTAGTTGAGCCCTCTGCACAGATAGACCAGGTTGAGGCACCAAAAGTTGAGGGGCCAGTTGACCTTCCTTCTGATACTCTCGTGATGATCATTGATCCGCTTGAAGGTCAGCCAATCTTTCGAGAAGAGGATTTATTTGATCTTGCCGAATTAGTGGATACTCGCCAGTTGGGGTGGACCGGAGAAGAAGAAGCATCTCTTGCGACTGCTGCCGGCAAGTTAGTAATTTGCGAAGTCGAGTGCCCGATGACGACTGTTGGTGAGGGTGTAGCGCCTCTTCAGCCTCCGGATGGACATGCTGTAGCTGAGGGACTTACCGGAGGAGCCGGAGTTACGACTACGAGTGAATTTCAGCACCCCCTTTTTGGTCCGTCTCCTCTTGTTGCTGCAGCTTCAAGGAGGGAAGTGCTTGTGACATTTCCTCCTAGCAGTGGAGAGGCCTCTCTTGCTGCCAAGGAGGGAGTTTCTGCTTCGGCTTGGCCGCCTATCAGCAAGGATTCGTCGACTTCGCGACATTCGTCGGTAAGCATATAATTTCACCTCATTTAGTTTTTTTTGTCGGCCTCTTTCCTCTTTTTTTATTTATGTCCCCTTTTTCTTTTTGGTGTCGGCTTCTTGACTTTCGACGAGGTCGAGGCTGCTGATGCAACGGTCTGTGTTGGGATTGTGGACAGACTTTGTCGAGTCGGTCTTAGTGCCGGCCGACAACCCATGTTCGTTAGAGCTTGTGGCAGACACCTGCGCTATTCTCGATCACTTGAGAGGAACCAGCGTCGATACTTCGGTTCTGGAGCAGTTGGTGGAAGACTTTGCCTCGGAGGTCGCTCGCTTTCAGCAGTTGCACAACTCTTTGGCCGAGAAGCTTAGTTTGGCTAAATGGTTTGCTGCCGAAGCTGAACTCGCCCAGTATTTCCAGCGGGTGAGCCGTCGACGCGATGACCTGACAGCGGACTTGAAGAGGTTCCAAGCTGAGCGTGAAGCTGCTGAGGCTGAACAAAAGACCCTTCGCGAACGTTTGGCACTTGTGTCGGCTCAACTTGATTCCATTGATGCCGAACATGCGACTGTTCGTGAGGGGATTGAGGCCGTCGAAGAAGAGACTTCCACTCTTGAGAACCAGCTTAGCTCCATTCGTTCGCGCTCTATTCTCGACGAAGCTGAGACGCGGGAGCTAGCTGGAGTTCGTGCCGAAGTGGTCCGTGATAAGTGTCTAAAAGACACTATGTTTAGGCATGAAAATTGAGTGAAAAATCTAACTCCAAGTCAATTCTGAGTATAAAAGCAACACATAATGACTCAATTTCATGTTTTGTGCCTTAGGTACCCAGTAGAAGAAGAAAAGCTGGATTTGGAGCAAAATGAGCAAAAGGAGCCAAAAAGAAAGATGGCGTGCCCGCGCCAGTAATATATTCAAAAATTCAAAAATATGAAGAAAAATGACCAACGACTCAACGAACATGAAAGTCAACAGTTGGGGAAAGTGAAGTGGCGCGACCGCGCCATCGGAGGGCGCTACCGCGCTAAGGAGCTGGCGCTACCTCACTCAGAGACAGCATGGATGCGCCAAAGACCTGCTGAAGATGGAAAGAGAAGTTGTCGTTCTGAGGACCAAGGAAAAGTCTAAGGAGTGGCGCGGCCACGCCACCACTACAGCAACAAATGGCGCTACCGCGCCAAGAAGTCTCCTAACTCAGCACGGGTTCGATGGCCATTTCTAGACTTAGAAAGAACTCTGCTCCAGTGGCGCGACTGCGCCAGAATCAGACACAATATCGGCGCGACCGCGCCAATGACTCAGCAACGATCATCCGCAAATATCTCGGGATCCTGATAACCAATCAAGCCCAAACTTGGGAAAAGAAGTCCCAAGTTTCTAACTAAGGTATCCACGAAGATTCTAAGGAAATTTACTCGAGCTCTAAGTGTTTTGAATGACAAAGAAGTGAAGTTCAATACAAAGAAGGAAACTGCTGCCAAGAAGAGAAGATAAATCCGAGTTTGAAGGAGAGCATATCTGGAGTTCCCGAATCCCAATTGAACCCAAATTTGGACTGAAGGTTCCTGAGGATATTGAGGATCATATCACGAAAATTCAGGCCAATCCAAGTCGGGTTTCTCAAGTTTTATACTTTCAAAGTAGTGGACCCATTGCAAAAATTGGTAGCTGAAGCAATCCAACTTCTCAACATGATATCTCGAGTTTCCCAACTCAGATTGGACTCAAATTTCGTAAGCAAGGCAAGGACCATGTAAGGAAGGTTCGTGTGTAATTTCTGCCAATTATGAGGTCGGTAAGGCATAATTCATACCCCTGGACAGAGATCAATTTACTAGGCCTGGGCAGCAGAGCAAGTATAAATAGGGGTCCGAGGCGGAGTACAATTCATTCAGTTTTAGTTCTAGGCTATGTACTGGTTATAAGGTGACGCTAGAATTAAGGTAAGACATGTTGATAGGATTTTACAAATCTTTGTGAGTTCATACACTAGGTAGATCAACTAATCCTTGGGTTAATCCTCGACCTTAAAGTAATACCCTGTTGGATTAGATTGATTTGTCAATGACATAAGAGCTTCATGTTTATGCTATCAAGTAGAGTCGATTATGCCGGCTAGTTTACTGTAGGAGATAGAAAAAGGTGATGCCGATGCGGATTGTAGCCATGGTTTTATAAGCTCGTCAAAAATTAATTTCCAAAATATACTTTCTATTCAATCTCAAAAATTGATTTCTCAAAATATTCTTTCCAAAAATTGATTCTGCTGTTGTATGCGAAATTTCTTGCAGAAGTGGTCCATGACCTTGTTTTTTAATGGCGTACCGTTGTCTGTCATTATGTATCGGGGAACTCCATATCAGTAGATAATTTGAGTTCGAATGAAGTTGACGACGGAGATGGCTTTCACTTCTCGGTAGGCAGCAGCTTCGGCCCATTTTAAGAAGTAATCGGTGGCAGCCAAGATGTATTGCGGGTCGAAGTCGGATTTAGGAGTTATGGGACCAATGATGTCCATCCCCCAAGCTTCGAATGGCAATGATGCCACCGTTGGGTGAAGCGGTTCTGGCGCCTGATGTATGTATTCGGCATGGAGTTGACACTGTTTGCAAGTTCGAGCCATTTCGATGGCATCTCTGAGCATCGACGGCCAGTAATACCCCAATCGCTTGACTTGTAGATGGAGCTTCGGGCCAGCTTGGTGCGCGCCGCAAATTCCACTGTGTGTCTCTTTTAACACTTGCGACCCCTCTTCCTTTGCCAAGCAATGAAGGAGCAGACCTTCATATGACCTCCGGTAGAGTACGTCGTTGATGAAAACGTACTTTGGAGCTGCTCGGCGAATTTGGACTCGCTATCGCAGGTCGACAGGGAGTGTGCCATGGCGAAGGAAGTTTGTGATAGGCTCTCTCCAGTCTCCCGTTATGTTTTGACTGGCCGAGATTGGGAGAGATTCTTCTATCTTTTCTGTTTTTTCTTCTTCTGTTTCTTCGTCAGCCGGTGGAGGGATTACCCATCGTTCGCAAATTGAAACTTGGCTCGGCCGTTCGTCGAATTGAGCTAGACTAGCAGCAATTCCAGCCAATGCGTTGCCTAGCTCATTTTTGGATCGGGGAACGTAGAGGAGTGAGGCTTCTGAAATTTGGGCCATAAGTTCACCTGCATGTCTCCAGAATGGCACGAGTTCGGGTTTCGTTACTTCGAACTCCCCTGTGAGCTGCTTGATGACCAGAGCCGAGTCGCCATAGATGTTTAGTTTCGGCAGCTTCATTTTGACTGCCATGCCGAGTCCGAGGAGGATAGCTTGATATTCCGCTTCGTTGTTCGAACAATTTTGAGTAAGAACGAACGAATATGGGAGCAGGTTCTTTCTCGGTGAAACGAACCGAACTCCCGCGCCAGCTCTGTTTCTTCACGCAGTGTCGTCGAAATACATTTCCCAAGGGAAGCACCTCGACCAAGAAAATCTCTTCGTCTGGGAACTGTTCTGTTAATTCCCATTCGGCTGGCACCGGGTGGTCAGCCAAGAAGTTTGCCAGTGCTTGGCCTTTGATTGCGCGTTGCGGCATGAAGTTCTGGTCAAAACCGTCGTTGTGACTGTTTGACTAGCTGAACAAAGGGATGAACTGCCAATTTGTGAACTGCAACTCGCAGGTCGAGGCCGGGAATCTCCGTGTAGTTCCAAGCAAATACGTCGCGGTAATCGCGAAGCAACGCCATGTATTCAGCTTCTTCTTCAGCTGACAATGAAGCACTGAGAAATGTCGGGCTCGGGTCCTCTGCTGTGCCCAAGTCGACTTTCTTTAACTCGTCGACGATCGACTGGCCGCCTTCCTTGAACGTGGCCGGGGCGTCGTCCAGGATGGACTCATCGTCTTCTTGGCTGTCGTCGGTGACTGAGATGTGGTTCACCATCACAGAGTCATATGTACGAGCTCGTGCGATGGCTGCTTTCAAGGTGTAAATAACCACTGGTTTCTGAGTGTCTTTCTTTTTCGTCGGAGTTTGGCCGACTGAAACTTGATGTACATCTGTTGATGCCTTTCTAGTTATTTTGACTGGCTTTGCCTGGGTTGTGTAAATTTTGATCGGCTTCTGCTTCTGGTAGCCGATGCCTTAGCGACCTTGATTGATCCGATGGCCTTCATTTCTCAATTTCTCCTGTTCTGAAGTGAGAACCGGTAGAGTGACGGGTGGTTTTGCATGGATCTCATCTTTTGTAAGGTTGCCCCTGGTTCCAGCCATCAGTCGGTAGGCGTTTGTTGGGTGTCTAGCAAGTGCACTAGGTAAGCAAGTAATATAGACTCGAGAGTCCAGGTATCGATCCCACAGAGACCTTGATGAGAACTCAATTTAAGCAAAGATTTTTCTACTGATTGAGGAAAAGAATTTTTGGTTTTGAGAACTGGAAAAACAAAACAGAATTAAACTATTGGAAAAACTAATAGAGATGAGATGTTGGGGAAGAATGTCAATCCCTCCTTGTTGCTAACATGTAAAGTTCTGATTTTATAACTCAAATACCCTTACCTTGACTTAGCTTTTGAAAACCTGGTTACCCATTTTCAGGAAATAACTTTCACTTATTCTTTGAACTCCTTCTCAACCAGAACATTCAAATCCTAAGTGCATAAATATAAAAGCTTGAAGATTAACTATCTCTTATTCAGAACAAGAGTTTATTAAGTCACATCGCCTCCGACTAGTCTCTTTCGAAACCGGAACAATCTAGTTTAAAAGCGAGTTGTTTTAGAGAACAAGGAATCATATAATTAACCCAAATCTTTACCAAAATTTAACTTCTCAATCCGTACCTCATTAAACTTCAGATATCATTCTAGATTAGCAATAAGCAATGAATAAAGATTCTTAAACAAAAGCAGAGTACTTTATTGCTATAGAAATCAGAACATAAACATAAACAACTAGGAGTTCATGACTTCCCCAACAAAGAGTGACTACTCCATGATAATATAATAAGGACACAAAAAGGATTAAATTACAGCCATAAAAATAAGAAGAAAATAAGTACAGAAAACCCCCTTAAGGACTGCCCTTAGCTTCAACTCCTCCCTTAGCTGAAATCTCTTCCTTCTCTCTCTAAAGTACCAAGAGGTCATGCAAGACTTCCTCTGAACTTTCTCTTCTCTCAAAACTAGCTACAAAAATAAGAAAAACAAACTAAGAACTGGAATTGGAACCCAAAATCTGGATTCTTGTGCTTTGCCTCGGACCTCCTTTTATAGCTGAAACTCTGCCAAGAACTTGTAATTTTCGCCTGTCCAGGGGAATGAATTATGACTTCCCGACCTCAGAATTTGTTGAAATTATATCCAAACCTTTCTCACATAGTCCTTGACTTGTGTACAAAATTTGAAGTCATTCTGAGTTGGGAAACTTGAAATATCACCTTGAGAAGTTGAACTGCTTATGCTGCCAATTCTAGCACTGGGTCCACCACTTTGAAACTATAACACTACACAAACCCGACTTGGATTGGCCTGATTTTCCGTATCATGATTCTCAATCCTCTCAGGAAGCTGTGGTCCAAATTTGGATCCAATTGGAAGTCGGGATCTCCAGATATGGCCTCTTAAATCTCGGACTTGTACTTTCCTTTTATGGCAGTAGTTTCCTTCTTTGTCTTGGACTTCTCTTCTTGACCATTCAATGCACCTAGACTCTGGAAATATATCGTAAAATCTTCGTGGATACCTTCCTTAACCAATTAGGACTTCTTCTTCCAAGTCTGGGCTTGATTGGTAGTCAAAATCCCGAGATTTCCGCAAGTCACGAAGCAGAGTTAGCGGCGCGGTCGCGCCAAATTGTTCTTTGTATTGGCGCGGTCGCGCCACTGGAGCAGAAATTTTGTCTAAGTATGGAGCACGGCCTTTAGGTCCTAAATGAGGAAGGATTCTTCATGGCGCGGGAGCGTAACTTTATGCTGTAGAACTGGCACGGTCGCGCCACTCCTTAGACTCTTTGCCGACTTCTCGAAATTAAACTTGAACTCCATGTATGGAAACAATGCAGCGCGGCAGCGCCACTGGAGGCGCCTTCTTCCTGGCGCGGTAGCGCCCTTTGAGGTCGCGGTCGCGCCATTTCACATTCACGAAGTGTCCTCTTTTCAGCTCTACTATCCATTGGGAATTTTCTGGATTTTTTTGAATTTTTTAACATTTTCCCGCCCCAATTGCGCCAGAATCGAGACGGTCGCGCCATACTCTTTTTTGCATGATTTTGCTCCATTTTCCTTCTTTTTTCCTCAGAATTTAAATTTTCTTCTTTTACAAGGTACCTAAGACACAAAACATGTGTTTGAGTTATATTTGTCACTTTCATGCTCATAATCAAATCAAATTAGGAATTTATGCTCATTAAATCAAGCATAAATAAGTGTCTTTTGGACACTTATCACAACCCCAAACTTAAACCTTTGCTCGTCCTCGAGCAAAACTCTAAAATAAATACCAAATAGATCTGTAAAGACTTAAGAAAAGTTCAGTGATTCTCCCTACTAAAGTTTCAAAATAGATGATTCATTTCTTTCCTAATGATGGTTCTTCTTGCTTAGTCAAAACAGATTTCGAATTTTCTTCAAATTTTTCAAAGATGAACATGCCCTTACAAGTGAGAAGTCTCAATTCAACTCCATAAGCTAACCATCAATCCACTCTCCACTAACCTGAAGGAATTCTCAATTCTGATCAATAGGTCCTTATGGGTTGTAATGAGGCAGGGGAAATGGGTATGATGAAGATTTTTAGTTTTCTTTTGGGTTTTATTCTCCTCCTCATATCGATTTTCCATTTTCCTGAGCATGAATTGGATTTGTGACTTTTCCCCCAAGCTCTTCCACCCCAAACTTATTCTTTTGCATTGATCCCTCATTTATTCTTTTTTCCACTTTTTTTATTTTATTTTTTTATTATTATTTTTTTTTTCTTTGTCCCTTGTTTCTTTTTCTTTCGGTTTTGTTCAGAGTCTAGCTTACCTCATCGGTTGACTCAGAGTCCCTAAGCTTGCTGAGGCCTGACACCCGGTGCACACACGAGGTGGCCTTTTCCTTAACTAACCCACAACATTTTCTTTCTTTTCTCCTCTTGCTCCTTCTCCCCCTTTACAATGAAATATTTCTATACACTTCATCCATCCGTCCTTATAACTTTAAAATATTTATCCATGATCATTCAAACAGAACACTTCAATAATTTGGAGAATCAAGGGTCAGTAAGAAACAAGTTTAATTATCACTAAGGCTGGTTCATGTAGCATGGGACATTGAAACAAAACAGGGATCTTTTCGGCCCAAGAGGTTTGACAAAAGGTGATGCAACTTGTGCATTAAAATGGGTGGCTTTGAAAAAGGCTCAAACGATTTTTAAACAGGTGCCTAAATCACCTCAGACTTTTGAAAACCTTTCTCTGTTTCGCCTCAAGTTTTCCTCAGGTTGGTTCTAGTGATTGAAATTAACTTGCTCACTTGTACTTTGTTTTCGAAAACTGTTTTTAAAGAAAAATTCTCATCCATTCAAGACTAAGCATCTGAACTATTATATTTTTCCAGAAAGTGAATCATGCTATTCATATGATCAGGGGTTTTCACTTGTATTTTTCAAAGTCTTTGTTGGATTTTCAGGTGAAGTTTTGAAAAAAAAAACAGTGCTTTCAGATCCATGCATGAAAAGTATCTCAGCCCAAAACTTAAAATTTTTCAAATCCCATTAAAATTGCATGAAGAGTATCCCACCCCAAACTTAAAAATATGCTTTGTCCTCAAAGCAGCAGTTAGAGATACTTCCCTGACTTTCTGGGTGAAGTGACGTTGGATGGATCTCCCTTAGTGGTTTTTGCATTCTGCTCTCATGGGTTAGTGATAAAAATTTGCATGATTTTCAGCAATTGAAAATGAAAATTAACTAGAAGTGTCTCTCAGGCATAAATTGTGTCTTAAGAAGAATACCTGGAGTGGAGGTTCTGTTGCTGCACCTCTGTAGTGGCCAAATCTCATAATACCGAGTGGCGCGGTCACTCCAGAATTTGGCACGGTCGCGCCAAGTAATTCCTTCAAATTATCAGATTCTGAATGCAATTTTTAATATTTCTAGTTTGGACAATTAAATATTAGAGAGAGGCATGCCTTGGAGTGATTTTCATATATTTTCATTGGAAGAATGAAGAAGTTCATGCTTTGAGACAAATCATTGAGAGTAAAAACATAATTTCATTAATATGAATGGAGATTGAGTACATATTAATGAAATTTCATTTCGCACACTCTCAGACATAATCACACACAAAAACAAGCTCACACATAAGATAAAAAGAACAAGTCAAAAGATCTTAGCAAAAGCTAAAAAAAAAAATCTATTCTTCTTCTTCTTCATCTTCTTCTTCTTCCTCTTCACCTTCTTCTTCTTCAGAGGTATCTCCAGTGGGCAGCTGATCTTCTGGAATGCCTTCCTGTTTAGCCCACAATGTCCACATCTTCTTGTTGTATGTGGCCAGTTTTCCCATCTTCTTTTCCAACCCACTCATCCTCTCATGGAGAGCAGCCATGTCCATCTCCTTGGATGTGCTAGAACTTGCTGCTGATCTGGTTGGTGGGTGGTCTCTCATGATTTGCTTTACTGAGCTAGTTGAAATACCTCTGGGAACTTTTTCCATTGGCTCTGTGGAGCTCTGTGCAATCCCATTGGCTAAGCAAATGGTAGTGATGAGAGAGGGGAAGGGGAGTCTTTCCTCTCTTGTGGTGTGCCATATCCATGATTTTCCTATGAATGATGTCCCCCACATTGATGGGAATGCCTTCAAATAAAGCATGGAGGAAGTAGGCTCTTTCTGGTGTGATTTCAGTAAAGTGGGAGGTAGGGGTCAACTTTGTAAACAGAAATAGAGACCTCACCTTAGCATCTTCATGCATGTCCTGTCTCTGAAAATGCAGTAATTTTCCTCTTCTGGTCTCCCACTTTGCTCCCCTTGGGCATAACCTCTCTGCAATCTCTGTAGCACTGACCTCCTCTCCTAAAATATTCAGTGGTTCGGTAGGCTCCTCAGGAGTGTGCAAGTAGTTGTTGATGTCATGGGGTATAACTTGATCCATTTTCCTCTTACAAAGAATTGCCATATTTTTTGATCTGGTAAATTGGCATAAAATTCTTAGACCAGTGTGATGTTAGCTTGTGTAGGACCATGTACCCATTGGGTCCACCCCCTTGCTTCTATCATGGCTCCATATCGTTCCTTTATGAGCTCATCCATAATAAAACCCCTTTCCATGTGGAAATTGCATTTGGATAGTATGTCATTGAACCTCTTGTGTCCATCTTCTGTGACAAACCTCTCTTTATCCCACGTTTTTGCCACTTTTGATTTTGATCTCTAGTAAAATTTTTGCGTTGCCATTTCAGTGCAAACAATTGCTTTTTAGCCTTTTTGAGGGGCTCGGTTCTCTCTGGTCTGATTTTGGTTTGGGCTGTAAAGTGGGGCGTTGAAAAGCTATAAGTGTGTAATTTCACGCTCTAAAATCAGTTTTCCAAAAATAATCTCAGGTAATTCTATAGACGCCCCGAAAGGAGGCAACAAAAACACTATTTTTCTACCCAGAAATTTGCAGAAACCGAAAATAAAGCCCCAACATAGAGAACTTCGTTCTCCCTTGTTCCTCAATGGAAATACCCCAAACCTGGACCAAATTAAACTAGGAAGTACCCTCTATGTGGTCGTACCTTTTGTGTGTGGAGCTCGATTCCAGAGTTTTCCAAAATCGACCCAAAAAATGCCTACGCCAAACTATTTTTCTGCTTAAACACTGTTCTGCGCCGAATTTCGAGGTGTTTCCGGCGAGATTTCTTCCGTCTGGGCGGTGATTTGGAGAGGTTGAAGTTGAGGCTCTAGGGTTGTGAAGGTTATTTGGGTTGAAGAACCCTCAAAATGGGGTTTTAAGCCCCCTGAACCTCGCCCGGCAAGAGTCGAATCGGCGCGTCGACCCCAATGACCGCGCCAGTTCAGAACTTAATGAGTTCTGGATTCCGCGATCTGGCGCGGTAGCGCCGAATTTTGGCGCGGTCGCGCCAGTTCCAGTTTTTTTTTTTTTTTTTTTTTTTTGTGGTTATCTATTTTTTTGAAAGCTGTAACTTTTAATCTAACACTCTTTTATCCTAGGTCTAGTAAAAATATTGAAAACAATTCAAAATCTCCTACAAATTCTAACAAATCCTAAAAATTTTGAAAAACACTATTCAAACCTTCTTCACACAAAGCCTTAAAATTTTTCAAGAAAATTCAACTAAATCCTACTGCTATTGCTACACTACTGATACAAGTATTCTGATCCACTAGGATCGAATGGAAACTGGAACCATCCTTGCTTGAGGGTATTTTTGTCTTTGGAATGTGTTGCATGGTGATTCAAACTTTTGAGTAAAGAGCTGGTCACTCTTTCTCTTTTCTGGTTGGCTTCTAACTTGTTTTGCTCCTTTATTTTTAGACAACTTTTCTTCACACTACCCAGACCTAATAAAATTTTAATTTCAATTTTTGTGGGTGGTTTATAGGGCTGGATAATGAAGAAATCTATATCTAATGAGAGGAAAGAATGTTCATTAACCTTCATGTCCTCTATCCTAACCTCTTTATGCTCTTCAAGGGGTTTCTATTCCTTCTCTACCCCATCCCCTTCTTTCTCTTTTTCATCTTCTTCTTTTTCCTCTATGATCTTTTCATCTTCTCCCTCTTGAAGTTTCTGAAAATCACAAAAACTCTTAGGTCTCTCCATTGTATCTTCCTCTATGAGTTCTGATATGACAGTGGCCATCTGTCCTATTCGTATTTCCAGATTTCTGATGGAAGCTTGTTGATTCTTTAGGATTGCTTCTTGAGCGTCAAGCCTGGCTTCAGTTTGAGCATCTCCTTTTTCTTGATTTTCTAGGAACTTTAAAAACATCTCCTCAAGTCTGGCTCTTTGTGAATTATCAATGGTTTCTAAACTAGGTTGTTCATCAGGTGGATTTAACATAGTATCTATTTGGGCAGAATAGTTATCCACTAGAGTGGTAAACCTAGGCCAGTCTTTTTGAGGCTGAGGGGGATACGCATGTTGAGAAAAAGAATCACTGAACATAGGAGGGTGATCATACATGAACCTAGACAACTGCCCATGTGGCAAATTGTCCTGCCAATCATTCTCAAAATATGGATTTACATTTTGCTTAGAGAAATAATTATCATGCTCTGCTTCATAGAAAACATTAGGTTCATTATCAACAAAAGAACATGATATATTAGAATCATACCTCCATGAATCATGATTAGAAGATGCACATTGTTGGGGAAGTTCTGAATATGAGTTAGGATATGGACTTATCTCATTCTACACGTCTTTCCACCTCTCATCTGAGTGCTCTTTCCAGCTCCATATTGGGTTCATCTAGTGGCTCACCACTAATTCTGACTTTCATGCATGGATCTGGATCAACCTGAAAAGATAAAATAAAAATTTTAATCTCAATCAACAAAATAAAATTCACTTAAACTTACTCTCAATTCAATGGTCCCCGGCAACGGCGCCAAAAACTTCTTGGGTGTCTAGCAAGTGCACTAGGTCAGCAAGTAATATAGACTCAAGAGTCCAGATATCGATCCCACAGAGACCTTGATGAGAACTCAGTTTAAGCAAAGATTTTTCTACTGATTGAGGAAAAGAATTTTTGGTTTTGAGAACAGGAAAAACAAAACAAAATTAAACTATTGGAAAAACTAATAGAGATGAGATGTTGGGGAAGAATGTCAATCCCTCCTAGTTGCAAACATGCAAAGTTCTGATTTTATAACTCAAATACCCTTACCTTGACTTAGCATTTGAAAACCTGGTTACCCATATACAGGAAATAACTTTCACTTATTCTTTGAACTCCTTCTCAACCGGAACATTCAAATCCTAAGTGCATAAATATAAAAGCTTGAAGATTAACTCTCTCTTATTCAGAACAAGAGTTTAATAAGTCACATCGCCTTCCACTAGTCTCCTTCGAAACCGGAACAATCTAGTTTAAAAGCGAGTTGTTTTAGAAAACAAGGAATCATATAACTAACCCAAATCTTTACTGAAATTTAACTTCTCAATCCGTACCTCATTAAACTTCAGATATCAATCTAGATTAACAATAAGCAATGAATACAGATTCTAAAACAAAAGCAGAGTACTTTATTGCTATAGAAATCAGAACTTAAACATAAACAACTAGGAGTTCATGACTTCCCCAACAAAGAGAGACTACTCCATGATAATATAATAAGCACACAAAAAGGATTAAATTATAGCCATGAAAATAAGAAGAAAATTAAGTACAGAAAACCCCCTTAAGGACTGCCCTTAGCTTCAACTCCTCCCTTAGCTGAAATCTCTTCCTTCTCTCTCTAAAGTACCAAGAGGTCGTGCAAGACTTCCTCTGGACTTTATCTTCTCTCTAAACTAACTACAAAAATAAGAAAAACAAAATAAGAACTGGAATTGGAACTCAAAAACTGGATCCTTGTGCTTTGCCTTGGACCTCCTTTTATAGCTGAAACTCTGCCCAGAACTTGTAATTTTAGCCTCTGTCCATGGGTATAAATTGTGACTTCCTGACCTCAGAATTTGTTGAAATTACATGCGAACTTTACTTACATAGTCCTTGACGTGTTTACAAAACTTGAAGTCATTCTGAGTTGGGAAACTTGAGATATCACCTTGAGAAGTTGAACTCCTTCCGCTGCCAATTCCAGCACTGGGTCCACCACTTTGAAACTATAAAACTCCACAAACCCGACTTGGATTGGCCTGATTTTTTGTGTCATGATTCTCAATCCTCTCAGGAAGCTGTGGTCCAAATTTGGATCCAATTGGAAGTCGGGATCTCCAGATATGGCCTCTTAAATCTCGGACTTGTACTTTCCTTTTATGGCAGCAGTTTCCTTCTTTGTCTTGGACTTCTCTTCTTGACCATTCAATGCACCTAGACTCTGGAAATATATCATAAAATCTTCGTTGATACCTTCCTTAACCAATTAGGACTTCTTCTTCCACGTCTGGGCTTGATTGGTAGTCAGAATCCCGAGATTTTTGCAAGTCACGAAGTTAAGTCAGCGGCGAGATCGAGCCGAATTGTTCTTTGTTTTGGCGCGATCGCGCCACTGGAGCAGAAATTTTGTCTAAGTCTGGAGTATGGCCTTCGGGTTCTAAATGAGGAAGGATTCTTCATGGCGCGGTAGCGCCACTTTATGTTGTAGAACTGGCGCGATCGCGCTACTCCTTAGACTCTTTGCCGACTTCCCGAAATTAAACTTGAACTCCATGTATAGAAACAGTGCAGCGCGGCAGCGCCACAGGAAGCGCCATCTTCTTGGCGCGGTAGCGCCCTTTGAGGGCGCGGTCGCGTCATTTCACATTCACGAAGTGTCCTCTTTTCAGCTCTACTAGCCGTTGGGAATTTTCTAGATTTCTTTGAATTTTTGAACATTTTCCTGGCGCGATCGCGCCAGAATCAGCACGGTCGCGTCATACTCTTTTTTGCTTGATTTTGCTCCTTTTTACTTCATTTTTCCTCAGAATTTAGATTTTCTTCTTTTACAAGGTACCTTAGACACAAAACATGTATTTGAGTTATATTTGTCACTTTTATGCTCATAATCAAATCAAATTAGGAATTTATGCTCATTAAATCATGCATAAATAAGTGTCTTTTGGACACTTATCAGCATTCGAGTCAAAACCATCATTCGAGCGTGTGGACGGCAACTGTTGTTGACTCGAAAACTGCTTTATGATGCTTCGTTACTCCAATTTTGGCAGAGGAAGCGTGACTTTTTCTGGCAAAGGGGCCGGCTGGATTTTGTTGCAGATGGCCACGGGAGCCTCTCCCTTCTTTCTTTGCGACTGGAGAATGTACCGTAAGATAGGTACATTACGCTGCGCCGGTGATGGATTTGCTACGGCCGATTTGTGGCCGTGTGCTGGCTGGTTGTTGTGCGCTGGCTGTTTTGGAGACACGACTTGCGTTGTGGTCTATTTCAGGGACGCGGCTTGCGTCGGTTGTTTGGGCGATGCGGCTTGCGTCGGAGTGCTCTTGGCATTTGACGCCTGGTTCGACCATGGTGACAATTTGACTGTCGGTCTGGTCGTCAGATAGAATTTGGCATCTGCGAATGATGCCTCTGCCTCTGTGAACGGGCTTTCATTGGCATAGACCATCTTTTGCTCACTGTTCTCCCAGTACTTGAAGCACTGGTGCAGTGTGGATGGCACAACTCCGTTTGTGTGCAGCCATGGTCGACCCAAGAGCAGGTTGTAAGATGTCTTCGAGTCGATGACTTGAAAAGGAGTTTCGACCACCATGTCGTCGATGTGCAATTTGAGGTTGGTCATGCCGAGCGTCCTCTGGCCTTCTTGATTGAAGCCTTGATGAGGAGGGAGCATGGAGAGAGGTGGTACTTGCAGAAGTTCTGGTCCTTGCTCTTGGATAGGTCGCCAGGTCTTTTGATTTCTGGCAACTTGAGTAAGTAATTGTCAAGGAGCTGATCCAGCATGGTGGCGACATCCGCGTCGGCGAACGGGTATATCTTGGTCTGTCGTTCCTCCAGCGAAGGCCTTCGGTACGTGCCCCCAGTTAGCTGTAGTGCGGGTAAGTGGCCTTGACCTTGCTTCCGACCTTGATGGGCTCGAAAGTGTCCGTTGCGAAGGAAGCTTTTGTTTTCTCCTTCACGTCTTTGGGCGTGGTCGCGGCTGGTGCCTTCCTATTTTTGCGAGGGTCGGCAGAAGAGGATCCTTCTTCTCCTCATTCCTCCATAAGGTTCTCCATGTTATGAGCTTCTGTCGCGAGTTCTTGAAAGTCGGCCGGCCTCCGACTGCGAATGTAGCGCAGGAGTTCCCATTGCATCCCTCGAGAACACATTTCAATTTTGGCTTCAAGGGAGAGATTGGAGCTTTCTTTGCAGATTAAGCTCAAGTTCCTCCACCGGTTTATGTAGTCGACAACTTTCTCGCCCTTCTTCTGTTTTAAGATGGCGATCTCGACCCGAGTTACGGTGCACCGGGTACTGTAGAACTGGCTGAGGAATTCGCGTTCTAGTTGTTCCCAGCTGTCGATAGACTCTTGGGGCAGCTCGATGTACCAGTCGAAGGCATTTCCTTTCAATGAACAGCCAAACTACTTCACCAACAAGTAGCCGTCGGTGCCAGCGTTGTTGTAGGTCTCGATGAAGTGGGCGACGTGCTGTTTTGGGTGCCCGTCACCATTGAATTGCTGGAATTTTGGAGGATGATACCCGACCGGCATAGGAATATTTTTGATGCTCTGTGTGTAGGGCCTCCGGTAGGCGACAAATTTGTTATCACCTGAGCTACTTCATATAGCGCGGTTAATAAGCTCAGTAACTGCATCTATGGTGAGAGCAGCGGATCTGCTTCGGCTCGACCTCTGCGGATGTTACTGATGCGACGGGCGGCAGCTCATCGTCGGAGGAAGGGTCTTCTCGCAGTGGATCGGCTGAACCGCTGGTAGTTGGCCGGTTTCGATCGACCTCTTGAGAGACACCACCAGTGGAGGTTGCGAGCTGCGAGTTGCACATCTTTTATGCACAGTTGTTCACTCTACTCCTTCATTGCAGCTTGCATTTCAGCAAGTTGTTCCTCGATCGTCTTGGCCGAGGTTGTCATCGCGGCCATTCTGACGGTTTGCGTCGAAGAAGTTGTTCTTGACATGGCTTGGAGAGATGAAGCTATGGCCGACGATCGCATTGGAGAGAAGGTCATCAGTGTAGGAGGAGAGGTCGCCGTGGGCGACCGGTTAGAAGAGCCAGCTGCTGGTTGATTGCGGAGGGTGGCTCTGGATGGTGACTGGCTTGCGGTGGCAACCACTGGTGTGAGTCGACAAGATCGAATGGGTGATGTGGCAGCAGGGGAGGTCGCCGGTGGACCCGCTGCTGCATTGAGTATGGCTCAGAGGTCATGCGAGACCAATACGACCGGTGAGTTATCTGTGGCCGTTGCTCTCTGTACGGAGGAGGCCGGCGATGAGTGCGTTCTGTCCACAGAGGAGGAAGAGATGCCCCCATGTTGCTCGTATCGCTGCACCCGAGTAGGGACGATAGAGCTTCTTCGCGATGGCGGCGACTGAGTCGGACTAACAGTCGGGCTGTGAGGAGGAGGTGAGGCAGCAACAACCAAATATGTTGGGTTGGCCATCGCTGGCATCAATTTGGTGGAGGCCGCAACTGGCTTGACTGAGGCCACGGTAGCCTGTGGTACGTAGACAGCGCTTGGACGGCGCGCATCATGCATGAGAGGAGCCTGTCTGGTGGACAAGCTTCTGGCCAAAGCCCTTGTAACTGGGCGAGTGGCCGGTGGTGGAGAGGTAGGAGCGCTGAGGTCGGCCGGAGCTGCGACAACTGATCCGCGACCTCCTGCGGTTGAGTCTGCGATCGCGGTAGGGCGCGGGTGAGCAGAGCTCGAGGGAGCAGTTTGTTTGCCCTTGTTGTTGTTGTTGTTGGTGTTGTTGGCGTTGTTGGCGTTGTTGGCCATGGTTAAGGTTGGAGTTTTTTTTTTCGATTGGATGGAGAAGGAGATGAGAGGTAGGAAACGTCCCACCGGGTATGCCACATCTGTTTTACCGAAAATCTGCCGATCCGCGAAGAGGCGCGACCGAGAGGGTAATTCGATTAATTTAGAATAATTTGTGTTACAATTTGGGTGTGAGTGTCAGAAAATTGCAAGTACAATCTCCTTGTATTCCTCTGATTCGATCTCCGTTACAATTTTGCGACGTTGAAGCTTCTAGCTAGTTGTCGTCGAAATTCGAGTTGCAGGAACGAGTGTGCACGAATTGTTGTGGCTCTTGTCGGTCAGGCGGAGGTATTTGTGCTCCGCATGTATCAACTTGTGACGTTGCCGGCGAACGTGTAGAGCTGCTCCGGTTGAACTGTTGAACGACGACGGATTTCAAGTTGCTGAACTTCTCTGGTTAGAGAGAGCTTCTGTGCGTGGAGTTTCTTATCAGTGAAGGGATTTCCAGACCTTCGTTTCGAGAGAGAGAACTTATGTGCATGAAGTGTTTTCTTGGCAAGAGCTTCCAAACTTTATTTTTTCCAACCCCTGCGACAGGGAATTCTCTGGCCTTTTGTAGCCTGTCCTGTGCTGTTGTTAGAGTTTGTTCCCGGGAAAGGGGATCACGATCCCTTTTCTGCTGATGAAGTTGAGAGAGGAGAAGAGGAGGACCAGGATCGTGGCTGTTGGGTGTCTAGTAAGTGCACTAGGTCAGCAAGTAATATAGACTTCTTGAGTCCAGATATCGATCCCACAGGGACCTTGATGAGAGCCTATTTCTATTGATTGAGGTGAAGAGAATTTGGATATTTGTTGAAAACTAAAAAAAAAACAGAATTTGAAACTTTTGGAAAAACTTATGAAGATGAGATGTTGGGGAAAGGTGCCAATTCCTCCTAGTTGTTAATATGCAGATTTCTGATTTTATAGCTCAAATATCTTTACCTTGACTTAGCTTTTGAAAACATGGTTACCCATATACAGGAAACAACTTTCACCTAATCTCTGAACTCCATCACACTCCGGAAACATTCAGATCCTAGGTGCATAAATATAAAAGCTTGAAGATCAACTCTTATTCAAAACAAAAGTGTTTAATGTGTCAAACTGCTTTCCACTAATCTCCATCACAATCCGGAAACAACCAGTGAGAAAAACAAGTTAACTTTCACTCATTCTTAGAACTCCATCACAATCCGGAAACATTCAAATCCTAAGTGCATAAATATCAACTCTCTTATCAGAACAATGGTTATAAAAAGTCACATCGCTTTTCCACTAGTCTCCTTCACAATCCGGAAACAACTAGTTAGAAAAGCGAGTTGTTTTAGAAAACAAAGAATTAGATGACTAACCCAAATCTTTACTGAAATTTAACTTCTCTATTCGAACCTCATTAAACTTCAAATATTAATTTAGATCAGAAATAAGCAATGAACTCAATTTCTAAAACAAAAGCAGGATATTTTATTGGTATAAACTTCAGAATTCAAACATAAAATAGCTAGGAGTTCATGACTTCCCCAACAAAGAGAGACTACTCCATGCTAATAGAATAAACACACAAAGAGGAATTAATTACAGCCGTGAAACCAAGAAGAAAATTAAGTACAAAAAACCCCCTTTTGAGGACTGCCTTTAGCTTCAACTCCTCCTTTACTAAAATCTCTTCTTTCTTTCTCTCTCTCTCTCTCAACTCCACACTACTAAAAGAATACGAAATTAAACTAAAAACAAGAATTAGAACTCTAGAAAACTGGATGCCTTATGCTCTGCCTCGGATGCCTATTTATACTTGAAGCTCTGCCCAGAACTTGTAATTTTGGCCTTTGTCCAGGGGTATGAATTGTGACTTCCCGACCTCAGAATTTGCTGAAATTACATCCGAAACTTCCTTACTTTGTCCTTGACTTTTGTACGAAATTTGAAGTCATTCTGAGTAGGGAAACTTGAGATATCACCTTGAGAAATAGAACTGCTTCTGCTGCCAATTCCAGCACTGGGTCCACCACTTTGAAAATATAAAACTCCACAAACCCGACTTGGATTATCCTGATTTTATGAGTAAAGATTCTCAATCCTCTCAGGAAGCTGTGGTCCAAATTTGGATACAATTGGAAGTCGGGATCTCCAGATATGGCCTCTTCAATCTCGGACTTGTACTTTCCTTTTATGGCAGCAGTTTCCTTCTTTGTCTTGGACTTCTCTTCTTGACCATTCTATGCACCTAGACTCTGGAAATATATCATAAAATCTTCGTGGATACCTTCCTTAACCAATTAGGACTTCTTCTTCCAAGTCTGAGCTTGATTGGTAGTCAGAATCCCGAGATTTTTGGAAGTCACGAAGCTGAGTCAGCGGCGCAGTCGTGCCGAATTGTTCTTTGTTTTGGCGCGGTCGCGCCACTGGAGCAGAAATTTTGTCTAAGTCTGGAGCATGGCCTTCGGGTCCTATAAGAGGCATGATTCTTCGTGGAACGGTCGTGCCACTTTATGCTGTCGAACTGGCGCGGTCGCGCCACTCCTTGAACTCTTTGCCGACTTCCCGAAATAGAACTTGGCATCTTTGTAAGGAAACAGCGCAGCGCGGCAGTGCCACTAGTAGCGCCATCTTCATGGCGCGGTAGCGCCCACAAGGGGTGCGGTCGTGCTATTTCACATTCACGAACTATCCTCTTTTTGGCCTCACTAGCCGTTGGGAATTTCTTGGAATTATTTGCACATTTTCCCGGGGCGGTCGCGCTAGAATCGGCGCGGTTGCGCCTTTCCTTTTTTTTGCTTGATTTTGCTCCTATTTCCTTCTTTTTTCCTCAGAATTTAGATTTTCTTCTTTTACAAGGTACCTGAGACACAAAACATGTATTTGGGTTGTCACTTTCATGCTCATAATCAACTCAAATTAGGAATTTATGATCAATAATTCATGCATAAATAAGTGTCTTCCGGACACTTATCACAACCTCAAACTTAAACCTTTGCTCGTCCTCGAGCAAAACTCTGAAATAAATACTATATAGATCTGTAAAGACTTAAGAAAAGTTCAGTGATTCTCCCTACTAAAGTTTCAAAATAGATGATTCACTCCTTTTCTATTGATGGTTCTTCTTGCTTAGTCAAAACATATTTCAAATTTTTTTCAAATTTTTCAAAGATGAACATGCCTATACAAGTGAGAAGTCTCAATTCAACTCCCTAAGCTAACCATCAGCCCACTCTCCACTAACCTGAAGGAATTCTCAATTCTGATCAATAGGTCTTTATGGGTTGTAATGAGGCAGGGGTAATGGGTATGATGAAGATTTTTGGTTTTTTTTGGGTTTTATTCTCCTCCTCGTATCCATTTTCCATTTTCCTGAGTATGAATTGGATTTGTGACTTTTCCTCCAAGCTCTTCCACCCCAAACTTATTCTTTTGCATTGATCCCTCATTTTTTTTTTTTTTTTTTTTTTTTTTTTTTTTTCTTCTTCTTTCCATGTATCTTTTCCTTTGGGTTTTGTTTGGAGTCCAGCTTTCCTTGTCGGTTGACTCAGAGACCCTAAGCTTGCTGAGGCCCGAGTCCCGGTGCATGCACAAGGTGGCCTTTGTCCTACTTAGCCCAGAATTTTTTCTTTGTTTTTCTCTCTTGCTCCTTCTTCCCCTTTACAATGAAATATTTCTTTACCCTTCATCCATCCCTCTTTATAACTTCAAAAATATTTATCCATGCTCATTCAAACAGAACACTTCAATAATTTGGAGAAACAAGGGTCAGTAAGAAACAAGTTTAATTATCACTAAGGCTGGTTCATGTAGCATGGGACATTGAAACAAAATAGGGATCTTTTTTCGACCCAAGAGGTTTGACAAAAGGTGATGCAACTTGTGCATTAAAATGGGTGGCTTTGAAAAAGGCTCAAATGATTTTTAAACAGGTGCCTAAATCACCTCAAAATTTTGAAAACCTTTCTCTGTTTCGCCTCAAGTTTTCCTCTGGTTGGTTCTAGTGATTGAAATCGACTTGCTCACTTGTACTTTATTTTCGAAAACTATTTTTAAAGAAAAATTCTCAGCCATTCAAGACAAAGCATCTGAACTAATATATTTCTCCAGAAAGTGAATCATGCTATTCATATGATAAGGGGTTTTCACTGGTAGTTTTCAAAGTCTTTATTGGATTTTCTGGTGAAAAAAATAGTGCTTTTAGATCCATGCATGAAAAGTATCCCACCCCAAACTTAAAATTTTCAAATCCCCTTAAAATTGCATGAAGAGTATCCCACCCCAAACTTAAAAACATGCTTTGTCCTCAGAGCAGCAGTAAACATAGGGGTGAAAGAGATACTTCCCTGACTTTCTGGGTGGAGTGAGGTTAGATGGATCTCCCTTAGTGGCTTTTGCATTCGGCTCGCATGGGTTAGTGATAAAAATTTGCATAATTTTTAGCAATTGAAAAATGAAAATTGACTAGAAGTGTCTCTCAGGCATAAAATGTGTCTTAAGAAGAATACCTGCAGTGGAGGTTTTTTTGCCGCACTTCTGTAGTGGCCAAATCTTATTACAGCAAGTGGCGCGGTCGCGCCATTTAATTCCAGGAAATCTTCAGATGTTGAATGCAATTTTCAATATTTCCACTTTGGACAGGTTTGTATCAGTGATAAGCAGATGCAGAGTCATTTGTTTCACATTTTCATTGGAGGAATTATTAAAAACACAACCTAAAAATTAAAAAAAGTATTCGAATTACTCACACACAAAAAATCCTACTCCTATTCCTATCTACCATGATTACTTATGAGCTCAATTTAGCAATTGTATAACAGAAATCCCCCTTTTCTCTACTTCCTCAGTCTCAAGCCTGGACAAGTGATCAGCTACCACATTCTCAGCTCCCTTCTTATCCTTGATCTCAATGTCAAATTCTTGAAGGAGAAGGATCCACCTGATCAGTCTAGGCTTGGAGTCCTTTTTTGCAAAGAGATGTCTAAGAGCTGCATGGTCAGTATACACAACAACTTTCGTTCCAATTAAATATGATCTAAATTTTTCGAAAGCATACACTACAGCCAATAGCTCTTTCTCTGTGGTGGTGTAATTTAATTGTGGCCCGGTGAGTGTGTGACTAGCATAATAAACGGTGTGAAAAATTCTTTCTTTTCTTTGCCCAAGCACAACCCCTACAACATAATCACTAGCATCACACATTAATTCAAAGGGTATGGTCCAATCAGGAGTAACAACAATGGGTGCTGAAATCAATTTTTCTTTTAGGAGTTTAAAAGGCATGCAAACAATCATCATCAAAATTGAATTTAACATCTTTCATGAGCAGATTCGATAATGGTTTTGCAATTTTTGAAAAATCCTTGATAAACCTCCTATAAAAACTTGCATGTCCTGGGAAACTCCTTATGCCCTTTATGTTTGTAGGTGGAGGTAATTTTTCAATCACCTCTACCTTTGCCCTATCAACCTCAATACCTTTTTCTGATATTTTATGACCCAAAACAATGCCTTCCTTCACCATAAAATGGCACTTTTCCCAATTTAGAACCAGATTGCTCTCTCCACATCTTGCTAGGACCAGATCTAAATTTTTCAAACATGTTTCAAAAGTCAGTCCATATTGAGTGAAATCATCCATGAAAATTTCCATAAAGTTTTCAATAAAGTCATGAAAAATAGCAATCATGCATCGCTGAAAAGTGGTTGGTGCATTACATAAGCCAAAAGGCATTCTCCTATATGCAAAAGTCCCATATGGGCAGGTGAAAGTGGTTTTCTCTTGGTCCTCCGGGGCAATGGGAATTTGAAAATACCTGGAATAGCCATCAAGAAAGCAATAAAACTTGTTACCTGCCAATCTTTCAAGCATTTGGTCAATGAAGGGTAAAGGGAAATGGTCCTTTCTAGTTGCTGAATTTAATTTTCTGTAGTCAATACAGACTCTCCATAAAGTCACCGTCCTAGTGGGTATTAACTCATCATCTGAATTTTTTATGACTGTTATTCCACCCTTTTTAGGCACTACCTGGACAGGACTAACCCACTTGCTATCAGAAATTGGATAAATAATACCTGCATCCAACAACTTTACCACTTCCTTTTTTACCACTTCTTGCAAGGTTGGATTTAGCCTTCTTTGAGGTTGAATTGTTGGTTTGAAGGAGTCCTCCATCAAAATTTTGTGCATGCATGTGGTTGGGCTTATTCCTTTGATATCTGAGATTTTCCGCCCAATTGCCTTCTTATGCTTGCTCAGCACCTCAATCAAGAGCTTATCCTCCCTGATATTCAAACAAGAAGAGATGATTACTGGTTTTGCCTTTTCTTCAAGAAAAATGTATTTCAAAGAACTAGGCAAAGGTTTGAGTTCAACTTTAGATGGGTCTTTGATTTCAACCCCTTCGTCCTCTTCTTTGTTTCCTTCAGCATCCAATTGTGCTACTTTTTGCTGCATGAGGGGATCATCATCTTCCTTGGTGCATGATTGAACCAAGCACCTTTCCAAGCTGTCCTCCATCATGACTTCCTGCTGAACATGTTCTGCACATACATCAATCACATCAATAAAATAACATGTATCATCACAAGAATTAGAAGGGTTTTTAATAGCTTGTTTAATGTCAAACACAATTTCTTCATCATTTAATCTGAGAGTTAATTTTCCCTGTTTGACATGGTCTCCCAAGAATCAGTGGTAATTCCCAATCCACCTCCATGTCCAGCACCACAAAATCGCATGGGTAGATGAATTTTCCAATTTTGACCAGCACGTCCTCAATCAGTCCATTAGGTTTTTTGGTTGATCTATCAGCAAATTGGAGCATGATATTTGTCTCCTTAAGCTCTCCAAGATTTAGTTTCCTGCAAATGGACAAAGGCATCAGATTTATGCTTGCTCCTGGATCACATAGCACCTTGTTAAACTTGAAATTGCCGAATTCGCAAGGTATAGTGAAACTCCCTGGATCTTTAAGCTTGGTTCGCAATTGATTCTTTTAAATTGCACTACAATTTTTTGTTAGCATCATTGTCCCTTGCTCCTCAATTTTTCTATTTCCTGAAAGCACCTCCTTGAGAAACTTTGCATATTGGGGCATCTGCATTAGAGCTTCTACAAAAGGAATGTTTATTTCCAGCCTCTTAAAAATATCAATGAACTTTGAAAATTTGTCATCTAACTTATCCTTTTTAGCTTTCTCCAGATATGGCAATGTATCCACATTTATTTCAGCATTGGAAAGAAATTTAGAGGACTTACCTTTTTGCATGTGTTGTCTATTTACCTCTTTCTCTTCACTTTGTTCTTCTCTTTCCTTGTCTTGTTGCTGGTTTGCTTTGTTCTCCTCCTCCTGAGGTTGCTTTTGCTCTTCTAAGACCTTCCCGCTTCTTAAAGTGATGGCTTTGATCTGTTCTTTAGGTTAGTCTCAGAATTACTAGGTAAAGTTCCTTTATACCTACCTGATATAACATTGGCCAGCTGTCCCACTTGTATTTCCAGATTTCGGATTGATGCCTCTTGATTTTTTAGGGATGCTTCTTGAGCTTGAAACCTGGAATCAGACCGAGCATCTCTTATCTCTTGATTTGCTAGAAATTTTGAAAAAATGTCCTCAAAGCTGGCTTTTTGTTCCTGTTCTTACGTTGCTCTTTGGAAACCAGGTGGTGGTCTTGTTTGAGCATTGGGTTGTTGAGTGCTGGTTTGCTGGTTGTTGTTGTTAGACCATGAAAAATTTGGGTGATTCCTCCAGCCAGGATTGTACGTATCGCTGTATGGATCATTGGACCTGCGAAAATTTGAAACATAATTAGCCTGGTCTAAAGAGCTTACAGCTTGATTGTTACCTGCTTGGCATTCATGATTGGGATGTCCTCCTCCACACATGTCACAAATCTGAGCGATCAAGGAGGGGGTTTAAAATTTTGACAGTTGTTTGGTTACAGACTCGACTTGAGCCTGCAATGCTAAAACAAGGTCTACATTATGTATTCCAGCAATTCTCCCTCTTGCACTTCTCTCTACTGGATATTGGTACATGTTAGACGTCATCTCTTCGATCAGTTCATAAACTTCATTCGGAGTCTTTTTATTCATGGTACCACCAGCTGCAACATCAATTAAACTTCATGTTGAAACTGTAATTCCATGGTAGAAAGTCTCTATCTGCATCCATAGTGGTATTCCATGATTTGGGCATTTTCTGAGTAGCTCCTTGAATCTTTCCCATGCTTCACGAAGTTTTTCATCATGTTCCTGCATGAAAGTTGAAATAGCATTACGTAACTTAATTATTTTGGCAGGTGGAAAATACTTACCAAGGAACTTTGTAGCTCATCCCATGTGCGAATTGACTGGTGGCAGGGTGTGATACCAAATTTTTGCTCGATCCCTTAGAGTAAAAGGGAACAATCTCAACCAAACAGCTTCGTTAGTAACATCCTTAAATCTAAAAGTATCACAGATTTCAATAAAGTTTTCAATATGTTCATTAGGATCCTCATTAGACAAACCTCCAAATTGGTAATTGTTCTGAATTATTGACAGCATTTGAGGCTTGATCTCGAAGTTGCTTGGGACTTCAGGTCTCACAATGGCTGATCTTTGAGCATTGGGGTTTGATTGAACATAACGCTCCATTGTCTTCTCAACCCCTTCTTCTTGGTTTTGATCCTCCATTGCTAACTGTCCTCTTCTCCTCTGGTTAAGGAGTGATCTTTCAGGTTCTGGATCTGGTTCAGCTAGTGGTTCTCCACTAGACCTTGTTTTCATACACAAACCCGATTCAACCTGGAAAACAGAATATAAAAATTAGACTCAATTAACAAAATAAAATTCACTTAAACTTACTCTCAATTCAATGGACCCCGGCAACGGCGCCAAAAACTTGTTAGGTGTCTAGCAAGTGCACTAGGTCAGCAAGTAATATAGACTTCTAGAGTGCAGATATCGATCCCACAGGGACCTTGATGAGAGCCTAATCTAAGTAAAAATTTTCCTATTGATTGAGGTGAAGAGAATTTGGATTTTTGTTGAAAACTAAAAAAAAAATCGAATTTAAAACTTTTGGAAAAACTTATGAAGATGAGATGTTGGGGAAAGGAGTCAATTCCTCCTAGTTGTTAATATGCAGAATTCTGATTTTATAGCTCAAGTATCTTTACCTTGACTTAGCTTTTGAAAACCTAGTTACCTATATACAGGAAATAACTTTCACCTAATCTTTGAACTCCATCAGAATCCAGAAACATTCAGATCCTAGGTGCATAAATATAAAAGCTTGAAGATCAACTCTTATTCAAAACAAAAGTGTTTAATGAGTCAAATTGCTTTCCACTAATCTCCTTCACAATCCAAAAACAACCAGTGAGAAACACAAGTTAACTTTCACTCATTCTTTGAACTCCATCACAATCCGGAAACATTTAAATCCTAAGTGCATAAATATCAACTCTCTTATCAGAACAAGGGTTATAAAAAGTCACATCACTTTTCCACTAGTCTCCATCACAATCCGAAAACAACAAGTTAGAAAAGCGAGTTGTTTTAGAAAACAAAGAATCAGATGACTAACCCAAATCTTTACTGAAATTTAACTTCTCTATTCGAACCTCATTAAACTTCAAATATTAATTCAGATCCAAAATAAGGAATGAACTCAATTTCTAAAACAAAAGCAGGATATTTTATTGTTATAAACTTCAGAATTCAAACATAAAGTAGCTAGGAGTTCATTACTTCCCCAACAAAGAGAGACTACTTCATGCTAATAGAATAAACACACAAAGAGGAATTAATTACAGCCATGAAACCAAGAAGAAAATTAAGTACAGAAAACCCCCTTTTGAGGACTGCCTTTAGCTTCAACTCCTCCTTGACTGAAATCTGTTCCTTCTTTCTCTCTCTCTCTCAACTCCACACTACTAAAAGAATACAAAATTAAACTAAAAACAAGAATTAGAACTCTAGAAAAATGGATGCCTTATGCTCTGCCTCGGATGCCTATTTATACTTGAAGCTCTGCCCAGAATTTGTAATTTTGGCTTCTGTCCAGGGGTATGAATTGTGACTTCCCGACCTCAGAATTTTCTGAAATTACATCCTAACCTTCCTTACTTAATCCTTGACTTGTGTACGCAATTTTAAGTCATTCTGAGATGGGAATATTGAGATATCACCATAAGAAATTGAATTGCTTCTGCTGCCAATTCCAGCACTGGGTCCACCACTTTGAAAATATAAAACTCCAAAAACCCGACTTGGATTGGCCTGATTTTCCGTGTCATGATTCTCAATCCTCTCTGGAAGCTGTGGTCCAAATTTGGATCCAATTGGAAGTCGGGATCTCCAGATATGGCCTCTTCAATCTCAGACTTGTACTTTCCGTTTATGGCAGCAGTTTCCTTCTTTGTCTTGGACTTCTCTTCTTGACCATTCAATGCACCTAGACTTTGGAAATATATCATAAAATCTTCGTGGATACCTTCCTTAACCAATTAGGACTTCTTCTTCCAAGTCTGGGCCTGATTGGTAGTCAGAATTCCGAGATTTCCGCAAGTCACGAAGCTGAGTCAGCGGCGCGGTCGCGCCGAATTGTTCTTTGTTTTTGCGCAGTCGCTGCACTGGAGCAGAAATTTTGTCTAAGTCTGGAGCACGGCCTTTGGGTCCTATATGAGGAAGGATTCTTCGTGGCGCGGTGGCGCCACTTTATGCTGTCGAACTGGCGCGGTCGCGGCACTCCTTGAACTCTTAGCCGACTTCCCGAAATAGAACTTGGCATCTTTGTAAGGAAACAGTGCAACGCGGCAGCGCCACTGGTAGCGCCATCTTCATGGCGCAGTAGCGCCCACGAGGGGCGCGGTCGCGCCATTTCACATTCACGAACTGTCCTCTTTTCAGCTTCACTAGCCGTTGGGAATTTCTTGGAATTATTTGAATTTATGCACATTTTCCCGGCGCGGTCGCACCTTTCCCTTTTTTTGCTTGATTTTGCTCCTTTTTCCTTCATTTTTTCTCAGAATTTAGATTTTCTTCTTTTACAAGGTACCTGAGACACAAAACATGTATTTGAGTTATATTTGTCACTTTCATGCTCATAATCAACTCAAATTAGGAATTTATGATCAATAATTCATGCATAAATAAGTGTCTTTTAGACACTTATCAGTGGCCTCCTTAATTGGCTCCTTCGGTTGGCGACCAGAACTAGTCGTTCAACTGTTAAGTTGAGTGGCAAGATGACGAGGTATGCTGACTGGTGCTGATACGATGGGTTTCCGCTGACGGGGGCGCCGACTGTACTGATGACGTAGCGGCGCGGTTGGACCTTGCGATGAGCTGCGGTGACAGACTTCGAAAGTCGACAGAGCCTACCCACGACGATCGATTTCTGCATCGGTGGATTTCTGGGCTCGTCAAAATTGGGACGTTCATATTTTAGTGCATACATGTACTTAGATGGATAATACTTTAAACACATGTTTTGGGACTCAATTCAGGGTGGGTATGGGTCAGGTTTGAGTCAGGTTTGGGTTAGGTTTTTGACAACCCGAACTTGACCCGACATTTAATACCAAAAACCCCTACCTGAGAAATCCAAAACCTGACCCGACATTTAATACCAAAAACCGCTACCTGAGAAATCCCAAACCTGACCTAATCCCTTATTTTGTAAATCTAAACCCGACCTAATCCCTACTTAAAGAAACCCAAACCCGACCAAATCCCTTATTTTATAATCTTGAACCCCAGTCCCTTATTATGTTAACGCGAACTTGACCCGACCCCTTATTTTATAATCTTGAACCCAAGTCCCTTATTATGTTAACGCGAACTTGACCCGACCCCTTATTTTAGAATCTTGAACCCCAGTCCCTTATTATGTTAACGCGAACTTGACCCGACCCCTTATTTTATAAACCCAACCCAAACCTACCCTGATTTTGTAAACCCAAACCTGACACACCCCTTATTCTGTAAAACCAAACCCGACTCGACCCCTTATTCTGTAAACCCAACCCAATCAAAACCCGATGGGCATGATAAAAGAAAAAAAAATTAACAGAAAAAAGTTATAAAAACATTTAAATAAAGAAATTTGTACAATAGAATAACTTCTCGGGTTAGGTTTGGGTTTTCTAGGTAAACCAAACCTAGTATTTTTAAGTTAGACGCAGATCAACCTAAAAAAAAATAAAGCATGTAAAGCAAAAAGATAAAAATTAAACATAGAAAAATCTTTTGAATTTATTGATTAAATGGGAAACTTAGCATAGAAAAATCAATGTCAACATAGAATTATTTTACATCTATACACCATTCACGAAATCATAAAAGTTAATATATAAAGGGGAGAACATACGTAGGGAGATTACATTTGCTCACTACAAAGGCAAAATTCAATAACAAAAAGCAGAGATGAATAACCATAAAAGATAGATATGAAAATAAATGAGAAATAAAAGGCAAAGAGAAAAAGAAAAGGCTAAGAGATTGAAATCCTTACCATTGCAAATCCATCTAGTGCATGCCCAAAAGAAGAACAACTTAATGCTGATTCGAATGGCACCAGCCAACCTATTCAGTTCTTTTATAGTTTATGATTATCGGCATAAAAATATAAAGCTTGATATAATAAAGAATAACATAGCAGCGTAGGATAACATACCAAAGATAAGAAGACTTAGCAGCAAATGGTTGATTATATTTAGCTAGTTGAAAACAAAATAGAGCTTTGGTAGGGCGGGGAAGCAGGGGCCGGGGCAGGGTCAAATTGGTTGTTCAATTCTAAAATTTACAATTTTTCGTTATTGCTTGGCATAGTGTAAGTTGGTTTTGGCGATGTTGCAAATCAGCTTTAGTAACAACTTCAGTTGTTGCAAAACGGGTTTAACAACAACGATTGTTGACAAACGGGTTTATCAATAACTTCAATTGTTACAAAATGGTATAGCAACAACTTCGGTTGTTGCAAAATGGGTTTAGCTTACAAAACGGGTTTAATAACAACTTCGATTATTGAAAAACGGGTTTAGCAATAACTTCGGTTGTTAAAAAATGGGTTTAGCAATAACTTTGGTTATTGCAAAACGGTTTACAAATAATTGAAGTTATTAAAAAAAGATTTTAGCAACAACTTTGGCTGTTGTAAAATTGCGTCCCAAAGAGGTAAGCTATTGATCACTATTTCCTTTTGAAGTTCTTCAGCATAGGATGACCTAAATTTGCTAACTCACAAATAATAGTTATGACATTGATATGTTTAAATGTGTTAACACTTTCATGCATTTTTTCTTGCCATTGTACTAGTTGCAACAAACATCCTAATATGAGGCAGTGATGTTAGGTTCAACTGCCTAAAACATGGCATGGGTAATAAGTTGGTCTTCAAATAAGATTTTCACATCAAGTTCTATGAAGGTTAATTAGTCGGTCTTAGCCTTCTTATCCTCTTTATTTCTCATGAGCAGATTTGACAGATTCTTTAACTACTTTTGGAGTGCTAGCCACTGTTTTATTAAGAACATGGATTAATTTTATCATGAAGTTAGTGATGAATACGCCTTTTCCAAATCAAGAAATTATTCCGAGCATTGAGTTTCTCTAATTTTCTTGATTTAGCAACAAGGACTTTAGAAGTCATTTAGTCCTAATTTCAACAAGCAAGAATAAGCAACTAAAATAAAAATGCAAACTTAAAAGGGCCTTTGGTTTCAATGCAAAACATGCACTTTAATATACCTACTACTTTCTGAAAAATTGGACTTTATACTAAAATTATTAATTTACCCTAAATGCCTCGAAAAGGCAATATCATCTTTTAGCAACAATATATTTTAGAAAATAGTAAAAATTTCTAAGTCGCGAAATATCTAAAAAATCACATGAAAAACTCAATTACTTATGGTATAGTAATTTTGACCTACAATGACTATTTATGCACTAATAGCCCCTAAAGGTAAAATCATTTTTTCATAATATCATAAGTTTACACAAATTCAAGATAATTCCAGGATACAAACATATGAAATATACATTTAGATTGCCTTAAATGCTTTGGCAAAATAATTTGATGTTCTAAAAAATCTAATTATGCCAATAATCATCTTTTTGTTGTAGAAAGTTCTTAGAAACAAAATGTAAAACCTACTTAACAACACATGCATTAATTTCCTAAACAAAAAATAAAAAATTCCATTAAATGTATTGTATTCGTACAAATTGACCAGTCCATGAAGAGGCGCGACCACTGCATACAAAATACAAATTAAAATTTACATGTTAGGGGTTATATGAGAGTGACTCCTCTAATTCAATCTTTGTGTGAAAATTAAGCTTTTTCATGATCTGATGACTAACTATAATCTCCCAAACAGTGAACATGAACTAATTTGACTTTTTTCTAGCTAGACAAAAAATTTCCTATTTTGTTTGAGCAACTTGACGGTGATCTGCGATAATAAAGAATAACGACAGAGTTACCTATGTGTTGCTATCCAATTGAAGGTTTTGGGTGAATTTTCTAGGGTTGATCCTTCAGTTGCAAGAGGCAATTTGGTAGAGTTCCATAAGGTGATTTGACATAGCTCAAAGAGGGATTATTTGGCAGAGTTTGATTTTTTTCCTCTCCAATTCTTTATTTTCGTAGGGATTTGTAACTTTCCAGGGCTCCTCCCCTATTTTCTCATCTCTTCCCTTTAATGGGGAATTTTATTTTAAAATTCAAATTCCTTGAGGGACTTGATTGGTCCACGTGTCGCTTGAGTGGCTACACGTGTCATCCTTGTAGGCGGTCTAGTGGTACTGATCTATTGTCCCTATAGGTGGTCTAGTGTTGCCTAGTCATTGTCCTAGTGGTGTAGACATGTTAGTGACATGGTGTTGATTGACAGCCCCTCTTGTTTGTTCTGGCTCGTCTGGTCTAATCTTGGCTGTTGATTTGACTTTGAGGACGAATTGATCGTGATTTGCTGATGGACGGTCTAATTTAACCCGTTGTCGATCCAATCACTTAATTCTTCTCCCATGGATTAAAATTTGACTTTGACCTGAATCAAACATAAATTTAATGTAATGGGCGAAGTATAAACCAAACTTGAAATCTCTTGGAGTTTTTACTCTTTGATTTGTAGATTATACATGTTTGTAGTTTATCCTAGAATAGACCTAAAGAAAAGAAAAACAAGAAAATTACATAAGGTGATCACACCTTCCAATCCATTTGCATAGTCATTTTCAAATTTGGCAGTTGAAACCACCAACTAGGGATATTGTTACCATTTTACGCATTTAATAATTGAAACAGAAACGGAAATGTCATTTTTGAACCCGTTTATTCTGATTACCAATTATATAAGGTATTATAGATATTGTCTATAGAATTTACACTTAGCCTTTATATAATTTTAGCATTATTTTTAAATTTTAAATATTTAATATTATTGTGGAAATATATATAAAACCTCATCTTTAATTTTTTATATCTAATATAAAAATTGATTAATTTTATTTAAAAAGCCCAATTACAAAGCAAGATATATTTTTGTAGCAATGATTATCTTGAAGTTATAAAAATATAAATAAATAATTTTAAGTGTCATATTTTACTTATATTGTGTTGTGATGGTATTATAGTATCGTCATGTTTTTTTAAAAAAGTTCAACTTTTATATCAATGTTTTAAAAACCGAATTGGTCATCCAATTGGTGCTATGTCCGGTTCTGGTTGAACCCGGTTAGACTGGGTTGGACCATTGAATATAATAGACCATATGTAACATATATTTAATATTTCTTTTAGAAAAGTGGCAAAAATAATATTGGTTAAAGTGAACCGGGCCTAGTCAATAAGAACCAGAATGGCCTCCGATTCTGGTTCAACCGGATCCGACCGACTAGTTCGGTTCAATTTTTAAAACACTATTTTATATCATATTTTAGTATTCTGATAACCTCACTATTTCACCAAAAATCCACCGGTCCGCGAAGAGGCACGGCCGAGAGAGTAATTCGATTATAACAGAATAATTTTTGGGTTACAATTTGAGTGTGAGTATCAAAAAATTGCAACTACAATCTCCTAGTATTCCTCTGATTCGATCTCCGTTACAACTTTGGCAAAGTTGAAGCTTCTGGCAAAAACGTTGTCGAAACTCGAGTTGCAAGAACGAGTGTGCACGAACTGTAGTGGCTTTGGTCGGTCGAACGGAGGTATTTGTGCTCTGCGTGTTGTTGACTTATGACGTTGCCGACAAACGTGTAGAGCTGCTCCAGGTAGAATAGTTGACTGATGAACGGCGAGTGGCTTAACTTCTATGGTTTGAAAGTGTTTCTATCGATGGGAGTTTCTTCTCGGTGAAGGAGTTTTCAGACCTTCGTTTTGAGAGAGAATGTTTGTGCGTGGAGTGATTTCTCCGCTAGAATGCTTTCGAGCTTGATTGTTTCCAACCCCTGGAACAGAACGCTTCTGGCTATTTGTAGCCAATTTTTTCCAGTGGTTGAAGAATTTTCTTGGGAAAGGGGATCACGATCCCCTTTCTGCTGCTGTAGTTGGGAGAGAAGAGGAGGACCAGGATCGTGGCCTCCTCAAATGGCTCCTTCAGTTGGCAACCAGAATTGGTCGTTCAACTATTAAGTTGAGTGGGATTATGACAAGGCGTGCTGACTGGTGATGACGCAATGGATTTCTGCTAACTATGTTGCTGATGCGGCGGCGTGGCTGGACCTCGCGATGGGCTGCGATGACGGACTTTGAGAATCAACAAAATCTACCCACAACAATCGTTTGATGGATTGGTGCATTTTTGGGCTCGTTGAATTTGGGCCGTTCACATTTTGGTGCATACAGATTGCCCCCTTCGAGACTTGACTGTTCGGAGAGAACGATCAAGTTTCAAAAATGAATAAGAACATAGACACACACTTTTTCTCTTTTTTTTTGGACCCTCTTTCTCTTTTAGGGTGATTTATCTTTTCGTGTACGTATCTTTGTCTGTCCTCTTGCTTTTTTAGGACAGTGTATATTTTTGTACACATAGTATGTATTTTTTCTCTCTCTCTTTTTTTGGCTCTCTTACTATTTTAGAGCTGTTAGTTTTTTTTTTCGATTCTCTCCCTTTTTTATGATTTTTTTTTGTATACACTTACATGTAGAGTATGTACGATATAGAGAGACAATGTACTTGAATAAGAGATGTCGTTCAGATAGGATAGCGATGTTAAGTTGACGTTGGCTGAGTGACTGGTCGCAGTCTGGTTTGAGTGTTGTCGAAGGTTGCTTCGGAACCTCGGAGAAGACAGTAGCGACGGATTTTGAAGACTTCTACAAGTATCAGCTACTTTGGGTGCTGCGCCGGGAGAAGGTGTCGTGAATTGAGATAAGTCGTGACTCTTCTGCTCTAGTTTGATGGTATTTCGTGACCCGACAGCCTGAATAAGACCCAGGAGGTTGAATTCGAGCTTTGACTAATTTTTTGACGGGCTGAAGTTCCTTCTATGAACTGTGTTGGTGCGTAGGGAAGAGGATTTGTGCTGGAGGGGGTGCGGTGGGATCCACTATGACTGAGTTGAGCCTCTGATGCGATCCTAGCTAATCACTAGCAAGAGGACTAATCAATATAATATAGACTTATGCAAGTCCGAATATCGTCCCACAAGGACCAAGCCAGCAGTTAATTGCTTTATGAATAAGATCTAAAGTTTGAGAATCCTGATTTGAAAGACAAAAAATTAAACTAAACCAGTACTTGAAAACTGTTGAGAAAAAGCTTTTGAGGAATTTTAATGAGGAGAGAAGACGTTGGGCATCCAATTCCCTCCCTAGACACTTATGAGATTGAATAGAAAGTATGTATTGGAAATCAATTTCTGACGAGCTTATAAAACCATGGCTACAATCCACATCGGAATCACCTTTTTGTATCTCCTAGAGTAAACTAGCCGGCATAATTGACTCTACTTGATAGCATAAACATGAAGCTCTTATGTCATAGATAAATCAATCTAATCCAATAGGGTATTACTTTAAGGTCGAGGATTAACCCAAGGATTGGTTGATCTACCTAGTGTATGAACTCAAAAGGATTTGTAAAATCCTATCAACATGTCTTACCTTAAGCCTAGAGTCACCTTATAACCAGTACATAGCCAGACAGCAAGTATGAATCAAGAATTAACAACTTTGGAAAACTCATTCATGCACCAAATTGAAACCAAATAAAATATAAAGTATCTATCTCATTACATGCCTAGGGAGTCATGGACTCCTAACTAAAAATGACTACTCCATACTGGAAATAAAAACACACAACAAGGTTTTGATAACAGCCATGAAAGAAAAATAACTAAGTACAGAAACTCCCCTTGGAAAGCTGCTCTTGGTCACCCTTGCTCCTCAGGCTGAAATCTCCACCTTTCTCCCTCAAAGTGGCCAGAGGTCGTGTAAGACTCCCTCTGGACCTTCTTCTCTCTCTAAACTAATGAATACAACAGAAACTTGAACTGAAAATTGAATTATAGAACAAAAATTGGATGATTTGTGCTCTGCCTCGGACCCCTATTTATACTTGTCCTGCTGCCCAGGCCTTGTAAATTGATCTCTGTCCAGGGGTATGAATTATGTCTTCCTGACCTCAGAATTGAATAAAATTACACAAACGTTCCTTCTATGGTCCTTGCCTTGCTCACGAAATTTGAGTCCAATCTGAGCTGGAAAACTCGAGATATGATGTGAAGAAGTTGGATTGCTTCTGCTGCCAATTTCTACATTGGGTCCACCACTTTGAAGATATAAAACTTGAGAAACCCGACTTGGATTGGCCTGAATTTTTGTTATATGATCTTCAATATCCTCAGGAATCTTCAGTCCAAATTTGGGTTCAATTGGGATTCGGGAACTCCAGATTTGCTCTCCTTCAAACTCAGATTTATCTTCTCTTCTTAGCAGCAATTTCCTTCTTTGTCTTGAACTTCCCTTCTTTGTCATTCAAAACACTTAGAGCTCGAGTAAATTACCTTAGAACTTCGTGGATACCTTCCTTAGACACTTAGGACTTCTTTTCCCAGGTTTGGGCTTGATTGGTTGTCAGGATCCCGAGATTTTTGCGGAAGAACGTTGCAGAGTTAGCGGCGCGGTCGCGTTGATATTCTGCCTGATTCTGGTGCGGTCGCGCCACTCGAGCAGAGTACTTTCTATGTCTGGAAACGGCCTTCGAACCCGAGCCGAATTAGGAGACTTCTTGGCGCGGTAGCACCATACTTTGCTATAGAAGTGGGGCGACAGCGCCACTCCTTAGACTTTTCTTTGCTCCCTAGAACAACAACTTCTCTTTCCTTCTTCAGCAGCTCTTTGGCGCATCCATGCTGTCTCTGAGTGAGATAGCGCCAGCTCCTTGGCGCTGTAGAGCCCTCAGATGGCGCAGTCGTGCCATTTCACATTCCCCAACCGTTGGCTTTCATGTCCGTTGAGTCGTTGGGCATTTTTGTCCAATATTTTAATTTTTTTAATATTTTTCCTGCTCGGGCGCGCCATCCTTCTTTTTGGCTTCTTTTGCTCATTTTTCCTTCTTTTTTGCTCCAAATCCAATTTTTCTTCTTCCCTTGGGTACCTGAGACACAGAACATGAAATTGAGTCATATATGTTGCTTTTTTACTCAGAATTGATTTGGAATTAGATTTTTCACTCAATTTTCATGCCTAAAGATAATGTCTTTTAGACACTTATCACAACGCTAAACTTAAACCTTTGCTCGTCCTCAAGCAAAATCTGAAAGAAACAACCAGATAAGTTTGTGAAGATTAAGAAAAGATCAGTGGCAATCCCCTTGCAAGTTTCAAAATGGATGATTCACTCCTTTCCTAATGATGGTTCTCCTTGCTTAGTCCAAACATAATTCAAATTTTTCTTTACTTTTTCTTGCATTGACCCATATTCTTTTCTTCTTCCTCTCCTTCACATGTATTCTTTTCTTTTGTGTCTGTCCAGAGTCTAGCTTACCTCGCCGGTTGACTCAGAGTCCCTAAGCTTGTTGAGGCCCGAGACCCGGTGCACACACAAGGTGGCCTTTCTCTAGACTAAGCCTCCATCTTGTTCCTTCTTTTCTTTTCAAAGATAAACTCTATACCCTTCGTCCATCCCTCCTTTCAGGATTTTGTCCATGCTCATTTAAATAGAACATTTCAATAATTTGGAGAGATATATAGGTCAGTAAGAAACAAGTTGGGTTATCACAAAGGCTGGTTCATGTAATGTGGGATTTGAAACAAAATAGGGATCTTGTTGGCTCAAGGTGTTTGACAAAAAGTGATACATCTTGTGCATTCCAGTGGGTGGCTTGAAAAAGGCTCAAACGATTGAAAAGAGATGCCTAAATCACTTCAGGATGTTTGAAAACCTTTCTCTGTTTCGCCTCAAGCTTTCCTCAGGTTGGTTCTAGTGGTTTACATCCACTTGCTCACTTATACTTTGTTTTCCAAACACTATTTTTAAAGAAAATTCTCCTCCAGTAAAGACTAAGCAATTTGAACTAAGCTATTTCTCTAGAAAGTGAATCATGCTTTCTATTTACTCAGGTTTTTTCCACTGGTGTTTTTCTAAATCTCCTTGCGTCTTTTTCTGGTGTAAAAGTTTTTTGAAAGCAGGGATTTTTGAAAAACATGAAGAAAGAATATCCCACCCCAAACTTTAAAAACATGCTTTGTCCCCAAAGCATAAAAAATAAGTAGGATGAAGACTTCCCTGATTAATCTGGATGTGCCTGAAGTGGAATGGGACTTCCCCTTGTTTGCTCTTTGAATTGAAATCTGTCTTAATGGGTTAGTGCCCACTATTTGTGCATGGAGTACAACAAATCGAAATGGAATTGAACTTAATTTGTTCTCATGCACAATACCTGCAGTGGAATTTTCCATTTCAGAGCTCTGGATTGGTTATAACTCAATGAGACAGTAGCGCGGTAGCACCAGAATATGGCGCAGACGTGCCGAGTAATTCAATCAAATATCAGCATCCTAAATGTGTTTTTGCAAATTTCCACTTTGAACAGAGTTTTATTGGTTGGATACAGATGCTGATTCGGTTACCACACATTTTCATTGGAGAAATCATGCTTTGGGACACAGTGAGAGTACAAAATATCATGTCATCAATACGAATGGAGATTGAGTATTAATGAACATTGCAGACAAAAATCACTCTAAGACATCTGATACATAGACACCAAGGCATATTCTCCCAGAGGAGAGACTGATTCAGACATTAGGCTCAAAATTATTTTTTGGAATGGCGCGGTGGCGCCAGTTTTGGATTGGTAGAGCCAGTTTCAAAAAAAAAAATTAGGTTTTTTTATTTTTTTAGGTTTTATAGGTTTTTAATTTTTTAATTTTTTAATTTTTTCATTATTTATTTATTTATTTTTATTTTTTGTTTATGGTGAAGAATTAAAACTCTTTCTAGCTTGATCTTATCCTAAACATGCAAAATCAACCAACAAATCATGCAAAGTCCTACAAAAAATACAAAATTACAATGCAGTCCTAAACAAGCATTTTAGTTCTGGTTTATAGTCCCAACTCGACTTTGTGACTCTTCCTAGTCAGACAGGATTGTGAAGGTTCTTTCCTTATGGAAATCAGGAGAGATGTATTTTTTCAGCCTTTGTCCATTCACAATAAAGGTGGATTGGTCTTTTGGATTTCTGATTTCCACTGGCCCTGATTTTAACACTCTTTCCACTGAAAAACGTCTAGTCCATTTTGATCGAAGCTTACCAAGAAACAACCTAAGTCTACTGTTAAACAAGAGGACAAGTTGACCAGGTTTAAATTCCTTGGGTAAGATGTGCTCATCATGCCATTTTTTAGTTTTTTCTTTATACATCTTGGCATTCTCATAAGACCAGTACCTAATGCATTTAGTTGCAGCAATCTATTCTCTCCAGTAGCCTTGATATCAAAATTCAAGAACTTGGTTGCCCAATATGCCTTATACTCTAATTCCAAAGGGAGATGGCATGCCTTACCATAAACTAACCTATAGGGGGTCATGCCTATTGGTGTTTTGAAAGCTGTCCTATAGGCCCACAATGCATCATCCAACTTGGTTTTCTAATCTCTTCTTGAAGTGTTAATAGTTTTTTCCAGAATTCTCTTGATCTCTCTGTTGGACACTTCTACTTGGCCACTGGTTTGGGCATGGTATGGGGTGGCTACTTTGTGGGTGACTCCATATTTTTTCAACAAATATTTAAAAGGAGTGTTGTAAAAATGTTTTCCCCCATCACTGATGATAGCTCTAGGAGTGCCAAAACGACAGAAAATATTCTTTTTCAAAAATTCAATGACAACCTTGGCATCATTAGTTCTGGTTGCTATGGCCTCTACCCATCTTGTCACATAATCCACTGCTACCAAAATGTACTCATACCCAAAAGAAGGTGGAAAGGGACCCATGAAGTCAATGCCCCAAACATCAAAACATTCACATTCAAGAATATTATTTAAAGGCATTTCATTCCTTGAGATATTACCTGTCCTTTGACACCTATCACATGATTGGACATACCTCTTTGCATCTCAAAAAAGTGTTGGCCAAACGAATCCAGATTGCAATACCTTTGCTGCTGTTCGGTTTGCACTGTGATGGCCACCAACCTCCTTGTCATGGCAATGGCTGAGAATGAGTGGAGCTTCTTCCTCTTTCACACACCGTCTAATGACTTGGTCCGGAAATATTTTGTAGAGGAATGGATCCTCCCAATAGTACTGCTTTGAATCTTCCATCACTTTCTTCCTTTGCTAGTATGTGAAGTGCTTTGGTACCCATTTGCTGCAAACAAACTTAGCAATATTAGCAAATCATGGTACTTTTGAGATATTTACCTGGAAAATTAGTTCATCTGGAAAGAGTTCTGCAATTTCTATTTCTTTATTTTCTGCCTCTAGCCTTGAGAGGTGATCTGCTACCACATTTTCAACTCCTTTCTTGTCCTTGATTTCAATATCAAATTCTTGGAGAAGAAGGATCCATCTGATCAGTCTTGGTTTGGAATTCTTCTTTGCAAACAAATATCTAAGGGCTGCATGGTCAGTCCAAACAATAACCTTTGAACCAATGAGATATGATCTGAATTTTTCAAATGTAAAGACCACAACCATAAGTACTTTCTCAGTGATGGTATAATTCAATTGAGGACCAGTGAGTGTGTGACTAGCATAAGAAATGGCGTGGAAAACTTTTCTTTTGTTTGACCAAGGGCTGCCCCTAAAGCAAAATCACTTGCATCACACATGAGTTCAAAAGGTAGGTTCCAATCAGGTGACACAATGATGGGGGCAAAAATTAATTTTTGTTTCAAGAGATTAAAGGCATGCAAGCATTCATAATTAAAATCAAATTTCACATCTTTCGAAAGCAAGTTTAAGAAAGGTTTTGCAATTTTTGAAAAATCTTTTATAAACCTTCTATAAAAACCTGCATGGCCTAGAAAACTCCTAATGGCCTTGGCTGAAGTGGGTGGAGGTAGTTTTTCAATCACTTCTATTTTTTCCTTGTCTACCTCTATCCCCTTTTCTGAGATTTTGTGGCCAAGAACAATCCCCTCTCTTACTATGAAGTGACACTTTTCCTAATTGAGGACTAATTTCTTCTCTTCACATCTTTTGAGCACAAGCTCTAAGTGCTGCAAACAAGTTTCAAAAGTTAGACCATATACTGTAAAATCATCCATAAAGATCTCCATCATCTTTCCTATCATGTCATGGAATAAAGCCATCATGCATCTTTGAAAAGTGGTTGGTGCATTGCACAAGCAAAAGGGCATTCTCCTATATGCAAAGGTTCCATATGGGCAGGTGAAGGTGATTTTTTCCTGGTCCTCGGGTGCTATAGAGATCTGAAAGTATCCTGAATAACCATCTAGGAAACAATAAAATTTATTTTCAGCCAGCCTTTCAAGCATTTGATCAATGAATGGTAATGGAAAATGATCTTTCCTAGTGGCTGTATTCAATTTTCTATAGTCTATTCGTCCTAGTGGGGATCAATTCATTATTTTCATTGTAAATGACAGTGGTACCCCCCTTTTTAGGAACAACTTGAACTGGACTTACCCACGCACTATCAGAAATATGATAGATACTACATGTGTCCAAGAGTTTTATCACCTCCTTTTTCACTACCTCTGGCAATGTAGGGTCAGCCTTCTTTGTGGTTGAATGTTGGGCTTGTAATTGTCCTCCATCAAGATTCGGTGTGTGCAAATTGTGCGGCTAATTCCTTCAATGTCTGATAATGACCAGCCTATTGCCTTCTTGTGTTTGGGCAGCACCTCAATGAGCATTTTCTCCTCTAAACTTGTCAAACAAGAAGAAATAATCACTGGTTTATCATTCTCTTCAAGGAAAACATATTTCAAATCATTAGGAAGGGGTTTGAGTTCAGGTTTGGGAGCTTCTTGAGCCCCTTGTTCCTTTATTTCTTCTTCCAACTCCTCCTTGCTTTCAGCCTCCAATTCGTCAACCTCTCCTGTCATGATGGGATCTTCATCTTTCTTCTCCTCTGAATGGATTAGGCCTCCTTCTTTTGCTGCTTCACTCCTCTCTTCTTCTTCAATTTTTGCTATACAAGAATCAATCACATCAATGTTTAAATAGAAATCATCATGTGGGATGGTTGGTTGTTTCATGGCTTCTTTTATATTAAAACTTATTATATCATTGTTAAGTCTTAAGGTTAGATTCCCTTGCTTGCAATCAATTATAGCACCAGCAATAGCCAAGAATTGTCTGCCAAGAATTATAGGCAGGTTCTTGTCTACTTCCATGTCTAAAACCACAAAATCGCAAGGATATATAAAATCTTGAATTTTCACCAACACATCCTCCATTATTCCTTCTGGTATCTTGGTTGATCTATTCGCAAATTGAAGAGTGATTCCAGTCTCTTGAGGTTCTCCAAGTTTTAAATACCTGCAAATGGACAATCGCATTAAATTAACACTTGCCCCTAAATCACATAAAGCATTTGCAAATTTGTTTGAACCAATTTTACAAGGTATTGTAAAACTCCCTGGATCTTTTAATTTTGTTGGAAGCTCATTCCTCAAGATTGCACTGCAATTTTCATTCAGTAAGACCGTACCTTGCTCCTCCATCTTCCTTATTTCGGATAGGACCTCTTTAAGAAACTTGCCATAAAGGGGCATTTGCTTCAATGCTTCAAGAAGTGGAATGTTAATCTTCAAATTCTTAAAGGTTTCTAAAAACCTAGCAAAGCTACTTTCTAGAATGTCCGTTTTAGCTCTACTTGGGTAAGGTAGATTTCTTACATCAATATCAGTAATAGGAAGTGCATCCTTATCTTTTTTCTTTCTTGGAGAAGCTGGTGAACTTACCTTTTCCCGTTCTTGCTCTTCTACTCCTTTCTGATTTTTTTCTTCTTCCATGGCTGGTTGTTCTTTTGGTTGGAGCTCCTCGAGAGTCTTTCCACTACTAAGTGTTATGGCCTTGACTTGCTCTTTGGGATTTACTTTCGAGTTGCTAGGAAGAGCTCCTCTCGGACTCTCATATACATCTCTATTGAGTTGATTTACTTGAGTGATCAGAAGTGTGACTGATTGCTTTACTGACTGAACATCTATTTTCTGTCACTATAATTTTGCTCATATTGTTTGCAGCAACTTCCTGTCTTCCTCCACTCCAGCCTCTTTTTGTTGAGCTTCAGTCTGTAACGGTTTGAATCCAAGTGGGTGCTGCTTTGCTTGATTTGCATTATTCCATGAAAAATTTTGATGATTTCTCCAGCCAGGGTTATACGTATTGCTGTGCGAGAATTTCCAACAAAATTAGTTTGCTCAGGCAGGGAATTTAGAGCATATGCATTACCTTGGCATTCATAATCAGCATGTCCTCGTCCACATATTCCGCAGATCGAAGCTACCATAGGATTTTATTGTTGTTGAAGTTTTGTGAATTGATTCTGAAGTACTTCTAATTGTGCTTGTACAGAGGTGGAGGAGTCTAGTTTGAATACTCCAGCAGCCTTCTTGCTTGATCGCTTTAGCGGATATTGGTACATGTTGGCTGTCATCTCCTCTATTAACTCATGCACTTCTTCAGGAGTCTTGTTACTGATCGATTCACCAGATGCAGCATCTATCATGTTTCTTGTGTTTATGTTCAGCCCATTGTAGAAAATCTCAATTTGGCTCTAGAGCTTTATCTTGTGATTTGGACATCTTTTGAGAAGTCCATTGAACCTCTCCCATGCCTCTGAAAGGTGTTCTTCTGGTTCCTGCAAGAATTGAGAGATTTCATTCCTTAATTTGATGGTCTTTGCTGGTGAAAAATACTTACTTTGGAATTTTTTCTGCAGATCTTCCCAAGTGGCAATAGAATCGGCTGGTAGAGTGTTCAGCCATGTCTTAGCTCGTCCAGCCAAGGTGAACTTGAGAAGCCTCAATCTGACTACATCATCTGACACACCATTGTACTTAAAAGTAGCACACAAGTCCAAAAATCTTTCAAGATGGTCATTAAGATCTTCATTAGCCAACCCACTAAACTGATAATGAGTTTGAAGCATAACAATAAGTTGAGTTTTAAGATCAAAATTATTAGTTTGAATAGTGGGAGTGATGATACTTGTCCTGTTTGTATTTGGGCTTTGTGTGACATAATCCTCCATGGTTCTCCTTGGTCTTTGTGCTTGTTCTTCATGAGTGCCTTTTACGTTCTCCATGTCTTCTTGATCCTTGGGGGTGCTCTGGTTCTGATTTTCCTTCAGCCTTTGCCTTAAAGTTCTTTCTGGTTCAGGATCAATCTCTTGGGGTGGTTCAACTTGAGATCTGGTCATGAACCTCCTGCAAAAAAAAAAAACAAAAACTCAAATCTCTAAATTTTTAAACTCTAAGCAATTACTATTAGAAACTTTGGTCCCCAACAACGGCGCCAAAAACATGATGCGATCCTGGCTAATCACTAGCAAGAGGACTAATCAATGTAATATAGACTTATGCAAGTCCGAATATCGTCCCTCAAGGACCAAGCCAGCAGTTAATTGCTTTATGAATAAAAATCTAAAGTTTGAGAATCCTCATGTGAAAAACAAAAAATTAAACTAAACCAGTACTTGAAAACTATTGAGAAAAAACTTTTGAGGAATTTTAATGAGGAGAGACGAAGTTGTGAATCCAATTCCCTCCCTAGAGACTTCTGAGATTGAATAGAAAGTATGTTTTGGAAATCAATTTTTGACGAGCTTATAAAACCATGGCTACAATCTGCATCGGCATCACCTTTTTCTTTCTCCTAGAGTAAACTAACTGGCATAATCGACTCTACTTGATAGCATAAACATGAAGCTCTTATGTCATAGATAAATCAATCTAATCCAACAGGGTATTACTTTAAGGTCGAGGATTAACCCAAGCATTGGTTGATCTACCTAGTGTATGAACTCATAAAGATTTGTAAAATCCTATCAACATGTCTTACCTTAAGCTTAGAGTCACCTTATAACCAGTACATAGCCAGACAACAAGTATGAATCAAGAATTAACAACTTTGGAAAACTCATTCATGTACCAAATTGAAACCAAATAATATATAAAGTATCAATCTCATTACATGCCTAGGGAGTCATAGACTCCCAAATAAAAATGACTACTCCATACTGGAAATAAAAATACACAACAAGGTTTTGATAACAGCCATGAAAGAAAAATAACTAAGTTCAGAAACTCCCCTTGGAAAGCTGCTCTTGGTCACCCTTGCTCCTCAGGCTGAAATCTCCACCTTTCTCCCTCAAAGTGGCCAGAGGTCGTGTAAGACTCCCTCTGGACCTTCTTCTCTCTCTATACTAATGAATACAACAGAAACTTGAACTGAAAATTGAATGCTAGAACTAAAATTGGATGATTTGTGCTCTGCCTCGGACCCCTATTTATACTTGTCCTGTTGCCCAGGCCTTGTAAATTGATCTCTGTCCAGGGGTATGAATTATGTCTTCCCGACCTAAGAATTGGATGAAATTACACATGAACCTTCCTTCCATGGTCCTTGCCTTGCTCAAGAAATTTGAGTCCAATCTGAGTTGGGAAACTCGAGATATGATGTGAAGAAGTTGGATTGCTTCTGCTGCCAATTTCTGCTCTGGGTCCACCACTTTGAAGATATAAAACTTGAGAAACCCGACTTGTATTGGCCTGAATTTTTGTGATATGATCCTAAATATCATCAGGAATCTTCAGTCCAAATTTGGGTTCAATTGGGATTCGGGAACTCCAGATATGCTCTCCTTCAAACTCGAATTTATCTTCTCTTCTTGGCAACAGTTTCCTTCTTTGTCTTGAACTTCACTTCTTTGTCATTCAAAACTCCTAGAGCTCGATTAAATTACCTTAGAATCTTTGTGGATACCTTCCTTAGACACTTAGGACTTCTTTTCCCAAGTTTGGGCTTGATTGGTTGTTAGGAACCTGAGATTTTTGCTGAAGAGCGTTGCTGAGTCAGCGAAGCGGTTGCGCCGATATTATGCATGATTCTTGCGCGGTCGCGCCACTGGAGTGGAGTACTTTCTAAGTCTGGAAATGGCCTTCAAACCCGAGCCGAATAAGGAGACTTCTTGGCACGGTAGCGCCATATTTTGCTGCAGAAGTGGCGCGGCAGCGCCACTCCTTAGACTTTGCTTTGCTCCCCAGAATGACAACTTCTCTTTCCTTCTCCAGCAGCTCTTTGGCGCGTCCATGCTGTCTCTGAGTAAGGTAGCGCCAGCTCCTTGGCGCGGTAGCGCCCTCAGATGGCGCAGTCGCGCCATTTCACATTCCCCAACCGTTCTCCGTTGAGTCGTTGGGCATTTTTGTCCATTATTTTGAATTTTTTAATATTTTTTCGGCGCGGTGGCGCCGATTCTGGCGTGGGCGCGCCATCCTTCTTTTTGGCTTCTTTTGCTCATTTTTCCTTTGTTTTTGCTCCAAATCCAGTTTTTCTTCTTCCCCTGGGTACCTGAGACACAGAACATGAAATTGAGTCATATATGTTGGTTTTTTACTCAGAATTTATTTGGAATTAGATTTTTCACTGAATTTTCATGCCAAAAGATAGTGTCTTTTAGACACTTATCAGCCTCCCTGGTGAATCTTGATGCTCCTTTCTGTCGACGGTTTGACTTCTGCGCAGGTCGCAGAGGAGTTGAGGTGAGGGAGCGTGGGTCCCACCCTCATGCGCAGTAGGTTCCTTTTTAAGTGGGGGAAGCACTAATCCACATCCTGCGAATTTGGGATAATCAGGTTTTAAGAGTTGTGTTTTCTCCTTCTAGGTGCACTCTGCGAACTTGGATTCCCTCTCTACCTGCAATTTGGTGTTTTCAATCACTCTACGAATAATTTGACTTCCTTCCCTGCCTGCGATTTTGGCTATTTGCGATTGGAGAGAGACTGTGACCTATTTCTGTCTCTGACTTTGAGTGACTGCAATTTGGATTCTGCGAATTAACTGTTTCCGAATTGGACAGTTTGTGACTGCGATTTTGTCTTAGGAGGTAGGCTGGGAATTTGACTTCTCTGTCAAACTGCGAATTTGGTGTGTGAGGCAGGTTGCGATTGGAGACAGCTTGCGATTTTGACTTTCTGCGACTTGCCTTTGTTTGCGACTTTGGGTCCATGAATTTGACTATCTGTGAAATTGAGGGATTGTGTATTTTGGGAGGCTATTTATGATTGGGTTCTGGGAGGCTATTTGCGACCTGACTGCGGATTGGAGACTTCCAGCCAGTGTAACCCAGAAGACTGTCTGCGACTTAGGCCGGAATGCAGTTTTAGGTCTGGGAAACTGTGTGCGAGCTTGGTTGTCTGTTCCTGAAATTTGACTCTGCAGTCTTCCCGACTCGTGTCAGAACTTCTTTCTATTTTTCTTGCGACTGCTTCTTTTTTTTGCAGCTATTTTTTTTCTCTGTGACTGCTTCTTTTTGTCGTGATTCTATTTTTTGGCGACTGCTCTTTCCCTTTTTTTTCGCTTGCTTTTCCTTTGTGATGGCTTCTTTTTGTCGCACTGCCTTTTTTTTTTTTTTGTTCGGAGAAGAGTTACATACCTGGCTCCGATTGGCTGCATCCGGCTCGGTCGCTGGTCGCAGGAGTTTGCTGCGCGGCACCTGGCTCGGTTGCTGTGCGTAGAGATTTTTATTTTGACTCCTGGCTTGGCCGCCGAGAGTTGCGAGACTCTATTTTGATCGCACCCTGCTCGGTCACCGAGTGCTGCAGTTTTGTTTCACGCACAGCTTGGTCGTCGGAGACTGAACTTCTATTTCGGGTGAGCCCGGCTGGGTTGCCGGGAGGCAGAATGCCTGCGCTAGCACACTTGGTTTGGTCCCCGGGTGCAAATTGTTGTCTGGTCGTAACCGGCCAAAGTTGGTCACCGGATGCGAGTGCTTTGAGGTCGCAACCCGCCAGAGTTGGTTGCCGGTGCGAATTGCTTATGATCACGGTCGGGTTAGTTGTTGGGTGCGCGAACGAACATCGACCTCCTTCTATTTTCTTGTGATTGCTTCTTTTGTCGCAACTTGTTTTTTCATTTGGCGACAACTTCTTTTTGTCGCGGATTTTTTCTTTTTTAAAGAGGGGTTGCGTACCTGGTTATGTTGGCTGCGTCCGGCTCGGTCACCGGCAGCAGGAGTTTGTTGTACAGCTCCCGGCTCGATAGTCGGGTGTTGTATTTGATAGTTTCTTCATCGCGTCTCGCTATGTCGCCGGTCGCGAAGCTCCTTTCTTGCGTTCAGTTTGGTCACCGAGCGCGTTGCTCCTATTTTGGTAGCACCCGGCTCGGTCGCCGGGTGTTGTTTGGTGGCGGAGACTTGGTTTGTGCTCGGCATGGTCGTCGGGCACTTGTTTCGATCGCGGCCAGCTGTGTGGCTGGTTGTGGAGCTTTGATTTGTGCTCAGCTCGGTCGCCGGGCACTTGTTTGTTGTTTTGCAACATTCGTTTCCCATCCAACTCAATTGTCAGGCACTCGGGTCGAATGTGCGATGTTTGGTTCTTGTTGCCAGATGCTGAGTTCTCCATTTGGTCCTGCCCGTCTCGATCGCCAGACACTGGAGTTTGTTTTTGTTTGCCTCCGATTTGTTGGCCGCGAGGCTGTTGGTTTTTTTTTTTTTTTGGTCATGCTAGACTCTGTCGCCGTGCGCGTCACTTTTGAGACTGTGCTCGGTTTAGTTGCCGAAGCGCAGCGTTGTTGTTTTGGTCGTACCTGGCTCGGTCGCCGGGTGTTGCTTTTGAGCTGCGTTTGTCTTGAGTGCAGCATTTTCTGTTTTGATTGCATTCGGCTTGGTCGTCGGGTGCTATTTTTTGTCGCGCCTGACTTGTCTGCCGGGCGTGGGGCTATTATCTACACTCGGCTCGGTCACCGGGCGCGGAGCCTTTGAGTTATGCTTAATTCGGTCGCTGGCATAATGTCTTTTTTGTTTTTGTCGCAACCGGCACCGTCGCTGGTTGCTTTGAACTGTGCTCGCGGAGAGCTTTGTTTCGAACGCAGTTTGGTTGCTTTCCGGGTTGTCTGAGACAACCAGTGTTTTACCCTCTCTCTTTTTTTTTTGTTTCTCCAATTTTTTTTCATTGGCGACTGGTCTTTTTTGTCCCCCTTTCATTTTTTGACTTGCTTTTTTTTTCCTTATTTGTTTGCGACTTCTTTTTTTTTTTTTTGTCGCAGTCCCCCTTCTTTTTTGTTTTTTACTTTGCCTTTGGTCGCGGGGGATTGTTTTTTTTTTTTCTTTTTTTTTTTAATTGAGGGGGATATGGATTTGCTTACTTGATTCTAGCTCGGCTGATGATTTCGATACGTTGTTGCAGATGTCTACTCTGTCGAATTCTTTCTCTTTCCTCGGTCTGACCGTTTCGAGCATCAAGACCCCTGTGAAGGGCTTTATTCGAGACTGTTTATGGATCTACGACTCTAAAGAAGAGCAGAGACCATTGTTGATACCTCTTGGGGGGCTGTCGTCCTATGGTGGTTGCGACGTAACTATTCCCCTAGTTAGAGCTATCCATGACCTTTGGAGCCGCCCTGTTGTCGACGAGGATGACCAAATTTGTTATCTCCCGGGGGTCGACGAAGCTTCATCGTCTCCACATCAGACTGTAGGCAATATCTTGCTGAGTCCAATGCATGATCATCCGGTTCGCTTTTTGGCACCGAAGCATCCTATTGACAGCGATCGGCTTGGTTCTTGGGACAGTTGCTTGATGGTGTGCTCGAGCCCCTGTCGTGTGCCCTTCTACTTCGAGTGGATGGACGTCGTTCTCCATACTTGTGCAGAACCGTTGGCCGCGATAGACCTCACTCATGTAGTCCGAGCTTCAATGTTTTCGTATCAATGCTGCAGCAATGTTGTCCACGCCTTTCTGGAGGTCTGGTGCTCTTCCACCAACACTATCATTAATCGCAAGGGGGAGCTATCGATCTCGTTGTGGGATATGCATCGACTCGGAGGATTGCCTAGTTTTGGGAGCATTTTCAATGAAGTGACTCCGACCATTGAAGATTTCACTCAGAGTCGCTACCTTCCACTGCCCGAGAGCATTCGATACTTGATCCTCGCGTATTATCGCCTTTTCTGCCGGCCTAGGTCCTTGGATGCGGATGGTTTCTTTGGGATTTCCATGTCCGAGTGGGCGTCATTCTGGTTCCGCATCGAGGGGGATGCGAAGCCTTCAGAAGATTCATGGGCTGATCGCGAAAAGACGATTGGTTCTCGAAGTCGCGACCGGTCGGCTGTGCAAAATCAATCACTCACCGAGCTCAGGATTCCTGATGCGCTTGCGGATGAGGTGTATCTGGCTGCCTTCTTATCTATGTGGCTCTGCCGTTCTGCCATTCCTTTGCCGGGCGGCATGCTGAGGTTCACCGTATTCAAGATGGCCTGCTTCATGGCCAGAGGCAAGAAGTGTAACCTTGCCGGCGCAGCCTTGGCTAGTCTTTACCGTGGACTCAACAGCTTCTTGTCGGGGAGGATTGCTTGGCCGTTCGTTTATGCATGGCTCGCCGAGCGGTTCGGTGTACACGAGGCTGACTCCACCGAAGGCGACAGACCCCTCAAGATGTTGTATCGCAATCCGGAGCTCAGTCGTTTCTGATAAGAGTCTAAAAGACACTATTTTCAGGCCTAAATTGGGATTAGAAATTACATTTTGCAGTCAATATTCATCATAAAATCATTAATTATGGCTCTGATTCATCTTTTCTCTCTCAGGAGTCCAACGCAACAAGAATCACTGAAATCGGAGCTAAAATGAAGAAGATATGACGATTTTAGTACACAAAGGTACAATGTTGAAGAGACCGGCGCGACCGCACCAGTTTGAAGGCAACATCTGGCGCGCCCGCGCCAGAATCTGGCGTGACTGCGCCAGAAACCAGCGCGACCGCGCCAAATCGGACCCTGAAAGCTGCCAAACTCGACCAAAACACTTTCCATTCAAGAACACTGCTCCAGTGGCGCGCCCGCGCCAGTTTTTTGCTTGTTTTGGCGCGACCGCGCCGATTACTTAGCCACTCCAAGTTGCGAAAATCACGGGAACCAGCAATCAAATCAATTCAAAACTTGGGAGAAGGAGTCTCAGACGTCTAAGGAAGGTGCCCACGAAGAGTTTAAGGCAATGTAATTAAGTCTAGGTGCATTGAATGGTCCAAGAGAAGAAGTTAACTCAAAACAGGAATCTGCTGCTAAAGGAATGAGATAAATCCAAATTTTGTGAAGATCATGGAGGGAGTTTTACAATTCCAATTGAAGCCAAACTTGGAAGGAAGATTCCTGGTACTACAGAGGATCTTGTCACAAAAAATCAGGCCAATCAAAGCCAGGCTTCTCGAGTTGCACATCTCCAAAGTGGTGGACCCAAAGCAAACATTGGCAGCAAAAATCAGGTAACTTCCTTCCCTCATATCTCGAGTTTCCCAACTCAGAATGGATTAAAACTTCGTGAGAAAGGAAATAACCACATAAGGAAGCTTCTAATGTAATTTCATTCAATTCTGAGGTCGGGAAGTCATAATTCACACCCCTGGACAGAAGCTGAAATGACAAGTCCTGGACAGAGTTTCAAGTATAAAAAGGGGTCCGAGGCAGAGCTCGAGACATCGAGTTTTCCATCCAGATTAAGTTTCAGTTCAAGTTTTTGTATTTTACATTCAGTTTAATTTTAAGTTTAGTTTAGAGAGAGTCTTGAGAGGCTAAGGAGACGTCCTATTGAAGCTTTTGAGGCAAGGAGGAGGAGCAGCCATTGGAAGTCATGTTCAACAAGTAGATCCTTCTCAAGGGAAGTTTGTACTTAGTTTATCTTTTCTTTTCTTCTTCATGGTTGTATTCAAGACCTTGTTTTGTTCTTTAATTTCCAGTATGGAGTAGTCTTTTATATTGGGAGTCCATGACTCCCTAGGCATGTAATGAGATTGGTACTTCATAAACTATATGGTTTTCAATTTGGTGCATGAATGAGTTTTCCATGTTGTTAATTCTTGATTCATACTTACTGTCTGGCTATGTACTGGTTATAAGGTGACGCTAGGCTTAAGGTAAGACATGGTGATAGGATTTTACAAATCTTTATAAGTTTATGCACTAGGAAGATCACTAATCCTTGGGTTAATCCTCGACCTTAAAGTAATACCCTGTTGGATTAGTTGATCTGCCTATGACACAATGAGCTTCATGTTTATGCTATCAAGTAGGGTCAATCATGCTAGCTAGGTTTACTCTAGGAGATAGAAACATGTGATGCCGATGCGGATTGTAGCCATGGTTTTATAAGCTTGTCAGAAATTGATTTCCAAAGCTCAACTTCTATTCAATCTCAGAATTGCCTAGGGAGGGAATTGGATTCCCAATGCCTTTTTCCATACTGATTTTATCAAAAGCCCTCTCTTGATCTCTATAGGATTAGGTAGATTAGTTTACTTTCTGTTTTTATCACTCCTTCCCAACTGATTTCTCAAACTTTGGTTTTTAAACTAGAAAAACAATTATCTATAGCTTGGTCCTTGTGGGACGATATTCGGACTTAACTTAAGTCTATATTACATTGATTAGTCCTCTTGCTAGTGATTAGCTGGGATTGCATCAGTTTCTACACCCAGGAGGAGGCTCGTTCTTTGTTTTGGCACGGTGGAGTGCGGTGCTGGTATTCTTCGGAAGCTCTTCCCCCCGGCCCAATTGTTGACAAGCCGGGTCACTATGCTTCTTGGATCGAAGTGGAGTACTTTCGTTGCTTGCGGACGACCCTTCTTCTCTTGCGGCAGCGCAATCTTATCATAGTGGAGCCTTACATTCCACATCGATTTGCTTGCCAGTTCGGGTTCTGCCAGGATTTGTCAGGTGCGGTATTCATTGATTAACGAAAGGCGGCCACAGTTAATGCATTGGTGGAGGTATGGCAGGCCGGGAATGCCTGTCCTCTTGGTAGTGTGGAGGTGCCTGCCTTCGTGAGTCCAGGCACTGATCCGGGTCTTTGTGAGTCATCAATGGTTTCTAAACTAGGTTGTTCATCAGGTTGATCTAACATAGTATCTATTTGGGCAGAATAGTTATCCACAAGAGTGGTCAACCTAGGCCAGTCTTCTTGAGGCTGAGGGGGATATGTATGTTGAGAAAAAGAATCACTAAAGATAGGAGGGTGATCATACATGAACCTAGACAACTGCCCATGTGGCAAATTGTCCTGCCAATCATTCTCAAAATATGGATTTACATTTTTCTTAGAGAAATAATTATCATGCTCTGCTTCATAGAAACTTTTAGGTTCATTATCAACAAAAGAACATGATATATTAGAGTCATACCTCCATGAATCATGATTGGAAGATGCATATGGTTGGGGAAATTCTGAATACGAGTTAGGATATGGACTTATCTCATTCTGCACGTCTTTCCACCTCTCATCTGTGTGCTTGAAGTTATACCATTCCATTAAAGCTCACAAGCCCAAGATCATGGTTACCTGAGTGCTCTTTTCGGTTCCGGATCAATTTCAGCAAGTGGCTCTCCACTGATTCTGGTATCATGCACTCATCCGAAATAACCTGAAAATATAGAATAAAAATTTTAATATCAATCAAAAAATCAAAATTTACTTAAACTTACTCTCAATTCAATGGTCCCCGGCAACGGCGCCAAAAACTTCTTGGGTGTCTAGCAAGTGCACTAGGTCAGCAAGTAATATAGACTCGAGAGTCCAGATATCGATCCCACAGAGACCTTGATGAGAACTCAGTTTAAGTAAAAATTTTTCTACTGATTGAGGAAAAGAATTTTTTGGTTTTGAGAACAGGAAAAACAAAACAGAAATAAACTACTGGAAAAACTAATAGAGATGAGATGTTGGGTAAGAATGTCAATCCCTCCTAATTGCTAACATGCAAAGTTCTAATTTTATAGCTCAAATACCCTTACCTTGACTTAGCTTTTGAAAACCTGGTTACCCATATACAGGAAATAACTTTCACGTATTCTTTGAACTCCTTCTCAACCGGAACATTCAAATCCTAAGTTCATAAATATAAAAGCTTGAAGATTAACTCTCTCTTATTCAGAACAAGAGTTTAATAAGTCACATCGCCTTCCACTAGTCTCCTTCGAAACCGGAACAATCTAGTTTAAAAGCGAGTTGTTTTAGAAAACAAGGAATCAAATAACTAACCCAAATCTTTACTGAAATTTAACTTCTCAATCCATACCTCATTAAACTTCAGATATCAATATAAATTAGCAATAAGAAATGAATACAGATTCTAAAACTAAAGCAGAGTACTTTATTGCTATAGAATTCAGAACTTAAACATAAACAACTAGGAGTTCATGACTTCCCCAACAAAGAGAGACTACTCCATGCTAATAAAATAAACACAGAAAGATGATTCAATTACAGCCATGAAAACAAGAAGAAAATAAGTATAGAAATCCCCCTTTTGAGGACTGCCCTTAGCCTCAACTCCTCCTTGACTAAAATCTCTTCCTTCGTACTCTCTCTCTCTCAACTCCACACTAACTAAAAGAACACGAAATTAAACTAAAAACAAGAATTAGAACTCTATTTACAACCTCAAACTAGATTTACACTACAAAATAGGATGCTTTGCTCTCTGCCTCGGACCTCTATTTATAGCTGGGCTTCTGTCCTGAACTTGTAAATTAGTCTCTGCCCAGGGGTATGAATTATGCTTTACCGACCTCAGAATTGGCTGAAATTACATAAAAACCTTCCTTCTGAGGTCCTTGCCTTGCTCACAAAATTTGAGTTCAATCTGAGTTGGGAAACTCGAGATATGATGTGAAGAAGTTGCTTGATTCTGCTGCCAATTCCACCACTAGGTCCACCACTTTGAAGATCTGCAACTTGAGAACCACGACTTGGACTTGCCTGAATTTTCGTGATATGATCCTTAATATCATTAGGAATATTCAGTCCAAATTTGGCTTCAATTGGAACACGGGAACTCCAGATATGTTCTTCACAATTTTCGGATTTAACTTATCCTTCAGGTAGTAGTTTCCTTCTTTGTGTGGAACTTCTCCGTTCTTGATCATTCAATGCACCTAGACTCGAACAAAATTCCATAAAATCTTCGTGGATACCTTCCTTAGACAATTAGGACTTCTTCTCCCAAGTTTGGGCTTGATTGGTAGTCAGAATCCCGAGATTTCCGTAATTTACATTTGCTGAGTCAGCGGCGCGGTCGCGCCGAATTGTTCTTTGTTTTGGCGCGGTCGCACCACTGGAGCAGGAATTTTTTCCAAGTCTGGAACACGGCCTTCGGGTCCTACATGAGGAAGGATTCTTCATGGTGCGGTCGCGCCACTTTAAGCTGTTGAACTGGCGCGGTTGCGCCACTCCTTAGACTCTTTGCCGACTTCCTGAAATAGAACTTGATATCTTTGTAAGGAAAAACGGTCTTGGTGGCGGCAGCTTGGTATAGCGATCTTCATGGATCTTCATGGCCCTGTAAGCTTTTTGGCGTGGTGGCCTTTCACATTCACGAATTGTCCTCCTTTCAGCCTTACTAGCCGTTGGGAATTTCCAAGATTTATTTGAATTTCCGTACCTTTTCTCGGCGCGGTCGCGCCGTTCCCTTTTTTGGCTCTCTTTGCTCCTTTCTTCTTCAATTTCCCTCAGATTTCACCTTTTCTTCTTTTATCAGGCACCTGAGACACGAAACATGAATTTGAGTTATATAATTCATTTTCAAGCTAATAATTAACTCATAATGGGAGTTTATGCTCATTAAATCATGCATAAATAAGTGTCTTTTGGACACTTATCACCTGTCCTCTTGGTAGTGTGGAGGTGCCTGCCTTCGTGAGTCCAGACTCTGATCCGGGTGTTACGTCTCTTTTTCGGGAGTCCTGGCTTGAGGCAATCGTCCCCCTCTTCGAGGTAGCAGTTTCTTCTTGTTTTGCTTTGTATCTTCTTCCTTTCTCCTTGTTCTTTCTCTTTTTTTTTTTGACTTCTTTGCTTTCTTTTTGTGTTCAGCGAGCATGGAAGAAATTTACCAATGTGCCGGAGAAAGCTTTGCCGCCTGCACAAGATGGTGGTGCGGAGGGTGTCGTTCACAAGAGCTTACGAAAAAGTTCGAAGCCACCGACTTCTCCCAAGGCCAAGAAGGGTCAAGTTGCGAAGAAGAAGGCGCCTCGGCCGAAAGTCGTTAAAGAGAAGGTGTCGTCGCCAGTTGTGCCGATGAAGGGCATCGCCATCCGGAGGCATCTTCGGCACAGGAGGAACTTCGACCAGCTGTATTATCTTTGCCGACTGATAATGCTCCTTTGGACAAGGGGAAAGGAGTGGCTGAGCCGGCGACCTCACCGAAGAAGACTGCTTCGAAGAAGAAGTCGGTGGCTCCACAATCAGAGCCTTTCATTTTTGTCCCTCCTCCTTTCAAGAAACGGCTACGGAGTGGTCTAGGTAAGCCTTTGACGAATTTAGCTCTGCTTTCTGTCGTTCAGCCTTCGGAGGCTCCTCTGTCGGAGTTGGGGGAGAAGGCTAGGGAGACGGCGCCCCATGACGGGTCTGTTGTTTTGCCGACTGGAAAGACCACTGCGGAACCAGTGATATTGTCACCTGTGCCGGCGACTCAGGTTGGGGTGCCTACGATCCAGGAGTATGGCGACCTCCCTTCCGATGATATTGCCATCGTCGTGGTCCCGTTTGCGAACCAGCCCAATTTTCGGCAGGAAGACTTGTTCGATCTTGCTGAATTGGAGGCTACCCGTCAGTTGGAGTGGGTCGAAGAGGGAGCACCGTCTACCGTCGCTCTTTATGGAGCCGAGTGCCCGACGATGACTCTTGGTGAGGGCGTTGCCTCTTTGCAGCCTTCGACTGGGCCAGTTGTGGCCGAGGGGCTTGTAGTGGATGCCGGAGTGGCTGTCGCGGGTGGATTTCAGCACCCTATTTCTGATCCGAGTCCTCCGATTGTTGTGACTTCGAGGAGGGAGCCCTTTGTGACGTTTCCTCCTAGTAGTGGAGAAACGACTTATGCTGCCAAGGCCGGAGCTCCGGATTCGACTTGTCGACCTGTTAGCGAGGATTCGTCCACTTCGTGACCTTCGTCGATAAGTAGAAAATCCTTCATCACCCTCTTTTTTTTTTCTTTCTCTTTTTTTTTATATCTCCCCCCCTCCTTTTTTTTTTTTATATCCTCCCCTCCTTTTTTTTTTTTATATCTCCCCCCTCCTTTTTTTTAAGGTGTCGACCTCTCGTCTTTCGGCAAGGTCGAGGCTGTTGATGCAGCGTTCTGCCTTGAGGTTGTGGACAGTGTTCGTCGAGTCGGTTTTATTGCCGGTCAAGGATCCATGTTCGTCCGAGCTTGTGGCTGACACCCGTGCCATTCTTGAACACTTGAGAGGAGTCGGCGTCGACACATCGGTTCTGGAGCAGTGGGTGGAAGATTTTGCTTCGGGGGCAGCTCATTTTTAGTAGCTGCGCAATTCTTTGGCCGGGAAACTCAGCTTGATCGAACGGTTTGCTTCAGAGGCCGAACTCTCTCAGTCTGTCCAGCGCGTAAATCGTCGGCATGATGACTTAACCGCGGACTTAGATAGACGTCAGGCTGAGCGTGAAGCTGCAGAGGCTAAATAGGGAGCTCTTCGTGATCGTCTAGCATTCATCTCGTCTCAGATCAACTCCATCAATGCTGAGCTTGCGACCATCCGTCGGGGGATTGACACAGCTGAGGAGGAAGCTTCCGCTCTTGAGGGTCAACATGCTTCTATTCACGTGCGCCATGTTCTTGATGAGGCCGAGACACGAGAGTTGGCTGAGGTCCGTGCCGAATCAGTGTGATTGCGGCAACAGGTGGCTGACTTCGAGCTTCCTTCACCATGATGTAATTTTTTTGTAGTCTCTCTTTTTCTTTTTGTTTTGCGAGACTAGAGATATTTTTTTTTTTTAGCCTCCCATTTTTGTTGCAAGGATTGTACTGTTCTCAGCACACACTTTTTTTTTTGCAATGAGAAGTACTTTTTTTTCTTCGACTCCCTTTTTCTTTCTTTCCTCTCTTTTTTTTTCGCTGTCCTCTTCATGGGTAAAATCATTTGAGGAATTTACCATTCGTTATCAGCAGCTCTGAACCGTTTAAAGTGACGAGCTTGTAGGCGCCATTGGTGTAGGCTTCCTGCACTACGTACAGTCCTTCCCACTTCGGTGCTTCCCCTGTTTTGCTCGTAAAGAGCATTGGCCATCGGACTGGGAGCACGAGGTTGCCCTTCCGGAATGACCTGAACCGTACCTTTTTGTTGAAGGCTCGGGTCATACGAGATTGGTAGCATTCGACCCGCATTTCGGCTCCGAGTCACTGCTCATCAAGTGACTCAAGTTTTGCCAGTCGCAGTTGGGCGCATTACTCCGTCGTGAGCCCTTCTCTCATTGCAATTCGCAGAGAAGTTGTACTTCGAGAGGGAGCACTGCTTCGGTGCCGTAAACCAGCGAATATGGGGTCGACTGGGTTGGCGTTTGAAACGAAGTTCTGTATGCCCACAAGGCTTCTTCGAGTTTTTCATCCCAACACCTTTTGTTGGCGCCGATTGTCTTCTTTAGGATTTTGCAAAGCGCTTTGTTGAAAGCTTTTGCAAGTCCGTTGGCTGCCGAATTGTAAGCTGACGATGTCCGCTGTTGTATGCAAAATTTCTCACAGAAGCGGTCCCTGACTCTGTTCCTGAACGGTGTGCCGTTGTCCGTCATTATATACCGAGGAACTCCATATCGGTAGATGATTTGAGTTCGAATGAAGTCGGCAACGGTTGTTGCCTTGACTTCTCGGTAGGCAGCGGTTTTGGCCCATTTCGAGAAGTAATCGTTGGCCGCCAGGATGTATTGCCTGTCGGAGTCGGATTTGGGAGTGATGGGACCTATGATGTCCATCCCCCAAGCTTCGAATGGCCATGAAGCGATCGTCGGGTGAAGCGGCTCCGGTGGCTGGTGTATGTAATCAGCATGGAGTTGGCAAGGTTTGCAGGTTCGAGCCATTTCGATGGCGCCCCTGAGCATTGTCGGCCAGTAATAGCCCAGTCGTTTGACTTGTAGGTGGAGCTTTGGGCCAGCTTGGTGCACGCCGCAAATTCCACCGTGTGTCTCTTTGAGCACTTGCAGTCCCTCTTCTTTAGAAAAACATGGGAGAAGCAAACCTTCATACGACCTCCGGTAGAGTACGTCATTGATGAAAATGTACTTTGGAGCTGCTCGGCGAATTTGGACTCCCTCCAATCTTCGGCTTCGTTTTGGCTTGCCAAAATCGGAAAAGACTCTTCTATCTCTTCTGTCTCTTCCTCAGCCGGTGGAGGGATTACCCATCGTTTACAAATAGGGACTTGGCTTGGCCGTTCGTCGAATTGCGCTAGACTGGCCGCAATTCCAGCCAATGCGTCGGCTGGCCCATTTTCGGATTGAGGAACGTTGTGGAGTGAGGCTTCCGGAATTTGGGCCAGAAGCTCATCGGCATGTCTCCAGAATGGTTCAAAGTTCGGGTTTGTTTACTTCAAACTCCCCTGTGAGCTGCTTGATGACAAGAGCCGAGTCGTCGTAAATGTTTAACTGCGGTAGCTTCATCTCAACCGCCATGCCGAGTCCGAGGAGGATAGCTTGATACTCAGCTTCGTTGTTCGAACAATTTTGAGTCAGAACGAACGAATACGGGAGCAGGTCCCTTCTCGGTGAAACGAACAGGACTCCTGCGCCAGCTCCATTTCTTCGCGCAGAGCCGTCGAAATACATCTCCCAAGGAGGGGGGCACCTCTACCAGGAAGATTTCTTCATCTGGGCACTCTTCTGTTAATTCCCATTCGGTCAATACCGGGTGGTCGGCCAGGAAGTTCGCCAGTGCTTGACCTTAGGTTGCGCGTTGCGGCATGAAGTTGAGTTCGAACTCGGAGAGGAGCAACTAGAGAGTATTGGCCACGACATAATGTACTTTAGCTGGTCAGCTCGTGAGATGAGGTTCGTCGAATGCGCCAGGAGGTAGTGCCAGAGCTTTTGGATTGCAAAGATGAGTGCCAGACAGGTCTTCTCGATCGGTGAATAATTGAGTTTGGCGCCCACCAGTGTTCGGCTTAGATAATAGAGAGAACGTTCTTTGTTGTTCTCGTCACATTGAGCCAACAAAGATCCCACTGATTTCTCATGTGCTGCGATGTACAGCAGCAACGGTCTGTCGACGATTGGAGCTACGAGCACTGGCGGCTTGGTGAGGTACGCCTTTATGTTGTTAAAGGCATTTCAGCAAGACTCATCCCAGTCGAACGGCGTATCTTTCTTTAGTAGGCGGCTGAATGGCTGACATCTCCCGGCTAAATTCGAAATAAAACTCTGAATATATGCCAAGTGACCTTGGAAGCTCTTGAGTTCAGAGACATTTATGGGTTCCGACATCTTTTGAATCACATCGATTTTTGACTGGTCGATTTCAATTCCTCGATGATGCACACCGAATCCCAAGAATTTGCCCGAGGTGACACCGAATGCGCACTTCAATGGATTCATTTTGAGCTGAAACCGTCGAAGTCGATCGAACACTGCCCTGAGATCGAGAAGATGGTCTGACCGCTCCTTCGTCTTTACGACCAGGTCGTCAACATAACATTCGACGCACTTGTGCAAGAAGTCATCGAAGATGTTCTGCATTGCTCTCTGGTAGGTCGCTCCGGCATTCTTGAGTCCAAACGACATCACTTTGTAACAGAAGATGCCTTTGGGTGTGCGAAACGCAGTGAGCTCCTCATCTTTTGGGTCCATCCGAATTTGGTTATAGCCGGACGACTTGTCCATGAAGGATAGAGCTTTGTGGCCTGTCGTCGCATCGACCATGAGTTCGGTGATCAGTAGAGGGAAGTCGTCCTTCAGGAAAGCCTTATTCAGGTTGCGAAAGTCGACACAAACCCAAATTTGGTCGTTCTTTTTCTTGATCGGCACGATATTTACGATCTAGGACGGGTACTTCACCTCCCTGATGAAATTGGCAGCGATTAATTTATCCACTTCCTTTTCAATTTCTGGCACAAGTTCTGGTCGGAACCGTTGTTGCGACTGCTTGACTGGCCGAACAGAGGGATGAACCGCCAATTTGTGAACTGCAACTCGCGGGTCGAGGTCGGGCATCTCCACATAGTTCCAAGCGAATACGTCGCGGTACTCGCAAAGCAACGCCATGCATTCAGCTTCTTCTTCTTATGACAGTGAAGCGCTAAGGAATGTGGGCCTCGGGTCCTCTTTCGTGCCCAGGTCGACTTTCTTTAACTCGTCGACCGTCGACTGGCCGCCTTCCTCGAACAAAGCTGGGGCCTCCTTTAGGACGAATTCCTCCTCTTCTTGATTTTCGTCGGCGATGGAGATGTGGTTCACCATGACCGAATCATTTGCGCGGGCTCATGCGATGGCTGCTTTCAAGGTGTAAATAACCACCGGTTTCGGAGTGTCTTTCTTTTTTGTCGGAGTTTGGCCGACTGAAACTTGATGTACATCTGCCGATGCCTTTCTGGTTATTTTGACTGGCTTCACCTGGGCTGTGTAAATTTTGATTGGCTTCTTCTTCTCATAGCCGAGGCCTAGGCGACCCTGATTGATCTGATGACCTTCGTTTCTCAGTTTCTCCTATTCTGGAGTGAGGACTGGTAGAGTGACGGGTGGATTCGCATGGATCTGATCTTTTGTAAGATTGCCTCCAGCTCTGGCCATCAGTCGGTAGGCGTTCCGGTCGAAACCTTCATTCGAGCGTGTGGATGGCAACTGCTCCTGGCTCGGGAATTGCTTTACGATGCTTCGTTCTTCCAATTTTGGCAAAGGAAGCATGACCTTTTCTGGCAAAGGGGTCGGCTGGATTTTGTGGCAGGCGACCAAGGGAGTTTCTCCTTTCTTCCTTTGCGACTGTGGGATGTATCGCAAGATGGGTACACTGTGTTGCTTCAGTGCCGGAGTGGCCGCGACCGATTTGTGGCTATGTGTCGGCTGGCTGTTGTGCGCCGGCTATTTTGGAGACACGACTTGCATCGTGGTCTGTTATGGGGATGCGACTTGAGTCGGCTATTTAAATGATGCAGCTTGCGTCGGAGTGCTTTTGGCATATGACGCCTGTTTCGACCATGGTGACAATTTGACTGTGGGTCTGGTCGTCAGATAAAATTTGGCGTCTGCGAATGATGCCTCAACCTCTGTGATTGGGCTTTCATCGGCGTACACTGTCTTTTTCTCGCCGTTGTCCCAGTATTTGAAGCATTGATGAAGTGTTGATGGCACAACTCCGTTCGCGTGAAGCCATGGTCGACCCAAGAGCAGGTTGTAAGATGTTCTCGAGTAGATGACTTGAAAGGGAGTTTCGGCCACCATGTCGCCGATGTGTAATTTGAGGTTAGTCATGCCGTGTGTCCTTTGGCCCTCCTAGTTGAAACCTTCAATGAGAAGAGAGCTTGGAGAGAGGTCGCCAGCAGAGAGGCCGACGTTCTTCATTGTGCGAATCAGCAGAATGTTGACTGCGGATCCACAATCAATGAGGATGTGATTGATTTTGTGGTCTTTGACGTAGCCAGAGACGAATAGTGGCCGATTGTGGTTTTTCGTTCCCAGCTGCGCGTCCTCTTCTCGAAATGTGATGCACGGCGGGCATGAAACGGCGAGTGCTTCTTCCGATTTGGCCAATTGCGGAGCGGATTGCGCATCTTCTTCCTCCTTTTGGTAGGGCGGCGTTAGCCCAACTTTTGGCAAGTCGTGCTTCCTCATTAGCAGCATTTCGACTTTGGCTTGAAGCTCCTCTGGTTTGTCGAGGACTCGAATTAAAGCTTGCTTTGACCGAATGGCCTTCTATCTCGTTGAGCGGCGAGATCTGTTTGAGTGACGTCTCAAGGTCGTCGCATTCGACAACCGGTCTTTTACCTTTGTCATTTGGTGATATGTGCTCAGGAGGAGTTGTCGAACAGGTCGCCACCATTGCTGGCGGCGCGAAGAACTCCTTTGGGAAGAACTTCGCCAGTGTGACAGGTCTTCTCTTCTTTTTATTTGCTCTCTGGACGTTGGTCTTAGGAGCTTTCTTTTGGCGCTTCGCGGCTCTTTTGTTTGACCGCTTTGCCTTGGTTCTAGTGATTGCTGGTGCCGCTTCGACTTCTCGGATAGGCTTCTTTCTCCGGGTGACCAAGATCCACCCCTCTGCGTCGACTGCAGCTGCTTCATCGGGTGCCAGTTTTGGTACGACCTTAGCCGGTGGTCGTCTGTTGTTGTGGTGCGGTCGGTTGGAGGGACCGGATTTTGGACGGTACTCCTTCCTCGCGACCTGCTGTTTGTATGGCCGAATTCGCCAGTTTGGTTCGGCTTGGATGGAGATGACATGTGAGGATGTCGTGTTTTCGGCTCCTTCGATTTCAATGCGGCCTCGAGCCGCCAGCTCCATGATCCTGTCTTTCAGGATGAAGCACTTCTCGGTCGGATGCCCGACCAAGCGGTGGTGCAGAAGTTTGGATCTTTGCTCTTAGATAGGTCGCCGAGTCTTTTGACTTCTGGCAACTTTAGCAGATGGTTGTCGAGGAGTTGATCCAGCATGATGGAGACATCTGCGTCGGCGAACGGGTACGTCTTGGCCTGTCGTTCCTCCAACAAAGGCCTCCTATACGTGCCCCCAGTTAATTGTCGTGGGAGGTAAGTGGCTTTGACCTTGCTTCCGACCTTGATAGGTTCGAAAGCATTCATCGCGAAGGAAGCTTTCGTTTTCTCCTTCGTGTCTTTGGGCACGGTCGCAGCTTGTGCCTTCCCCTTTTTGCGAGGGTCAGTAGAAGAGGATCCTTCTTCTCCTCGTTCCTCCATAAGATTCTCCATGTTATGAGCTTTTGTTGTGAGCTCTTGAATGTCGGCCAGCCTCCGACTTCGGATATATCTTAGGAGATCCCATTGCATCCCGCGAGAACACATTTCAATCGCTGCTTCAAGGGAGAGATTCGAGCTTTCTTTGCAGTTTAAGCTCAAGTTCCTCCACCGGTTTATGTAGTCGACAACTTTCTCGCCCTTCTTCTATTTTAAGTTGGCGATCTCGACTAGAGTTACGGTGCGCTGGGTACTGTAGAACTGGCTAAGGAATTCTCGCTCCAGTTGTTCCCAGCTATCAATTGACTCCTGGGCCAGCTCGATGTACCAGTCGAAGGCATTTCCCTTCAGTGACCAACCAAACTGCTTGACCAGCAAGTCATCGTCGGTGCCGGCATTGTTGCAGGTTTCAATAAAGTGGGTGACGTGCTGTTTTGGGTGCCCGTCGCCATTGAATTGCTGGAACTTCGAAGGATGGTAGCCGACCGACATCGGGATATTTTGGATCCTCTGTGTATAAGGCCTCCGGTATGCGACAGACTTGCTGTCGCCCGAGCTGTTCCGTACTGCGTGATTGATGAGCTCGGTGACTGCGTCGAGTGTGAGAGCAGTCGGGTCTGCTTCGGTTCGACCTCGGCGGATGGCTACTGGTGTGATGGGCAGCAGCTCGTCGTCGGAGGCGAGGTCTTCTTGTGGTGGATCGGCTGAACCGCTGGTAGTTGGCCGATTTTGGTCGACTTCTTGAAAAACGCCACCAAAGTTGGTGGTCGCGCCCATTTCGAGTCGTTCCAATATCCTCGCGATTTGGAGGTCGCGAGTTGCGAGCTGCGTGTCTTTGATACGCAGTTGCTCGCTTTGTTCTTTGAGTGCAGTGTGCATTTCAGCAAGCTGCTCTTCAACTGTCTTGGCCGAGGTTATCATCGGCGCCATCTTGATGGTCTACGTCGGTGAAGCTGTTCCCAGCGCAGATCGAAGTGGAGAAATTTTTATCGGCGACCGCATTGGGGAGATGGTCGTTGGTGTTCTTAATTGTAGAGTGGTTGCGGTAGGTGACCGGCTTGCAGTGGCGGTCGCCGGTGAGATTCGGCAGGGAGGAATGGGTGATAGCGTAGGAGGGGAGGTCGCCGGTGTTTGTCGGCGAGGTGAGCGGATAGGTGGTAAGCCGACTGCTGCATTGAGTGCGGCTAAGAGATCGTGAGAGACAATCACGATCGGTGAATTATCCGTGGCCGTCGCTCTCTGTACGGAGGAGGCCGACGATGAGTGTGTTCTTGCCGCAGAGGAGGAAGAGATGCCCTTCGTATCGTTGTACCAGAGTAAGGACGATAGAGCTCCTTCGCGATGGCGGCAACTGAGCCGGGCTAATAGTCGGGCTGCGAGGAGGAGGAGAGGCAGCGACAGCCAAATATGTTGGCTTGGCCATCGCTGGCATCAATTTGGCGGCGGCCGCGCCTGGCTTGACGGAGGCCGCGGTAGCCTGAGGCACAAAGACGACGCTTAGACGGCGCGCGTCGAGCAATGAAAGGAGCATGTCCAGTGGACAAGCTTCTCGCCAAAGCCATTGTAATTGGGCGAGTGGTCGGTGGCAGAGAGGTAGGAGCTCGGAGGTTGGCTGGAGATGCGGAGCTGGTCCAAGAACTCCCGCGGTTGAGCTTGTGGTCACGGCAGGGCGCGGGTGAGCAGAGCTCGAGGGAGCAGTTTGCTTGCCCCTGTTGTTGTTGTTGTTGTTGTTGTTGTTGTTGTTGTTGTTGGCGTTGTTGGCATTGCTAGCCATGGTTAAGATTTGAGAGTTTTTTTTTTTGGACGGAGAAGGAGATGAGAGGTAGGAAAAGTCCCACCGGGCGTGCCAAATTTGTTTCACCGAAAATCCGCCGGTCCGCGAAGAGGCGCGACCGAGAGAGTAATTCGATTATAACAAAATAATTTTTGTGTTACAATTTGTGTGTGAGTATCAGAAAATTGCGAGTACAATCTCCTACTATTCCTCTGATTCGATCTCCGTTACAACTTTGGCGAAGTTGAAGTTTCTGGCAAAGACGTCGTCGAAACTCGAGTTGCAGGAACGAGTGTGCACGAACTGTTGTGGCTTTGGTCGGTCGGACGGAGGTATTTGTGCTACACGTGTTGTCGACTAATGACGTTGCCGGCGAACGTGTAGAACTGCTCCTGGTCGAATTGTTGACTGACAAACGGCATGTGGCTTAACTTCTCTGGTTCAAAATTGTTTCTGTCGATGGGAGTTTCTTCTCGGTGAAGGAGTTTTCAGACCTTCGTTTTGTGAGAGAATCTCTGTGCGTGGAGTGATTTCTCCGCTAGAATGCTTTCGAACTTGATTTTTTCTAACCCCTAGAATAAAATGCTTCTGGCTATTTGTAGCCGGTTTTGTGCAGTGGTTGAAGAATTTTCCTGGGAAAGGGGATCACGATCCCTTTTCTGCTGCTGTAGTTGGGAGAGAAGAGAGGAGGACCAGGATCGTGGCCTCCTCAATTGGCTCCTTCGGTTGGCGACCAGAATTGGTCGTTCAACTGTTAAGTTGAGTAGGATTATGACAAGGCATGCTGACTGGTGATGACGCAACGGATTTCTACTGACTGTGTTGCTGACGCGGTGGTGTGGCTGGACCTTGCGATGGGCTGCGACGATGGACTTCGAGAATCGACGAAATCTACCAACAGACAATCGTTTGATGGATTGGTGGATTTCTGGGCTCATCGAATTTGGGTCGTTCACATTTAAGTGCATACACTCACATATATTAAAGCACTATTATTCAGCCTCAAGCAAAAAATTCCCACTAAGATATTACCATCCCATTTGACCGATAAGAGTTTCTAAACGTTGTACGTTTCTCTGTACGTGTTGTTCGAGACGGTTCCTTTCCCTACGGTTTCAAACTCGTAAGCGAGAGAAATGAAAAAGAAAACCAAAATAATAAAAAATAAAAACATTAATTTCAAATTACAAGCAACCCACATGTTACCACAATTAATGAAGCAGGAGGCCCGTCGCGGGATCCCATTCCCCATTTGCCCGTTTCGTAATTAATTTAATTAGCCCACGAAACCTCCCCAGTCCCCACCGTTGCTATTTAAATTTTAAACCCCCCCCCCTATTAATATTTTACCACTTTTGTCTCATATTTATATAATATGACTAATCGGTTGCCGTAAAATACAAGTAATTAAATTGAAGAGAAGGTAGAATTAACTGCCCATTGAGGGACCAGCGTAATTAAGAGAGGCAGAAGGCGTCACATTATAAGGGTGTCAGTCCGATTACCCGATTATCCGATATATTTCGAAGGGAACAGTCTTTACCGGTTTCGATGATTACCCGTTTACAGAGACAGGCATGCAGAAGGCGTGCAGGAATATGAGGCGTGTAAATCAGCCAAAAACGGCAGAAATGTGGAAGAAGATAAGAAAAGCAGTTGGGATTTCTTTTGATTTTTTGTCGCATGCCGCCGTTTTGATCATCGCATTCGTGACGATGGCCGGGGGAAAATTAATTAACGAAACGGCAGAAATTACTCAATAGTCTTGTATATATCTTTGGCGCGCGCCTCCGAAACGGCAGAAATTACTCAATAGTCTTGTATATATCTTTGGCGCGCGCCTCCGAAACGACTCCTCAAATTCCTTGTTTTCCTCCTTTCCTGTATTAATCGGGGGATCGGATTCCGGTCGTCCTAATGCAATAAAAGTACTATATATCGACTCCCTCCAGCTAATATTCAACCAAGACGGATTCGGCAACAATATCACCATTAATTTCTCCGCCATTTCTCTCTCTCTCTCTCTCTCTCTCTCACTCTCTCTCTCTCTCTCTCTCTGTATTTCTCTGTGTATTTCTCTCTTGATCGGCCCTCTCTGATCAGTAGAGTCTGATCACTCTTCGCCTTCCTTGAGCTTTGTCGATCGGTGCCGGTGGGTCGTCGTCCGAAGAAGCTAAAAGATCATATATATATATATATATATATATGGTGGGTGTGATGAGTAGTAGTGGTCGGCCTCATTTGATGATGATTTGGGTTATTTGGGGAGCGGCTGTTATGCTGATTAATATTGGAGGAGGAGGTGTTCATGGCGGCGAGGTGTCATACGATGGGAGGTCTCTCATTATTAACGGCGGCAGAAGTATTCTCTTCTCTGGTTCTATCCATTATCCCCGCAGCACACCTGAGGTACTACTACTACTACTACTATTAATCTTAATCTTTCTCTCTCTCTCTCTCTCAGATCTCTTCCCGGGGCCTTCTGTTCGTCTTTGATTTCTTCCTTAATTTCTGAAACATTGATCAGTTACGGTTCCACATGATATTCGTCCGAGTAGTCGCATGCAACAGTAGTAGGCGGTTGTAGAGAAGATGCCCAGGAGACGAGAGTTAGGAGAGAGAGAGAGTCGCGCCCACTTAATTAGTGCCGCCTCTCTCACTTCTTTTTCATTTTCCGCGGCCTCTCTCTCTCTCTCTCTCTCTCTCTCGTAACAGAACATTTCTTCTTCTTCTCCGTCGTAAATAATATTGATCTGATTTTTTTTTCTAAATAGTTTTGAATTTTTCATATGGAGAGTGAGTCGGCTTGAAACCCGGCACTGAACTGAACCGCCAGCCTGTTACGATACGCAAATGCACAAAAACAGAGAGGGGAACGTGTCAGTGATTCGGTGCCGGTGGACCCTACCCTTTTTTTTTAAAATTAACACGGATCCATCCAGAGTCAAACTATGCCAGTCAAATGTCAAACACGCGGTGAAAAAAATTAGTTACTACGTGGGCCCACAAAGTAATAAAAGAGACTCATTGAGTTTTTGCGCAGATGTGGCCGTCGTTGATCGCCAAAGCCAAGGACGGAGGATTGGACGTCATCGACACGTACGTGTTCTGGAACGCACACGAGCCTCACCCCGGAAAGGTAGAGAGATTATCAGTCCTACATTTTATTTTATTTTTTGTATTATTTTTATTTTTACCCGTAAAAAAAAAAAAAAACTCACTCTCCTTTCGACCTTCAGTACTTCTTCGTGATGCCTCTCCTCCTCCGCGGGCACGTATGATTCAGTTTCTTGGATCACCCGACGAGTTTTTGCCCTTTTTCCGGGGGCGCGGAGTCGGAGAATTAGAGATCGGGATTTGGGCTTTTTCTCGGTTTCGATTACTTAATTTCCGTCTAAATTATTGTTAAATTTGGGTTATTTTTTTTTTTTGTTTTTGGCCGTCAGTTTAATTTTAAGGGAAGATTGGATGTCGTGAGGTTTCTGAGGGAAATCGAAGCTCAGGGATTGTACGCTTGCCTTCGGATCGGTCCTTTCATCGAGAGCGAATGGACTTACGGGTAATCTAATCTAATCTCCCTACATTTCATCATTCATTATTTTCATTCCCATTTTCTTTCTCTTTCTACCTATTATTATTATTATTATTCTTAATAATACTACTACTAATAATAATATTATTATTGTTATTATTATTATTTAGTGTTACTTACTGCAATTTGTCTCAGTCATTTACTTTATCAAGCCTATATAAGCTGAAACTTTTAAGGATAAGAGAATTAGTATTTATGAATGAATGTGCATTGTGTATGTAGAATTTTAGGAAACAATTAATTAGTATAATCCTCTCTACTTGTTCTTAAAAATCATATAAAAGTAATATTGAAACTCCAAACCCGTTTATAATCTATGTCATAAACCCAAGACCGGCACCACCGGTCTGACCAACTTGTCTCAAATCCGGAGCTTTTGTCTAGATCCAAGTCTTGAATCGATGAAATTAAACACATCGGTTGACCTTGGATTTTTTTTTCTTTTTTTTTAAGTAAAATTACTTATTACTGTTTATAGTGACACCGTGGGTTGTCAAACACTGTCCTTCCAATTCTTTGTTTTAAATTTTCTCAAACATGTACGTAAAATGATGTGAACTTTAACACTCTCTTGCTAATTTATTTATCATGTACCTTATTTTTCATTAAGACATAATTTGCACGTAGAGTAGACACCGAAAGAAATCGAATGTGGATCATCCTATAACTTTAAATGTTCTTAACTTTCAGTACATAATTTCCACACCATATTGAGCCTTTACGATCGATGTTCATTCTTGTCTCCTCTTTTTTCCCACAAATTGCATCCTTCTAAGCAATTGATAACAGCCCCATCGTACTGGTGTTTAATCCATTACGTTCAAACATGTTTTCTCTACTCTTTGTAATGTTGTTTGTCTCCTAATTTCCACCCGCTGTTAATCATCTTTTATTCTCCTTAACATTGGTACTAACATCCTTGGAAGTTTTCTGATACAGAGGGCTACCATTCTGGCTACACGACGTTCCTGGGATTGTCTATCGATCAGACAACGAACCCTTCAAAGTAATTCCCTTGCCTCTTTCACCTCATTTTCAGCTTATATCTTATTGTGGGAATGTTTTTGTTGACTTAAAGTCGATTACTTTTCTCAATTGACATGATTGTGAACTATAAGCTTAGTCCTTTTTTTAGATTAAACAATCCTACTTATTCAAATAAAGAACATGAAGGACTCTTAACCATTCCTCAACCATCATGGAGAAGACTGCACATACTAAGCCATTTTTGAGAAGACAAAGCAATATGGTAGGTTACTCTTAATGGGATCTCTGCCTGGCTGATTGGTTATCCCAAGACAAAGCAATGGAAAAAAATAAACTACATAGTAAATAGGATATATACTAGGGAATTTTATTTACAACCCATCTCTATGAAGCCAGTGCTTAACAGCAATAAAACTGAGGATGCTGTACCTTAATGATACAAAGTTTCTATGCCAAGGCATAGAGCTGGAACACACCCTTGGTTATAGAGGTGCAACTTACCCTTCGGTGTAGAGGTGCCAGAGGGTAAACGAACTTGTGCTTGTTCTTGAAGATATGCTTATATTTCAAGTCACCTATGCATGGTCATAAGCGCTAACTTGATAAAACCCATATTCAAAATCAACTCTTTGTGTTTTGGTTTTACCAAATTAAGGCTACATATGAAGTCTATGTTCAAGTGCACTCATTGCTTATTCATTTATTTCATAATCTCTTTCATTCTTCCCTTTGTTTTTTTTGTCAAATTTTAAGTGGAGGAGAATGCTTATAGTTTTTAAACTTGAGCCATGGATACACGAGGCTTTCTCTTTTCACCTTTTACCTTTCTATGTGCATGCACATAGGCACCCTTCCATTCACATGTATGGTCCATACATGTTCGATATCTTTACAAATGTGTGCACAAATGCGTCCATGGGCTTGTCCAATCATTTACCCGATGATTGAAGGAATTCGAGTGGTTTGAATAATGTTGACTAGAGATCTGAACTGGTAGAAGGAAGCTTATCATGTAGATGGTCAGAATAGATTCATTATGGATCAGAGCTGTTAACTGCTTATAGATCTAATGGTCTGATCAGATCGGGTTATATGTAGACTGTCAAATCAATCCAGGAGATCTAGGCTTATTCTTAGAAGTCCGGACAAAGCTTGAACTCCCTGTACTCTCAGAAGTCCTGCCCATCGAAAAAATCAGTCTACTTAGGTAACTTGGCTGTCATTTGAGTGTTCTTTGCTGTTCTAGGGATTATGGAGAAAATCAGAGAAGGACCACAGATTTAATCCGTGTCTGAAAGCATTGATGATTACTCTGAATAAGCAATCATATAATAATTCTGAAGAGCTTGCTAACCAACTCAGTATTCTGCCTGTTTGAGAGGGTTAGATCTGTTGTATTTCAGACAGAGGTTGATTGTCATCCTTGTGCATTATAGTAGGAGGCATATCTCTTTTTAAGATAAAGATTACAGTCCTTGCATCACATTGAGGAAGTAGCCATCTTTCCTTTATTCGTAAAATGTTATATTTTAGTGCAGCTCTTGAAAAGGTGAGCATGGGTACTATTTGAGGGAAATTTATATGTTTTGACTTCTTTTACATGAGATATGCTGGTCCTGAAATCTCTTTATTGAACTTTTAATAGACTCCAAATAACTTTCTTTATTTCAGAAAAAAGTGTATACTATGTAGTCTATGTTAAACATAAAATCTAATATTGTCTTCATTACCCAGTGGCATATGCAGAACTTTACGTCAACAATCATAAACTTGATGAAGCAGGAAGGTCTGTTTGCTTCCCAAGGAGGCCCCATTATACTTGCGCAGGTAAACATAGTTGCCCGCCTCCACTGAAGCTATTTTATGGTTGTCTTGATCTGATTCCTTAAAGTCATTGATTTGTTTGATGTAGATAGAGAACGAATATGGAAATGTTGAGCGGGCATTTCATGAAAGAGGGCCACCCTATGTTCGGTGGGCTGCGAAAATGGCAGTGGACCTAGGAACGGGTGTTCCATGGGTCATGTGTAAGCAGGATGATGCTCCAGATCCAGTGGTTTGTCTCCTCTCACTTTTCTAAGGGTGTTTTCATCTTCTGCTCTTGCAATTGCTCACTGTTTCGAAATGTTGACTTTAAATTCACCTAATATATCTATCGTTAAAATTGCACAGATTAATGCTTGCAATGGTCTGAGCTGTGGAGAAACGTGGTCTGGACCCAATTCACCTAACAAGCCTGCCTTGTGGACTGAGAATTGGACACAACTGTAAGAATTTCTCCAGCTAACTATATACTTCCAGACCAATGATTGTGTAGCTCAAATCCTCTAAGTTGTACACAACCTTCAGCACTTATGACATCAATTTGATTATCAGTAGGAAACAAAGCAGTTACTGTGATTTTCTTATAATTACCCTTTTGCAGATATCAAGCTTTTGGAGAAGATCTTCGAGGGAGAACTGCTGAAGATATTGCTTTTGCAGTGGCCTTTTTTATTGCAAAGAAAGGGAGCTATATTAATTATTACATGGTAAGTTCTTTCCCTTATAAATTAATCATTACATGGTAGGCTCTTTCCCCTTACTTTTGACAATAAATGGTGATGCAGCCTTAAGTTTTGTTTATAGAATATTTCCTTGGCCACTTCCCATTGATATGGTCACATGTGCAGTATCACGGGGGTACAAATTTTGGCAGATCAGGTTCTTCATATGTGACTACAAGTTACTATGATGAGGCTCCTCTGGATGAGTATGGTATGTTGTTCTGTTTCATTATGATCCATTTTGTTCTTTGTATTGTGACTCTTTCTTCTTCATCCAGTGGTTTCATTTTGTTGGTGATATGAACTTCTTCTGAATTTATTGGCAGGGATGGTTAATCAACCAAAGTGGGGGCATCTCAAGGAATTGCATGGAGTAATTAAGAAGTCTTCAGAAACAATAATATTTGGCGATCACCAAAATTTTTCTTTAGGAGATCAACTGGAGGTAAGAAAAGCGAAGAGCTAAGGCATTTCATGGTTATTTTAACATTTTCTTGTTATACACGTGGACCTTTGAAAAACAAGAACTATGCTTTGGTCATATCAGGCCTATGTTTTTGAGGGGCACTCTGGAGGATGTGTTGCATTTCTTTCAAATCGTAATAAAAAAAGTGCTACAGTGAATTTCCGCAAGAGGTGTTACCAACACCCCGCGAGGTCTGTAAGCATCCTTCCAGACTGTAAGAAGGTCACTTTTAGCTCTGCAAAGGTGAATTCTCCATGTTTGTAATACATACCTGCCCATGCATCAGTTTTTTGTTCTGATTATTTTGTCTTCAAGGCTTTGTAACGCTTCCTTTTTATTGTAGATTAATGCACCACGAAATGAGAGATCTGTTAGGTTAATCCAAAAGGTAGGAGCTTCTAGAGGGTGGAAGGAGTTCAAAGAAGTGATTCCAAACTTTTCTGATACATCAATGCGAGCAGATACTCTACTAGAGCAGATGGCAACAACTAAGGATAAAACAGACTATCTTTGGTATACTTTTAAGTAAGTTAAGTGAATTACCTTTTTTTCTTTGAACAGTTATCTTTCTCATTTTCTGTTTTTCTCAAAGCATTACTTCAAGTAGTTTTGCCATCTTCAACTTGCACTAATCAATGGTCCAACAAAGGTTTTAGATCGGTAGCTTCATAGAAGCAGAGCGAGTTGATTCTTTATAGTAGGGAATGAAAGTCTTTTGCTCTGAGATTTATTACCTGATTAAAAAATTCGTCAACATGTAAAGCAAGCCTTGGCGTCAAGTGTACGCTATAATAATGTTTATATGGAGTAGTCAAAATTTTTTACCACTTTGGTTTACCCAGAATGTTTAAGAACCTTAACTGATTAGACCTGATGTGCAATGTGTTAACATTGTGGTAAATGCAGCTATAATTTCAAGTCTTCTGGCAAGCAACCTGTGCTTCATGCTGAGACTCGTGGACATCTTCTTCATGCATTTGTTAATGGAGTTTTTGTAGGTATGAGGAGATCTCTCAAGTTACTCAATACTCACCTAAGAACTGTCAGTACCAACTGCACTCTGATAATTACTTGTGAACTAGTTCTCTTACCAGGGGCTTTCGTTGTTTTTGCAATCCTTAATTATTTTTATTAATCTACTGCAGGAACGGAACATGGAAATCATAATCTTCAAAGCTTTTCTTTCGACCATCCCATTTCATTGAAGGATGGGAACAATGACATTTCCATATTGAGTGTAATGGTCGGTTTGCCGGTAATAATTTGATCTTAAGCTCTATGTCATTCTGATAAGGTCCCATATTCTTTTGGAGTAGTTGAATAAATCTGTAGAGGTTTTGAAATATCTATTTCAATGTATTTCATTATGAAGGATGCTGGAGCATATATGGAGAGGAAGGTTTCAGGATTACGCAGATTAAGAATTGAAGGAACAGAAAATGGAACTAGTGACTTCAGCCACTATAAATGTGGATATAAGGTTTGTTGTTTAAGCATCATCAATTGTGAATTTTGGGAATTCTGATGTACTTTTATTAATTGCCTCTAAACACTAATTACTAGTATATACAATTAAATGCAGGTTGGTTTGACTGGGGAAAATTTGGGTATCCACAAGCTCAAGGGATCAAGGAAGGTTTTTTGGAAAAATTCTTCATCTACCTCTACTGGTCAACCCTTAGTATGGTACAAGGTGCTGACCATAAGAATCTAATCTAATTTTTGTGAGGCATGAGGTTCGGTATCCAAAGAATCTAATGCAAGTTGAATAAACTAAATCTGTGCAGGCCAAATTTGATACCCCAGGAAACGATTCGCTAGCTTTGAACCTAAGCTCAATGGGAAAAGGTGAAGCTTGGGTTAATGGGAATAGCATCGGTAGATATTGGGTCTCCTTTCTCACGCTCAAGGGAGTGCCTTCACAAACACTGTAAGCAGCTTTTCGCTTTTACATACAAACGGATTTCTGAAATTGCTACATCAGGAACTCATGTTTTCCATGTAATCTATGAACGTAAAATAATGTAGAGAAGAATGCCTATGAGTAGACTTTTAACAGTGTGAACGACTTATCAAAGGTTTTTGTTACTTGTTCAGGTATCATGTTCCTAGGTCGTTCCTCAAGTCAAAAGGGAACCTGCTTATCCTGTTTGAGGAGATAGGAGGTGATCCAACTAAGATTTCGGTAGAAGCGATTTCAAGGAACAGTATCTAAAAGGTGACTTTTAGGCCCTAGTGAGAAAAAGGAAGATTAAATATTTTAGTTCCATGATAGCTGCTGCAGTTTAGTCAACACAGGTCAATTGGCCTTTTCATGGAAGAGCTGCCCCATTAGCCTATCCTGCAGAGAAATCAGTGATGATGCAACAGGGGATTAGGCTACACATGCAGCTCTGAATTCATTTTGTGGTCATAATGAATTGATTGAATAGGATACTAGTTTTACATAGTTAGAATTCTTTCTAGAGTAACGTTGTTTGATTCTTGTTGTTGTTGCTTAAAGGAAATGTAGTCGTCAACTTCAACAATCCTATAAAAAGAGCTTTTGCTTTATACCTTTAAGTTGAAATGCACAATGTCGAGGTTGCCAAATTTTGAGTTTTGTTTCCTTTGACTACAATTATTTCTCCTCATAATCTTACTTTCTTTTGTTCTAATTGGATTAAACACGATGTAAAGCAAAAGACTGTTAATAGCAATTTCTACATGTATAGATTAAATCTTTGAAGATCCTCGGCTTAACTCACGAGGAAAAGTTTTCAGTGAGAAGGCAAAGTGGCCACCATGAGCATGCTTTACTGATATAATGTTTGTTTAGATTCAACTAGTTCGTTGATTAGTTCTAAATTTATACCCTCTAGGCTCCAAGATTTGGTTTCAGCATTGCCTCATTAGCCATAATTATATTTGGATATTTTATGGATGATATATCAAGTTTTAATTAAATATTGAACCATATATCAGTTCTGGATTTTGATTGAATCATACATTGCAAGACATTTTTACCCCTCCTTACCTGGTTACTATTGAACTCAACCCGACCCAAAAATAAACAAGCCAAAAACCAACATACATAACCTGCTTATAGCATAGTACATAGACTGCTTATAGCTTAGTACATAGCCTGCTTAAAGTATAGTACATAGCCTGCTTTAAGTATAGTACATAGCCTGCTTAAAGTATAGTACATAGCCTGCTTAAAGTATAGTACATAGCCTGCTTAAAGTATAGTACATAGCCTGCTTAAAGTATAGTACATAGCCTGGTTAAAGTATAGTACATAGCCTGCTTAAAGTATAGTACATACCCCGTTTATAACATAATATATACTCTACTTATAACATAGTATATACCCTGCTTATAATATAGTACATACCTTGCTTATAACATAGTACATAGCCTACTTATAACATAGTACATAGCCTACTTATAACATAGTACATAGCCTACTTATAATATAATACATAACCTGCTTATAACATAGTACATAGTCTACTTATCACATAGTACATAGCCTGCATATAACATAGTACTTAGCCTCTTTATAATATAATACCTATCTAACTTATAATATTGTACTTAACCTGCTTATAGCTTAGTACATAGCCTTCTTATAACTTAGTACACGACTTTCTTATAACTTACTAGACGGCTTGCTAATAACATAGTACTTATCTTGCTTTAAACATAGTACATACGCTAACTTAAGAAATTTTTTCAACATAATTTACTAATGATTTACAGCATGTTGAGGGGCTCCTCTCTCTTTCAACTGATGGATTATGGATTGAATACTTCATTTTGAGGTTATTTCATATCTTATGTTCTATCAAGGTTCTCTGTCAGTTATCATGGATGCTATTGACTTAGTACATAATCTGCTTATAATATATTACATAATCTGCTTATGATAATACATAATCTGCTTGTAATAGTACATAATCTGCTTGTAATAGTACATAATTTACTTATAACATAGTACATAATCTATTTATAACATAGTACATAACCTACTTATAACATAGTACATAACCTACTCATAACATAGTACATTGCCTACTCATAACATAGTACATAGCCTACTTATAATATAGTACATAGCCTACTTATAACATAGTACATAACCTACTTATAACATGGTACATAGCCTAATTATAACATTGTACATAGCCTAATTATAACATAGTACATAGCCTACTTATAACATAGTACATAGCGTACATGGTACATAATCTACTTATAACATTATACTTAGCCTACTTATAATACAATATATACTCTGCTTTATGCAATTTGCACATAACCTGTCCAAGGCTATGATAAACAAATGGAAACATAACATGAGTTAAACAATTCAACGTTATAACAATCAGAGAGAGACCAGGTCAGATGAGTGCATACTGCAAAAGAAAGAAATCAACAAATAATGTATTATATTGCAAGGAAGTAATGCTTAATGCTTTTAACGTAACTAAAGAGAACTCAACTATTTTAATACTTTTTCAAATGCTCCATGATCTATTACAACAAACATAACTAGGTGTGTACATGATAGAAAACTGCTAATTATACATGAGTATAGGTACACATAAAACTACATCTAAACCAAGAAGTATCACACAACTTAAAAAATTAACCAACAACTATTGTTTGTCCACCTTCCTCTTCTTGCACATAAACTCAAGAAATGGAGATCTCTTGAGGGAGCCGTCTTTCTTCTACCTTTGGTGCTCCTTCACACCCCTCAGAATAGATGGAAAGGGTCGTTTGTGCCTTCATCCTCTATTTAACTCGATTAAATAGAAATCCTTAACACCTTAAATTTGACGATAGTTCGATTTCAGAAATATTGAATTGAACTCAAAGGATTAATGGGGTAAAACTAAGTATTCATGTATTTAACGATTACCAGTAGGATATAGTAGGATATGTATAATGTTATTAGCCAGATACATACTATGTTATAAGTAGGATACGTACTATAGTATAAGCAGGCTATGCACTATGTTGTAAGCAGGCTAAATACTATATTATAAGTCGGATATGTACTACGTTAGAAGTAGGCTATTTACTACGTTATAAGTAGGCTATCTAATATGTTAAAAGCAATCCATGTACTATGTTATAAGCAGAATATGTAAATTGGTTTGCTAGTTTGTTTATTTTTGGGTCAACTTGAGTTCAATAGTATTGAGGGGTAAAATGTCATGGAGTTTACAATTTGATCAAATTCAGAACTGATATATGTTTTGATATTTAATTAAAACTTGATATATGATCCATAAAGATCCTTTATATTTTCAAGAATAGGCTTGAAGCAGAAGATTGTACTAGAAATTGACGATATTTAAAATCTTTGGGGAAAAGAACAAAGAAGAAATTGTTGAATAAAAACCTATGCAATTCTCTTCTTTTTCCTACCACTAATATTTTTCTAACGCTGTTAAACCACCCTAACTTAAACAATGATATTTAAGGCAAGCCAAACCAGGTTCTATGAATCCACCACTTCACTGTTAGGGAATGAAGAATCATGTCCTCAATGGATGGATATGTGAGCCTAAAAGCCAGAGTGGGAATTAAACAACGGGAATCAAAGAGGTGGCGACTAATACAGAGCATGAAGAAAATTAGGGACCAAGAAGAAACTCAGAGAGCGGAGCCAAATATAGAGCTCAAAGAAGGACGAGTTAAATCAACAGATAACTGCCCCTGAATAAAGGAGTTCAATTTCGACAAATTTGGGATCGAAGTTAATATTTGATCGTCAAATTCAGATCTACGGTTAAGATCGACTTAATCAAGTGGATATGATTGAATTAGGTAGACAATAATTGGCATATAAGCAATTAATGTGGGAGACAGAAACTCTTGTTAGGCGTAAATATGCTCAATGGAACTTTGTGGCTGAGGTGGAGATTTCACTAGGATCTTTTACGGATCATATATCGCCTTTAATTTAAATGATGACCCAAATATTCAATCTTTATTTTGATCGAATCATATATTTCAGACAGTTTTACCCTTTCTTAACCCAATAGCTGAGCCGGGCCAAAACAAATAAAAATCAACTATACTTAAAACCGAATGTTCATATAGTTCAAATTTGCGACCCAAAACCCTATTCATCTCTTTCCTCCCTCTCGACTCTTCGACTTTGCCATTGCCTTCATGAGTCTGAGAGTTTTTAGAATCCAAGCTTCAAACTTTTTCACTACCTTCGCCAGAAGTCTCCACTGCCATCGGTTGCCGTCGGTTGCTGTTGTATGTCGTTGCCTTTCATCTGCCTCTCTCCATTCCGCATATTCTTGCTAAAGTAAGTCACAACAATCGGCCTCTCTCTCGCAGTCTATCTCTCTCCTCTCTCTCCTCTCTCTCTCCTTTCTCTCTCCCTTTCTCTAACTCTCTCCTTCTATCCATCTCTACTTTCTCTGTCACTCACTCTTAGTCTCTCTCGCGTTATCCGTCTCTTTGTCTCTCACTATGTTTCTCTCTCTCTCTCTCTATCACTCTCTCTCTCACTTTGGAATTGGTGTTCATATTTGCGAAGTACAACGTAAATGCGAAGTGGGATGTTTGTTTGGATCTCACGCTATGCTATTTTGTCTGTTCTTCTATGGCGGGAGCTTTTGCAGGTCTTCTTTTATTCAGTTAGTCTCTTCTCTGATGCCCTTTACCTATTATATTGTTAAGACAATCATTATTCTTCTTTTACCTTTGTCCTTAACTTGCTTGTCATTTGGAGATTTATTCTATATTTACTTTCCACCTACTTTTTTTTTTTTTACTTTATCCGACCTATAATTTTGCTGTGTTTTTTTATGCTTAGTCCTCTTTGGAGACCGATACTGTTGGGTAAGGGACTCAATAGATATCAAACAATTGTAGTACTTTATCTGACCTATAATTTTGTTGTGTTTATTATGTCATATTTATGGTTCTGAAGTTAAATTGTTCTGATTGTATAATGAACTGGCCTATAATTGCTAGAATTGAATGACTTAAGTGTAGTTTTTGAGAATAAATAATTTCATAGGTCACTATTCCACATTCAGTGTGACTTTTGGAATTGGTGTTCATATTTGAACTTATTGTAGTTTCAGTGATAGTTGGTCAATAGTAATTGTTGAAGGAATGATGGGAGCTGCAGGGAGCTGTGAATAATTTTGAGCTCCATAATTTGACTTGTAGCATAATGGGATTGTGAAACAAACTTGAAGAACAAGGGGAGCCACACGATTTCATCCTGCCCAGATTCAGCTATGCAAGTTGATTCCAACATGTTCTAGTGCTTCTCGGTCCATCAAGGACCTCCTCAAGTTTAAGTCTTAGTAGAAAGAAGGGTATAGCCGACAATCATTTTGAAACCGTGCTTTGTTCAACGTTATATGCAGGTTATGTACAATGTTACAAGCAGGAAATGCTTCGTACAACTACTACACTATGCTGTAAGTGTGCTTTGTACAACGTAATATGTAGGTTATGTACAATGTTATAAGCAAAAAAAGTACAACGTTATAAACAGGGGAAGAAATTCGAGTTTGATGGTAGTCCTCAAGAAAAGGAAGGGTATGACCAAGAGACACATTGAGAGAGTTGCAGCTACGAACTAGTATATACAACTTTGTTTATAGTCTGTCAACTGAAAATTTAGCTCATAGTGCACAAGATGCTACAATGTCAACTAACTAAAGGCTTGCATACTTGATCAATTTCAATAATTGGGAGTAAAAAAATATACTCACTTTCCTCGAAAAATTATGCAATAATGAAATATATCTATGTCCACTTGAAATCATAAATTTACTCTCTGAAAATTTGAACTTCTAAAAATCTTGTCTTATGGTTTCAATTATTTATTGAAAACTAGCATAAAAAAATAATCTGTGGGTGTCACTTGCTATCTTTCACTTTGAGGAGCCCTTATTGGTTTCTTCTTGAGCTTTCCTATAATTAAGACAAAAAGAGGTGGGTTTATGAGTCTTCTTGTGCTTACCTATCATTGAGCTTTATGCAATGATGTTATCCGAACACTGCATGCCATAAGTGAAATAACCAAACTATCATGGTACATTATTTGTATCAGTCTTTGTTCACCATTCGAGGAGTACTGAAATAACTGGTGTTATGTCTCTGAGAAAAAAAAGCCATCTGCAATGTTCTGTTTCCTCATTGTTTGTGGTTGTATCACTAATGTGTTTTTATTTTTGTTATCTGAAATGTTGAACAAGAACTGTATTTACCATGGTCATGCTTTTCATTTCTACTTTATAGTTCTCACTAAACTGCTTTTTTTATCAAAATAAGAATGTTGTTTATTGTGACCCTTTTCGCTATTTGCACATCTTGAATCAACTTCTGTACAGCCAATGCACTAGTCAAATTGAATGGATATTCCAGCCAGAGATAGATGAGTTATAAGATGGAAAAGTAATCCAACACTGCTTCTGTAAGTGGACAAGCTGAAGAAAAATTAACTCAAGAATCCAGGCCTAAAGAAGGTAAATGGTTGTTCTAAGTTGATGTTCAGTATGGGCTTCTTTGTCTACCTTTCAATACTTAAGATATGTTGTCATGTACCATATTTTAACGCCATATAAGGCAAAAAATATCACCCTTTTAATTTCGTATATGCTTTTCTACCAATTAGACATAAAATAAACTAAGTACAGAAACCCCCTTGAAGGACTGCCTTTGGCTTCTCTTGCACCTTGACTGAAATCTCCACCTTCTCTCTCTAAAATGCCAAGAGGTTGTGTAAGACTCCTTATGGACTTTCTCTTCTCTCTAAACTAACTACAAAACAATAAAAGTAAACTAAAAACTGTATTTACAACTCAGAAAACTGGATCCTAAACTGGCTGATTAGCTCTTCTCCTCGGACCTCTATTTATAGTTGCTCTGCTGCCCAGGCCTCTCAAATTGGTCTCTGTCCAGGGGTATCAATTATGCTTTTTCGACCTCAGAATTAGCTGAAATTATATACAAACCTTCCTTCTGTGGTCCTTGCTTTGCTCACCGAAATTTGAGTTTAATCTGAGTTGGGAATCTCGAGATATGATGTGAAGAAGTTGCTTGATTCTGCTGCCAATTCCAGCACTGGGTCCACCACTTGGAAGATTTGAAACTTGAGAACCCCGACTTGGACTTGCCTGAATTTTTATGATATGATCCTTAATATCCTCAGGCATCTTCAGTCCAAATTTGACTTCAATTGGAACACGGGAACTCCAGATATGTTATTCACAAATTTTGGATTCAACTTCGCCTTCTGGCAGCAGTTTCCTTCTTTGTGTGAAACATCTCCTTTTTTGATCATTCAATGCACCTAGACTCGAGCAATATTCCACAAAATCTTCGTGGATACCTTCCTTAGACAATTAGGACTTCTTCTCCCAAGTTTGGGCTTGATTGGTAGTCAGAATCCTGAGATTTCCGCATATCACGTTGCTGAGTCAGCGGCGAGGTCGCGCCGAATTGTTCTTTGTTTTGGAACGGTCGCGCCACTGGAGCAAAAATTTTGTCTAAGTCAGGAAAACGGCCTTCTGGTCCCATATGAGGAAGGACTCTTCATGGCACGGTCGCGCCACTTTATGCTGTATAACTGGCGCGGTCGCGCCACTCAGACTCTTTGTCGACTTCCCGAAATAGAACTTGAACACTTTGTAAGGCAACTGTCTGGCGCGCCAGCGCCACAGATAGCGCCATCTTCCTAGCTTGGTAGCGCCCTCGTGGGGCGCGGTCGCACGGTTTTACATTCACGAATTGTCCTCCTTTCAGCCTTACTAGCCATTGGGAATTTCCAGGATTTATTTGAATTTTTGCTTATTTTCCCGGCGCGGTCGCGCCATTCTCTTTTTGGCTTGATTTTGCTCCTTTTTCCTTCATTTTCCCTCAGAATTCAGATTTTGTTCCTTTACTGGGTACCTGAGACACAAAACATGTATTTGAGTTATATTTGTCACTTTCATGCTCATAATCAACTCAAATTAGGAATTTATGGTCAATAATTCATGCATAAATAAGTGTCTTTTGGATACTTATCACAACCCCAAACTTAAACCTTTGCTCGTCCTCGAGCAAAACTCTGAAATAAATACCAAATAGATCTGTAAAGACTAAGAAAAATTCAGTAATCCTCCCTTTTAAAGTTTTCAAGATAGATGATTCACTTATTTTCTAATGATGGTTCTTCTTGCTTAGTCAAAACAGACTTTGAATTTTCTTCAAAATTTTTCAAAGATGTACATTCTCGTACAAGTGATAAGTCTCAATTCAACTCCATAGGCCAACCCTCAGTCCACTCTCCACTAACCTGAAGGAATTCTCAATTCTAATCAATAGGTCTTTATGGGTTGTAATGAGGCAGGGGTAATGGGTATGATGAAGATTTTTGGTTATGTCTTTTGGGTTTTATTCTCCTCCTCATATCCATTTTTCATTTTCCTGAGCATGAATTGGATTTGTGACTTTTCCTCCAAGCTCTTCCACCCCAAACTTATTCTTTTGCATTGATCCCTCATTTTTTCCTTTTCCCTTTTTTTTCTTTACCATGTTTCTTTTTCTTTGGGTTTTGTCCAGAGTCTAGCTTACCTCGTCGGTTGACTCAGAGTCCCTATGCTTGCTGAGGCCCGAGACCCGGTGCACACACGAGGTGGCCTTTTCCTTAACTAACCCACAACCTTTTCTTTCTTTTTCTTTGGCTTTGTTTGGAGTCCAGCTTACCTTGCTGGTTGACTCAGACACTATAAGCTTGCTGAGGCCCGAGTCCCGGTGCACACACAAGGTGGCCTTTCTCCTACTCAGCCCAGAATTTTTCTTTCTTTTCCTCTCTTGCTCCTTCTTCCCCTTTACAAAGAAATATTTCTATACCCTTCATCCATCCCTCCTTATAACTTCAAAATCTTTATCCATGCTCATTCAAACAGAACACTTCAATAATTTGGAGAATCATGGGTCAGTAAGAAACAAGTTTATTTATCACTAAGGCTGGTTCATGTAGCATGGGACATTGAAACAAAACAAGGATCTTTTCGGCTCAAGAGGTTTGACAAAAGGTGATGCAACTTGTGCATTGAAAATGGGTGGCTTTGAAAAAGGCTCAAACGATTTTTAAACAGGTGCCTAAATCACCTCAGAAATTTGAAAACCTTTCTCTGTTTCGCCTCAAGTTTTCTTTAGGTTGGTTCTAGTGATTGAAATCAACTTCCTCACTTGTACTTTGTTTTCAAAAACTATTTTTTTAAAGAAAATTCCCATCCATTCAAGACTAAGCATCTGAACTAAAATATTTTTCCAGAAAGTGAATCATGCTATCCATCTGATCAGGAATTTTCACTGGTATTTTTCAAAATCTCTAATGGAATTTTTTGGTGAATTTTTGAAAAAAATTGAGTTTTTTAAATCCATTGAGCATGCATAAAGAAATCACGAAGAGTATCCCACCCCACACTTGAAAGCCTGCTTTGTCCTCAAAGCAGCAATAAACATAGGAGTAAAAGAGATACTTCCCTGACAGCCTGGTTTGTTGAGGTTGGATGGTACTCCCTTGTTGTTCTTTTGGAATTATGCTTTCATGGGTTAGTACCAACACTTGCATGATTTTTTCAAGCATTGAAACATGAAAAATTGACTTGCAGTGTCTTTTTAGGCATAAAATTGTTCTTCAAAAGAATATCTGTAGTGAATTCAATGTTTCCTCACCTCTGTAAAGGTTGTACTTCATCAAGGCAGTGGCGCAGCCGCGTCAAAATTTGGCGCGGACGCGCCGAGTAATTTCATCAATTCTCCTTATCTATAATGAATTTTGCAATCTTTCTACTTTGGACAGGTTAGTATCAGTGACTGGCAGATTCAGAGTCATTTTTCACACATTGTCATTGGAAGAATTTTTTAAAAGCATGCTTTTGAGACAAATCATTAGGATTAACAAATAGAATTCCATTAATATGAATGGAGATTGAGTACATATTAATGAAATTGCATTAAATCACACTCTCAAGCATAAGCACCCACAAAAAGCAAGCTCACGCATGAATTTCAATCACGGAAAAGTTTAAAAGATATAGCAAGAAATTTCTACTCTTCTTTTTCCCTTTCATCTTCTTCTTCCATTTTCCAGTTTTGAGTTTTTAATTTTTTTTTGTGTTTTTCTGTTTTTTGAAAGCTGTAAAATTTTAATCTAACCCTATTCATATCCTAGGTCTATGCAAAGAAATCAAAATCTCATTCAAATTTAAACAAGTCCTAAAAATTTTGAAAAACAACTATCCTAACCTACTCAAAGAAATTCCAGCAAATTCAAAAACTCCTACTCCTATTATTTACACTACCTACTGATCCATGTGATCTGATCCACTAGGATCGAATGGAAACTGGAACCATCCATGCTTGAGGGTGTTTTTGACTTTGGAATGTGTTGCATGGTGATTCAAACTTTTGAGTAAAGAGCTGGTTTCTCTTTTCTGGTTGGCTTTTAACTTGTTTTGCTCATTTATTTTTAGCCAACTTTGTTCCACACTGCCCAGACCTAATAAAATTTTAATTTTAACTTTTGTGGGTGGTTTATAAGGCTGGATAATGAATAAATCTATATCTAATGAGAGGAAAGAATGTTCATTATCCTTGGTGTCCTCTATCCTAACTTCTTTATGCTGTTCATGGGGTTTCTCTTCTTGTTCTACCCCATCCCCTTCTTTCTCTTTTCCATCTTCTTCTTTTATCTCTATGATCTTTTCATCCTCTCCCTCTTGAAATTCCGGAAACTCACAACAACTCTCAGCTCTCTCCGTTGTATCTTCCTCTATGTGTTCTGCAGTAACACATAAATTAAGACAAGAAGTGCTAGCTGTATTCATCCATTCAGGTTCATCATCATGAGATAGCTCATGAAAACATGTTTCAACCTTCATACTTTTGATCAATTCATGCTTTGGCTGATTTTCTAGATTAAAACAAGAAGAGCTAGTTGTATACATCCATTCAGAATTGCTAGATAACGTACCTTGGTTCCTACCTGATATAGCATTGGCCAGCTGTCCCACTCGTATTTCCAGATTTTGGATTGATGCCTCTTGATTCTTTAGGGTTGCTTCTTGAGCTTGAAGTCTGGCATCAGTCCGAGCATCTCTTTTCTCTTGATTTGCTAGAATCTTTGAAAGGAGGTCCTCAAGGCTGGCTTTTTGTTCTGGTTCTTGTGCTGCTCTTTGGGAACCAGGTGGTGATCTTGTTTGGACAATGGATTGTTGAATGCTGGGTTGCTGGTTGTTGTTGTTTGACCATGAAAAATTTGGGTGACTCCTCCAATCAGGATTGTAAGTATTGCTGTATGAATCATTAGACCTGCGAAAATTTGAAACATAATTAGCCTGGTCTAAAGAATTTACAGCTTGCACATTACCTGCTTGGCATTCATGGTTGGGATGTCCTCCTCCACATATGTCACAAATCTGAGCAACCAAAGAGGGTGCGTGCAATTTTGACAATTGTTTGGTTAGGGACTCGACTTGTGCCTGCAATGCTAATACATGATCAACATTATGTATGTCATCAACTCTCCCTCTTGCACTTCTCTCTAACCTAGACAAGTCTTCTTGAGGCTGAAGGGAGATGAATGATGCTAATAATCATGACACATAGGAGGATTCTCATAATTGAACATGGATGGTTGTCCATGTGGCAAATTGTCTTGCAAATCATTCTCAAAATACTGATTTTCATATTGCCTAGAGAAATAATCATCATGCTCTCCTCTATAGAAATCATTAGGTTCATTATCAACAAAAGAACATGATATATCAGAATCATACCTCCATAGATCATAGTTAGAAGATGCATATGGTTGGGGAAATTCCGAATATGAGTTAGGATATGGACTTATCTCATTCTGCACATAATTCCACCTCTCATCTGAGTGCTCTTTCCAGTTCCAGATCGGGTTCATCTAGTGGCTCACCACTACTTCTTGTTTCATGCACTAATCTGGTTCATCCTGAAAAGATAGAATAAAAATTTTAATCTCAATCAACAAATCAAAATTCACTTAAACTTACTCTCAATTCTAAGGTCCCCGGCAACGGCGCCAAAAACTTGTTGGGTGTCTAGCAAGTGCACTAGGTCAACAAGTACTATAGACTTCGAGAGTCCAGATATCGATCCCACAGAGACCTTGATGAGAATTCAGTAGTAAAGATTTTTCTATTGATTGAGGTAAAAGAAATTTTTGGTTTTGGTTTTGAAAACTGAAAAGAAACCAGAATTTAACTTATGGGAAAACTTATAGAGATGAGATGTTGGGGAAGAATGTCAATCCCTCCTAGCTGTTAACATGCAAAACTCTGATTTTATAGCTCAAGCACCTTTACTTTGACTTAGCTTTTGAAAACCTGGTTACCCATATACATGACATAACTTTCACCTATTCTTTGAACTCCTTCTCAACCGGAACATTCAAATCCTAAGTGCATAAATATAAAAGCTTGAAGATTTACTCTCTCTTATTCAGAACAAGAGTTATAGAAGTCACATCACTTCTCAACTAGTCTCTTTCATAACCGGAACAATCTAGTTTGAAAAACAAGTTGTTTTAGAAAACAGGAATCAAATTACTAACCCAACTCTCTACTGAAATTTAACTTCTCTATTCGAACCTCATTAAATTCCAGAATTGAATTGAGATCAGAAATAGGCAATGAACTCAGTTTCTAAAACAAAACCAAAGTACTTTATTGCTATAGAATTCAGAACTTAAAAATAAACAACTAGGAGTTCATGACTTCCCCAACAAAGAGAGACTACTCCATGCAAATAAAATAAACACACAGTAAAAAGGATTCAATTACAGCCATAGACATAAAATAAACTAAGTACAAAAACCCCCTTGAAGGACTGCCTTTGGCTTCTCTGGCACCTTGACTGAAATCTCCACCTGCTCTCTCTAAAGTGCCAAGAGGTCATGTAAGACTCCCTCTGAACTTTCTCTCCTCTCTAAACTAACTACAAAACATGAAAACCTAAACTACAAACTATTCTAAGAGCTGGAACTCGGAACTGGATAAAAACAGGATGATTAGCTCTTCTCCTCGGACCTCTATTTATAGTTGCTCTGCTGCCCAGGCCTTGTAAATTGGTCTCTGTCCAGGGGTAAGAATTATGCTTTCCCGACCTCAGAATTAGCTGAAACTACATACTAACCTTCCTTCTGTGGTCCTTGCCTTGCTCACGAAATTTAAGTTCAATCTGAGTTGGGAATCTGGAGATATGATGTGAAGAAGTTGCTTGATTCTGCTGCCAATTCCAGCACTGGGTCCACCACTTGGAAGATCTGACACTTGAGAACCCCGACTTAGACTTGCCTGAATTTTCGTGATATGATCCTTAATATCATCAGGAATCTTCAGTCCAAATTTGGCTTCAATTGGAACACGGAAAATCCAGATATGTTATTCACAAATTTCGGATTCAACTTCTCCTTCTGGCAGTAGTTTCCATCTTTGTGTGGAACTTCTCCTTTTTTGACCATTCAATGCACCTAGACTCGAGCAATAATCCATAAAATCTTTGTGGATACCTTCCTTAGACAATTAGGACTTCTTCTCCCAAGTTTGGGCTTGATTGGTAATCAGAATCCCGAGATTTCCGCATATCACGTTGTTGAGTCAGCGGCGCGATCGCGTCGAATTGTTCTTTGTTTTGGCGCGGTCGCGCCACTGGAGCAGAAATTTTGTCTAAGTTAGGAAAACGGCCTTCGGGTCCCATATGAGGAAGGACTCTTCATGGCGTGGTCGCGCCACTTTATGCTGTATAACTGGCGCGGTCGCGCCACTTTATGCTGTATAACTGGCGCGGTCGCGCCACTTTATGCTGTATAACCGGCGCGGTCGTGCCACTTTATGCTGTATAACTGGCGCGGTCGCGCCACTCCTTAGACTCTTTGCCGACTTCCCAAAATAGAACTTGAACTCTTTGTAAGGCAACTGTTTGGCGCGCCAGCGCCACAGATAGCGCCATCTTCCTGGCGCGGTAGGGCCCTCGTGGGGTGCGGTCACGCGGTTTCACGTTCACGAATTGTCCTCCTTTCAGCCTCACTAGCCGTTGGGAATTTCCAGGATTTTTTTGAATTTTTGCATATTTTCCCAGCGCTGTCGTGCCATTCTCTTTTTGGCTTGATTTTGCTCCTTTTTCCTTCATTTTCCCTCAGAATTCAGATTTTCTTCTTTTACCGAGTACCTGAGACACAAAACATGTATTTGAGTTATATTTGTCAGTTTCATGCTCATAATCAACTCAAAGTAGGAATTTATTGTCAATAATTCATGCATAAATAAGTGCTGCACAGAAGCTTCTTCAAAAAATGAATCAATCCCATTGGGATGGCAGGCAGTCAAGAGGGTCTAAATATAAAGGAAAGGGTAGACAGGAAGATCCAGTGGTTTTCACTCTGGATGAATGGGAAAAGATAAAAGGAGGCATGAAGTCAGTACCAAATGCAAATTTTCAGGATACCAGCCATGACGAGGAGCTTGCTTGGCAGTTGCAGAACCATCTGGACTTAGAAGAATGCAATGTTAGCACTAGGGTTCATTTTTTATTTGTAAGCATGTGCTTAAGAGTTGATTATTGTTAGTTCATAGGTTTTCCTAACTTATTTTCAGGTGAGAAGGGGTCCAGGATCAGAAGCAGAACGGATAAGAATGAACATGTTCAACTTTGGGAGATCTAAAGAAGGTAATTCTGATAGCATAAGAGAATTTAGAGGAAGAGGAAGAGGAGTGTGAACTTATTCATCTTAGTATTGAATGTGAAACAGGGAGAAATTTTTTTGTGATAAAAATTTGGTTCAGCATTACCGTTTGGGAAGCTCTGCATTGCATTTTTCAATCGTTATTTGACTGTCTAAAAGGCTATGACCGGCCTCATCCAGCAATATCTTTCGTATTGTGATTTATAAAATGAAAGGTACAACTTCAATTTTTTCAGTTTATAAATGAGTATGTTCTCTGCAGTAGGCAGATGCTTTAGTTTCCTTCATGAATAATGAGAGCATGTTTTCTTGAACTGGTGTGTTTCAGGTGGCTATTGTACTGTTATTGACTCCCGACTAAGTGGAGGTCAAGTTTGGTGAATTATTGGTTGGCTTCCTCGTGTCGGGCACTATACTAGAAGGGTTGGAGGAAACTTGTCCTCGCCCTCAAAATTGAAATCCAATGTGGTTCTTCTCTTCTCTCTTCCCAAGCTTTGAATCATGGAGTAGAAAAACATCCTCTGACTCCTGGTTTTTGGGTCGGGCTTGTCGTGTTTCATTTCTTGCAGAATCCAAACTGAGTTTCTATAACATCAACAGTATTAGTAACGACATCCTTTATTCCTTGGAGTTATGTTTGAATATTTTATGTAGAAATATTAAAAGTAAAAATTTAAATGGTGTACTTTCGTATACGACATTAAGATCTAATGTATTCAAATATAAAGGTCTGCTCATAGATTGGTGACTAAAGTATTGTATTCATTGAAATTGTTGTGATCACATTCAACTAATTTTCAAGTAAAACTTTTTTTATGTTTTTGTTTTATTTAGCGAACAAGCCAACATATTGGGTTGGAATTTAGCCCGGACGAACAAGGAGCCTATAATTTTATTAAAAGTTTCCTGTAGACAATATATCTTACATCCTTGTATCTCAAGCTGTTAATTTGAATATAACAATGTGTCCCAAACATATGAATGAATATCATTTCATTTTCATTGAATTTTCACCTTTGAGGTCAGAGAAACTTAGGTTAGTACTATGTTAGAAACAGCAAAAGTACGACGCTATAAATAGAGTAAGTACTTTGTTATAAGTAGGAAAAGTACAATGTTAACAGTATAAAAAATACAATGTTATAAACAGGCTAAGGCGCCCAAATATAAGCTACAAGCGCTAGACCACATGGGCGCCACGACACCGCTTTGGAGCGCTCACTCCTAGTGTCACGGGCGTGAGCTAAACTGTGAGAAGGTCTCTTAGAGTTGGCCACTTACTTAGGAGCCGGTCATGCCTTCTGTCACGGGCGTGAGCAGAACCGTGAGCAGCTCTGTTAGGTGAAGCTCCTTTGTGATGCGCTCACGGCTCGTGTCACGGGCGTGAGCTAAACTGTGACGAGCTCTGTTAGAGTTGGCCACTTGCAAGCCGGTCACGCCTTATGTCACAGGCGTGAGATTAACCATGAGCGGCTCTGTTAGTGGAACGCTTGGCTTGTGATGCCCATCACGGCTTGAGTATGCGTAAGTGAAATGTGTGTAAGAAAAGTACTGTGTCAGAAACGACAAAAGTACAACGCTATAAACAGAGTAAGTACTATGTTATAAGAAGGAAAAGTACAATGTTACAATCTAAGTTAGTACTATGTTAACTGTATAAAAAGCAATGTTATAAATAGGGATGCCGTTTTGGAGCGCTCACTCCTAGTGTCACGGGTGTGAGCTAAACTGTGAGAAGCTCTGTTAGAGTTGGCCACTTACTTAGGAGCCGGTCACACCTTCTGTCACGGGCGTGAACAGAACCGTGAGCAGCTCTGTTAGGTGAAGCTCCTTCTTTGTGATGCGCTCACGGCTCGTGTCACGGGCGTGAGCTAAACTGCTACGAGATCTATTAGAGTTGGCCACTTGCGAGCCGGTCACGCCCTATTTATAACATTGTACTCTTTCTACTTATAACATTGTATTTTTCCTACTTATAACATTATACTTACCCTATTTATAACATTGTACTTACCCTATTTATAACATTGTACTTTCCCTATTTATAACATAGTACTTTCCCTATTTATAACATTGTACATTTTCAGCTTATAACATAATACTTACCATGTGTATAACATTGTATTTTTCTTACTTTATAACGTTGTACATGCCTTGCTTATAACTTTATACTTTTCCTGCTTATGACATAGTACTTATCCTGTTTATAACATAGTACTTATCATGTTTACAACATTGTACTTTTTTGCCTTATAACATAGTACTTACCCTGTTTATAACATTATGTTTTTTTTACTTTTCCTCAATTCACACACTTGAAATACGCGCTACAAGCTCTGGACCACATGAGCGCCACGACACTACTGCTGGCGTTAAAGGCATAGTAAACTAGTGTGAGTTTTTTCTTTGAGATTATAGTTCATATAACAGTGGGTAAAAACTAGAAACAATCACAACTCACAGCTAAGACCTTTGCAAGTCCAGCTCACCCCCAAGGTCAAATTGTTGCAGCTAAAGAAAATTGTCATCCTATAAAAGGTTTTGTTATCATTGAAATAAGAGAACATCACAGAACTCTAATACATTCCAACTCACAACTAATAAAAACTAAACAATTAAAGGTTTGGTTATCAGCCTAAGGACACAATTCAAATAATAAGACATAATGTCCCTAATACATAACCAATGGTTTATCAGCCTAAGGACACAATATATAGCTATAGGATAGTAAACAAAGAAGCATGAATTAAAATACATAACAACAGCTTAGTCGGGAGCTACATTTCAAATTTCAGACAAAGAAGCAAAATCGATTAAAAAATAAAAGAGATACACAAAATAACTTAACATAAATAATACGGATCCTGGTGGATTCGAACCACCACCCTCTCAAATTATTAATTTGAGCGCTCTACCATTTTGAGCTTGAAGATCCTCTCAGAACATGTCTATTAATAAAGCAAATGAATGATGCTTAGGATGAAATGTCAGGACATCTACAACCATACAAGAAAATACCTTAACAAACATCTCAAAATATAAGAGCAGCCGATATCTCAGATGTTTGTGGCATCACATTGCCTTTATCACTCAACCTTCCTCATTCTAGAGGTAACATGAGCCCATTGACCACAACATTTACACTTAATGAAGAGAAATTAGAAAGAAAGACAAAACATTCAAACTAATGAAAATTTAATACCCCTTCATAGAGACTTTCATCATAAAGATTTTTTTTGAGTTCAACTATCTAAAGGACTTCATTTAGAAAGAGAAACGACTACAAGATGAAAAATGAACAACAACTCTAACTGGTACATTGATGCATTCATTTCTCAAATCAAAATTATGCTATCCACATTATCATTTCTTAATGCTTTTCAAATTGAGATTTTAACCTAAAGAAGCTGCTAGCTTGAGATAAGAAGCCCAATGCTTACCAAACGAAATAGTTAAAGAGAAGCAAGCGCATTCTAATTTTTGAACATCGAAAAGATAGAAAAACACCCACATCATGATAAGGTGATGCAGATGCTTAGCAATAGATAGAAGGGAAGACTGAAGACAGTATTGAGACAACAATCTGTTGAAATTCAATCACTATTTTTTTATCATTGCAACAAAGAAACAAAGAGAGAAGATAAGATCATTTAACAAACGAAACATTCAATCAAGCAAATCTCATTTAACGACTGGTGGGTACAGTACAAAAGCCTTTTCTAATCAAGCTCTTGCTGAAGTTTTCTTACGAGGAGCACTCTAAACGAAAAACATGACCACAACATATCAACGGAAATTTGACAACGTACATGAAACAGCCTCCAGATCACAAATATCAACAACTAGTTTATTGCTGGATAAAACTCTTTATGTGCTCCAATTATATGAATGACCAAGCTTGACACTAGTTCAACCCAGCTTGGCACTAGTTCAACCCAGCTTTACTACCTGAATAAGAAATTTAATAGAAAATGATCTGTAACTCTTCAGCGTATTCCATAAATAGGAAAAAGTAAAATATATTTTTTCAGCTGATTCCCATACATTTTTGACAATTTCAACATTGCAGAGCAAGAGGAAAGAAACATAGAGGCAAAGAGAGCTACAAAGCTAAGGAACTTGTATCCTTTTTATTTGTAAAAAGAACCTACCTCTGTTTCCTTCTGAAGGGAAGTCAAAGCTGTTACTAGAGATTTTGCATTAGGCCTTTCTCCGGGCTCATACTGTAAACACCGAGAAGCTAACCGAACTAATTCAGTCCCCTCGTCATTAGAAAACTATCCTTCCAAGCATGAATCTGTCAATGTCAGAAAATTCCTGTACCGTATCAAATCCAGGGCCTGTAAGTAAGCAATTAAATACTGTAAGGGATGGAAAGACACAAGACAGAGGAACATAAAAAAATCAAATTCCAAACTCATGCTTTAGTTTTTAGCTAGCTGTATGGCACAAGTGTAAATCCTACATAACAGACCAATTACAAACTATAAAGGACAAGAACAGTCAAAATGCAATCAGTAAGTCATGTACTTACATGGCTTGGAGGAATATGCTTTCCACTTAGAAGGTCAAGCAAAAAGCAATCCGTCACTTATTCTTAACTGCTCAGTTCAAGGCTTGAGGTTAATTAATTGGTTCACCTTGTTTCCTTTCATACTTAATATTGTATTTGATGTTTAGTGATCAGTTTCTCTTTAAAAAAATTGAAAGACAAAATGGAGATAGTAATAAAGTTGGAACAATGCTTCTGACTTGAAAACTAATGAGACCAGAGTTTCTTCTATTGAATATTGACATTGGTACAAACTCAAGTCATTGAATTATGGGACAAATTACCTTGGCGTTTGAGTCACTCCAATATACTTCTAATATACTATTAAGCTAAATAAATTCATGGGTAGTTGTATCATCGTAAATTCTTAGGTGGATTCAAGTACAGCCCACGTGATAAAAGTTCCATTCAAGTGTTTACTCACTCGGTTCTTTTCAACTAGATCCTAAATCTCCATTCAGGTTTGAGTTAATCAAATAATATCAGTATAATTGGATGAAATTTTTGTGACTAACAATCTAAGAGAGAAAACTAGGGCTTTGAGTTTGGCAACCGAGAAAGGACTAAGGAGGTAGGGTTTTCAAGTCAAACCAAAGTGAGAATGAGGTTAAATCAGCCCCCCACATTCACTCTTCAGTCTCTCGTGATTCATGGACAAAAAAATTTGTTGATCCACACACTACACTGACCAGCAAATGGAAAATTTCCTCCAAAAACTTAGATTAGAAAATTCAGTACTTAGATTAGCAAATTCAGTAAAGCAAGAACTGGCAGTAGGAATGGAGCCGTCACAGTTGCTTGTAAAAGTTAAAAAAGGAGGACCGACAATGCTGGTTTGGGTGTAGGACTTTGAAGAGATTGCTAAAATCTGAGACCACATGTTTGACGAGGACTGAATTCCAATATTCAAGTGCACTCCCAGCATGCTTCATGAATCTGGAATAGGAACAAAAGGAAAATAGCCACAACAAAATCATGTTTTCGATATAAGGCAAATCCTACATTGGCAAGCATGGTTTTTACATACCAGACGTTTTCTCCTCTCTCTGGAACCATGTCTACTGGTGAAAACACAAGTCAGGGCTACTAAACATAAGAAACTAGACATACTCAAAATATTCTTCCACAAAGTTGGCATGCAGATCTTAGACAGCAATGACTCACCAAACATGGGATGATCCTAGTTCACCATTTACACACACTTTTTTCTCAGCTATAGCTATATTCAAATCAGGGAAATAAAAGGGAATAAGTGAGGCAACAAATGAAATGATCATAAGCCTAGTCACTGTTCTGGAGATTTTGGTTGAAAAATGAAATACCATAACTAAAGTCCACATGAAGAAGGTTCAGAAGCAGGACAGGAGGAGAACAGAGGAAAATTCTGAGAGAACAAAATCTTGGCGTTATTTTAACAAATGTTGCCCACCAGATATAACTAGCACACTCATATGTAAAGCATCTTAAGCCAAAACCCCTAACGAAAATCCCTACCTTTGATTTAAACATCCCAAGGCAACCCAAGTGTGTGAGTTCATAGGCTTTTGTCAGGATGCTGGAATTGAAATCAAACAAACCTCAGAGCTCTTTTCTTCCCAACCATTTTATCTCCAGTTAAAAAGTTAAAGCTCAGGATGCCGAAAGAGAGAGACTTAGAAAGAGACTTATTGAGAGGGAGAGTAATTGAGAGAGAGAGAGAGAGTTGCCAAGAGAGAGAGAGAGAGTTGAAAAGAGAGAGAGTTGCAGAGAGAGTCGACGAGAGAGAGTTGTCGAGAGAGAGTTGTAGTGAGAGAGAGAGAGTTTCATAGAGAGAATGAGAGTGGCCGAGAGAGAGAGGGGCTGCCTAGGGAGAGAGAAGGTTACCGAGAGGGAGGGTTGCTGAGGGTTGCCGAGATGGAGGGTCACCGAGAGAGAGCGTCGTCGAGAGAGAGTGTTGCCCAAAGAGAGCGTCTCCTAGAGAGAGGGTCACCGAGAGAGAGGGTCGTCGAGAGAGAGGGTCGCCGAGAGAGAGGATCGCTGAGGAGAGGGTCACGAGACAGAGGATCACCGAGGAGAGGGTCACAGAGAGAGGATCATCGAGAGAGAGGGTCGAGAGAGGGTCACCGAGAGAGAGGGTCACCGAGAGAGAGGGTGGCCGAGAGAGGGTGGGGGAGAGAGGATCGCTGAGGAGAGGGTCGCCGAGAGAGGATGAGAGGGTCGCCAAGAGAGAGGATCATCAAGAGAGAGGGTGGCCGAGAGAGGGTCAGCCGAGAGAGATATAGAGATATATATATAGAGAGGGGGCTGCTATATAGAGAGAAAATGCCTAGAGAGAGAGGGGGGGAGAGAGAAGGGGCCTATAGAGAGGGGGGGGCCGCCAGAGAGGGGGGGCTGCTGATATAGAGGGGGGGGCCGAGAGAGAGAGGGGGGGGGCTGAGAGAGAGATATAAATGAGAGAGAGGGGGGCTGCTGAAGAGAGGGGGGGGAGAGAGAGGGGGCTGAGAGAGAGAAGGGGCTGCTGAGAGAGAGAGGGGGGGCTGCTGAGAGAGAGGGGGGGCAGTTGAGAGAGAGATGGGAGAGTTAAGAGATTTTTAGAGCTGGTTCTCAATTGAGCCATTTAATGTTACTGAACCGGTTCTATTGGGTTGAAGAGGGGTAAAAATGTCCAGAATATATCTTTCGATCAAAATCAAGATTTGATATATGGTTCAACATTTAAATTAAAGTGGATATATGATCCATAAAAGATCCATTTCACTAAATGGTTCCATGACAACAATGGGTGGGGACGTCGCCTCAGGAGAGAAACTAGAGATTGGTATGGACTAAAAGATAGAATGATCTTTCAGGTGGGAATATGGTGTAGCCAAAGTATCTTTGGAACTGCTTGCGAAGGAGGATGATGGGTTTTCTATAAGTCTATGATTTCATAAAACATGAATTGAAATCAGAATGAAGTTTAGGCTTACCTCCAGCCATGTTCCCATTGACGATCTCTTTCCTGTCTGAATCGTCCACCAATTTCCTTTTCTGTGTTAGAGCAGAAGCAGCAATAAACTTACAAAGTCTTACAAGAATCACATTTAGTGTTGCCTGGGGACTCAGCTCTCTGGTTTTAATAAACCGTGAGGGAGAGACAGGGTGAGCGGTTAGATCCTAATTTTCAAGATCTAACTGCTTACCCACTTATGTGTAACTGGTCATACGGATCACCGTATGACCAGTCTCACAATCTCCCACTTGATCCATATGACCAGGTAATATGATTTAAAATAAGAATCATGAATCATGGCGATATGTCCCTTATGTACAATAGTAATATCTTCCATGTATCACATGTTCAAGAGTTAAATCAATTCCTGATAACTGTATGAATAAAACTTATATTTATTCTTTGTCCCATCTTTAATGAATTTTTCAATTATAAGTGTTGTGCACACATAATAGAAACTGTTGTGCACACAGTCATACCTTTAAATGACTATATGGGATGCAATCCCATAGTGACAACATGATCCTTGAATTTGCGAGGTGGCATGCCCTTTGTCAGAGGATCAGCAAACATCAGTTCTGTGTTGATATGCTCGATGATCACTTTCTGATCTTTAACACGTTCTCTAATGGCCAAGTACTTTATGTCGATGTGTTTACTTCGACTCCCACTTTTATTATTCTTAGCCATGAACACAGCTGCTAAGTTGTCACATTATACCTGCAATGGCCTAGATATTGAATCCACCAGTTTAAGCCCAGCAATGAAACTCTTTAACCACACTGCCTGTGAAGTAGCCTCAAAACATGAGACGAACTCAGCCTCCATAGTAGAAGTGGCTATAATTGTCTGTTTGGCACTCCTCCATGAGATAGCTCCACCAGCAAACATAAAAATGTACCCTGATATTGATTTGCGAGAATCAACACAACCAGCAAAGCCTGAATCAGAGTAGCCAACCACCTCTAAACTATCTGATCGTCTGTAAGTAAGCATGTAATTTTTCATTCCTTGAAGGTATCTCAATACTTTCTTTGCAGCTCTCTAGTGATCAAGTCCTGGATTACTCTGATATCTCCCCAACATTCCAACTACAAATGCGATGACTGGTCTGGTACATACCTGAGCGTACATCAAGCTTCCAAGAACAGAAGCATATGGAATGTTTTTCATCTGCTCCTCTAAATTGTTCTTTGGGCACTGGTTCATACTGAACATGTCACCCTTCACAATAGGAGCTACAGAAGGTGTACAATCTTGCATCTGAAATCTTTCTAATGTTTTGTTGATATAGGTTTCTTGAGATAGTCCTAAAACACCTTGATTTCTATCTCAATGGATCTTTATGCCAATAACATAAGATGCATCACCCATATCTTTCATATCAAAATGTGTAGAAAGAAATTGTTTCACCTGCTGTAAAATCCCCTTATCATTGGTTGCAAGTAAAATGTCGTCCACATATAAAACAAGGAAACAAATTTTACTCCCACTAACCTTCTGGTACATACATTGATCCATAATGCTTTCAACAAATCTGAAGGAAGAAATAACGTCATGAAATTTAATATACCATTGGCGAAATGGTTAACCATATATGGACTTCATTAATTTGCATACCAATTGCGCACCTAGAGTAGAGGGGAATCCTTCAGGTTGTTTCATATAAACCTCCTCCTCTAGTTCACCGTTGAGAAACGCTGTCTTCACATCCATCTGATGCAATTCTAAGTCAAAATGAGCTACTAATGCCAAAATAATATGCAAGGAATCTTTCTTTGATACAGGACTGTAAGTATCTGTGTAATCGATTCCTTCTCGTTGAGTGAATCTTTTCGCAACAAGGCAGGCTTTATATCTTTCGATATTACCCGATGAATCTCTTTTGGTTTTGAAGACCCATTTGCAACCTATGGGTTTTAAACCTATGGATAATTGAACAAGATCCCACACTTTGTTGTTACTCATGGAATCCATTTCTTCCTTCATGGTATTATACCATAACTCAGACTCTTTGCTATTGATGGCTTGTGAAAATGAAATAGGGTCATTGTCGGCTCCTTGGTCATGGTCAATGTCTTGTAGATACACTTGATAGTCACTAGAGATTGTTGGTCTTTTCGTTCTTGTAGATCGCCGTAATGTTGGAACAAATTCTTCCTGAGGAATTTGTTGTTCAACTGGCTGTTCAGAAGTTACCTGATCTTCTTGAACAATTTGATCTAGTGGAACGGGTTCAGCTTGAATTTGTGGAATTTCATTGATCAGTTGTTCCGTACTCGGTTCTTCTGGAAAAAGTCGATGAATGACAACCATTCTCTCACTTGATGTGGAAGGTTGATCTCTTTCAGAAGATGTTTCCTGAAATTGAGTACTCCCACTGATTGAGTCTAATTCAAGAAATTTTGTATTCCGCGATTCCACAATTCTAGTGCTGTGAGTTGGACAATAGAATCTGTATCCTTTGGACCTTTCTGGATATCCAATGAAATAACCACTAATGGTCCTAGGATCCAGCTTCTTTTCTTGTGGGTTGTAAACTCTTACCTCATACGGGAATCCCCATACGCGTATATGTTGCAAACTTGGTTTCCAACCCTTGAATAGTTCAAATGGTGTCTTGGGAACAGCCTTTGTTGGAACTCTGTTTAATATATACACAGCCGTCTTAAGAGCATCTATCCATAAGGCTTTAGGTAGCTTAGAGGTACTAAGCATAATTCGCACCATGTCCAATAATGTTCGGTTTCTTCTTTCCGCAACACCATTTTGGTCTAGAGAACCTGGCATGCTGTATTGGGGAACTATACCGTTGTCTTGCAGAAACCTCGCGAATGGACCTTGTGCTTGTCCAGACTCAGTGTATCTACCATAGTATTCTCCACCTCTATCTATTCTAACTATCTTGATTTGCTTCCCGCATTGTTTCTCTACTTCAGCCTTGAAGACCTTAAAGGCGTCTACTGCCTCATTCTTTGTATGAAGCATGTAGAGATACATGTATCTTGAATAGTCATCAATGAAGGTGATAAAATATTTCTGACCTTGAGGATCCATATCTGGGCAACAGATATCATAATGGATGATCTCTAATATGGTTGAACTTCGAGTAGCACCTTTCTTGAACTTGTTAGTCTGCTTGCCTTTAATGCAGTCAATATAAGTTTCGAAATCAGTGAAGTCTAAGGTTTGGAGAATTTCGTCCTTCACTAGTCTCTTGATTCGATCAATGGAGATGTGTCCTAATCTCCTATACCACAAGGTGGATGAAGCCTCATTTATAACACAACGTTTGAGACCAAAATGAACAGTCATAACTTCATGAGCGGTATCGTTTTCTAGATTTAGAGAGTAAAGGACATCACATAAAACACCACTAACTACATGCTCAGAGTTATATAATAAACTGAACTCAGTGTTTTAAAATGTGAAACTAAATCCCAGAGGTACAAGTTTAGATATAGAAATTAAATTTCTTGTAAAACTGGGAATGTAGAAAATCTTCTCCAAAGTTAAAACAAAACCGCTCTCCAGCTTCAAGTCGCAGGTTCAAATTGCCTCTACATGTGACTTCATTTGACTGCCCGAATAAATGAACTGTTCATTGCCCACTGGTTTTCTCAGGTTTCTTAAACCCTGCATGGAGTTACAAACATGGATTGTTGAGCCGGAATCAATCCACCATGTGTTATAATTTGTTTCAACCATATTAGTTTCAAAAAAGACAAAGGAATAGAATGTACCTTTCTTCTCAATCCATAACTTATGCTTAATACAGTCCTTCTTCATATGTCCTTTCTGTTTACAGAAAAAATATTTCGACTGTTTCTTTATCGTAGCATGGGGATTGAGCTTATTTTTCCTCTTGTGATTGGGTTGAGGCGAATTCATTTCGTGAGTGGCCATAAGTGTAGTTTCTCCTACCTCTAAAACCAACCTTGCTTCCTCTTGAGCACATAGGGTCAGGAGATCATCAATTGACTATTTGTCCTTATGTGTGTTGTAGGAAATCTTAAATGGTGCATATTGGTGTGGGAGAGTCGTTAAAATGTAATGCACTATAAAAGATTCGGACATGTCACATTCTAATGCCTTTAGGCAAGCCGCTAAGTCCCTTAATTTGTTTATGTGTTCTCTAACTCCTTGAACACCGGTGAGCTTCATGGATGTGAACTTCATTATCAGGGTGCTGGCCAAAGTCTTCTTGGAAGGTTGAAATTATTTTTCAATGGCTTGGAGGAGAGCTTGAACCTTGTCTTCTTTTTCAACAGTACTTCGTACATCCTCGGAAAGCTTTGTCTTAATGAATATGGTACTGAGTCGGTTGGACCGTTCCCATAGGTCGTAGAGCTTCTTCTCTTCAGGTGTACTGGTGTTGGTTATTCTAGGTTCATCCTTCCTAGTGGCATAATCTATGTCCAAACACCCTTGGTGGAGTAAAATTCTCTCCTTCCATATTTTGAAGTTCTCATTGGATAAAAGGGGAATCTCAATACGGGAGTCGGACATACTCAGAGATGAAATAGTTGCAAATCCCAAAAATAATAAACATGTTTAACAATATATTGAGGCAAATATCTTTATTCATGATTAACCAATGAAAATCATGACATGAATCTATGACATAAAAATTGCCTGTGGGCGAAATTTTTAATTCTATTAGATTCATAAAAGAATTTATGGAAACAAATTCTAACTTACTGTAAAATTATAAAATTCAATTTCATAATTCCTGTGGGTAAGTTATGAAAAGGCATTCAATAATTGTACAATTTACGTCTATAACTTTATGTGACCTAGACATATAATGTTTACTCATAGATGTTGTGGCTACTCTAAATTAAAATTAACTAAATTGGATCACTGGACATGATACTAATGTTTTATGAATATTATTTAATGTCCTATATGTGATTCTTAATAAAATAATATTATAAAATTAAGGTTGTTGTGGCAATACCTTAATAAAATAATATTATTTTATCACTTTAACATTAAATTAAAGTTAATGCTAACTCAACATTTAATAAAATCATCATAAAACAATAAAGCATCAAATTCTGAAAATTTAGATATAAATTTTGTCCAAAACGGACAAAATTTGACCCCCGAACTGGTTGAACCAATGGATTTCAATTAAAAATCGGTTCGGTTCGGGTAGCGCATTGGTTCGGGCCACGTTATGGATCGAGTCATCTAACCCAAATGTGACTCGGACCGAGTCGACTCAGCTCGCTGACCCGCGGGTCGGGTTTACCCGGCCGAACCGAGCAGTCCAGGTCCCGGACCAGGTCTTAATACCTGAACCGGACCGTTTGGAGGTCGTCCCTGACCTCCAAACGACGCGCGGGATGCAGAAAAATCTGCGACCTGCGATCTCTGGCCACGGCCGCGGCAGGAAGGGTTCCTGCCGCAGCAACTGCTTGATGGGCAGTCCCGTAGCCGTCCGGCGACGGTCGATGTCGCCGGTTCGCCATAAAAGGACGTGGCGAACGACGCTGGAACATTTTTCCAGCGTCGTTCCTGTCGTCGCCGCCGGCTTTAGCCAGAGCGGCCGACTTCGTTGGCCCTCGGCGAACCTTCGCCGACCACCAATGACCCTTCGCCGGTGGGAGAGCTTTCAGGTGGTCGCCGGAAGGACCATATCCGACGAACTCCCCTAAAATGAAATAATATTAATACGCGCATACGGTAGCAGTAACCTGGCTCTAATACCAAATGTAAGTCTATGATTTCATAAAACATTAATTGAAATCAGAATGAATTTTAGGCTTACCTCCAGCCATGTTCTTGTTGACGATCTCTTTCCTGTCTGAATCGTCCACCAATTTCCTTTTCTATGTTAGAGCAGAAGCAGCAATAAACTTACCCACTTACCCACTTATGTGTAACTGGTCATACGGATCACCGTATGACCAATCTCACTTTTTCAGGTAAAGGTCTATTTGTAATCCATCTGGGGGGACATGAACGATCTAGTGTTGGTAAATTATGTGCACAAGTCACTCAAGATATAATAACAGCAAATGAACAATTTACACAACCAAAAACCAAATATGTGTGCGTACCTTGTAGCCGAACCGCTTCTCCCCAAGATACAACGGACCTATTTGACTCACTCGTGCACCGAGTTGACTCAACTCACGAACTCTTTCAGAACTTTTTCTGACTACTTCTCCGAATCAAACACGAACTCTTTCGGAACTTGGATCAACCAGAGAATATATCAACGGTCTGGATCTAGATCTATCTCAATGGTCATATCGAACTCATCCCTGATAAAATATCAAAGACGGAATAATATACATGGATTTCAAATGGAGGTGCCGAGTTTCGAACCCAGGACCTCTCATATGTTAATCAAGCACTTTCCCATCTGAGATATATCCCAATTGTGGTAATAAGATAAAACTTATAGAAAATAAATTAAAATAAATTACATCATTTTAAAACTACACAACATCTAGAACATCGATCTGATCTTCCACACATGCCCTGCCATCTAGGGGTAACGATGGATCTTGGGGGATTGTAACAGATATCTTGGAGGTGGAGATAAGATCACATGAATAGCCAAAACTGACAGATGAGACGGGACGTGAAGCTGGCCCTCTACATTGGTCTCCGCCTCAGCATTAATCTTAAGACCCGTATCATTAAAGCCATCACTTTGAGGGTACTCAATATGGAATGATTCTTCATTACCAAGATTTTCTGCCTTTCCCAAGAAGAAAAATGAGAGTCCATTTGAATTTGAATTAAAAAAAAACGGTGTCAATCGTACTCAATCACCGAAAAAAGGGAAATTGAAACTTTCTAAAACTGCCCTTGGGATCATCTTCCCCGGCGGAGATTCAGACTGAACTGAGAACGAGGTTTGAGAATCTTGAACTTCAATCAACAATGCCACCATTTTATCTCTAATAATTACATTTGTCCATTCATTGCAAATGACACTATTTCTTGGGAGGATCCTAATGAGTCCACAATCAATCCTAGATCATATATGTGATCTCTTGGTGAACTTCCACGCAATTTCCTTAAAGGAGTCAAAATTTCAAAGGTCCCCCAGGAGACCGTAGAATTTAATCCAACAAGTAGTGGGTTCAGAGAAAGATGCATTCCATGGGTACATAGTCCAACATTGGTAGAGCTCATGAGGAGACTATATATCCCAAAGAAACCATTTTGAGGTCAGCTTCCGCATGAAAACCAATTAGCCAGGTAGAGGAAGACATGTAAGATGCGGTAGGGGCGTTATGCAGCATCAAACAGTCCTTAATCCACATACACAAATCATTTTGTTTGGTAGGAGAAAGAGAGAGCCCGACCACAAGACGATATGATTGTTAGTGTTTGCTGAACATGTCTCTGCATTTTTTTGACTATCCAATTACCGACGCCCTTGTAGATGCTCCATAAACATACCTCTCCTTGATAGTATGGTTACTTCCTTCTGCAACTTTCATTAGAGTGGTATTCTGTAAGAAAGACAGTAAACCCAACCGTGTGAAACCTTCCTCCTTTGATAAGGAACCATAATTTACAAGAATGCCATCATTAAAATACCCAAAACAGTCCATATGCATTCCTCCTAATTCTGCTCGTTTTGGCAACCGAGGCTCCTCAAAATGGCCACTACAACTCTCCCCCTCTTTCAAGTTTTTTTTACTAAGATTCTTGAATGAAATTTGCAGTCATATTGGCATAGGTATGTCTCTTTCCTTCTCTCCCACTCTCTCTAGTACTCTTTTACCTTATTTTTTCCTGGTATCAGTTTTTGTTATGATTTTCGTCTTCTCTGGTGAAGTTTTGTACTTGTTCCAGGCTCCTAATTTCTCCTTCTGACAGTTTCCAAAAAGTCACTTTCTAGAAAACTCCGATGAATTCCTCATGCTTCAGCCACGAATTGGACCAACCCTCTTAGTGCTACTCCATTTCTTCTCTTGGTTCTCTCCTTTTAGCCTCTCCCCATTCGGTTTCTCCCTTGAAACCAGAAATATGGATTCCTAGGTATGTTCCGCCTTCTCTCTCACACACATACAAATATATATATATATATATATATATATATATATATATATATATATATATATATATATATATATATATATATATATATATACATAGAGATTACTTTGAACCGTTGATTGCATGTATTTTATCTTTATTTTATATACCCAAAATTGCCCCAAATTTGTGTAATTTGAATTAGTCTTGATTGTTTATTGCAAAGAACATAAGTAATTGAAATAAGAAGAACAATGGATAAAGTCCCAAGCAAATCAGGCAAAAAATGAAGTTTTTACCCCATTTTTTGAGGAAATTCAAAAGTTGGCGCCATACGACGCCAGGGAAAATTCATATGGTGCCATGAAACAAGCCCAGAGCATGATGGCGTAAGGTGCACAGATTTGAACTTATGTGGGTTGCGAAGGCTTTCTGAGGCACATGTGACCGACATGTGCAAACCTGGGCGCCATGGAAGAATGCTAGGTACCATATGGCGCTAGATCCTCAGAGCCGTAGCGAAAAATATAGTGAAAAAGTGTGTAACTCAATGCCTCTACACCGTAGTTCAGCGCTACAGCACCAAGTATCTGGGTGTCATATGACGCCGAGGTATTTTCTACATTGTATTGATCTTTAAGTGACCGGGAACCATGACGCTTCACTCGACACTATATGACGCCTAATTACTTATGTGCACTCTATAAATTCCTGTTTAGGGGAAAAACTTAGGGAATCGGACTTGGGAGTTAGAGAGGCGACGTAGACTCTTTTAGGGTTTGTGTCTGAGCTTAGAAGGAGGATTTGGGGTCGTTTCTTGGGGCGATTTCCATCTGGCAGGTGGATAGAACTACCAAGAAGTGTTGTACACACTGAGTTTGATCTTTTATCGTATTTTATTTCCTTCATGTGTATTTGTATAGACATGTGGTCGAACTTGAGATTGGTGTTATATTTTAACATGTTATGTATTTAGATCGCCATTTGGGGGTGTGATGTAGCGTACTTATGCAATGTATGAAGTTATTTTAGTGTTTTGAGCATGATTCAATAATGTGGTATGATTAATGCATGCTTAGTATTTGATTAATTGCCTTGCAAGCGATAAGTTGAGTTTTAGGAATCCTATCTTAAGTAGATTCTCCTCTGTTATCCCTTGTTCGATTCTTGGTTACTGTTTATATTTTACTATTTCCACTTATTATGCTTTCATTTGGTTAGATATAACTATTAGGATATATGTACACATAGTCCCTGAGGGTTCGACATCCGAAATTTATTATTTGCGTGACACGTGGACTTGCATGCTAGAGTAACTTCCTTTAATTAGAAAGTACTCAGTTTAGCGAGCAATAACTACCTTTAACAAGGAGATGCTAGCACATTTAGCTTTCCTTAACCTGCCCAAGACTCCAAGGACCTTAGCTTTTGCATCCAAAATACCAATTTACTAAGGAAAGCTGCATAACCAAATCCATTATCACAATTAAGGCCAATAAAGCCTGAGGGATCTGATTCCAAATGAAAGACACTTCCATAAACAATACATAGAATAAAATTTGACCCTTAACTCTAGTACTTGTTCTATCATCAGTTGTAGCGGAAGCCATTTGTAACCAGGAGAACATTTAGGAGTCTGTCAGAATTTCCTCTTGCCATTGTTCTATACACTATTCTGAAAGGTTAGCAATGAAAGTTCAAGGTGATAAAGTGTATAAACTGATAAAAGTTATTTATGGGTTAAAAATTCACTAAGACGATTGTTCTTCATTTTTCATAAAGTGATAATTAAGAATAGGTTCATACCCAACTTGTATGACCCTAGTGTATATACCTAGGTTAGTGAGGGTAAATTTGTCACTTTGTCTCTTTAAGTAGATAATATATTTTTAATGGGGAATGATCTAAATATTAGTGATATGGATTAAAGAGTGCCTCAAAACCCAGTTTGACACAAAAGACATGGTTGAAGCTTCTTTTATCCTTGGTATAAAAATTGAAAGAGAGAAAAGTTAAAACACTTTCACTCTCTAAATAAATATATCTATATAGTGTTAAAATACTTTGATCTAGTCTAGTAGAAGACCATAGATTTCCAAAATTTTAAAGGTACAAGTTTATAAAAGAGAATGGCATCATCAAGTGATGTGGAAAGCCCAAGTTGAGGGTAGTTTGAGTCTGTTATGTTATGCACTAGCCTTGATTTACGCTTTGTAATAAGCCTAATGAGTAGATATCAAAGTGATCCTGGTGTTTTACATTTGCAAGTAGTTAAAAAGAATACTTCAATAGTTTTTGGGCACAAAAGATCTCAAACTCGTGTATTAGGTCAATGATTTGTTTCCTATTGGTTATACGGATCCAAATTATGTTGGTGGTTCTCATGATAGGAAATCAACCTCAAGGTTTCTTTATGTTTGTGTAGTTCATTTGGTTTAGTATAAAACAAAAATATGTTGCTAGGTCCACTAAAGAGGCTGATTTTATAGCTAGCTTGTAGTTTGGCAACTACTGACGTTGTGTAGATCAAAGATTTCTTATAAGAGTTAGATTTGTTGGACTGATAGTTCAATACAAGCATTTTGTGATAATCAAGCAATAGTAAAAACATTGAAAAAATAGTGAAATAAGTTTAAAAGGCAAATACAAAGAAGTACATTATCACTATGTTTTTGACATTCTACCGAAGGGAAAAGTTGTTGTTTGTCATATTCCAACTTTCTTAGATGTTAACAGGTCCGTTGAAAAAAGCATTAACAACAAATTATTTTTTGAAGTATGTCCAAAGTATGGAACTTGAGAGATAGTATGTGTCTTTTAGGGTCTCGGGGTGCATCGCCCAAGTGGGGGATGAGAGGTCATATAGGCTACAACCCTTGGCCAAGATTAGGTATTTTTATTGGAGCACAACCAAAGGAATTACTTGTGGGACCGGATAAGTTACACAAAAGTTAAGAAGATTGAAAGATAAAGATAATTATGCTCTGAAGGGTTGGAGTGAAATTAGAAGAAATTGGATTGTTTGAGAAAGAGAAGGGAAGGGAAGAACACCAAGAGTAGTCGAGAGAGATAGAGGGAAGAGAGTAGAGAGAATAGAATTAGGGAAATAATTTTTGGCCCCCAACTTAAGCCAGAATCTTTCATAAATAGTACTTTGCAAGAACAATAATTACAATCATACCTCTTGAATAAATAAATATGAATCAACTATAATTAATAACATAGCAATTCACCCCACCCAGATTGAACTATGATCTCACGGTTTGTGGAAATTTAGAAAATCAGCCCTTAATGTGTGTTTCAGCTTCCATGTAGCATACTTGACAGTCTGCCCTTGCTAGTGAAGTAGGACTTCAGCTTGCGAGCCCGGATCCGCTAGCCAAAATGCAGTGTGGCCAAAGCGAATCACGGGGCACCACGTCAGCCCCGCACTGGTAATTTTGTGATGTGGCACCCCGTGATTCGCTTTGGCCACGCTGCATTTTGGCCAGCGAATCCGGGCACTCAACCTGTAGTCTTCCGTGCACTCAGATCTGACGTCTCTGTAAAATGATCGTAGATGTCCCTGAAGTCTGTCCCCCATGGTTCAATTTGGCAATGTTGGAGATCCCAATAATGTGCTCCCCCCATGAAGGATTTTAGTAGTGATACACGAAAAACAGAATGGATTAGTGTACTCATTGGTAACTCAAGGTGATAGGCTACCATCCCCACTCTAGCTAGAATCTTGTTGGCCAGCTTTTGATTATGACGTTGAGCCATTGGCAACTATTAGTAAGGTCTCAGTTTGAGCCAAACCAAGTCCCCCCATGTTGAACTCTCAATTTGGGTGCCTATTATCCACTAATTGTTTCATTGTGTTCTGTGCTTGCACCGAATCTAACTTAAGCAACCAAAAAATACTATCCCAGTCTAGTAACTCCTCTACCTCCTAAATATGTGCAAATCCCTTGATATGACTGATAATGGTAGGAAGTTGTCTGCCATAGATAGCCAACAATATATAGCTGTTAGCATTTTATGTGTGGCTCTGCTCAGAACTATCTTGTATGTTTAATTTTACATGATTAATAAATTTTATTTGTTGCATGCATTAATTTGTTGTCCATGGATTTCATCCCTTTGACATTGGATCACTGGGAGGTGGGTGTCTTCATGACACTGTGTCCTGGAGCCTTGTGCTCAGAATACGTCCGGGTCATTGAGGTGAGAATTGGGGCAGCTCACTTAGACCTTTGTATGTTTAGATGGCCTCACAAGGGGATGTTGGGCATAGGACTATACACTGACCTAGATGTCCCATCACCATACAATATTGTATGTGTCACACATAGGACGGGTGACCAGAGATCTGGTAAGTGGGCCTTGAGCCTATGAGACCGATAACCTCCGAGTCTAGCTTCCTTTGATCGTGAGAATTGGCCCGACTACTGTTAGGGTGTATAATTCTTTTGGAGTAGAATTGATAGCATTAATGATGCTTTTTGGTGCATCAAACCACTCTGGAGAATTAGTATTATTAACATTGTCGGGAGGTTATTATTCCAAGAGAATCTCAACCAGGGGCAAAATCATAATTTTGACATAAATCGATAAACCTGGGAAATTATCGATTTACTCAAATTATGGATATTTCGAATCCCATAATTGGTTTTATGAAATAACTATTTCTAAATTGTTTTCTCAAAATTATTTTCAAATTATTTTGATTTAAAACGTTATCGGAATTGGGCCTCTTATAGCCCACTTGTTCAGTTCTATTTTTGTTGGACTTGGGCCTTTGGGGGACGCCTCAATTGACCTAAGTCTGAGGTTGAGTAGGAAGCGATGATGGAAGGAGGAATCCTCGTATAGGTCCATTAGGTAATGGATCGGGCTATTTAGTTGATGGGCTTTTGGGCTTATTAGGCTAATGGGCAATTAGGGTTCGTTTGGTTGATGGGCCACGAATTCTACATATTCACATGCTGAGGAGGTCACTCCAACTCTGGAATCAGATTTCATTCTTCGTTAGAGGAGCCTTCCATCAAGGGAAATCAAACAAACAGAGTTGGTGGACCGACAGCGATTCGACAAGAACGGAGGAGAATTGACAAACAGGTATGCAAAATTTAAATTTTTTATTATATTGTGATTTATTGGGACAACAATTGGTATCAGGGCCAAGTTCTGTTTGTCAAATTTTGTGACATTTTTGTAGCTGATTTTTCTTTAATTTTTTATTTTAGAAAAATTACTTTTGGGGATTTTTCCGGTTTGGGAAATTTTGTCTCCGGCGACACTCCGGCGACAATCAGGCGACCAAAGGTTAGGGCTTTTGTAAATTAAGAGTCGCCCATCAATTTGACATAAGTATTATGCCATAATTCTGTGAAATTTTAGCCGGGAAAAGAAAGAAAAATTAGGGTTTTATTTCGCAAACCATAACTTACCGAAGATTTCAATTCTCCGGCAAATGTACGACTCCGGGAAAGACCACGGAGTGATCGCCGGCCAACAGACAAACCATCCGTGGCCGTCGACCGGCGTCGCGGCCGCCGAAACGGCTGCACAGAATGGAATTCTGCGCGGCCATTCCTCGTCGGGGATCCTCCCCATCTGGCTCTCGTCCGGCGCCAGAAAGGGGAGCAGAAAGGTCGTCGAGGTCCGGTCGACCTTTCTGCGGCCGTCACGCAGCGTCGCGACGGCCGAAATGGCTGGACTGGCAAACCCTAGATTTACCAGTCGACGGCGCTGGAGAAGACGATCTCCAGCGCCGGGCCGACTTGTTTTTCCAACCCGACGGTTCGAGTCGAAATCGCGGCTCGGGTCATTTTCGAACCCGAGCTGACTCGGCCGTGCCGAGTTGAGTCAAACGAGCTGGGTCAGCTCAGTTCGACTTGGGTGCGACTTTGAGTCGTCCGATTCAGCGCAGACCGAGTCTGCAAGTCCTTGGGTCGGTCTACCCTGGCGGCCCAGAAATGAACCGAACCACCTATTTAAGTTTTCCGCCGGTTCATGGCCTTAGAGTCATCAGATTTTGATGAAATTTTAGCCGAAGACTCAATAAAATATTTATGATTGTATGCACCAAAATGTGCATGGCCCAAATTCAACAATTCCAGCAAACAAGGTTCGTGGACAGGCCTCGACGATTCACAAGGTCATCCGACACAGCCCATCATCGGATCTGTCCGTCTCGCCGCATCGTCAACACAGTCATCGTCCAGTCAACAATGACTCAGTCAGTCATCATCCAGTCAGCAACGACTCAGCGAGTCATCATCCAGACAACTACAACTCAATGAGTCATCGCCACATCAGCATGAGTCAGCATACAGTCATCCACTTCAAACGTAAAGAGAAAACCCAGAAAAGAGGTCACGATCCTCATTCAAGGGATCTCAACAGAGGAGCTCCTGGTCTTCCTCCCATCTCAACTACAGCAGCAGAAAGGGGATCGTGATCCCCTTTCCCAGGCAAAAATTTTCAACAATCATACAGACAGGCTACAAATAGCCAGAAGTTCCCGGTCCATGGGGTTGGAAAATTTGAAGATCGACAGCCTTCTTGCCGAGAAGAAAATACACTCGCAGAAGCACTAAAACCAGAGAAGTTCAGCAACTTGCAGTTCGTCGCTCTATAGTTCGACCAGAAACACTTCTGCACCGTCTCCGGCAACGTCACAAGTCGACACTCGTGGAGCACAAATACCTCCGTCTGACCGACAAAAGCCACACCAGATCGTGTACACCCGTTTTTGTAACTCGAAGTTTCGACGACGTCCTCGCCAGAAGCCTTAACTTCAACTAAACTTGTAACGGAGATCAAATCAGAGGAAGTTTAGGAGAGTGAACTCGCTTTTTTTTCCTGACTCACACACTCTGTAAACACAAATTTATTCTAAAGTAATTGAAATATTCTCTCGGTCGCGCCTCTTCGCGGACCGGCGGATTTTCGGTGAAACAGATTTGGCATACCCGGTGGGACAACTCCTACCTCTCATCTCCTTCTCCGTCCAACCAAACAAAAAAAAAAAGTCCAACCTCAGCCATGGCCAGCAGCACCAACAACAACAACAACAACAACGGGGGCAAGCAAACAGCCTCCTCGAGCTTTGCCCAGCGTCGCCCTGTCGCTACCGCAAGTTCAACTACTGGAGCTCGCGGACTCACTGCCGCACCGCCGGCCAACGTCCGCGTTCCTACCTCACCACCACCGGCCACTCGCCCAGTGACAAGAGCTATGGCCAGGAGTTTGTCTGCTGGACAAGCTCCCTTCATGCGCGACGCGCGCCGTCCAAGCGCCTTATTCGTGCCATAGGCTACCGCGGCCTCCAACAAACCAGCCACGGTCGCCGCCAAACTACTACCAGCGATGGCCAAACCAACATCCCTGGCCGTCGCTGCATCTCCTCCTCCTCGCAGTCTGACGCAGTCACCGCCGCCGCGAAGAACCTCTATTGTCCCTGCCTTGGTACAGCGGTACGAACAGAGTGGTGGCGTTCCTTCATCCTCCGCGGCAAGGACACATTCATTGCCAACCTCCTCCGTACAAATAACTCGCCGGTTATTCTGGTCTCACACGACCTCCTTGCCGCACTTAACGCAGCTGCTGGTCCACCACCTATCCGCTCACCTCGCCGACAGACATCGCCGACCTCCCATGTCGTAACATCACCCATCTCATCCTTCCGACTCTCACCAGTGGCTGTCGCCACAAACCAGTCATCACCCAGAGTTACTCCCCGCAATCAACTTGCGACCGGTTCTTCCGACCGGTCGCCCACCGCGACTACCTCTCCAATGAAGTCGCCAGCAACGGCTTCATATCTCCAAGTTGCGTCGAGAACAGTTACTCTGGCGCAAACCGTCAAAATGGCCGTAATGACAACTTTGGCCAAGACGATTGAAGAACAGCTCGCCAAAATGCAGGCTGCACTGAAGGAGCAAAGCGAACAACTGCGTATAAAATATGCGCAACTTGCAGCTCGTGATGCTCAACTCGCAGCTCACGATGATCAAATCGCGAAGATACTGGAAAGGCTCAAAATGGGTGCAGCCACCAATAACACCGGTGGCGTCTCTCAAGAAGTCGACCGAAATCAGCCGACTACCAGCGCTTCAGCCAATCTACCGCGAGAAGACCTCTCCTCCGACAACGAGCTGCCGCCCGTCGCTCCAGTGGCCATCCGCAGAGGCCGACCCGAAGTGGATTTGTCTGCTCTTACCCTCGATGCCATTACCGAGCTCATCAACCGTGTTGTACGAAACAGCTCGGGCGACAACAAATATGTCACCTACCGGAGACCCTACACGCAGAGGGTCCAAAACATTCCCATGCCAGTCGGGTATCACCCTCCAAAATTCCAGCAATTCAATTGTGACGGGCACCCAAAGCAGCACGTCGCTCACTTCATAGAGACTTGCAACAACGCCGGCACCGACGACGACCTGTTGGTGAAACAATTCGGACGGCCACTAAAAGGAAATGCATTCGACTGGTATATTGAGCTACCCCAAGAGTCCATCGACAGTTGGGAACAGTTAGAGCGCGAGTTCCTCTGCCGATTCTACAGCACTCGGCGCACTGTCACACTGGTGGAAATCGCCAACCTCAAACAGAAGAAAGGAGAGAAGGTGGTCGATTACATCAACCGATGGAGGAACTTGAGCTTAAACTGCAAAGAAAGCTCGAATCTCTCCCTCGAGGCTGAAATAGAAATGTGCTCACGAGGAATGGATTGGGAGCTCCTACAATACATTCGCGGCCAGAGGCCGAACGATTTCCAAGAGCTCGCAACAGAAGCTCACAACATGGAGATCCTCATAGAAGAACGAGGAGACAAAGGATCCTCTTCTGCTGACCCTCGTAAAAAGGGGAAGGCACAAGTCACGACGATGCCAAAAGAGACGAAGGAGAAAACAAAGTCCTCTTTCGCTACAAATACTTTCGAACCTATCAAGGTCAGAAGCAAGGTTAAGGCGACCTACCTCCCACGGCAATTAATGGGGGCCTACAAGAAGTTGTCACTGGAGGAACGACAGGCAAAGACATATCCCTTTGCCGACGCAGACGTTCCTATCATGCTCGACCAACTCATTGACAACCAGTTGCTGAGGCTGCCAGAAATCAAACGACCTGGCGACCAATCCAAGAGCAAGGACCCGAACTTCTGCAAATATCATCGACTGGTCGGGCACTCGACGGAGAAATGCTTCATCTTAAAAGATCGCATCATGGAGCTTGCGGCTCAAGGCCGCATCGAAATTGGAGCTGAAAATATAGCCTCCTCACATGCCATCTCTTTCTAAGCCGAGCCAAACTGGTGAATTCGGCTAAACAGGAAGCAGATAACAAAGAAGGAGTACCGTCCAAAATCCGGTCCCTCCAACCAACTGCACAATCACAGACGACCACCGGCTAAGGTCGCACCAAAACCGGCACCCCGAGAAGCAGCTGCAGCCGACGCAGAGGGGTGGATCCTGGTCACCCGGAGAAAGAAGCCTGTTCGAGAACTAGAACCGGCACCGGCGAATACCAAAACGAAGGCGAAGCGGCCAAATAAAAAAGTTGTGAAGTGCCAAAAGAAGACTCCCAAGACCAACGTCCAGGGAGGCAGCAAAAAGAAGAGAAGACCCGTCACATGGGCAGAGTTTTTCCCAAAGGAGTTCTTCGCACCTCCAACAATGGTGGCAACCTGCTCGACAGCTCCTCCCGAGCATACAGCGACAGAGTCAAAAGAAAAGGGCAAAAGACCGGTCGTCGAATGCGACGACCTCGAGACGTCGCTCAAACAAATCTCACATCTCAATGAGATAGAGGATGATCTCGACTTAGACATCAGGTCAAGGCAAGCCTTAATTCGGGTCCTCGCCAAACCAGAGGAACTCAAAGCTGAACTCGAAACGCTGCTGATGAGAAAGCACAACCTGCCAAAAGTCGGGTTAACCCCTCCTTTTCGAAAAGAGGAGGAAGATGCTTACACCAAAGCGCATCTCGCGAAGTCAGAAGAAGCACTTGTTGTTTCATGCCCGCCGTGCATCACATTCCGAGAAGAAGACTCACAACTGGGGACTAAGATTCATAACAGACCGTTGTTCGTCTCCGACTACATCAGAGATCACAAAATCAATCGTATCCTCATCGATTGTGGATCCGCAGTCAACATCCTGCCTATTCGTACGATGAAGAACATTGGTCTCTCTGCCGGCGACATCTCCCCAAGCTCTCTCCTCATTCAAGGTTTCAACCAGGAGTGCCAAAGAACAGTTGGGATGACGAACCTCAAGCTGAACATCGGAGACATGGTCGCCGACACTCCTCTTCAAGTCATCGACTCCAGGACGTCCTACAACCTGCTCCTGGGTCGACCGTGGCTTCATTCAAACGGAGTTGTGCCATCCACACTTCACCAATGCTTCAAGTATTGGGAAAACGGCGAGCAAAAGATAGTGTATGCCGACGAAAGTCCATTGACGGAAGCAGAGGCATCGTTTGCGGACACCAAATTCTACCTGACGACCAGACCGACAGTTAAATTGTCACCTTGGTCGAACCAAGCAGCGAATGCCAAAAGCACTCCGCCGCAGACTGCATCGTCCAAACAACCGGCGCAGGATGAAACACTCAAACAGCCGTCGCAGCCCGCAAAATCACAGTCTCTAACGCAAGCTACATCTCCTAAACAGACCACGACGCAGGTCGTGTCTCCAAAGCAACCGGCGCACAACAGCCAGTCGACACACGGCCACAAACCGGCCACAGTCGCGACAACATTAAATCAGCGCAACATGCCCATCTTGCGATACATCCCACAGTCGCAAAGGAAGAAAGGAGAAGCTCCCCTGGTCGCATGCAAAAAAATCAAGTCGACCCCTTTCCCAGAAAAGGTCACACTTCCTCTACCAAAATTGGAGGAACGAAGTATCGTGAAACAGTTGCCGAGCCAACAACAGTTGCCGTCCACACGCTTCAATGAAGGTTTCGACCCAAACGCCTACCGAGTGATGGCCAGAGCAGGGGGCAACCTTACAAAAGAGGAGATTCATGCAAAACCTCCTGTGATCCTACCCATCTTCACTCCAGAGCAGGAGAAATTGAAGAACGAAGGGCATCGCATCAGTCAAGGTCGTTTAGGCCTTGGTTATGAAAAGCCTACGCCGATCAAAATTTACACTAGCCAAGCTAAACCGGTCAAAATAGTCCAGAAGTCATCGGCAGATGTGCACCAAGTCTCAGTTGGCCAAATCCCAACCGAGAAACAAAATATTTCAAAGTCGGTGATTATTTACACCAAAGCCGCCATCAATCGAAGCCGGCCAAAGAACGACGGTGGTCCAGTCGTCATCTACACGTTGAAGGCAGCCATTGCACGAGCTCGTGCCTACGACTCAGCCACAGTGAATCACACTTCCATCATCGACGAGGAACAAGAAGATGAGGAATTCGTCTTGAAGGAGGCTCTGGCTGAATTCGAAGAAGGAGGCCAGTCGACCGTCGACGAATTAAAGAAAGTCGACTTAGGCACAGTAGAGGACCCGAGACCGACATTCCTCAGTGCTTCACTGACGGCCGAAGAAGAGGTCGAATACATGGCGTTGCTTCGCAAATATCGTGACATCTTCGCATGGAACTACAAAGAGATGCCTGGCCTCGACCCGCGAGTGGCAGTTCACAAATTGGCAGTTCATCCCTCTGTTCGACCAGTCAAGCAATCACAGCGACGGTTCCGACCAGAATTGGTGCCAAAAATTGAAATGGAGGTCGACAAATTGATCGCGGCAAACTTCATCAGAGAGGTGAAGAAATCAACTTCATTCCGCAACGAGCAATCAAAGGCCAAGCATTGGTCAATTTCATGGCCGACCACCCGGTGCCGGCCGAATGGGAGTTAACAGAAGAATTCCTGGACGAGGAAATATTCCTGGTCGAAGTGCTTCCCCCTTGGGAGATGTACTTTGATGGCGCCGCGCGAAGAAATGGAGCAGGCGCCGGAGTACTTTTCGTCTCACCGAAGAAGGATTTGCTGCCGTACTCGTTCGTGCTCGCCCAAAATTGCTCGAACAATGAAGCAGAGTATCAGGCCATCCTCCTCGGATTCGGCATAGCGGTCGAGATGCAGCTGCCGCAGTTAAACATCTACGGCGACTCGGCCCTGGTCATAAAGCAACTCACAGGAGAATTCGAAGTAAAGAAGCTCGAACTCATGCCTTTCTAGAGACATGCCCGAGAACTTCTGGCCCAAATTCCGGAAGCCTCACTCCACTACATTCCTCGATCCGAAAAAGGGCCAGCCGACGCATTGGCTGGAATCGCTGCCAGCTTAGCACAATTTGACGAACGGCCAAGCCGAGTCCCCATTTGCGAACGATGGGTCATCCCTCCACCAGTCGAGGAAGAAATAGAAGAAGAGCAAACAGAAGAGATAGAAGAATCTCTTCCTATCTCGACCAGCCAAAATCAAACCGAGGATTGGCGCGAACCTATCATCAACTTCCTTCGTCACAGCACACTCCCAGTCGACCTGCGAGAGCGAGTCCAAATTCGCCGGACAGGTCCTAGGTACATTCTCATCAACAACGTACTCTACCGAAGGTCATATGAAGGTCTGCTCCTTCGCTGTTTTTCAAAAGAAGAGGGGCTGCCAGTGCTGAAAGAAACACACGGTGGGATCTGCGGCGCACATCAAGCTGGCCCGAAGCTCCACCTGCAAGTCAAACGACTCGGTTATTACTGGCCAACTATGCTCAGGGACTCCATCGAAATGGCTCGAACCTGCAAACCGTGCCAACTCCATCCCAATTACATACACCATCCACCGGTGCCGCTTCACCCAACGGTCGTTTCATGGCCACTCGAAGCTTGGGGTATGGACATCATAGGCCCTATCACTCCGAAGTCTGATTCTGAACGACAATACATCTTGGCTGCCACCGATTACTTCTCCAAATGGGCCGAGGCGGCAGCCTACCGAGAGGTCAAAGCCACCGCTGTCGCCGACTTCATCCGAACCCAAATCATATACAGATATGGGGTTCCTCGGTATATCGTGACGGACAACGGTACGCCCTTAAAAAACAGAGTCATTGACCGCTTCTGTGAAAAATTTTGCATACAACAGCGGACGTCGTCAGCTTACAACCCAGCAGCCAATGGACTTGCAGAGGCTTCCAACAAGACACTCTGCAAAATTCTGAAGAAAACGGTCGGCATCCACAAAAGGAGCTGAGATGAAAAGCTTCCCAAAGCTTTATGGGCATACAGAACAACGGCTCGAACGCCTACCAAGTCGACTCCATACTCGCTGGTTTATGGCACCGAAGCAGTGCTCCCTCTCGAAGTACAACTCCCTTCCTTGCGCATAGCTTTAAGAGAAGGACTGATGACGGAGGAATGCGCCCAACTGAGACTTGCAGAACTTGAGTCTCTCGATGAACAACTATTCGAGGCACAACAACGCCTCGAGTGCTATCAATCCCGCATGACCAGAGCCTTCAACAAAAAGGTACGACTCAGGTCATTCCAGAAGGGCGATCTCGTGCTCGTAGTAAGACGGCCGATGCTCTTCACCAGCAAAACCGAGGGCAAATTTGCACCAAAGTGGGAAGGACCTTACGTGGTATAGGAGGCCTATACCAACGGCGCCTACAAGCTCGTCACTGCAAACGGGTCGGAGCTGCCAATAACGAATGGTAAATTTCTCAAACGATTTTACCCATGAAAAGGGGGCAGCGAAAAAAAAAAGAAGAAAAGAAAGAGTAGCCAAATAAAGGAGAGTATTTCTCATTAAAAACCAAATGGGGATATTCTCAGCCTCACAACAAAAAGAGACAAGGCAACAAATAGCAAAAATACAAAAATGAAAAAAAAAAAAGAAGAGAGATGACATCAGAGTTGCGGAAACTCGAAATCAGCAAGTCGCCCCTTCAGTCGGATCACTTCAGCATGGGCGTCAGACAACTCTTGTTCTTCCTGTTCAGTATAGGTAGGCCGAGCTCGAACCTCAGCCAAACGTCGACGAATAGTAGCAGCCTCTTCATCTTCTGCAGCAAGCTGTCTCTTATCAGTCGCAATTTGTGCATCAAAGTGTCAAGGCGAGCTAAAACAAGAGCAAGCTGCTCGCAAAGTTGCTTTTGTTCCTCTTCGGCAGCCTTTCGAGCCATCTGATTCTGGTCGACACCAGCAGATATTTGGTCACGACTATTGGCCACACGTTGCTCAGCTTGAGTAAGCTCAACCTCTGCGACTTCGGCGCTCTTTTAGACTGAGCTTCCCCTCCGGGGAACAGCGCAAATGCTGAAGTCGAGCTGCCCCGGATGCAAATTCCTCAACCCACTGCCCCAACATAGAGGTGTCGATACTACCTCAATTAATTTCTCAAGGAAAACGTGGGTATCCTCGACCAAATCGGGTGCACTTTCGGATCACTGGCGGTAAGAGGTCCGTGCGGGCGACGAAGTCCTTCCACAACCCCAAAAGCCTTCTGAAGCTTCAGCTTTGTTCTCGCCGAAGGGCGCCTCGAGGACCCCTACAGAATCTGAAAAGCAAAAATATATATATATATATATATATATATATATATCTGAGGAAGGAGGAAAGAAATCACGACTTACCGATAAAGACTTCGAAGAGGTCGAATGCTTGCTACCGAGCGGATGAATGGCTGACAAAGACTCTCCACCATGCAAAGGCTCAGACACAATCGGAGGCTGAACCACTGCGACCGGAGTTGCAGGAGTAGGACAAGAGGAGCTGGGGGCCTCATACCGACCCTCATCACCGACCACTTGAGTTAAACCGATGGTCATAACTCCGTCTACAATCGTCACTTCCTCAGAATGGGGCAATGCGTCATCGGCAACCACTGTCCCATGATCCTTAACGACTCTATCGGCACGATCAGCAGTAGATGACATGGGGAGGTCAACACGGAATCGCATACTGACAAGATCTGCCAAAGAGACATGATCCTCCTCGTCCAGTATTAAATGTTGAAGGAGCTCCAATCCAGAAAGATCCAAAGGCTCGTCCAAAGTCGGGTTGAGCCGGCTTTCATGTGGGGGAATCGACTGAGCTCCTCCTCTAGTAGTCCCCTGAGACGGACCTGGTAGAGGAAGAGGAGCCGAAATCGCCAAGGGTTCGGGTTGTTCCAGCTGAAGAATTGAAGTGTTAGGGACATCAGACAAATCCTCGGACGGCTTAGGAACACCACTTCGGATACGCTTGTGGAAAGGCGGAGGAGTGAAAATCGGAGGCTGAATGGGCGACTTCCGCTTGGCTGGAGTCTTCTTCTTCTTCTCCTTAGAGGAAGGAACTGAAAGCGCCGGCAAACCAAGGACCGCTGATTCAGTCTCGTCCCTCGGTGCAGATGGTTCCTTCAGTACTATACCCTTCGATTTTGAAGCCAGTAACTTGTCTGTCGCTACTTTCGGTCGCGGCTGCTTAGCCTTTGCTTTGCCCTTCTTGGCTTTGGTGAATGCCGGCTGATCAGGACATGGACGGAGAGTCATTCGATCGTGATCTGTTGCATCATCATCACTTTGGGCTCGTAGCAATTCGGACTGGGATGCAGATGCGCCAGCTCGAGTAAGGCATTTCCACTCGTGCTTAAAAAAAAAAAAAAAAAAGGAGGGAAACATCAGCAACAAGAAAGAGAAACTGAAGAGAAAGAAGCAAAATCTTACATACCTCAAAGATAGGGACTACGTGCTCAAGCCACGATTCCCTAAAACTCAGAGTGACGCCAGGATCCACGTCAGCGCCCATGAAGACCGGCACTTCCACGTGACCAAAAGGCCTCACGACGCTGATCCTCCACATCTCCAAGAGGGCCGAAAGAGTCTGCCCTGCGCTGGTCAAAGATGGGCACACCAGGTAGATCTTGGCAAAAGCCAAACTGCCGAGCAAACCTATGAGGACTGTAAGGCTCAACTGCCAGAGTATCGAGCTGCCGATAAACCAAGAAAGTTGATCGAACACACAGAAAGTAATCTGATTCGATCGACGAAGCCATGTGACCCCTCGCGTCGAGAAGAATGCCAGAAGGAAGAGCTTCAGCAGGATACCAGGTCTTGATCGAGTTCCTCCAAAATAGTGCACGAGCTTCAGTTGGAGTAAATTGTTGAACGAGCTCCGGATTCCGATAAACCATCATGAGAGGATTGGAGCCTTCACTAGGGTCGGCACCATGAGTACCGAAAAGCTGTGCCAGCCAGACGCAAAGGAAAGGCCAAGCTATGCGACCTAGGGAGAAAATGTTGAGACCTCGATAAAGATGTGCCGGAGCCACCCCAGCTAAGCCTACTTTAGTCCCGTTCGCCATAAAACACACCATCTTGAAGGTATCAGGCCGCATAGAAAAACCCGACATAGGGATGACACAGTGACATAGCCAAAGTGCTAGCAACGTAGCCAAGTATACCTCGTTTGCAAGGGCCTCAGGTACACCAAGGTCAACAAGAACCTAGTTTTGAATAGGCGAACGATCTCTACCACGGGGTTCCACCATCTTGCTGCGATCAACCCAAGGGTCAGAAGAAGGAACGACCCCCTCCTCGGTGCGAAACCAGAAAGCCGCCCAATCCCAAAAAGATACGGCAGGACCCTTCTTGTCTCCCGGATTACGATGACAGTAAATACTGTAAAACGCCAGCACCAGATATGGTACACTCTCCGACAACGGCAAAGCCCGGACGGCAGTAAAGTCAGCCACCGTCGGCACCACCTCATCATAAATAGACCCTGAAATGGGCAGTCCACAAAGGTGATGTAAGTCCCATAAAGAAATAGATAACTCCCCACCTCGAGTGAAAATTGTGTTCGTCGACGGGCACCACAGCTCCAAGAAAGAATGGATCACGTGAGGGGAACACTGATAGGTAAAGGCTGAAGCATGGATTGCAGACAAGAGGCCCCAGCTTGGCCAAAATCTCCGGACAAGTATGAACAATAGTGCAAGTCCATTCGAAAAAAAAAGGCACGTGCCCAGGAAAAGGAACCGGTGCAGGGTCTGAGTTGTCCCAGGTGCCGAACCGAGGGCTATGAATTGATAGCTCGGGTGTTGTGTACGCAGCTAACTTATGCAGAGGACTCAACAAAACGTTCCCCTCAGCCTGGTGTGGAGGAAAGGTTGCTTTTCGCAGAAGATAACAAGGCTAGTCGTCCTCGACCACTGGACTACTCCACAAATCATGCATACACTTGGGTACGGATTGACCACCAAAACGGATTCGCCATGAGGTAACAACATCAACTTTTCTTGCCCGTTTGAATCTCTAACCCGTAGGCAGCGTCGCGCATCACCGTCAGACAGAACAGAGACATCCGAGAGGGTCAGACCAAGAAGGGAGACTGAAGCCAATGAGGTAGAAATCATCGGACCTTCTCCTCTCTCTCTCAACTAAACTAAAAAGCAAAACTGAATACAAAATTGAATGTAAAGTACAGAAACTCCAACTGAAACTGGATGCAAAACTGGATGATTTGAGCTCTGCCTCGGACCCCTTTTTATACTTGAAACTCTGTCCAGGACTTGTAATTTCAGCTTCTGTCCAGGGGTGTGAATTATGACTTCCCGACCTCAGAATTGGAAGAAATTACATCAGGACCTTTCTTCTGTAGTCCTTTCCATTCTCACGAAGTTTGAATCAATTCTGAGTTGGGAAACTCGAGATATGAGGGGAGGAAGTTGCCTGATTTTTGCTGCCAATTTCTGCTTTGGGTCCACCACTTTGGAGATGTGCAACTCGAGAATCCTGGCTTGGATTGATCTGATTTTTCGTGACAAGATCCTCTGTAGTGCCAGGAAGCTTCTTTCCAAGTTTGGCATTAATTGAAATTGTGAAACTCCTTCTCTGCTCCTTACAAAATTCGGATTTATCTCCTCCCATTAGCAGCAGTTTCCTATTTTAAACTAACTTCTTCTTTTAGACCATTCAATGCACCTGGACTTAAGTACATTGCCTTAAACTCTTTGTGGGCACCTTCCTTAGACGTCTAAGACTCCTTCTCCCAAGTTTGGATTTGATTTGATTACAGGTTTCCGAGATTTTCATGATTTACTGCTGCTGCATCATCGGCGTGGTTGCGCCGAATTAATGCGCGATCGCGCCACTTGAGTCGATATCCGTCTAAGTCAGGAGATCACGCGGCGCGGTCACACCGAATTATGCTGTGGGGATAGCGGGGTTACGCCAGTACTTGGACAATTCCTTGGTCCGTGGATGGCAACTTCTCTTTCTGCTTTTAGCTCTATTTGGCACATTCGTTTTGGCTTTGCAAGAGGTTGCGCCAGTTGTTTGGCGCGGTAGCGCCCTGTTGTGGCGCGGTCGCGCCAATTCACTTTCCCCAAACGTTGGTTTTCATGACCGTTGGGCCGTTGGACATTTTTCCACTTTAATTTGAATTTCCACGGATTTATTTGGCGCGGTTGCGCCAGAATCGGCGCGGTCACGTCGTTCTTCTTTTTGACCTCTTTTGCTCATTTTTCTTCTATTTTTTGCTTCAAATCCCGTTTTTCTTCTTCCACTGGGTACCTGAGACATAAAACATAAAACTGAGTCATAATTGTTGATTTTATGCTTGGAATTAACTCAGAATTAAGTTTTTCAATCAAATAACATGCCCAAATATAGTGTCTTTTAGACACTTATCACAACCCCAAACTTAGATCTTTGCTCGCCCTCGAGCAAATTCTGAAAGAAACAACCAGATAAGCATGCAGAGATTGAGAAAGGATCAGTGGCACTCCCTTTTATAGATTTCAGCATGGATGATTCACTTCTTTCCTAGTGATGATTCTCCTTGCTTAAGTCAAAACAGAATTCAAATTTTTCTTTAAATTTTTCAAACATCATTATCCTCATACAAGTGAGAAGTCTCAGTAAATATCATATGCCAACCCTCAGTCTACTCTCCACTAACCTGAAGAAATCCATAATCCTGGTCAATAGGTCTTTCCTAGGTTGTAATAGGGCATGGGTAATGGGTATGATGAAGGTTGTAAGCATTGGGTTCATCCTCCTCCTCATATCCATGTTCCATTAATACTGAGCATGAGTTTTTATGATTTTTCTCCAAATTCTTCCACCCCAAATTTTTTTCTTAAGTCTGCTGTTAAACAAAAGGACAAGTTGACCAGGTTGAAATTCCTTGGGTAAGATATGCTCATCATGCCATTTTTTAGTTTTTTCTTTGTACATCTTGGCATTCTCATAGGACCAGTACCTGAGCTCATCTAATGCATTTAATTGCAACAATCTGCTCTCTTCAGCAGCCTTGATATCAAAATTTAAAAACTTGGTTGCCCAATATGCCTTATACTCTAACTCCAAAGGAAGATGACATGTTTTTCCATAAACCAACCTATAGGGGGTCATACCTATTGGGGTTTTGAAAGCTGTCCTATAGGCCCATAGTGCATCATCTAACTTGGTTTTCCAATCTCTCCTTGAAGTGTTGACAATTTTTTCCAGAATTCTCTTAAGCTCTCTATTGGATACCTCTACCTGGCCACTGGTTTGAGCATGGTATGGGGTGGCTATTTTGTGGGTGACACCATATTTTTTCAACAGACTTTTGAAAGAAGAGTTGCAAAAATGCTTTCCCCCATCACTGATGATAGCTCTAAGGGTGCCAAATTGACAAAAAATATTTTTTTTCAAAAATTCAATGACAACCTTGGCATCATTAGTTCTGGTTGCTATGGCCTCTACCCATCTGGTTACATAATCCACTGCCACCAGAATGTACATATATCCAAAAGAAGGTGGAAAAGGACCCATGAAATCAATGCCCCAAACATCAAAACATTCACATTCCAGAATATTATTTAAAGGCATTTCATTCCTTCTAGAGATATTACCTGTCCTTTGGCACCTGTCACATGATTGTACATACCTCTTTGCATCTCTGAAAAGTGTTGGGCAAAAGAATCCATATTGCAATACCTTGGCTGCTGTTCAGTTTGCACTGTGATGGCCACCAACCTCCTTGTCATGGCAGTGGCTGAGAATGAGTGTGGCTTCTTCCTCTTTCACACACCTTCTGATGACTTGATCTGGGCAGATTTTGTAGAGGAAAGGATCCTCCCAGTAGTAGTGCTTTGAATCTGCCATCAGCTTCTTCCTTTGCTGGTAAGTGAAATGCTTTGGTACCCATTTGCTGCAAACAAAATTGGCAACATCAGCATACCAAGGAACTTTTGAAGTACTTACCTGGCAAATCCTCTCATCTGGAAAGAGTTCTGAAACTTCCCCATCTTTATTTTCTGCTTCCAGCCTTGACAAGTGATCTGCCACCACATTTTCAGCCCCCTTCTTGTCCTTGATTTCAATATCAAATTCTTGCAGAAGAAGGATCCATCAGATCAGCCGTGGTTTAGAATCCTTCTTTGCAAACAAATATCTAAGAGCTGCATGGTCAGTCCAAACAATAACTTTGGAACCAATGAGATATGATCTGAATTTTTTAAAAGCAAAAACCACAACCATGAGCTCTTTCTCAGTGGTGGTGTAATTTAATTGAGGACCAGTGAGTGTGTGGCTAGCATAGGATATGGTGTGAAAAACCTTTTCTTTTCTTTGGCCAAGAGCTGCCCCTAAAGCAAAATCACTTGCATCACACATGAGTTCAAAAGGTAGGTTCCAATCAGGTGACACAATAATGGGGGCAAAAATCAATTTTTGTTTCAAAAGATCAAAAGCAAGCAAACATTCAGTATTGAAATCAAATTTCACATCTTTTGAAAGAAGATTTGACAAAGGTTTTGCAATTTTGGAAAAATCTTTTATAAACCTTCTGTAAAAACCAGCATGGCCTAGAAAACTCCTGATTCCCTTTACTGATGTGGGTGGAGGTAGCTTTTCAGTCACTTCAAGTTTGGCTTTGTCTACCTAATCCTCTTTTCTGAGATTTTATGGCCAAGAACAATCCCATCTCTGACCATGAAGTGGCATTTTTCCCAGTTTAGGACTAGCTTCTTTTCTTCACACCTTTCGAGCACAAGCTCTAAGTGCTGCAAACATGTTTCAAATGTTAGTCCATAAACAGTAAAATCATCCATAAAAATCTCCATCATCTTTTCTATCATATCATGGAATAAAGCCATCATACATCTTTGAAAAGTAGCTGGTGCATTGCACAAGCCAAAGGGCATTCTCCTATATGTAAATGTGCCATAAGGGCAAGTGAAGGTGGTCTTTTCCTGATCTTCAGGTGCTATAGGTATCTGAAAATATCTTGAATATCCATCCAGGAAGCAATAAAATTTATTTCCAGCAAGCCGCTCAAGCATTTGATCAATGAATGGTAAAGGAAAATGATCCTTCCTAGTGGCTGCATTCAATTTCCTATAGTCTATGCACACCCTCCAACCAGTTACTGTCCTAGTGGGAATCAGTTCATTGTTTGCATTATGAATGACAGTGGTACCCCCCTTTTTAGGAACAACTTGAACAGGACTTACCCATGCACTATCAGAAATAGGATAGATAATACCTGCATCCAAGAGTTTAATCACCTCCTTTTTTACTACCTCTTGCAATGTGGGGTTCAGCCTTCTTTGTGGTTGGATGCTGGGCTTGTAATGGTCCTCCATCAGAATGCGGTGTGTGCAAATTGTGGGGCTGATTCCTTCAATGTCTGCTAATGACCAGCCTATTGCCTTCTTGTGTTTGGACAACACCTCAATGAGATTTTTCTCCTCCAAACCTGTCAAACACGAAGAAATAATTACTGGTTTATCATTCTTTTCAAGAAAAACATATTCCAAATTACTAGGAAGAGGTTTGAGTTCAGGTTTGGGAGCTTCTAGGGCTCCTTGTTCATTTATTTTTGCTGCCAACTCCTCCTTGCTTTCAGTCTCCAAGTCACCAATTTCTTCTCTGATAATGGGATTTTCATTCTCTGAATGGATCAGGCCTTCTTCTTCTTCTGCTTCGGTCCTCTCTTCTTCTTCAATTTCTTCTATACAAGAGTCAATCACATCAACACTCAAACAGAAATCATCATGTGGAATGGCTGGTTGTTTCATGGCTTCTTTTATATTGAAATTGATTGTGTCATTATTAAGCCTTAAAGTCAGATTTCCCTGCTTGCAATCAATTATAGCACCAGCAGTAGCCAAGAATGGTCTGCCAAGAATTATAGGCAGGTTCTTGTCTACTTCCATGTCCAAAACTACAAAATCGTAGGGATAAATGAAATCTTGAATTTTCACCAACACATCCTCCATTACTCCTTCTGGTATTTTGGTTGATCTATCAGCAAATTGAAGAGTGATTCCTGTCTCTTGAGGTTCTCCAAGTTTTAAATACCTGCAAAGGGATAATGGCATTAAATTAACACTTGCCCCTAAATCACATAAAGCATTGGCAAATTTATTTGACCCAATTTCACAAGGTATTGTAATACTCCCTGGATCTTTAAGTCTTCGTGGAAGCTCATTCTTCAAGATGGCACTGCAGTTTTCATTCAGCACAACTGTACCTTTCTCCTCTATCTTCCTCTTCCCGGATAGGACTTCTTTCAAAAATTTGCCATAAAGAGGTATTTGCATTAAAGCTTCAAGAAGTGGAATGTTAATCTGCAAGTTCTGAAAGGTATCTAGAAACCTAGCAAAGCTACTTTCTAGAATATCAAATTTAGCTCTACTTGGATAAGGAAGATGTCTAATATCAATATCAGTAATTGGGAGTGCATCCTTACCTTTTTTCCTCCTTGGAAAAGATGGTGGACTTACCTTTTCCTTTTCCTTCTCTTCTTCTCCTTTCTGAGCTCTCTCTGTCTCCATGGTTGGCTGTTCTTTTGGTTGGTGCTCCTCCAGAGTCTTCCCACTCCTCGGTGTTATGGCCTTGACTTGCTCTTTTGGATTGATTTCTGAGTTGCTAGGCAGAGCTCCCCTTGGCCTCTCATACACATCTCTGTTAAGTTGATTCACTTGAGTGGTCAGGAGTGTGACTGATTGCCTTATTGACTGAAGTTCTGCATATATTGCTCGCATCACTTTACTATCATCCTCCCGTTGTGGCTCCTCCTTTTGTTATGCATTGGCTTGTAATGGTTTGAATCCAGGAGGGTTCTGCCTTGCTTGATTTGCATTATTCCAGGAAAAGTTTGGATGATTTTTCTAGCCAGGGTTGTAGGTGTTGCTGTATGGATCCATCCTGCGAGAATTTCCAACAAAGTTAGTTTGCTCAGGCATGGAATTTAAAGCATATACATTACCTTGGCAGTCATGATCAGCATGTCCTCCTCCACATATTCCGCAACCACAGGGTTTGATTGTTGCTGGAAATTAGCTAATTGATGTTAATGTACTTCCAATTGTGCTTGTGTGGCTGTTGAGGAGTCCATTTTGTAAATTCCAGCAGGCTTTTTGCTTGATCTCTCCATCGGGTATGAATACATATTGGTTGTCATCTCCTCTATTAGCTCATGAACCTCTTCTGGAGTCTTTTTGTTGATTGATCCACCTGCTGCAGCATCTATCATACTTCTGGTGTTGATGTTCAGCCCATTGTAGAAGGTTTCAATCTGGCTCCAGAGTTCTATCTTGTGATTTGGGCATCTTTTGAGCAGTCCATTGAATCTCTCCCATGCCTCAGAAAGATTCTCTTCTGGTTCCTGCAAGAATTGAAGGATTTCATTCCTTAATTTGATGGTCTTTTCTGGTAGAAAATACTTACCTAAGAACTTTTTCCGCAGATCCTCCCAAGTGGCTATAGAACCAGCTGGTAATGTGTTCAGCCATGTCTTAGCTCTTCCTCCCAAAGTGAACTTAAAAAGCCTCAATCTGGCTGCATCGTCTGACATACCATTGTATTTAAAAGTAGCACATAAATCCAAGAATCTCTCAAGGTGGTCATTAGGATCTTCATTAGCCAACCCACTAAACAGATAATGAGTTTGCAACATAAGAAGAAGCTGAGGTTTAAACTCGAAATTATTAGCTTGAATAGGAGTGATGATACTTGTCCTGTTTGTATTTGGGTTTTGGGTGACAAAATCCTCCATGGTCCTCCTTGGTCCGAGTGCTTGCTCATCTTGAAAGCCTTCTATGTTCTCCATGTCTTCTTGAAACTTCGGATTGCTTTGGTTCTATTTTTCCTTCAGCTTTTGCCTTAGAGTCCTTTCAGGTTCTGAATCAATCTCTTGGGCTGGTGTCCCTTGAGATCTGGTCATAAACCTCCTGCAAAATAAAAAAAACAAAAACTCAAATGTCTAAATTTTTAAACTTTGTGCAATTACTACTAGAAACTTTGGTCCCCAGCAACGGTGCCAAAAACTTGATGCGATTCTAGCTAATCACTAGCAAGAGGACTAATCAAAGTAATATAGACTTTTATGCAAGTCCGAATATCGTCCCACAAGGACCAAGCCAGCAGTTAATTGCTTTGTGAATAAAAATCTAAAGTTTGAGGAATCTGATTTTGAAACAGAATTTTAAAACTAACCAGTACTGAAAATAGTTAGGGAAAAGTCTTTGAGGAAATTTAATGATGAGAGAAGGCGTTGGGAATCCAATTCCCTCCCTAGACACTTCTGAGATTGACTAGAAAATAATTTTGAAAATCAGTTTCTGACGAGCTTATAAAACTATGGCTACAATCCGCATCGGCCAAAGACTTGATGCGATTCTAGCTAATCACTAGCAAGAGGACTAATCAAAGTAATATAGACTTTTATGCAAGTCCGAATATCGTCCCACAAGGACCACGCTAGCAGTTAATTGCTTTGTGAATAAAAATCTAAAGTTTGGGGAATCTGATTTTGAAACAGAGTTTTAAAACTGAATCAGTACTGAAAATAGTTAGGGAAAAGTCTTTGAGGAAATTTAATGATGAGAGAAGGCGTTGGGAAACCAATTCCCTCCCTAGACACTTCTTAGATTGACTAGAAAATAGTTTTGGAAATCAGTTTCTGACGAACTTATAAAACTATGGCTACAATCTGCATCGGCATCACCTTTTTCTATCTCCTAGAGCAAACTAACCGGTATAATCTACTCTACTTGACAGCATAAACATGAAGCTCATATGTCATAGGCAGATCAACTAATCCAACAGGGTATTACTTTAAGGTCGAGGATTAACCCAAGGATTAGTGATCTACCTAGTGCATAAACTCAAAAAGATTGTAAACTCCTATTAGCATGTCTCACCTTAAGCCCAGCGTCACCTTATAACCAGTACATAGCTAGACAGCAAGTATGAATCAAGAAATTACAGCAATGAAAACTCATTCATGCACCAAACTGAAAACCAATTAAATAATAAGTATCAATCTCATTACATGCCTAGGGAGTCATGGACTCCCAACTAAAAATGACTACTCCATGCTAGAATTGAAAGCACACAAAAAGGTTTGTACAACAGCCATGAATTAAGAAAGAATAAGTAAAGAAAACTCCCTTGGGAAGAATTCCCTTAACCCTCTTGCTCCTTGGCTGAATGCTCCACCTCTCTTCCTCAAAGTGACCAGAGTTCGTGTGAACTCCCTCTGGACCTTCTCCTCTCTCTCTCAACTAAACTAAAAAGAAAAATTGAATACAAAATTGAATGTAAAGTACAGAAACTCCAACTGAAACTGGATGCAAAACTGGATGATTTGAGCTCTGCCTCGGACCCCTTTTTATACTTGAAACTCTGTCCAGGACATGTAATTTCAGCTTCTGTCTAGGGGTGTGAATTATGACTTCCTGACCTCAGAATTTGATGAAATTACATCATGACCTTCCTTCTGTAGTCTTTTCCATGCTCACGAAGTTTGAATCAATTCTGAGTTGGGAAACTCGAGATATGAGGGGAGGAAGTTACCTGATTTCTGCTGCCAATTTCTGCTTTGTGTCCACCACTTTGGAGATGTGAAGTGCAACTCGAGAATCCTGGCTTGGATTGATCTGATTTTTCGTGACAAGATCCTCTGTAGTGCCAGGAAGCTTCGTTCCAAGTTTGGATTTAATTAGAATTCTGAAACTCCTTCTCTGCTCCTTACAAAATTCGGATTTATCTCCTCCCATTAGCAGCAGTTTCCTATTTTAAACTAACTTCTTCTTTTGGACCATTCAATGCACCTGGACTTAAGTACATTGCCTTAAACTCTTCGTGGGCACCTTCCTTAGACGTCTGAGACTCCTTCTCCCAAGTTTGGATTTGATTTGATTGCAGGTTTCCGAGATTTTCGTGATTTACTACTGCTGCATCATCGACGCGGTCGCGCCGAATTAATGCGCGGTCGCGCCACTTGAGTCGATATCCGTCTAAGTCAGGAGATCACGCGGCGCGGTCGCGCCGAATTATGCTGTGCGGATGGCGCAATCGTGCCAGTACTTGGACAATTCCTTGGTCCGTGGATGGCAACTTCTCTTTCTGCTTTTAGCTCTCTTTGGCGCGTCCGTTCTGGCTTTGCAAGAGGTCGCCAGTTGTTTGGCGCGGTAGCGCCCTGCTGTGGCGCGGTCGCGCTAATTCACTTTCCCCAAACGTTGGCTTTCATGACCGTTGGGCCGTTGGACATTTTTCCACTTTAATTTGAATTTCCGCGGATTTATTTGGTGCGGTCGCTCCAGAATCGGCGCGGTCACGCCGTTCTTCTTTTTGGCCTCTTTTGCTCATTTTTCTTCTGTTTTTTGCTCCAAATCCCGTTTTGCTTTTTCCACTGGGTACTTGAGACATAAAACATAAAACTGAGTCATAATTGTGTATTTTATGCTTGGAATTAACTCAGAATTAAGTTTTTCAATCAAATAACATGCCCAAAGATAGTGTCTTTTAGACACTTATCAAGAACCAGTCGCCGATCAAGAAGAAAAGAACGAAGAAACAAAAAAGAAGTGAGAAAAACTCAAAGGGTCTACCGGTTCTCTTCTGCTCGAGAAGCCAATCTCGCGCCCAGCGACAGAGCCGGACGCGACCTAAAGAATTAGGCACTCGACGACCGAGCCGAGTGCGTTCAAAACAAAGTCGTTGCACCCGGCGACCAAGACGGGGGGAGCACATCTCCAAGCTTGCGGCCAGCCACAAAACCAGCAGCCGCGATCAAAACAAGTGCCCGGCGACCGCGCCGAGCACCCTTCGAAATTCTGCGACCTACCAAACAACCGGCCGCAATTAAAACCAGTGCCTAGCGACCGAGCCGAGCACTATTCAAGCATTCACGCCCCAGCAAACAAACCAGACGTGAGCAAAAAAAAAAACACACTCCAGTGGCCGACGACCAAATCGGACACAACCAAACGGAGAACTCAGCATCTGGCGACAGAGCCAGACGCGGCACATTTGAACCCAGTGCCGGACGACTGAGTTGGACGGGAATGAATGCTGCGAAACAACAAACAAGTGCCCAGCGACCGAGCCGAGCATTACTCAAAACTTAGCGACCAGCCACACAGCTGGCGCTACCAAAGCTAGTGCCCAGCGACTGAGCCGAGCATAATTCAGAATTGCGCGACCAAACAACACCCGGCGACCGAGCCTGGTGCCGTGCAGCAAATTCCTACAACCGACAACCAACCGGACGCAGCCAACATAACCAGGTACGTAACTCTTCTCTGAACAAAAACAAAAAAAAAAGGGGCCGCGACAAAAAGAAGTTGTTGGTAAAAAAAAAAAGCAGCGACAAAAAGAAGCAGTCGCTAAACAAAAAAACAAAGCAGCAACAAAAAGGAGTCGCTAAACAAAAAAAAAGGGTCGCGACAAAAAGAAACAGTCGCCAAAAAAAAAGAGCTACGACAAAAAGAAGCAGTCGCTAAAAAAAAGAGCTACGACAAAAAGAAGCAGTTGTAAGGAAAAATAGAAAGCGACGTCAACACTATTTGCGCCCGGCGACCCTTGTTGGCTGCGACCTCAGAACAACTGGCATTAGCCGACTGTGACCAGACTGCTACTTGCACCTGACGACTAAGTCAGGTACACTAGCGCAGACATTCTGCCTCCTGATGACCAAGCCGGGATCTGTCGAAACACAGCACCTGACGACTGAGCCTGGCGCAACCCAAATCAACTTCAGCACCTGGCAACAGAGCCAGCCGCCACACAAACTTACAACGTTTGGCACAAAGCTGTCAGTGTGTCACACAGGTAAATTGACAAATCAGAGTGCAGGAAAGAGAGAAAAAGAAAAGTCAAAAAAAAAAAAAAGAGAGAGAGAATCGTGAAAAAAAAAAGAGAGAAAAAGAGAGACTGAGGGAAGAGTCGAAAATGAGAGGAGAGAAAAAGAAGAAGGAAGAAGAAGTGAAGAAAAAAAAAGAGAGTGGGAAACCCGGCTGACTCGAACTCAATCTGAGGCTGCTAGGATAAAACTTTCTTTACAGTACCTTTGAATTGGATTCGCAGAGAATTCTGACTCAAGCCGAGGGCTCACAGAAAACAACAGACAACCAACGTGCAGCCTCCCAAAGTCGCAGTTCGTAGACTGTCTCCCAGAACACAGTCGCAGCAGTGTCTCAAATCATGGACTGACAAGAGGTGCTGGATCGCAGATAGTCAAGAAGAAAAAGAGGATTCTTTAGAGCAGGTTCACGGGAGAAATTAAGGGAAGTCAATTAATTCCTCTGTTATGGGAATTAATTGGCAGAAGTTAGTAGAAAAGAGAATTAGAGCAGGGCCCACACCCCTTAATTGAGGAGGCACGACCTGGAAAAAAAAATAAACCCTAGGTCAGCGCCAAGCCAATTAGGGTGGGGCCCACGGCGCTGCCTCCCTTCTTCCCCTGCGCTGGAGCAACTCTGCCGAAGCAGGAGCTCGCTGATGAGTCAGCTCTACACAGGGCGGGGCCCACGGCGCTGCCTCCCTTTTTTACCTGTGCTTAAGCAACTCTGCCAAAGTAGGAGCTGGCTGATGAGGCAGCACCACACAGGGCGGGGCCCACTGCACTGCCTCCCTCTTCCCATGCGTTGAAACAGTTTTGCCGAAGCAGGAGGTCGCTGATGAGTCAGCGCCACGCAGGGCGGGGCCCATGGCGCTGCCTCCCCTCTCCTCCTGCGCTGCCTCCTTTCCTCCTGCACTGCCTCCTTTCCTCCTGTGTAGAATCAATTCTGCCGAAGCAGAAGGTCGGCGATGAGTCAGTGCGACGCAGTGTGGAGTTCACTGTGCAGCCTCTCTCTTCTCCGACGTTGAAGCAAGTCTACTGAAACAAATTCCTCCGAAGAAGCCATTCTCGCAGAGGTGGGACCCACGATACGTCCTCCCCTCCTCTCCTGCACAGAACAAAGTCTGGCGGCAAGCATTGAAATTTGTCAAAGATCGTCGAAACATCAACTCCAAGATCCAAAACAGCTTCTAACTACGGCATTGCAGCATACTCAATTCAGGTGCCTTTTACTTCCCGTATACTGGTACATACATCTGTATACGTATACGCATATACCAAAAAAAAAGCAAATAGCTCTAAAACAGCAAGAGAGCCAAAAAAAATTAAAAATAAAAAAATACAAAGTGTACAAAAAATATACACTGTCCTAAAAAAGCAAGAGGATAGAAGAGCATACGCACACAAAAGATAAACGATCCTAAAAGAGTAAGATGATCAACAAAAAAAAAAGAAAAAAAATGTGTGTGTATTGTGTTCATTCATCTTCACGTTCGAAACTTGATCGTTTTCTCCAAAACGAACAAGTCTCGAAGGGGGCAATCTGTATGCACCAAAATGTGCATGGCCCAAATTCAATAAGTTCAGGAGTCCACTAATCCAGCAAACAAGGTTCGTGGACAGGCCTCGACGATTCACAAGGTCATCTGACACAGCCCATCATCGGATTCGTCCGTCTCGCCGCATCGTCAACACAGTCATCGTTCAGTTAGCAATGACTCAGCGAGTCATCATTCAGTCAACAACGACTCAGCGAGTCATCATCCAGACTACTACAACTCAATGAGTCATCGCCACATCAGCATGAGTCAGCATACAGTCATCCACTTCAAAGGTAAAGAGAAAAACCCAGAAAAGAGGCCACGATCCTCATTCAAGGGATCTCAACAGAGGGGCTCCTAGTCTTCCTCCCATCTCAACTACAGTAGCAAAAAGGGGATCGTGATCCCCTTTCCCAGGCAAAATTCCTCAACAATCATACAGACAGGCTACAAATAGCCAGAAGTTCCCTGTCCATGGGGTTGGAAAATTTGAAGATCGACAGCCTTCTTGCCGAGAAGAAAATACACTCGCAGAAGCACTAAAACCAGAGAAATTCAACAACTTGCAGTTCGTCGCTCTAGAGTTCGACCTGAAACACTTCTACACCGTCTCCGGCAACGTCACAAGTCGACACACGCGGAGCACAAATACCTCCGTCCGACCGAGAAAAGCCACACCAGATCGTGTACACCGGTTTCTGTAACTCAAAGTTTCGACGACGTCCTCGCCAGAAGTCGTAACTTCAACTAAACTTGTAGCAGAGATCAAATCAGAGGAAGTTTAGGAGAGTGAACTCGCTTTTTTTTCCTGACTCACACACCTTGTAAACACAAATTTATTCTAAAGTAATTGAAATATTCTCTCGGTCGCGCCTCTTCGCGGACCGGCGGATTTTCGGTTAAACAATGATTTTCCTATATACTTTTCATAATTTTTTATGAATGACAAATGTTTGTTTTAGGAGAAAAATGGTATTTGAGTTTTTTGGTTTAATTAAATATAAATATGCACATTGAGTTTTGACTCAAAATTTTCACCATAAATATGTTTTATAATTTAGAAATTAATGATAAAATATTTTATTAATTTCATGTGGTTTTATTTGTTGTATTATTTATGGTGATTTTTATGCATTATTAATTACCCAAAATTGTGAATTACATTACGTTTTACATGTCATGGATGTATATTTGTTATATTGATAATTCTATGATAAATCTTGCTGCACAATGATGGGTTTGGTTGCATGAAACAGTGGGAGCATGTTATCTTTAAATTAAGTCGCATATTTGTTTATTATATTTTGTATATAATTTTATTGTCATGGTCTCTGGTAAATGCCCAAAGGATTGTACCTTTGACCGTGCTAATAAAATTATAAATATTTTGTGTGTGTGACTTATCATTCCAGAATAAGTGTGATGCCCAAAGGATAAGCATTTATTTTGTGAATGAGTTGTTTGTATGTGGAATCATTACTACAGTCAGGGAATTGACAGTTATCCCAAAGGCAATGACTGTCTAATTCAAGGGATGTGTAGTGTGATGGGGTCGTAAACTCCACCTGGAAGTGGCAGTGAATGGTGGACCAAAGAAAGCCAGGATCTGTTAACGGAAGGGCTCCAGCTCCCAAAATTGATGTTATTATTTTGTTTTAATTCATGTTTATGTATATGCATGGAATGGATTGTTTATTGAATATGTGCATGTGTGTACTTTAGATATGACGAGGACATCTTCTGCACTCTTAGAGATATTAAATAACGACAAGTTGACCGGGCCAAATTTTCCAACTTGGAAAATAAAGCTGTCTTGTGTCCTAACTGCAGACGATTATGATATTTGTCTGAGAAAGCCAAAACCCGAAAAACCACAGCCCAATGATGATGAGAAAGTAACTTCTAAATTCAAGAAATAGATTAAGGCGAATAAGATGACCAGGGTCATAATTTTGGGATCTATAAGTGAGTCATTACAACAGACTTATGAGTGGTATAAAAGTGCATCACAAATCCTGTGAAGTTTAGAGGCTAAGTTCAATAGTATTTGTGAGTCAGAGGTGATAATGCTACTGAAAAAATTAAGTCAAGCCAAAATGATTGAAGGAACTTCTGTGGTGGACCATGCTAATTATGTATGTGGATTGACTGATCGCTTACAGACTGTAGAAATGAATTTAGAGGTTAAGAGTCGTGTGCATTACATCATGAAATCTTTGCCTAAGTCCTATGAGAATTTTGTGATTCTTTGCCTAAGTCCTATGAGAAGTTTGTGATAAATTATCAGATGAATGGTTTAGAATGGGGCATAGAAACTCTTGTTGCCAAACTTAGACCAGAAGAAATTCAGAGAGGCACAACAAAGGTTGAAAGTGCACATTTGACTTTGAAACCTAAGGTATTCAAGAACAAGTGAAGCATAATATATTTACATGGGAAATGGTGACCGGATTGAAGTTGAAGGAGTTGGATCATATGAAATTGAACTAGAAAATGGGTCATCTTGGATTTTGACTGAAGTTTTGTATGCTCCCAAAATTAGGAGAAATTTGATTTTTGTTGCTTTATTGGACAAAACTAGGTATTCTGTAATTTTCAGGAATAGTATGGTTATTATTAAGAAAGACAATTTGGTTATCAAAGGTTCACTTTATGATGGTCTTAATAAATTAAATGCAATTTCTTCCCCTTTGTATGAGTGTGAAACGATCTCGTGATTTAGACTCTTCAATTCTTTGGCATCATCGTTTAGAGCATATAGGGAAAGAAAGAGTTCTCAGATTGGTTAAAGAAGGAATTATTCCTGAACTGTCTTTTAATGAATTTAGAATATGTGTGAGTTGTTTAAATGGTAAAATGACACAAAAACCCTTTGATGTCAAGAAAAAGAGGAAGAGATCAGAAGAATTATTGGATCTGATTCATTCAGATATATGTGGCCCGATTAATGTACCTTCTCGCCATGGTCATAAGTATTTTATAACTTTTATAGATGACTCTTCCAAATATAGCTATGTATATCTTTTGAATAAGAAATCTGATTTATTGGAGTCATTTAAAGAATTCAAGGCTGAGGTGGAAAAGAGCACAGAAAAAGTAATTAAAGGATTGATGTCCGATAGGGGAGGAGCGTACTGTTCTAATTTGTTCAACTCTTATTGCATTGAAAATGGAATTGTTCATTACTTATCTATTCCTAGGACACCTCAACAGAATGGTGTTTCTGAGAGGAGAAATAGGACTTTGCTTGAGATGGTTAGATCTATGATGAGTGGAACAAATTTGCCCCTAAGTTTATGGAGTGAAGCTTTGAAAACTGCTGCTTATCTTCTTAACAGAATACCAAGTAAATCTGTGCAGAAAACACCATTTGAATTATGGGTTGGTCGACCTCCAAGATTAGGTCACTTAGTTACATGGGGATGCCCTGCAAGGGCACTATATTCAGGAGATGACAGATCAAAGATAGAACCTAAGACATTGGAATGTTTCTTTGTGGGTTATCCTCTACATTCCAAAGGGTTCGGATTATATGATAAAACCAATGGTATTATTTTTGAATCTCGAAATGTAACTTTCCTTGAAAGTATATTGATTGAAAAGACAGAAAATGATCATGTTGATATTTTAGAGATTCAAGAAAATATGGAACCTATATCTTCTTCTTTGCCAAGTACTTCTGAGGTTCCTCAGCATCCTCCTGTTCAAGATAACGTCAGAAGAAGCCAAAGACAGATTAGAGCACCTAACAGGTATACCCTAGTTGGTGATTCATATCCTAGATTGGAGGATAAAGACATTCTTGACCCTCATGATTATGATAGTGCCATATTAGATATTGATGCTAAGAAATGGGACATTGCCATGAAAGAAGAGATGGATTCAATGCAGAAGAACAAGGTATGGACCCTAGTAGAACCTCTTAAAAATTGCAAGCCGATAGGTTGCAAGAGGATATTTAAGAGGAAAAGAAATTCAGAGGGTCAAGTTGAAAAATATAAAGCAAGACTAGTTGCTAAGGGTTATACACAAAGAAAAGGTTTTGATTATGATGATACCTTTTCTCCAGTAGCAAAAATCACATCAATTCGAATAATATTGTCAATTGTTGCATATTTTGATTATGACTTATTTCAGATGGATGTAAAAACTACATTTTTGAATGGAGATCTAGAAGAAGAGCTTTATATGGAACAACCTGATGGTTTTGTAACAGATGCTACAAAAGTTTGCAAGTTAACAAGGGCGATATATGGCTTGAAACAAGCTTCTAGGCAGTGGTACATGAAATTTGACCAATCGATAAAAGCATTTGAGTTTGAAAGTAACTCTGAAGACCCTTGTGTTTACATTAAAAGGTTCAATGGTCAAATAGTCTTTCTTGTATTGTATGTGGATGATATTTTGATTTACAGGGAGTAATAGACAGTTGATTCAAGAGACAAAGAATTGGCTGCAAGAGAATTTTGAGATGAAAGATCTTGGAATGGCTTCTTATATACTCGGGATAAATATTGAAAGAAATAGGAGTGCTAAGATGCTTGCTTTGTCTCAGACTGCTTATGTGGATAATATTCTTGAGAAATATTGTATAAGTGCTTGTAAACCCACTACAGCACCAAATGAGATCAACATATTGTTTTGCTATTGGTAGTCTGATGTATCTTATGACTTGCACTAGACCGGATATATGTTTTGCTGTGAGTTTACTTAGCCGCTATCAGTCAGACCCTATGCCACGTCATTGGGAAGGAGTGAAACGGGTTTTACGCTATATCAAAGGGACTAGGAAAGCTCGACTTGTCTTCTCATCTTCTACCCTCATGGTTGAGGGATACTCTGATTCAGATTATCAGGGTGATCAAGATGATCGCAAATCTACTTCTGGTTATGTGTTTATGTTTGGTGGAGGTGCAATTTCTTGGAAAAGTAAGAAACAAGATTGTATTGCCATATCTACTATGGAAGCAGAGTATATTGCTTGTAGCTTGGCTGCTCAAGAAGCAATTTGGATTAGGAACTTCTTGCGGGAGTTATATATTGTATATTCCATTAAGGATCCGATCACAATGTATTGTGATAATGAAGCTGCTCGAAGCCTGACCAAAGACTCTCGATATCATTCAAGAGCCAAGCATATTGATGGGAAGTATCACTTTATAAGAGATAGAGTGCAGAAAAACCAGCTGGTAGTTGAAAGGAAAAGTTCTGCAGAGATGTTGGCTGATCCCATGACTAAGGGATTAAATATAAAAGTTTTTATTGATCATGTAAGGAGGATGGGCATTGTAATTAATTCTCCTTGGTTCTGATTGAGCCAAGTGGGAGATTGTTAGCATTTTATGTGTGGCTCTGCTCAGAACTATCTTGTATGTTTAATTTTACATGATTAATAAATTTTATTTGTTGCATGCATTAATTTGCTGTCCATGAATTTCATCCCTTTGACAATGGATCACTGGGAGGTGGGTGTCTTCATGACACTGTGTCCTGGAGCCTTGTGCTCAGAATACGTCCAGGTCATTGAGGTGAAAATTGGGGCAGCTCACTTAGACCCTTGTATGTTTAGATGGCCTCATAAGGGGGTGTTGGGCTTAGGACCATACACTGACCTAGATGTCCCATCACCATACAATATTGTGTGTGTCACACATAGGACGGGTGACCAGAGATCTGGTAAGTGGGCCTTGAGCCTATGAGACCGATCACCTCCAAGTCTAGCTTCCTTTGATCTTGAGAATTGGCCCGACTACTGTTAGGGTGAATAATTCTTTTAGAGTGGAATTGATAGCATTGATGATGGTTTTTGGTGCATCAAACCACTCTGGAGAATTATTATTATTAACATTGCCGGGAGGTTATTATTCCAAGAGAATCTCAACTAGGGGCAAAATCGTAATTTTGACATAAATCGATAAACCCGGGAAATTATCGATTTACTCAAATTATGGATATTTCGATTCCCATAATTAGTTTTATGAAATAATTATTTCTAAATTATTTTCTCAAAATTATTTTCAAATTATTTTGATTTAAAACGTTATGGAAATTGGGCCTCTTATAGCCCACTTGTTGAGTTCTGTTTTTGTTGGACTTGGGCCTTTGGGGGACGCCTCAATTGACCTATGAGTAGGAAGCGATGATGGAAGGAGGAATCCCCGTATGGGTCCATTAGGTAATGGATCGGGCTATTTAGCTGATGGGCTTTTGGGCTTATTTGGCTAATGGACAATTAGGGTTCGTTCGGTTGATGGGCCACGAATTCTACATATTCACATGCTGAGGAGGTCACACCAACTCTGGAACCAGATTTTATTCTTCGTTAGAGGAGCCTTACATCAAGGGAAATCAAACAAACAGAGTTGGTAGACCGACAGCGATTCGACAAGAACGGAGGAGAATTGACAAACAAGTACGCAAAATTTAAATTTTGTATTATATTGTGATTTATTGGGACAACAATAGCATCATGTCAATAGCCAAAGGAAATACCTTGTTGTAAGACCACTCAACCCACGACAAATATTTCACCCACTATTTTTGTTCTTCCCCCATGAAGCAGTGCGGGTACGTAGTTTTTCTAACATCTGTTCTAAACTTCAGGCTGGGCCGTTGGTTTGCAGATGATAAGTCGTGCTTTGGAGCAAAGCAATACCTCGTAACTTGAAATATTCCTCGCAAAATTTGGACATGAAGATCGGATCCCTATAAAAAACGATTAAGCGTGGAATGCCATGCAAGCAAACAATCCAATGAACAAATATGGTCGCTAAATGTCTTGCAGTGTTGAGGAGCTTCAAGGACATGAAAGTGCCATATTTAATAAGGCGATCTATGACCACCCAGATAGTAGAATTCCCTGTGAACTCGGAAACTTTTCAATGAAGTCCTTGGCAATGTCCTCCCAACGACAATATGGTTCTGGCAATGGCCGGAGGAAACCTGTAGTCGACTATGTCTCAACTTTCACCTTCTGACAAACAGAACATGCAGCTACAAAACTCTAGACATCAGGAAACATATGGAGCCAATAAAAAAAATTAAAGTTACTATCCTTCTGTACATACATATAACCCCATCATGTCTCCCGATCATTGAGCTATGAATGTCCCAAATGAGAGGCTCAAGGGAACTTCAACATCATTAGGCACCACAATGCGACCATGGAAAAGTAAGAGGCCATTGAACAACTTTTAATGGTTGTTGACTAGGGAATTTTTCCGCACTCTCAGCACCAAAGCTCTGTGATTTGCATCACCCTTGGCCCCTGCCCATAGTTGGACAGTAAAAATCGATGAATCCATTAATAAGGGGGGATATAAATATGGCATTTGTGTGGAAGATAGGCTGTCAACACCACCATTTTTTAACCCTTTTCTAGACACAATGTCGAAGTTATATCCCAATAGTTTGACCAACCACCGCTATTGTGGCATTGCCAGAATACACTGGTTTGTAAATAATCAAGGTGAAGTGTGATTAGTGACAACCGCGCGTGGAACGTCGTCCCATCTAATAGTTACGTCAGTGCTGAACCGCTAACACTAGCGCCAACATCTCCCTTTCATATGCCAAATATTGTACTATGCTCCTTTAAAGGTTTTGCTGAAGAAATAAATTGGATGGCCTTCTTGTGAAAGCACTGCCCCTGCATCTTCTCCCGAAGCATCACATTCCACCTAAAACACCTTATTAAGATCAGGACGTGATAAGATAGGCGTTGTACCCAATGGCCTTTCCAAGGACAGAAAAGCATATGACGTTGGCTAAGACTACATGAACTTGCCTTTCTTAAGAAGCTTAATTCGTTAATGACGTCGCAATCAGACCATAGTTCTGTATAAACCGCCTATATAAATTTTTGCATCTATTGGACTACAATGGAGATAGACCAATTGGCTACTGCCTCTAACTTCGCAGGGTCTACCTGTGTGACAAAAGAATAATTCCTGACCAAAACATCTCACTTACTCGGCATTGCAACTCTCCTTTTGGCCATGACTCATGAGTGTAGCGTGCTCAGACCTCACATTGCTCAGACCTGCTCTAAGAAGAAGAGGGATCCTGTGGTCATGACTTCTAACCAGCAGCAGTTCCTTAGGGTCTTGAAATAAGGAAGCCATCATATTCCACTTTGTGCTTTCGGCTGCCCCAAATTCAGAGTTGTTCATCCATAGGAAATATGTATATTCATCTAATAGATTAGTAAGTTGTTTGGAGGTGCTTAATATGATTAACATATACATTTCGCATCGTGAAAATATAATATCATTGTACCTATTTATCCGTCCTCTATAGGGGGATATGCTAGCTATTACTCCTGTACTGAACATCTAATGACAATGCATCTAGAAATAGACCTCACACCATAAAGTAATGGTAATTTATATGATAAAATAATTTTTATTTAAGTGTTGAATTTTGTAGTTTCAAATAAAGAAATTATTTTATGAAAAAATTACCATGGTTTTATGGAGTACTGGTGTCAATTTTAAATGTTTTGTCATTGGATGTTCAGTACAAGGAATAATGACCAACATATCCCCTTGTAAAGGTTTGTTAAATGGGTATATTAACTATTGTATTTAAACTATATAAAATGCATATGTTCATAATATAAATATATTTAAAAGATATATTCTCTTTAAAGGAGAAGAACAGATGAACCATAAGATAAGGTATTTATCCTTATAGAAATAAAACCTTATGTTTCTTAATGGAATTCATGGTAAAGAATTCTTAATTTAATAGTAACTTTATGAAAACCCATTTAAAAACATATAAATACCTCTACGGTCTTAAGAGTGAACTGTTAACCCAGTTTGGTTGAACGTGAGCAAGCTTATCACTTGTAGAAATTATTCTTGAGGTGATTATGTGCTACATTTTTATTTTACTCTTCAAGATGAAAGCTACGTCTACATCATACTTATTATATTTATTTCATACTTTATATTTTGTTTTCATGTTAAGGAGATTTATATAACTATTTTCATGATATTTATTTTGATTTATTAGGCATGAGATCTTAAATTGTTAGATTGCTTGTAGCCCAACAATTAGTTTGATAGTGTGTTCATGTTGAGCATCATCACCTTGTCTTGTAAATAATGTTTGTCAAAATAAAACAGCATCCTTCCCCGAGACCACTACACCCTCCCATGAATTTGGACGGCCGTTATGGATGGATGCTCTGTCAATGTGAAGCTTGTTTGGCAACTGCTTATTATTTCCTGTATTTCCACCTATGGACTTTGTATGCCTAGGTGAGCCAAGTTCATTGCATTGTGTTGCTGTTCTTGTCTGTTTATTGACTACTATCCAAAGAATGTACCATTGTCGAACAAGTTTAGGATGCATTAAGCAAATGTGGAAGAGGGTAGTGCCAACAGATGTAGCAAAATAGCTGGTGATAGGGATAGAAGATGGATGTGAAAAGGTGGCTTAGCTAAGGTGTCCTTTTTTATTTTTAACGCCAAATGAGACTTGACAAGACCTGCAATCCTTACTTTTTTACAGTGTTCTTTTGTAGAAATTAAAGGGCTAAAACAGGACCCTGCTGCATAATCAAATTAAAAACTCCCAACTCGCATGGTGTACAGATTAAGTTGATACTATATTAACTACAGTGTAGAAGCACAGATTTAAAGGCTGTGATTTCGTTTTAAGAGTAAGCTATAATAAAAACAAAGTGGAGAACGAAAGTTTTTTTAATTAATCATTTTGGAATTGCAGGGAGAATTTCTCACTGATTCCTCTTGTGCTACAAAATGAAAAAGGAATCTGCTAACTGTTCAAAGCAAACAATGATAAAGAAAGATAAATAAAAAAGTAAGAACGCTGGTAATTTTTTAATCAAAATAAAGTTTCTGTTTTTTTCCTACTTCTGTTTTCTGTAGTAATAGTTCCAAAAGAAATCAAGAAAGAATTTACACATCTCAGAAGGACCAGGGTATGGGGTTGAATTTCCTTAGCGACTGCAATCTCCAAGAAACTTGCATAACAAAGTGTTATTATGTAATACAAACCATCCAAAGGCATCATAACAACGACCATCCTTCCAGTGTTCTTCCAACACTTTTTGTCGACATTATGGACAAGTGAAAGTAAAAGTCCACAAGAAGAAAAAAACTACAGTTTTAGGAGATTAGTCTCGCCATCTATGGCCACAGTTAGGATTGCAGCACACGAAGAAAAGAGTCATACCCTCTTCTCCCCTAGCAGCAGCCTGCTCGTCGACACAAAGAATTCATAATAAGGAAGCACACTAGGATAATTTGTACGATATGAACAGATCAGTGAATTCTACTAACCCAGTGGGACTAGTACTTCAAGGATAAATTATTTTCAAACATAAACATTCTACTGCTATGATAACAAGTAGGACTTAATTTCTCATTTATACACAACAATAAATTGATTACATTACAATTGATATAAAAACAACCATTAAAAATTTAAACTATAAAAATTATCAAATTATGAATTTCTGTTAATTTAGAAATTGCAGTTGCATAAGATTAAGGTAGTATAATACTTCGGTTGATTTATTTCACAAAATATATAATTAATAAAAAATTAAAAAATGTGCACGAAGGCCTCCTGTCCATTGCCCTTTGGGAGAAATAAGCCCCACAACTCCTACAAAACCCTCATGTGATCATTGAGTTTATGCTCAAGTTCACATCATTAATAAATTACCAGAAATTAGAAACATTAATAACTTAACATGCTATCAAATTCAAAGGTATTTTAATTTGATTAAAACTTTCTTAACTAAGAAATATTAGCTAGAAAAAATAACATTTAGAATGTCATTACTTTTTTTTTAATTGCGAAGAGGTCCTATTTTTGTAAATTAAAAAATTAAATATGCCTTTATAAAAAAATTTACTCATTTATATTATCTAATCAATATAAGATTTATTTTATTCAATTATTTTACATTCAATTATTCATTTCCCATAAATTTGCGGAAGGGAAGGATACTTAGAGGTCTTCCCTGCCATTGGCCAATTTGTTGGAGAGAACTGTTGCACTGCCATCTTGTCCATGAACAGAAGAGAAAGGGATAGGAGCTTATCCCCTTTCTTATTTCCATGAACAGAAAAGGAAGAGGGGTTGTCTCCTTCACTCTGTCGTTTGAATTAAATGGAAAGGGTACGTAAAGATGAGGGAACAGGTCCTCTACAACCAGAGAGAAACTAGGAGAAAGGAATGTAGAAATTAAAGAGCTTCCATAAAACCAACATCAAAGGCTCTGGGCAGGGAAAAGAAACGAGTTATTATTATTATTTATTTTACTATTTTTATTTTTATTTTTTATTTTCATTTTAAATTTCTTTTTTTATTTTTTATTAATTTTTGTTAAGTACTGAGCCCAAACACTGAGTACAAAATACTCAACCCTGGCAGCTAGACATGGCTGAAATGGAACTGACCTGGAAGAACACTGCTTCTCCATGGTTGCACTGAGCACATCTAACAGTTTTTGTCCGAGGAAGAGTGGGATCGGCAGCTACATCTTGTAAGACTTGAGTTCGTTCCCCAACTGAATGATGTATCTCATTTCTATATACACAGTTATTATCAGCAACTTCCTGTAAAAGGGAAGAGGAATTATTTGCCACATGTGATAAGCACGTTTAACTTACATTTTATGAATCTCTTAAGCAATGTTATATGAGCACCAATAAAACAAATTATAGATGTCCAGAAGAAGAAGGATGTGCAAATAGGCTGATACAAGTTGGCCTTTTTTAAGGAATTGATATGAGTGACTATTTTAAAGTTTTGAAGGGCAATCCAACTCAAAAACAACTCTAATCTTTTTTGCACATTTCCCCATTTCCTGTCAAATGTTATAGAAATTAATCTCGATTGCTGTAAAACCTTCGGTTACTTCCTCATACAATAAAACAGAAGAAATACACCAAATTACCAGAGTTGATCAAGAAACCAAACAACCATATGGCAAGCCTTTCTTTCTAGAAGCATTTATTTGGTCAAGTATGATTTTACTTGAAAAAGTGCAACAACATACAAACAACTGAATAACATGGGAAATATGACCTTTTATTTTCTTCCAAAGACACTTTTCATTTCAAAGCCAGAAAGCAGAGAACAACCTAGGAAGGGGCCTCTTCTGAGACTGGGAAGAGTTAGGTTGGCAGAATCAACATGCTGACTAGCAGATCTTAGAATAGATATGGGTGACTACCAAAAAAAAATTGGTAATCTTTTTTTCAAAAAAAAAAAAAAGATTACAGAGGAATTTATATAAGAGTATATCTCTATAAAGATTTGATTTTTAGTTGAAGGCATCAAGGATTTTAATTACAGTCAAGATTCAGTATTTCATTCTGCGAAATACAACCACCACAATGACATCAAAGCAGAATTTGATAAACAATAGAGTAACGCTGAAAGACAGAGCATTCAAGGATACAAGCGAAAACTGACATGTAAGGTAAACAGAAAGTGATACCCCCAAGCTCTCTCTGACTGCCCAGCCATAGAATCTTTTTTACACTAATCTAATCATAAGAAATGATAAACCACTCAAATCCGTGTCTTAACTCCATTAAGTTCTCCTCTTATGTCCACTAAGTCCTTCAGTTGACAAGAAAAAACAAATGTTCCAACCAGCCAAAAGAACGAGGCGTTGCTGATAAAGTAGCAGTTATCTGAAAAGTAAACGAAGAAAAATGAACCTGATGATCACAGTTGCGGCAAGCATAGAGGAGGACCTTCTGTTGCTTTTCCTCTTTCGGGTACAGAATGTTATTGCTGAAAACAAAAGGATAAGGACATATGCTGGTATCAGCACAAATGTACTTATCAACTTAAGCGGATGGCAAAAATGAGACCAGATCTAACATGCCGGGAATGCCAGAAACTAACCATTCGCGACAGAACTTCATGGTACTCATGGCTGCTGTCTACTTTAGGTCGACGAACTTTTTGAAGTGTGCTTGTTCCGCTTTCAAGTTGATACCAGGATGAACTACTGTCACGTCGCCTAGAACACAGATAACCTCCAATTTACTTCGAATATGCAACAAAGTATCCAAGGGATAGAGCTGAAATGTATAAAAGCAAGTACTCACTATTAGTCTAAGAACACCAGAACCGTTTGGAAAAGTAATGCTAGTTGCTAAAAAGGGTAAAATTTTAGAAAATTCCTAAGGTTGAAATCCCTAAAAGCATTTTCTAGCCTTCTTAACGGAAAGAAAATGGAGAGCGAAAGAAAAAACAAGAAAAAGAATAGAAAAGAAGACACGAAAATGTAATCTCTGTGGTAAAAATTTTCACTGCTGAAAAGATAAATTTTCTCTACAAGAACTGAACAAATAAGGAGAAACAATAGAAAGACATGAAGAGGTTACCCATTGGCTTACCAGACTCACCACTAAAAGGAATACGTAAAAGCGTCCGGCGAGGGCATTCCGAACAGAAGAAACTTGTTTTGCTGCGTGGACAAGCTCCGATTTTGGAACAGTGGGGTCTAAAAATCTTCAAAGTAGGGTTCGCAAGGAAGACTAAAGGAGATGTGCACTGCACTGCAGAATTTTTATTATTACATCTTTTTATGTTTTAAATTCTCTTTCAATAAAAAAAAAAAATTATTTGTATTTAATTTTAAAAAATATAAAAATTTATATAATCTCCGCATGATCATAAACATCATAAAAATCATAGGTCCTTCTTTTAAGACATTAAAATTTTCTATTACCATTTATAAATATAAAATATTTATAGCAATAAAATGGGGTTATAAAAATAATATTCTTTAAGTCTTATTTATTATTATGAGATATTTCTGTTAAACTGCCTTCAAGAAAATTTATTAATTTTTAAAATGTTTAATATTTTTAAAATTAAGTGATATATATTAAATTAAACCATTCAAATGAAAAAGTTATGTTTACCTATAATAAATGGTTAAATATTTAATAAGCTTGGTTAATGAATAAAATTAATAAAATGGAATGATCATTGTATACATTATAAAAACTTAAAACCCTAAAATTATGTTACTACAAAGGCCATTAACGACCTAATCCCAATATTATGACTTTCACAATTGAACTCTAAACCTAAAACTATTCTTAGGTGTTTTTTCTCTTTAAATAGATTTTAGGACTTTTAGCAAAAGATTTTTGCCTAAAAACTTGGAACCCCGTTGCCATAATTCCCTCTTGTTATGTATTGCCCATTGCTAAAAAATTCGACCCTACCAGACTGATTTTGTAGGGTCATTCGCACAACACTTCAATCTCTTTTCTTGTGGCCTCTGGGAGCTGAGACCTTATGCTCTTTTTATCTCAATCTATACTGGAGAAAAGAACCCATTCTTTTCAGTGTCAGCTCTAATACATAACAAACTTGATAAAATGTAAGCAACGAGTAGCACTCCTCAAACTCAACAGCAGAACCTTCTTCTGCTTCTTCAGTCCTTGTATATGACGATTACAACCTATCTTTGACATGGACCATGTGTAATCAATCAAGACAGGGGATCAAGGAGGGGGAACAGCCAGCTTCTGTAATCAACCTCTCATCCACTGATCCCTTTTGAGGAAACTAAAACCAAACCAAACAAACTTCCACCAAATAAAGAAAAAGAAACACCTATACAAAGAATTAAATAAAGCGGGATTGATGAAGAATGAACCAAGCCCGAATGAGTCAGTCAAAGCTGGAAGAACGGCTCCACCTTCCCCGCAAGTAATCTTCCCAAGACTTGTTTGCAGTCAAGTAGTGTGCACTAGGTTCTATGCTGCTAATTGAAAGAGAATCATCTTCGACATCAAGCAAAGCAAGGTTCAGATGAGACTGCATGTTGCATGCTGTGGCCGAATCATCATCTGTGCCATCTAACTCTTCAGCCGAACAACTAATTTGCAATTTCGCCCACCTAAAAACTTCTTCATCTCCTTCAAGTAGTTTCAAGATCTGCACCATAAGTGAGTTACACATTAGGGTTCTCAACATAGTATGTAACTCCTAAAAAATTCTTAACCTGACTTTACCACAAAAATAAATCAAGGCAGTTCCATTTTTCCAGACAATGTTAGGATCATCATGTGAATAAAGTTTGCAAGGAATCAACATAATATTTGGATAGAAGACAACTGTATGGAACTTACAAGGCCAATGTGAGGCCGGAAACAGGGAGCACGTCTAATACAGAGAAAAGCAGCCACAGCCATCCTTTCTATTTGATCAGAGTCAACTGCTTCCTTCAAACTGGGATCCAAAAGTTGCATATATTTTTTATCCTGAAGAATTGGCTTGGCCTGGTAACCATTCTCAGATACAAGACAAAGAGTCAGATATGTAGGCACATTAATAAGTCAAATATTTGCCTTAGAACAATATACACTTACCCACATGATAAGGCTCTCTTGACCCTTTGGATGCTCATTACTAATGGGCTTCCTTCCTGAAAGAAGCTCAAGAAGCACAACTCCAAATGCGTACACATCAACCTTGTCAGTCACCTTCCCATACATAAAATATTCTGGAGCCAGGTATCTGCACTAGCCAACACTAATAAAAAAAACTGCATATATGGATATGGTTCACACATCTTTTAGTAGAAAATCTGAGGGAGTTACCCAAATGTGCCAGCTACATCATTGCAGGTTATAGAGGCTGAAGATGCAGAAGCCCACTTAGCAAGTCCAAAATCCGATAACTGAACCATCAAAGAACATGAATTTCTGGACAGCAACAAGGTCGGATTCACACAAGTCATGTATTGTAATTAACAATCATACCTGGGGGTCAAAATCATCAGCAAGAAGTATATTTGATGATTTCACATCTCTATGGATCACAGGTTGTACAGCTCTACTGTGTAGATAATCCAGTGCCTCTGCTACACCCAAGGCCACCTTATATCTATCACCCCAACCAAGAATACACTTGCCTTTTTCACCTAGTAATAGAGAATCAAGATAAGCAAAGAGCAGCCAGGAAAAATCACTACCACAGTATAAATATTTAAGTAATTTACCATGCAGGTTCTCTTCCAAACTTCCTCTTGAAAGAAAGTCATAGACCATGAGAAGATTGTTATCTTCGAAACAGAAGCCAAATAATGAAATTACATTTTTATGAGTTAATGTGGTGATGATTTCAATTTCCAAAATAAATTCTTTAACAACATCAGCAGAGGGCTTCAAGATTTTCACTGCCAACTCCTTTCCATCTGGAAGATAACCTTTATAAACCTTGCTGCTCCCTCCCTTTCCTATCAGATACTCTAAAAAAACAAGCAGAAAATGTGAGGGACAAAAACACTTTATATTACATAACCACAAGCCTACTGTCTAAAAGGGTAAAGGAGTATTTAAATAATTCCAAAAACAAGAAGAAAAAACTAGCAAACCTGGTGAGAAGTTGGAAGTTGCCTGCACAAGTTCTTGATAGCTGAACAATCTGCAAGTGGAAGAATACTTCTCATGCAGAGATTCCAATTCCTTGGGAATGACCTTTTTTCCGCGGTAGATATCATCAGAAGTCATGGAAACAGGATCACCTACAAGAACCATAGCTCCACTGTTTCCACACAAACTGATGGTGGTAAGGTCCTGTACTTTGGCTTGTTTGTTATCAGGATGAATTGCAGCAGGCAAATGCCTACTGGGCAAGCGCATAGCCCACTGCACAACTGAAATCTGCTTTAAGGACTTAGCTTGAGTATGACGATGGGGCAAGATTGCCCTTCTTAATAAGGGCCAACCAGGTCTCGTTTCAGGTATCTCTTTGATAAAAAAAGAGACTGAGGATGTCTCAGAAGTATGCACAGGAACTAAGGCCAGTGACTCATCTATAGAGGATCCCTGAATAGATAGAACAGAACTGGCTTCGGCAGAATTGGCAGGGCCATGGCAAAGAGAATCACCAGGCAATATCGAGAAGGGTGCACAAATTGAACATTTCTTTTTAGGGGATTTGCTAAAATGAAGCCCACCCAACCGATCGGTGGAATCTGAAATCTTTGGATGATTTTGGTTATTTTGGTGATCATTGTTGTTCTTCTTATTATCTGCATCTTTTGTGGATGGATACTCCAGAAGTTTTACATTGGATGCCTTGGAATTCTTGCTCAAGGTCCGATGAATTGCTCCAAAGAGTCTAGAGGGCCGCTGTTTGTTACCCTTTTCATCCCCTGCAGAAGCAACTTAATTAAAAGTGAGACAGTATTAAAATGAAGACACAGACCAATATAAGTTGAAATAGAGTAAAGAAAAAAGAAATGGGCACCTGATGCGACAGTGGCTTCTCTTTGGAATACCACCTTGCCATTGTTCACAGCAAGCACCCAACAATCACGAGGGAGCTTCCTTCCGCAGTATTTGGCAATAGAAGTCCATGACCTGAAAGTTTGAGTTCGCAGGACCATTAAAATTAGTAGCAGTGTGGGTAGGGCTCCAGAAAGAAATTGGAATAAAAACTTGAGACAAGTTGACGCCTGCCACTGAAACACTCCTGTTCCAGAATTGCCATGATTAAACGAAGGCTGACTCAGGAAAATGTGAAATATTTAAAGAAAAAGAAGAAGAAAGAAAACATAGCAACCGATAATTTGCTTGAGGATTTAATTGTCATATATCTGCCTAAACAAAACCATGATCACTGGTACAGAATTCATAAATGAACCAAGAAAAAGGGGAAACGCGCGAATATATATATATATATATATATATATATATATATATATATATATATATATATGTATGTATATATAGAATCAAGCAGTTAGAACACGAAGTTTCAGGGAACTGAACGAACCCAATTGGGGGATGAACTTTGGACACGCCTAAAATAACCTTACAGGCGCCGTAAGATTTTGCTTCTCTCACCAAAACCTTTCTGACCGATGAACCCCGACAGATCTTTAGCTTCAAATCCACTTGCTTCAGATTGCAAAACCCTTCATAGACAGCCAGAACGGAATCGAAGGCCTTGACCAGAGATAGCAGCGAAGATTGCCCATTACGATCCAACAAATCTGCGTCACACACCCAAAATCATGAGCAAAATAACCCTGCCATCAAGATCACAAATCGTAACAACATAAATCCACAATATCATACAATGGCGATAATCGAAACATTACCGTCTGTATTGAGAACATGAAGAGCTACAAACCGATCTCCAGGTTGAGAAACTTTTACAAGAGCCCATGTCAGCAGTTCCTTGCTAGCCTGGTCCAATTTGACCCCAACCACAACAGTTCTGTTAATGGAGTTTTCTTCTTCTTGGGAGTACTCCAATCTTTTCATCTTCATCTTCCCTACTTCCCCGTTCTTCTCCGAGATATTTTCCCTTCCACTTCCTCCTCCTCCACCCTTTCAGATCCTAGTATCCATCAGCAACACATGAATTCTGCATGCTCTGCCGACAGTCTTTCATCAAAGGCACGAGGGCGACTTGTGCCCTCCCGCGGCCACAAGGGAAGCTTAAATATTTGCCACCGAATACCTATTTCGTGTAAAGCATTCTTTTTTCCGAGAGGAAACCCCACGGAAGGGGTAATTTTCTGATCAGTGGCTGATCGCGCCGCGCGAACGAAATTACAGATGCTAGTGTGAAAGATTCCTCACTCAGTAAAACCGATGTAAGATGAAAACAGAAAAGTGGAAGTAGTAACACTAGCAAAGATTGCAAGAGTGTCCACAATCCTCTGCCAAACGCCTCGAACCTGCAGCCACATTCTTCAATTTGGATGAAGTCAAGGCCTGATTAAGATAGCAACAGATAGCGGCATCGCCTGATAATTCTTCACTCTACAATGGGTCCTACCATACTGATCCCCTTTGACTCAGGGATGGGTCCGCCCTAGTCCTCTAGTCCCTCCATGTACGCAGCAGAGGAGCCGCCCCACCATTTTATTCAGCGTATCCGTCCATTTACCACCGGATTCATTGCTCAATTCAAAATAATCCCTCTTTTCCCTGAAACCCGAAACTTGTATCGGAAAATCGGTGAAGGACGATGGATCCTGTGCCACGTTTCCAGACCTGTTTAAGCCCCAACAAGACAAATTTGAGTCGTTCAATTAGGAGTGATTTATAAACTGCGTCGGGTTTCATGAGATTTAAACGAGTATAAGTATGTGGACCGCAAAATATGCGTACTTTATATAAAATAAAATGGTTGATTTGATAAATTTGTTATAGGTGTGCGGTGAGACTTCAAGAACTCATTTGATTCGATCTTCGAATAGACATAAAATGACCGATGTACGTCTTTTCACGAACAAATAATTTTGTCTAAGCTTGACCAGAAATTTGGTATTTCAATTGGCTTTGGTGGCAATTGATTATGAAATAGTAGCAAGTGTTTGTTACTATCTCATTGATTTGAGGTGGCAATTTGGAATTTCTCTGGGTTTTTTTATGTACATTATCTGTGGCCAAAAATTGGTGCATGTGACATCTTTGTGGGCCGATGACATGACTTTAATTGTCTAAATCAGTACCAATAGGCTAGTGACGTGTCGGTCGAACGATTTTGATCTCGACCATTGATTCAATGTGGCTTGATCGGCGGCCTGATTTTATTTGTTGACTGGGGTCAATGTTTGACTTGTTGACCCGGGCCCTACGGAGTTGAACTGGACCGTATTTTTGGGTTGTTACAAAATTTGCCTCTACAGATGCGCTTGGGGTAAATCTATATATATATTATAGGAATGGGGGTCGAGTGAAAATAAGGAAAAAAGTGCTGATGTGGCTTCTTCTGCAGGGAGAAAAAATCACTGAAAATTTGCTAAATAAAAAAAAATATTAGACAACTAACCATCCGAGAAAGTGGAAGAAGGATTAAGATTACGGAGGAGAAAGTGGTTGTGTGATTAACATTCACCAAAATAAAATTTACTTGATGAAGTGTTTGCATTGTTATAAAGATATGACTTACGAGATGTGTGTTTTATTTTGTGCCAATTGCAATATCATAAACCCTGTTTATGAGTGCAGGTATGTTATTCAACATTATTGTATAATTTATTTTTTCTTCAAGTGATAAACATAACATCGTGATATAGTAATTTACTATTACAGGTATCACTGTAAGATCACAATAAAAACCTCTTCTTACAATATGAATTGTATTTTGCAAGATTCAAGTGGCAGACTATTTTTTGGTTATATAACTACTCAATTGTATTCTATTATCCAGGTATATTATTAATTTTATAAGTTAGGATGTCTTAGATCATTTAATCAATTTGATCATCATTATAACATTGTGTTTTCGGGAAGACAATTTCACTATCATTGAAGATCTGTTAGGATCGTGCCACAATTTTAAAAAATATTTACACAAAATATTTTTAATAGTGAAAGAACTATCACAATCAATGAAGTGCTTAACATATTACCATTCCAACCATAAATAACTTTTGACCAAACAAAAAAAGCAAAAGTTATTTTTATTGAAGATAGGATTGACAAAGAGGAAGAGGGATTGACAAAGATGAAGATGGAGTGGACAACTTTACAAATTACAAGAAAATGTGTGACGATTATAAATATGATTGTTATTACAATATCTTTAACGTTATTTTAGTTTTATGAGGATAATGTCATTATTCAACTTTTTATAGATCACCACCAACAGAAAATAATGAAGAGGTTATCTTCATAAAAACAGACGTTGATGAAGCTCATGACAAAAGGTTTGCATAGTTGATATAACGAGTATAAGTATGTGGACCGCAAAATATGCGTACTTTATATAAAATAAAATGGTTGATTTGATAAATTTGTTATAGGTGTGCGGTGAGACTTCAAGAACTCATTTGATTCGATCTTCGAATAGACATAAAATGACCGATGTACGTCTTTTCACGAACAAATAATTTTGTCTAAGCTTGACCAGAAATTTGGTATTTCAATTGGCTTTGGTGGCAATTGATTATGAAATAGTAGCAAGTGTTTGTTACTATCTCATTGATTTGAGATGGCAATTTGGAATTTCTCTGGGTTTTTTTATGTACATTATCTGTGGCCAAAAATTGGTGCATGTGACATCTTTGTGGGCCGATGACATGACTTTAATTGTCTAAATCAGTACCAATAGGCTGGTGACGTGTCGGTCGAACGATTTTGATCTCGACCATTGATTCAATGTGGCTTGATCGGCGGCCTGATTTTATTTGTTGACTGGGGTCAATGTTTGACTTGTTGACCTGGGCCCTACGGAGTTGAACTGGACCGTATTTTTGGGTTGTTACAAAATTTGCCTCTAGAGATGCGCTTGGGGTAAATCTATATATATATTATAGGAATGGGGGTCGAGTGAAAATAAGGAAAAAAGTGCTGATGTGGCTTCTTCTGCAGGGAGAAAAAATCACTGAAAATTTGCTAAATAAAAAAAAATATTAGACAACTAACCATCCGAGAAAGTGGAAGAAGGATTAAGATTACGGAGGAGAAAGTGGTTGTGTGATTAACATCCACCAAAATAAAATTTACTTGATGAAGTGTTTGCATTGTTATAAAGATATGACTTACGAGATGTGTGTTTTATTTTGTGCCAATTGCAATATCATAAACCCTGTTTATGAGTGCAGGTATGTTATTCAACATTATTGTATAATTTATTTTTTCTTCAAGTGATAAACATAACATCGTGATATAGTAATTTACTATTACAGGTATCACTGTAAGATCACAATAAAAACCTCTTCTTACAATATGAATTGTATTTTGCAAGATTCAAGTGGCAGACTATTTTTTGGTTATATAACTACTCAATTGTATTCTATTATCCAGGTATATTATTAATTTTATAAGTTAGGATGTCTTAGATCATTTAATCAATTTGATCATCATTATAACATTGTGTTTTCAGGAAGACAATTCCACTATCATTGAAGATCTGTTAGGATCGTGCCACAATTTTAAAATATTTACACAAAATATTTTTAATAGTGAAAGAACTATCACAATCAATGAAGTGCTTAACATATTACCATTCCAACCATAAATAACTTTTGACCAAACAAAAAAAGCAAAAGTTATTTTTATTGAAGATAGGATTGACAAAGAGGAAGATGGGATTGACAAAGATGAAGATGGAGTGGACAACTTTACAAATTACAAGAAAATGTGTGACGATTATAAATATGATTGTTATTACAATATCTTTAACGTTATTTTAGTTTTATGAGGATAATGTCATTATTCAACTTTTTATAGATCACCACCAACAGAAAATAATGAAGAGGTTATCTTCATAAAAACAGACGTTGATGAAGCTCATGACAAAAGGTTTGCATAGTTGATATCTTATTCTTATTTTATATGAAATATCATTATCTAATTAATTTACTGTTCATTTTTTGTAGTTTTAAGTCACTCAAAGATGAAGAGGAGATTATTGAAAATACAAGTGATAAAGAAAATAAAATCAGGTAACCATTATATCGACTTGATTTTAATTAAACTTATTTATTTTTGTAAGGCTCCTTTAAAAATATATGTGGTTCTTTGAAATATTTTTTGCTTTATATAACTTTTATTTTCCTTATTTCAACATAATTAAGTTGTTTACACTTCCACAGTTTAACTATGACACAAGATAAATATCGAGATGTACTCCCAGAATCAGGAATCGAATCCCAAAAACAAACTGGTTATGTATTTTTACTTGGTAAATTGTTATTTATTACTTTCATCTAATACACTTACATTTTAATAACATATTTTTTGTACACAGAGTAAAAGAAGAAGATCATCCTTTACTGACTCACTTATTAGAAGTAATTGAAAATGACACAAGGTGAGCTGAAATACTACAGTTGCATTCATGGTATAATTTATATTAGATCATACTAAATAAGTTGTACATTTTTTTGTTGTGGAGAATCTAATTGCACAAATACAGTAGAAGATCAAAGATCAAATACAACCCAACTAAAAAATTAAAACATGATTATCCAACAACAATAATTGGAAGATCACTTACCTGAAGATCCAAGCTGCAGCGAAATAATCAATTGTTCAAATGAAAAGGAAGCGAAACAAATGGATCATAATGAGCTACACATTCTAGATTTGTCAAATGCTTAACTTTTCATTAATAGTAAACTGTAAATTTGTTACAATTTCTTTTATGTTTCACTTTAGAATAACATATTAAAATATATAGGTTAGAGTATATAGGTCAAATATGTATATTTTGGAATAATCTATATATTTTGTCATAAAAGTATATGAATTGTCTTTAATATTTTATTATTATATTTTCTATATTTGTTTATTAATAAAAAAAAAATACATTCCCCTTAAAATGTGTGAGATAATTTTTTATTAAATTTAATTTCACGTAATCAATTAAAAATTAAACTATTTATTTAAAAAATATTTATTTAAAATAAGATGCACAACATTAAATTTTATAAAATATTATTGGTAAACAAATGCTTTTAAAATAATAAACATATATTTTTATTTCTAAAATATATTAAACTAAAATATTTTTTCTTAATTCTTTCCCGTGCGTAGCACGGGCTTTCTCTACTAGTGTTACATTTGTAACAGTGGTTTTGTAGAATGATAGAATAATTATTCTATTTTAGCGTGTGATAGCATGATTTTCATTATCTATACGAAACTGCCAATATAGGCCGAAACTTATCCGTTTTCGTAGTTAAGGAAGCAAAAAAGAGGAATTTTTTTGTTTAAAGGAAACATACCCAGTATCCCTATTTATCGCTATATTTCCAAGAAACAAATCCGGTATCTATACTTATCCCTATGTTTCTAAAAATCATACCTTTGTATCTATAAGTGTTTAATACAAGTTCAAACAAAACATAACTTAATTTAAAAACCTATGAAACTATCTTATTCTATTTGTAACATTATATTAACAAAGATAAATTAGTATTTTTAATTAGATAATTTAAATTTTATTTGTCAAAGCTATAGATTTTAAGATTTTATAATAGGGAACTCTCTGAACATAAATAGGACTACCATTTGGCCTTTTATTACTATTTAAGACACAATTTATCATAATGTATTGAGATCAATGTATATTAATAAATGGGAGCCGATCCCGTGCGATTACATGTATATGCGCTTAACGTGCACTCAAAGAGTTTCAGCCGTTGGATCTGATTAAGTTTCATCTAACGATCATATTATAAGTTAAAAGTTTTTGGCTTATTTACAATATTGTGCCACTATTGAGAAAGCTCTTGAACAGGAAAATCAAAACCAGCAAACGGGAAAGGAGGAGCCGACTGAGGAGCTAGGAGAGAAAGTTGTCGCAAATCTTGGGCCGAGGAGGCCGTCCGTTCCTCTACCCTCAAAAAATCAGATTTAGTTTGGAGAGGAAGGACACTTTCTTTTCCTCGGCAAAAACAAACAGTATGCCCTAATAAACCTTATTTCTTCCTCTGCACTCGACGAACACAGCTTCCGACTCCGACTTGTTCTCTCTTTTCTCCCGGTGTGATGGGTTTTTTGCTCTTGCATTCTCAATCTTTCATTTTTTTTCTTTTTATTTATTAAAAACTCTCTTTTACTAAAACTCCACGGATTGAAGGTTGTTTTGTTTTAGTCTTTATTGTTTGGGTCATGAGTTTGCACCAGATCATGGGTTCATATGCCTTTGTTATTTCCGAATTAAACTATTTGGGCTGAGTCGAATTAAATGTTATTTTCATCCATCACAAATCTTTTGTTGAATCTCTTTATTATTGTATTAATTTTGGTATGTATATATTTATATGTATCTTAATCAGAATTCCACGTGATGGATTATATCTAATTTAAATAAAACTTTATTTTTTATCTTATGGGAAAAGTTTATTCACGCCATTTCTTTGATTTGTTCCTGAAACAAAAAAACTTGGGAAAGACCTATTTGCTTGATGTGTATTATGGAACCTTTCAGTTAATAAAGTAGGCCTAATATTTTCAAAAATGTTTTGTGCTCAAGGAAAAGACCAAGTGCTGCCGATTACAACATTAATAAATCAAAGCAGTAAGGTTATAATAAGAGTATGCCCCATGAGAGGGCCCCTATCCCCATTTTAGAGCAACCCCTTTAAATTCTTTCCAACTCCTTTAAGTTCCAAGTTTGAACACTAGCATCTTGCTTTCCTTTTGAACCAAAATCATAAGCTAGTTGACCTTGTCACAAGTATGGCAGCAACTCTGTTGATGTGGATGAACTTGATAATCTAGAGTCTGAAGTCCTAGGTGATTACTCTCCCATGTGTCTGGCCTAAATTCTCTGTTATCTTACTTTTCACAAACCATTTTATAGAGAATGTCCCATTCATAGAAAAAAAACCCTGCAATTCATTTACAGCAGCAAACAGTCCAAAACCAATGGGATTTTGCCTTTATCTACTACAACAACAAACCTATTTGAACACTTCAAACAAATTATGAAACTTATCTTGTCACAGTCTTGCAGTTTTAATGAGGTATTTGAGCACATCAAAAACTGATTAAGCTCTAAGATACAAGTGGACCTCATTGGAAAGTGCTCGAAGATACAAATAGGTTTCTTTAAAGAAAAACATTAGTATTTTACTTGATGTGTATATTTTTTAAGTTATGTCACCTATTCAAATTGGGGCCTAAAGAAATTTTTTATTGAATCTCTTTATTCTTGTAAAATCCCTCCAAAATTTAGGGTAGTTTATTAATACAAGGTTTTTTAGTATTCAAGTTTCTTCATGAATCATTCTATGTCAGTTTTAAATTTTTCACTACTTTCTCTTTCTTGCTATCTTGTGATTTCTTCTTATTTTTTTCTTCTAAGCTTACCTCTAAAAATTGGAGTTAGGCGAAAATGGTGGGACTAAGAATGACTCCAAATTGGTAGATCCAGAAAAAACACCAAAACTTGGAATGATCTTTGATTCAATAGAAAATGTTGAAGTGTTCTACAATGCATATGCTAAGGTTGTTGGTTTTAGTATTCGTAAAGGTGCTGAATGTAAACATAGAGTGACAATGGAAATATATTCTACGTTGTTTGTGTGTTCTAAAGTAGGAAAACCATGTGGAGGAAAAAAAGTTGTAGAAGATGGCAAAAGAAGAATTAGAGGATCAATTAGAGAAAATTGTGAAACTGTATTAGAGTAACCAAAGACAAAGATGGTAAATGGGTTATTGTAAAATTTATTGAAAAACATAGTCATATTCTTGCAACTCCTCATAAGGTTCCATTTTTGAGATCTCATACGGAAGTCAATGACACACAAAAGAACTTGGTCAATATGTTCCATGAAGCTGATTTATCTACTTCATTTATGAAGATTTATTCAGGAGGATATCAAAATATTCGTTGTACATCCGAAGATATTAGAAACTTTGAAAGGGATATAAGGCAGGAAAAAAAGGATTATGATGCTGAATTATTACTTGAACATTTCAAAGAATCTGCTGAAATTAATCATTCATTTTTCTATCGATATGAGGAGGACGAAGAGGATAAACTTACTCATTGTTTTTGGGTAAATGGATGGGCAAGAAAGGCATATGCTCATTTTTTATATGTTGTTGTGTTTGATCCTACTTATAATACTAACCAGTATTGCCTTATATTTGCCCCATTTACTGGCGTTAACTATCATGGGCAAACATTGAATTTTGGTGTTGGGTTAATAAAAGATAAAAAGACTAAATCATTTTTGTGGTTGTTTGATAAATGGTTGGAAGCTATGTTAGGATGTGCACCTAAAGTTATTATAACATATCAAGATCTTGCCATTGAAAAAGCTATTAGTATATCATTTTTACATACGTACCATAGGTTTTGCATGTGGCATATACTAAATAATCTGCCGGAGAAGTTAGGATCACTTGGTGGTAGACTTGTCATGGATAGATTACTTAATTGTATTTACAATTCATTGACTGTAGATGACTTTGGAAATAAATGGAACAACATACTATCACAACACGACCTTCAAAATAATGGTTGGTTACGTGATATGTACGCAATTCATGAAAATGGATACCTTTATATTCCAAACACATGAGGACTACACAATGAAGCGAATGTATGAATTCTTTTCTTGATAAGTATGTGAACAAAAAGACCACATTATCAGATTTTGTGTTACATTTTGAGAGGGCTCTAAAGCGTCTTAGGCAACGGGAAGCAGAGGCTGATCATAATATGAATTATTGTAAGCCTAAGTTAAGGACAAAATTTGATGTTGAGAGACAAATGGTTGAGATCTAGACAAAGTTTATATTTCTCAAGTTTTAAAATGAATTGGTTGAGAGTGTTAAGTATGGGACATTGCCTATTGGGGAGGGAAGAGAATGTCGAATTCATGAAGTGTGTAGATGTATACAAATAGATTGTATAAATGATGTGACACGAAAGGTGTGGTTTGACCTTGATAAGAGAACAACACATTGTAGTTGTATACTATTTGAATTTGAAGGAATTCCTTGTAGACACATTCTAATTGTGTTGAGGAATGAACGAATGTATTTTTTATTTAAAAATTTGATATTGAAGTGGTGGACTAAGAATGTAACAAGTGAAATTGTTATGGATAAGTGTGGTATTGAACTTCGTCCCAATTTGATGAGGTCATAGACGGTAAGAAAATTAACCTAAAGAACAAAGTGTCCAAGGTGTTAAAGGTGGCTTTGAAATTTGATGAAGCATTTGCATTTGTGTCCCAAATGATAGATATGATTCTTGAAGAACTTAGTAAGTGTAAACTTTATCAAAATTGGATTCTCCTTTATTGAACTGTACAAGTCCTTATATGCATGAGTTACATATAAAGAAATGCCCAAAATACCCCTATATATACAGTTATATTACACTAACATCCCCCCTCAAACTCAAGAGGGATAAAGTGAGCACATCTTGAGTTTGGAACACAAATACTTGAATCGTGACCTGGTGAGTGATTTAGTAAAAATATCCGCAATCTGAACCTCAGAGGGTATATAGTACAACTCGAGAGTACGAGAAACACAATGATGTCGAATAAAGTGACAATCAACTTCAATGTGTTTGGTCCTCTCATGAAACACATCATTGTGAGCAATTTGAATGACACTTCTATTGTCACAATGCAGTGGAGAAGGAGTGTCCAAATTCACACCCATATCATGAAGAAGCCAACGAAGCCAAACTAGCTCAGAAGTAGTGTCAGCAAGAGCTTGATATTCTGCCTCAGTACTCGAACGAGACACAATAGACTGCTTCTTGTTGTGCCAAGAAATCATAGTCACCCAAGAAAATACAATAGCCTGTAGTAGATCTCCGATCAGTAACATCACCAGCCCAGTCGGCGTCCGAATACGCAAAAAGATGAAGCTGCGAAGAGGAACCAAAAAATAATCCCTAAAACAAATTGACTTTAATGTATCTCAGAATACGCAAGACAACAACATAATGAACATCGCGAGAAGCAGACATTAACTGACTAACAACATGAACTGCATAGCTAATATCCGGACGAGATATAGTCAAATAGAGCAACCCTCCAACTAATTGTCTATATACTATAAGGTCGGATAATAATTCACCATCAGCAGGCCAAAGTTTAGCATTGAGCTCCATAGGACTATCACAAACCTTGCTATCAGACAGACCAACCCGATTGAGCAAATTAGAAGCATACTTAACCTGAGAAAAACCATAACCATCATCAAACGGAAGAACCTCAAGACCAAGAAAATACCATAATTGGCAAAGATCTTTCATCTCAAAACAAAAGCTAAGATAACGCTTGAGATCAGAGATGCCCTGTATGTCATCACCAGTAATCACCATATCATCAACATAGAGCAATAACAAAACTGTTCCAGAAGAAGACTGACGAGTAAATAATGCAGAATCATGACTACTCTGTGTATACCCAAATTGAAAAATCGTAGAACATAAGGTAGAAAACCAAGCACGAGGTGCTTGTTTGAGCCCATACAATGCTCGATGAAGTCTGCATACCTTCCTAGAAGGATGTGAAGAACCCGGGGGGGCACCATATAAACTTCTTTAGTGAATGTACCATTCAAAAAGGCATTCTTCACATCCATCTGAAAAAGATCCCAATGACGAATAGAGGCAATGGCTATCAACACACGAACTGAAGTCAATCTAGCCACTAGAGCAAACGTCTCCTCATAGTCAATGCCATACTCCTGATTATATCCTTTGGCCACAAGACGAGCTTTATACCGATCAATACAGCCATCAGCCGTAGTTTTAACCTTATAAACCCACTTACAACCAATAGGAGATTTACCGGGAGGAAGAGAAACAAGGTCCCAAATATGAGCTTTGTCTAGGGCTTGGAGCTCTTCAGCCATAGCTTGCTGCTAGATAGGATCAGAGGAAGCTTCCCTGTAGGAGGAAGGCTCATAAGAGCAGAAAAGAAACAGTGATAGTCATTGAGACGTACCGAAGGCCGACGAATGTGCAAAGACTGACGAGGTGCTAATGGAGGGACGTCTGGAGCCAGAGCAGGAATAGGCTCAGACGATGAAGCGGGGGAAGGCACATGCACATCATTTGTAGGAGGCGAAGGGGACAGAGTATCGTCAGACGACAAACCTACAACAGAATCAGAGATGGTAGAGAACAATAGGGAATCATCATCTGGAAAAATATCAAAGGCAACTGTAGGGGACATAGGAGACTGAGGTGAGTGTTATGGCATGGAATAGAATGGAACATGTTCCCAAAAGGTGACATGACGAGATATGCGTAACTTGTTAGCAACAGAATCAAAGCACCGAAAACCTTTTTGTTCAATACCATAACCCAAAAAGACACACATAGCAGACTTGGCAAAAAACTTATCTCACTCACGATTAGGCAAAAGCACAAAACAAGTAGAGCCAAAAATGCAAAGAAAGGAATAATTTGGAGACAAGTGAACAGGGTAGAGGTCTGCAAAATAGGCGAAGGCAGCCGATTAATGAGATAAATAGAGGTTAAAATAGCTTCACCCCAAAACTATTTTGGAACTGAAGAGGACAACATGAGTGTGCGAGCTGTTTCTATAATATACCTGTGTTTGCGCTCAGCAACCCCATTCTGTTGAGGAGTATAGGGGCAAGAAAGCTGGTGTAAGGTTCCATGCGATTGTAACAGAGAACGAAAAACATGAGAAACATACTCTCCCCCAGAATCCGAGCAAAAAACCTTTATAGATTTTAAAAATTGAGTGTGAACCATAGTGGAGAAGTTAACATATGCATTATAGAACTCAAAACGAGCCCGCAACGGATACACCCAGACAAAACGAGAATAGTCATGAACAAAAAGAACATAATAGGAAGACCCACCCATGCTCGGAACTGGGGCAAGTCCCCAGATATCAGAATGAATCACATCAAAAGGAGCCAAAGGACGGTGGTCGCTCGTATGAAATGGTAATGCAGTATGTTTCCCAAGTTTACAACTAATGCACTATAGAGACGCTGAAGAAACATAACCTAAATCACCAGATGAAATTATTTTATTCAAAGTGGAATGAGATACATGACCTAAACGATTGTGACAAAGTATGAAATCTGAGTCAGAAGTAACAGAAAGACTACAACGGGAAGAAACATAATCTGAAATATCTAAAGTATCTAACTCAAAAAGCCTTCCAACTTTACGCCCTGTCCCAACACCTTCCCCGTTGACGGGTCCTATACCTGACAACCAGAAGAAGAAAAAACAACATCAAGACCAAGATCACACAACTGACCAACAGATAACAAATTCATGGACCAAGCAGGAACATGAAAAACATCAGAAAGTTGAACTCCACGAAATGTACAAACATAACCAGAATAGGAAACAGAAAGCGTAGACCCATCTGTAGTATAAATAGGAGATAACGAAGAAGAAGTAGACATGAAAATAGTAGAATCAAAAGTGATATGATTGGATCCACCAGAATCAATAATCCAAGGAGACTTACCTGAACTGGCAGACAAAGCAGAAGCTGAGGAAGTACCTTGACCAAGACCTATGAGAGCCTTGTTTATCATCTCCTGAATGTCACTAAAGGTCAGAGTAGAACTAGCAAAGGGAGAAGGCTGCATAGGCAATGAGTCATCCTGAGAGGCTGAAGCTGCAGTCGTGCAACGTGTAGAGGTAGAATGTGGCGACTTCTTGAGTTTAGGACAAGTGAACTTCATATGCCCAAACTCTTTGTAGTAATTGCACTTTACCTTACTCATATCCTGATTAGCACCAGGTTTGCCTTCTGATAAAGCTGAGGATTTTTTAGAGATGTGGTAAAAACCGTATCAACACCACACAATGAGGGACTTAAAGGACCCAGAGTAAGTTGACGAGTCTCTTCGGGCAACAACTCTGATAGTGCACTCTCAACAAATGGTAGTGGAGTCTTGTGTAGCATAGTGAGCGAATTGAGTCGTACTCATCACGAAGTGCCATAAAAAATTGAACCAAATGGGCTTCCTCAATATACTTCTGAAAAATAATTGTGTCTACCTCATATTCAAACTTGGGATCCATGGCTGCTAACTGATCCCACAACAAGGACATTTGAACATAAAAATCAAAGATGGACTGATTGTGCATCTGTCAAAGAGAACGAAGGTCCATCTCTAATTTATACTTCTGAGCAAAATTAGTACCCTTGTATCATTTTTCCAAGAACAACCAAGCATCTTTGGCGCAGTTAAATTTTCCAATATGAAAACTGATAGAAGAAGAAACAAAACTAACCAATAAAGTATGTGCCTTAGAATTGTTAATTTCCCATTCATCTTCTGCTTTCGAATTAGAGTTATCAGTAGCAAGAACCGGTAGTTGACAGGCACCAGTGACATACTTCCATAAATTTCGGTCTTTTAAGAAAGTACGCATATTGGAGACCCAATGAACATAATTGGTGCCATCAAGCTTCACTGGCACAATCTGAGCAATATCCATGCTCGTTGCCATAAGTGTTCAAAAACAAGCACAAAAATAAACAGCCAAAAAAAACAAAGTCCAATTAAGCCAAAAAATTGAAGTCCAACCAAGCCAAGCCAAATATCGAACCAGCAATCACCAAAACCCCAAACTAGCAGTCGCAGCCAACCACAAATCAACGCACCTGAGTATGATTTTTGACTCCCACACAAGCAATCGCACGTCAAAAGCAAGATTCAAGCAACACACCTGAGTATGAAGAAATTTTTGAGTGATAAACACAAAATCAAGGTGCTTCGACGACGATAGTTGCTGAACAAGAAGGAATCGCAAGACCAAAAGTGTGCAACCAACCCGAAATCACGAACACGAAGCTTGGCGACGACGCGACCCAAAAATAGGTTTTTAAAACCTCTAAAAAAACTCCAACTTTCTCAAAATTTCAAGAGGGATTTGAAAGAGGGAAGAAAAATGACCCTAAATGTGGTCGCATTGAGAGATTTGAAGCTCAGAACAGCGAGAAATCGCTTCCTCAAATCTACGCCAAAACCCTAATCTAAGGTTGAAAACGACTGAGTCACGTTGAGTTGACTCAGTTGACTCATTGAAACAGAATGAGTTGGGACCGAGTTGGGCCGAATTAGCTCGATTTCAACAGTTTCGTGACCGACTCTGCCTGAGTCACGCACCTTTTCAACAAAACACGTAATTTTTAGGCTCTGATACCATGTAAACTTTATCAAAATTAGGTTCTCCTTTATTGAACTATACAAGTCCTTATATACATGAGTTACACATATAGAAATGACAAAAATACCCCTATATATACAGTTATATTACACTAATAGTAAGTACACTCTTGAGTCTATTGCCAAAGCCAAGATGCCTGAAAAGATAAATGTTCACCCTCCTAATGTTTCAAAGACAAAAGGCAGTGGGAAGAGACTAAACGGAGGAAAAGAAAAGGCAATGGAGCAAGCAAATAAAAAGCTTAGACTTTGTCATGGACGTGGTGTACGAGGAGACCATGATAAACGAAACTGCCCAAAATTTAAAGAAGAGTAAGTTATTTTAATATAAAGGTTAGTTTACTCTCTATTTCATAAGATGAAGACATTAACATTCTGAATGTTTGTATGATTATTACTAGTATAATAGGTGCAAGTGCTCAATATGATTCACAGACCTCTACAATTGATCATTTCAGTCAGGAACTTCTAGAGTAAAGTATATGTTATACCATTTTCATTGTTTATGTTTATTATATATCTTAACTATATGTTTTAACATTCACTTCATATAATTTTATGCATCTCTGGATGAAACTCGAAGATATGGCTCTAATGTATGAGAATTTGCGTGGTATCCCTTGGTGCAAGTTAAAACTTTCAACTTGAATTTTTTTTTATTGATAATATATTTTAATTGATGATGTTATCTAAAACTTGTGCAGGTCAAGATTTTTTGTAGATTTGATTGGATACGGAAGCATTGGAACGTTTTGTATAGGAGGGCAACATTTTCATAGTGGACAATTTTTTTTTGTATATGCACGGTACTGGTGTAAAAATTGGTAGAAGTGGAAGAAGGATAACATTTTTTGTACAAAAATGCAGGATTTGAATTACTATGAGAGATTTTTTTGTATGCTCATAGTATTTTCAAAAAATTTGATGTATATTCATAGAAAATTTTTGAGGTATACTTGCATAGAACCTTGACATATACTCCAAGAACGATTTTCAGAAAACTATGATGTATGCAGTTAACCAGTTTGTTAAACTCAGCAGTTAACCAGTTTGTTAAACTCAACAGTTAACCAGTTTGTTAAACTCAATAGTTAACCAGTTTGTTAAACTCAATAGTTAACCAGTTTGTGAAACTCAGAAATTAACCAGTTTGTTAAACTCAGCAATTAACTAGTTTGTTAAACTTGTTAGATTTTGACATTATAGATTCTCATTACAATCCGATGGAAACATTGTAAATAAAATTAGACATTTGTTGCAGTAACTTATAAACAGATAATAAGAATAAAGTCTACTTAAAAGTTATTTGAATTAGACCATAAACCCCATTGGGATTGAAACCCCATAAGGATTGGAACCCCACTGGCATCTAACAACGCCCCAATCTTATTTTGTCTATCCTCAAGCCATTTTTAACTGTGCTCATAAACTTTTAAGTGTGTGCTCGTAAATTTTTAACTGTGTGCTCGTAAGATTTTCAAATCTTTTCAAATCATTGCTGATTTTCATAATTTCCAAATTCAAGAGGCATCTGCAACATCTGTCTCTGAGTCTAGCCTTGTACTAACCAAATAGTGTAGTAGACCCATCTGATGAATTTGATACAAAATCCTTGAATGTGGCACAGAAAGACTACCAATCTAAAAAAAAACATTGGAGAAAAATCATAATAAGCAATAATAAAAAAATGAATTAGTAAGGAACTAGATATGGACCATAAACCCCACTAGGATTCGAACCCAAATTCTCCACTAATAGTGGTGCCTTACCATTAGGCCACAGAGCTGCTCATATAAATTAGTGGCAATATAATTCAATCTTGAACCCTAATTACCATAAATTATAAATTGTCACACATTTGATTTCTAAGTAAAGAGCATTTTACAAAGATCAAACCTTCGAGGAGTGCCACAAACTTCTCAGTCATGAAGCTCCAACAAATGATAATGAGCAACTCGTAACGAATAGAAGGGTTCAAAGCATGATCTTTTTCCTTTTTACACTAAATATTTGGATGTGCTCATCTAGTAATTTGCAAGTTTGGTATATTTTATCTTCAGTTTATGATCTTTACAACAGTGTAAAACTATTGCATTAGACATTATATACTAATCTAGAAGAACACCCAATTGTTTTTCTCTTAACAAATGCTTACAAAAATAGGTCTGTGCTTAGCATTTCAAGAAACCCCAACCTCCAATAAAATGCTAAAATGTGATGTAGAACAATTATTACCGACTATGAAAGATTAATGAGAAAAACCTCGTAAGGACAAGTCACCGATGGAGGACCTCTGCTTCGACAGTACACTAAAGAAAGGATTAGAATTAGAGTCGTTCATGCCTTTCGTAAAAATTAAGTGAAGGAGAAAAGATTAAAAGGTCATCCTTATACTATGGAACTTTATTTGCATATATCAACTTTAAGAACAAAATAAAAAGCAATCACTCTGACAGTACACCATAAAGTTGCCAAAAACAGGCAATGTTTATACAAGGATCAAGATTTCACCTATGACACGAGTTTCCAGCATCCATTGGTAAGAACAACTCAAAAGAATAAGCAAATTGATTATTTAACTCTACCCATTTCTTTGTGTGAACTTCACAAGTTAAAACCACTACAAACAGCATAGACCTTAAGTTGTAACTATATGCCCATACATGTAAAAATATAAAGTGAACACATGAAACCATTACAAACCCTGGACAAAAATGAAACTGAATTCTACAAGCATTATCATGGAATCAACAGTGCAAGGTCTAGCAGTGCACAAAAACTTACACAACTTAGGTGCAACATAATTCAACCATGAATCATAATTACCATAAATCATACATTGCTACACATTGAATTCTTAATTAAGAGAATTACAGAGATTCTAGTTAGTCCAACATTATGTTGTTATTCCTAAAATCACTTCCTTAGCCTCTTCCACATTACCTACATTTCCAAAACAAGTTGAATGAGCGTCCTTAAGTCTTTGCAAAACAAGAATAAAACATTCCAAAACAAGAATTAGAATAAGCCATAAGCTTCTCCAGAAAAAGAACCAGAATAATCTACCTCTATAATTCTTCCGCCTGTGCAGCTTTAAAACAATAAAGAATACAAAATCAGAGAAAACCTCTTCTAAAACAATAACACCTCCAATCTAATTCACGTTCTGTAATAGCTCAAAAATCTGCCTGAAAATTAGATAACAGTAAAATTAGCTCGTGCTTCACCCCTTGTGCTGACGGAAGAAATGTAATGAACAAATTATTTCTCAAATGTAATGAAAAAGAAAAAAAAATAGATAACAATAAAATTAGCTCATTGCGATTATCGACTTTTGTCCAAAAATCCTCACATAGGACTTCAAACCTCTAGATTATCAAGCTCATCCACATCAATAGAGTTGTTTCCATACTTGTGACAAGGTGTACTAGCCTATGATTTTGCTTCAAAAGGAAAGCAACGAGCTAGTGTTGAAACTTGGAACTCAAAGGAGTTGGAAAGAATTTAAAGGGGTTGCTCTAAAATGGGGATAGAGGCCCACTCATGGGGCATACTCTTATTATAACCTTACTGCTTTGATTTATTAATGTTGTAATCTGCAGCACTTGGTCTTTTCCTTGCGTACAAAACATATAATACACATCAAGAAAATAGGTCTTTCCCAAGTTTTTTCGTTTCAGGAACAAATCAAAGAAAGAGCGTGAATAAACTTTTCCCATAAGATAAAAAATAGAGTTAAATTAGATATAATCCATCACGTGGAATTCTGATTAAGATACATACATATATATATATACAGACCAAAATTAATACAATAATAAAGAGATTCAATAAAAGATTTGTGATGAATGAAAATAGCATTTAATTCAACTCATCCCAAATAGTTTAATTCGGAAACAACAAAGGCACATGAACCCATGATATGGTGCAAACTCACGACCCAATCAATGAAGACAAAAACAAAACAGCCTTCAATCTGTGGAGTTTCAGTAAAAGAGAGTGTTTAATAAATAAAAAGAAACAAAAAAATGAAAGATTGAGAATGCAAGAGCAAAAAACCCATCACAGCGGGAGGAAAGAGAGAACAAGTCGGAGTTAGAAGCTGTGTTCGTCGAGTGCAGAGGAGGAAATAAGGTTTATTAGGGCATACCGTTTGTTCTTGCCAAGGAAAAGAAAGCGTCCTTCCTCTCCAAACTAAATCCGATTTTTCGAGGGTAGAGGAATGGACGGCCTCCTCGGCCCAAGATCTGCGACAACTTTCTCTCGCAGCTCCTCAGTTGGCTCCTCCTTTCCCGTTTTCTGGTTTTGATTTTCCTAATCGAGAGCCTTCTAAATAGTGGCACAATATTTTAAATAAACCAAAAACTTTTACCTATAATATGACCGTTAGGTGAAACTTAATCAGATCCAATGGCTGAAACTGTTTGAGTGCACGTTAAGAGCATATACATGTAATCGCACTGGATTAGCTCCCATTAATAAATATTATTATTTTTAAAATAATAATATTTTTAATATAGTCATAATGTACCGAGACTAGGTGTTGATTTTTTAAATTGTTAAGTTGTTATTTTTCAAATATTTGAGTTAGTAAGAATTTTATTTTATATATTTATAATATTGATAAATATTAGTGTTTTCATATTTTAAAATTTTTTTCCTTGGTAATAGTACCCATATTAATTACAAGTGTAGGTCCCTCTTTAGGTATGGTGTCAAAATAGTGAGGTGTTATAACACCGATGTAATTCCAACACCTTAAAATCTAAAACTGCAAACAAATAGAAAATAGGAAGTGGAACATACACACAGCTTTTAAAGAAATACAGAGAAACACACCTCTGTATTACGGGGCATGTAAACCCAATCAAGGACTTTTATTCAAACTTGTAAGACAAAATTACAATAGTGGACATTGAAAAAAAAAACAACTACAAACTTACAAAGATAGATAATCCACTCAACACACACGTGAGTGGAAGAAAACACAGTCTCTTACCTCCTTGACACTACCAAGACCCCCCCTTGGTTGTTACTCTCCTCGAGCTTCAAACAGTACTTTACTCGTGACGTCTAAGATCTTCTACAAGAAATCCTAAAACACCTCACTCTACTCCCTCTCAATTTGTCTTGCTTGTTCACCTTGGCAGTAAATTCTCCTTTGTTTTTATAGCTGCAGAGAACACTAATCATGGTCTACATGATCCACTTATTGTGGTGGACATGTGTCTAAACTTGACATATTCCATGTCTAAATAGAAACACACTTTGGGTTGTAGTGGCCACGTTGTGCATCTATTTGTTGAGCCCACGATCCTCTTTTGTAGGTCAAGTTTGACCAAAAAGATGGTCAGGTGCCTTGGGCCTAACAATCTCCCCCTTGGGCGTTTTTTAGCATCAGGTCATGAGTCATTTTTCACCATAGATGTTGTAGCAGCATCAGTATTGTAACACATAAACGATCATTTACAATAAGTCAAAATATATCTCAAGGTTATTACCAGAATCACTTTTGTAAGTGTAGTAATTCATCATCACCTTTGGTTCAACAGGTGTTCGAACAGGCATCATAAGTTATTCTCCCCCTGATGGGTTGCAACAACTTAAGTGTAGTAATAGAGCAACTAGTAGTCACGTGTCTGTTTTTCAACAATTCAAATATAACTTGTAATCAATAAGGCATGATCTCCAAATAATACACCATAACACCTTCATGCAAGCATCTTTATATATCCATAAAGAAATCATCCACACGCTCAAGATCAACCAAAAATATACAATCTCATGATAATCCATGATCAACCAAAAATACAATCTCATGATCATCCATCAAAATATCAACTCCAACCTCGTTATTTACCGACTATCCCATGCTTAAATAAAGTAATTGTTATTCTGTCTCCCTTGATGGCAAAAAGAATGCTAACAAAGAGTGAAAAGGACACTTTTATCCTTTCAGAGCTTCATACTTCACCGATTGGGTCAGATTTGTACAATTGATATGTCCCAACTTCTAGTGCCCGGACTGATCGCTATCATAGGTGGTGTTGCAACACCCCTCCTTGCTCAACATTGTGGAACAATTATCTAAAATGTGAGAAGCAAAGTTACTTACCAACCCCTTCTTCACCCATATATACTTCGTCTTTGATTTTGGTTGATGTTAGACTAGTTTTCTGTCCTTGTATCATAAGTTTTTCATGTCTCTCTGTAATTTATAGCATCGAGGTCGAATATGACCAGTAATACCGCAATAGAAGAATATGGGTTTCCACTTCTTAATAGCCACATGTCTTTCTTTGACAAAAATAGGATGAGAGTTTGAAATACCTAGATCAAACCCTAAGCTTCGATCTCCATTAACTCCACCCATTGAGAGAATATCATCGAGTTTTTGTGTGCGTTGCATGACTTTCTTCACCGTAGTGTGAGCATATTTCAGATCAATCTGCAACTTTGAGACTATCTCGATTTTCTCATGTATCTCCTCTTCTAACACCTTTGTTTTATTTTTTAGAACAAAAATCTAATATCTCAGCATGGTATTCATCCTGCATAATTTAGACCAGCTATCCAGCAACTTCTTATACATACCTTGTAATGAATCAACATTTGTATCTTCGTCGGACTCGGTGTCATAACCATCATCGTCTAAGGTTTGAGATATTAAGGCTGCATAGTTGTTGATGAACACTTCATCATCAGAGCTGCTTGTAATGGAGTCCTCATCACTACAACTCATAGCAAAAGCTTTATTCTTCTTACTTGGACATTCAGCTTTCACATGTCCATAGCCCTCACACACTGAATGCCCTTTTTTCTTTTGTAGTCATCTCTATCGGAAGCTCCATCACAAAATTTATTGAAACTTCCATCAGAAAAGTTTTTCTTACTGAATTTCTAAAAAGCTCTATTGAATCCTCTGGTCAGCGTAGCCAGTTTTTCGTCCAGCTCTTCACTGGTGACCGATGTGGAGGATGTTGCAATGTTTGCTTTCTTTGACACTTGAAGTGCTATGCTCTGTCCCTCATTGGTTTTCTTTTCTCTTCTTTTCCGGCTGGCCTCAACATTCATCTTGTATGATCTGAGACATCATAAGAGCTCATCGTATTTGATCTCGGCCAGATTTTTACATTCTTCTATTGCTCCAACTTTGACAGTAAATTTGTCAGTTAGTAAGCGGAGAACTTTTTGTAGCTGTTCAGCAACTGTAATCTTCTTCCCCAATGCAAATTTTTTATTTGCAATATCACGAATTCGAGCATCATATTCAGCAATAGTTTCATCTTCCTCTGTTTGAAGGTTCTGGAACTTGGAATTGAGTAATTGTGTTTGGACATCCGAACTCCTGAGGTTCCTTTGTATGTGGTAGACAAAATTTCCCACGCTTCTTTTGCTGATTCACAAGTGGAAATAAGCATGAAACATTCTTGATCTACGCTGTGAAAAATTGCATTGTGAGCCTTTGCATTTTGGTTGGACGTTTTATATTCAGCAGTGGTCCACTCAACTTCTGGTTAGATCTAGGTTGCTCTTGTTGCATTAGTGATTGTCGGCAGACGGTTAGAACAAACTTCTAGGCTTTCTTGTCCAAGGCCTTAATGAACACCCTCATGCGAGTTTTCCAATATGGAAAATTAATGTCATCCGGAATGGGTGGCTTGAGGGCTTGCAATACTTCTTTCTAAGCCTCCATTACCAAATCGTGGATCACCCTATGAGACAGATAGGGTTTGGCTCTGATACCACTTTTATGTCCTTCTTAAAAAATGGTGTCATAAGACTGAGGTATTATAATACCGAGGTGATTTCAACACCTTGGAATCTGGAATAGCAAACAAATAAAAAATAGGAAGTGGAACATACACTCAACCTTTATAGAAATACAAAGAAGCACACCTCTATATTACGAGGCATGTAAACCCGATCAAGGACTCTTATTCAAACTTGTATGACGAAACTACAACAGTGGTCTTTGAAACAAAAAGCAACTACAAACTTAGAAAGATAGATAATCCACTCAACACACACGTGAATGGAAAAGAACAGAGTCTCTAACCTCCTTGACACTACCAAAGCTCCCCCTTGGCTGCAGTACTCCTCCAGAGAGTTTCAAACAATATTTCACTCATGACGTCTAAGATATTCCACTAGAAATGTTAGAAAACCGCACTCTACTCCCTCTCAATCTGTCTTGCTTGTTTACCTAGGCAGTAAATTTTCCTTTATTTTTAAAGCTGCAGAGAACACTAATCATGGCTTACGTGATCCACTTATTGTGGTGGACATATGTCAACTTGACATATTCTATGTCTAAATAGAAACATGGTGTCTAGGAATAGTATTTTTCACTAGTTTTTAGATAGATTTTGTAGTTTATTTTTTCGTGTTTTGGACTTTATTATTAGATATTGCACTGATTTGGCTTAATTTAGGTTGCAATGCACTCTGGAGAGGAATTGGTGAACTAAGGGCGAAAAAAAGTAAAAATGGGTCAAAACCACCAAATCTTGGCGTCGCAGCGCCCAGACATGGTGCCACAGCACCAAACCACTCAAGTTGCGCCTACAAGCACTAAAGGACCGACTACAAAGAGAAGAATCAAGCAAGCAACGCCACAGGCAGCCAGATAGCACCATCGCATCATAGTGCCACACTCTACTAGAGCTGCACACCATAAGACTCCTAATCCCACTAGAATTTTAAGTACCAGCGGCTTAGGGGCCAGTATGGCGCTAATGGTACCCATAAGGGTATTAGACCTACAAGTTACAAATTCGGAGAGTCCAAGAATTCCTATCCTTATGGGACTCTTCTTGGGTCAAATCAAGGTCAATTAGGGAGTCATAATCCTCCTCAAGGACGTGCTGAAGAGTCAAGGTCAAGGAAATGCTTAATTGGAATTAAGAAAAGTAGATACCCTGACCTACTTAGGAAAGAAGAAACCCTAAACCTACCTAGACTAAAAGAGGCATACTCCCTCATCTGGAGGGCTATTTAAGCAAAGTCAGGTTCATTGCAAATATGAGGTAGAATGGAAGATTTTTACTATGGGTTTACACCCAAAACCCTATAGAAACTTGTGGATAACTGGATCCAAAGGTAGTGCATGTGTAAGGAAGAAGAGCAAAGCTGAAGTCCAAATTGGGTTTTATCTTTCTTACTTTGTTTCTTCTCATGTCTGAACTATCTTCTATTGTTTTTGTTTTATTTTCAATGAAAATGGAGTAATTTTCCACGAGTTGGGACTCCAAGTGATTAGTGGTGATGTAATGTTATTACATGTGGTTTTTATGATTCAATTTGAGCTTCTACTTAGCTCATATCTTTTTGCATGCAATGTATGTTCTAGTTGTTATCTTTCCTAGCTAGGTACTGTTTTAAGGAGACGTTAGGAGAGTGATTCCATGAGATATATTGCATGATTATTAGGCTTAAGTAGTTGTTGCATTGGTTTAACTGGTTTAAGGTGACCTTTGTAGCATGAGGTCAATGCTCTTTATCTAGTTTAATGAGAGATCACATAAGGATTCCATGATTATGTGATTTAGATGTTAGATTAATTGGTTTAAGGTGTCTATAATCTAAATTGAAAGGCTTTAACTAGTTTAAGGTTAGCTAGGGTTTAAGGAATCTACCTAGGTTCAATTGAATGAAATTTCTACTATGTCATTGCATGAAACACCATAAATCCTTGGATGTCCCAACAGCTCTTTAAAATCTGATTTTCTACCTCAAGTTTGTTTAATTGCTTGCTTTAATTTGTTTTACAAAATTTATCTTTCATAAACTTTTCAATATTCACCCAATTCGGTAGTTAAGGCAAAAATCGAGTAGTTGTAGTTAATTCCCTGTGGAATTCGACTAGGGTACTCATTGTTTCCTATATTACTTCGACCAGTGCACTTGCTGGTGTTGTTGGGAACAAACCAAAACACACTTTGGGTTGTAGTGGTCACGTTGTGGATCTGTCTGTTCAGCCCACAATCCTCTTTTGTAGACCAAGTTTGACCAAAAAGATGGCTAGGTGCCTTGGGCCTAACAACATGTGTTTTTTAGTGTATCCATGCGTTTCCATGACACATTTCCATTTCTGTAAGGCCCGAAATTTTGTGTATCTCCGAATGAATCGAATCGAGCTGGCTCGTGAGTAATTCTAGTTGGGTTTGGGTCTAGATTAGTTCGGGTTTGGTCCAGATCGGTTATGCTCGAAATTATTTGTATTCAAATATAATTTGTTTTCCTTTCGAATAGGGGTGGGTGTTGCAAGTTCACGCCCTAATTAAAAGGGGTGCTCCCACACGCAAATGCATGTATCACAAGTAACATAGAGTGAGAGAGTATCGACCCACACCCACGAGGAGAGAACGGATTGAACACCAATATTGTGTCCGATTTACTGTAGCTAGCTTATTAAAAGTGTGATTTTTCTAAACTAACAAGAAAACAAGTAAGAACTAATTAATTACGACTTGGACTTGAGAATTTATTCAATTTGAACTACCTAGGTGCACTTATGTCCCTTTTCGCTTCAAAATATAATATTAGGGGTTCTCTCTCTCACTCTCTCTCTCCTTCTCTCCTCTCTCTCCTCTCTCTCTCTCCTCTCTCTCTCCTCTCTCGCTCCTCTCTCTCTCTCTATATATATATATATATATATATATATCTAAAATATATCTCTCCCTATATATCTCTATAATATATATATATAATATATATATATATATATATATATATATATATATATATATATATATATATATATATATATATATATATCTTTTATATACATATATATCTTTAATTTTTATATATATATATATTAATATATATATATATTTTATATATATATATATAAATATATAATAATAAATATAATATTTTCAATCTAATCATTTTATGTAATATATCATTTTAATATATAATATACCATTTTATATATCATTTATATATATATATATATCATTATATATATATAATCTCCTTCTCTCTATATATATCTCTCTCTTTCCTTCTCTCTCTCTCTCATCTCTCTTTCCTTCTCTCTCTCTCATCTCTCTTTCCTTCTCTCTATATCTCATCTCTCTTTCCTTCTCTCTCTCTCATCTCTCTTTCCTTCTCTCTCTCTCATCTCTCTTTCCTTCTCTCTCTCATCTCTCTTTCCTTCTCTCTCTCTCATCTCTCTTTCCTTCTCTCTATCTCTCTCCTTCTCTCTCCCTTTTTTTCCGTTTTTATATATAATATTATATTTTAAAGCAGGTGGAGGCCTTTTTGCCCTAACCCTATGTAAAGGTTTCGAAATATTTGGGGGCATGGCCCCCCCTTGGAGATTTACATCTATTTTCAGAGTAATTTGGAAAGGCAACATAAAATTCTAACATTGCATGGAATCATGTACTTCGCTCTACGAATGCATATGCAGACAATCTTGCTAATCAGGGTTTTTCTAGTCAACTTTTTGTTGTCAAAAACCCCTAATACTGATGTATTATTCCATTAATTAATAATACATCTTTCACCATTTCAAAAAAAAAACTGTTCTTGATTTGTAATATGTATATTGTATATACTATAAATGGTATAGTCAATAGTTACTACTATTGTCCGGAAAAATGGCTGTATAATTTTATTTTTTATCCACACACTTTTATACAGCATAATATATACCAAATCAAATATTTCTTTTCAAATTTTGTGGTGATTTTCCAGAATATTTTGAATTTTTTTGCCCAAGTCGCCCATTTTCCCAAACCTAGGTCGGTCTTACACAAGTCAAGGGGTGACTCTGGTGAGCTTCCTCAAGTTGGCTCAGACCAACTCCAATTTTAAATCCAAGTCGGTTCCAAGTCACGGGTGGCACAACCCTGCTTCCGATTGGTCTTCTGATAACATAAGATTGGAAGAAAGACAAGGTTTCATCTTCTCCCATCTATCGCATTTTCGACAAGGTTTCATTCGAAAGAACTGAAAGAAATAGGATGGAAACAGGGATTGTTGCAGCCACACTCTTCCCATTCGTGAAGGAGAGAAAGGTGGAAAAATAAGGGGCTGTAGATTGCTTTTTCGACAAGGTTTCATTCAAAAGAATTGAAATAAATAGGATGGAAACAAGGATTGTTGCAGCCGCTCTCTTCCCGTTTACAGAGGAGAAAGGTGGAAAAATAGGGGTTATGCGACTGATTTAAAGGCGTGGGCACCTTGATTCATGGACAACTCGAGGCCCAACCACCCGAGTCTTCATTTCCAAGGCAGTTCGGTGTCACTCAACTATTTTGTTAAAATAGACCACCTTGGCTTTTCTTGAAAATGTGTTGCTTATAGAAGTCTACCAACAAAGAAGAGAAACTCAAGTATTAGTCTGTATGCACCAAAATGTGCACGGCCCAAATTTTACAGGTCCAGGAGTCCAACGATCCAGCAAACAAGGTTCGTGGACAGGCCTCGACCATTCTCAGATTTGCCCGACGCAGCCCATCGTAGGACTCATCCGTCTCGCCGCATCATCGACACAGTGAGTCATCTACGACTCAGTGAGTCATCACCACGTCAGCATGAGTCAGCATACAATTACCTACCTCAAACGTGGAGATAAAAACCCAGAAAAAGGGCCACGATCCTCATTCAAGGGATCTCAACAGGGAGTTCCCTGGTCTCCCTCCTTCCCTCTCCTCATCTCAACCATAACACAGTAAAGGGGATCACGATCCCCTTTCCCGTGCAAAATCCCTCAACCACCCACACAGACAAGGGGCTACAAAGGGCGAAGCTCCCCTGCTCCGGGGGTTGGAAAAACTTTCATCCCTACGGTTGGAGAAATTAACCTCAAAAGACCTCTCGACAAGTGAAGAACTTTTTCTCTCTTCTCTCAAACCGAAGGACACAAATTCCTTCGGGAGGAGAAGCTCTCACGCACGAGAGGTTGAAAAAATCGAGTTCGACGACCTTCTTGCCGAGAAGAAAATACACTCGCGGAAGCTCTCGAACGAGAGAAGTTCAGCCCACCGCAGTTCGTCGTTCAACAGTTCAACCGAGCAGCTCTACACGTTCACCGAAGCAACGCCACAAGTCGAAAACACACGGAACACAAATACTTCCGTCGGTAGACAAAAGTCACACCGGATCGTGCACACTCGTTCCCAGAACTCAACTTCGACGTTCTCGCCAAAAGCCGAAACTTCGACAAATTCACACGGAGATCGAATCAGAGGGTTATTAGGAGAGTGGACTCGCATTCCTTGATACAAAACACACCCTGTAACACAAATTATTCTAAAGTAATTGAAAACTTCTCTTGATCGCACCTCTTCCCGGACCGGCGGATTTTCGGTGAAACAGAGTCCTAGTTCAACTCAACATTGGAGTCCAAGTTTCCTAATATGGGAAACAATGTGAAGATATGTTATAACGAAAGACAATTTCCTAATTGAAGAGGTACACTTCAAGAAGTTGTGTTGTATGAAAACATAAGTTTTTTAAGTCGAAAGTCAACTATACACAAAAGATTCTAGAAGAAAAAGACTAATCCTGGCCATGCAATGTGGAAACATGTCCTTAAGCTTTCTTTAGAAGCCATTGACTATTCCAAATCAAGGTATTTACATTACTTTGATTATTGATTGGTAGTTAGTCTTCAAAGAAGCAAGTCTTGCCAAGAGGGGGCCTTAGTGTGAGGGTGGTATACGCATTTGCTAGTGTGGAATAGAATCACCATAAATGAGTGTTTGTTATCTTGAATTTGTTGATCTGAACATGATCAACTCAATTTTATAAAAATCTTTATAATTTTATTTGCTTTATTTAATTTAAATTCATACAATTTTTATATAAAAAACTTAATAATAAGCTAAAAATCTAAATATGCCTATCTAGCTGAATATAAAATATTAAATAATTAAAATTTAATATTTATTTTATATGGAAACGAGAATAGGTAAAAGTATAGGTGAAATGTGTGAAACTAACTCAATTTCATACTCTTCAAATTTTATCTTAATTTTTTTAATTTACAAGATATATGTATTTTAATTTATTTGCACCGTATAAGTTAATACGTAATCTAATCTTTCAAGGAGAAATTCTCCGTAAAAAACAAAAGGTAGAGAAATTGACTCAATTTTATACCCCTAAAATTTTAGCTAAAAATTTATTTTAATTTAAAAGTAATTAATATTTTAAATTAATTGTCCCCTTTATGCCGATACGGGACGTAACTTTGTATCGAATAGGTCGTGCCGATACGGTCTTCCATGGTTCTGTCCTGCTGGGTTTCTGTTTGATCAATTGGAATAGGGTTAAGTTTCGAAACGTGGTCGCCTTAAAAGGAACGAAAATACACAGTTCGATGATATATCTCTGCGTAGCCGACTTTGAAGTTTTCTCCTGCTGTCTGCCGGAGTTCTTGACATCTATCTTGACAAGAAATTCTCTCCCACCCAAACTCAGTAATGGATCGATCGCTGCCACCGTCGCCGCTGCCACCGATGTCGCCTCTGCCACCGATGTCGCCTCTGCCACCGATGTCGCCGCTTCCACCTATCTCGCAGCTGCCGCCGATGTCACAGCTGCCGCCGATGTCACCGCGGCAGCCCCCACTGCCGTCGCTCCGATACCTGCCTCTCCACGTTTCTTCTCATTCTCTCAAGTATCATTACCTACATAACAGCGTCGATTGCGACCGGTATCGCGACCTTTTCCGTGCCCACCAAAATTACATGTCCACTCCGCCGGCCTTCGTCCCATCACACGCCACCGGGCCTCCCGCCCTCTACCCATCCATGGCGAGGTTTGGCGACCCCGTTCATAACGGATCGCTTCCTGCCCGGGACGACTCATCCAGGCCATTCTATGATTGGGAGCAAACCGCCGTCCGCCTTCCGCCGCAGGATATCATCGCTTCCCGCAGCAAGCGCCCTAGAGTGGATCCTGCCCTGTTTGAAACCGGACGTGCGAGGGAAATCGTTTCGGATCTCTGGGAAGGGAGTCATAGGGATGGCAGGATTCGCCAAGAAAGCGCCAGCAGTTCTGTCGCATCTGGCCTGGCTCAACCCTTTTCTCCCTCGTCGCTCCTCGATGAGACCAAGCATCCCCTGAGCGTCGGCTCTTGCAGAAAGCCCGTCAGGGAACGTCTCTCTCGACCTTTCCCCAAGAATCCTCGTGCGTGGTCTCGGCACGTTCCTCTACAAAGAAAACAATTTGGAAACCCTACCAAGAAGACGAAGGGAAATCACTCGGTCTCAGGTAAGACGGCTTTTTTGAAAGGGAAGAACGCAATTTTGGATGATGGGCTGTGGGTGAAAGAGAGAGACGTGAAGGTCGTCGTTGCGGGATCATCCAAGTCTAAATTACCTTCAAAAAGGATGAAAAGGTCGAAGCAGAAGGTTGAAGTTTTGCCTTCAGTTAATTCGTTGAGACCGACTACTGTCGCGATTAACGGTGGAGTTTCAAAGTGTGAAGTTGCGGAAGCAGTGAAGTGCAATGCACCTGGAATTAACTTCAAGGATGCGGATATTGATGTTGTGAACGAAGGTTTGGTGAATGAACAAATTTGCTTGCGTGAGGGGTCTGAGAACAAAGTCTCTGGTTTGACAGTTCTGGGGGAACAGAAGGTGAGGGAAATTGATTGTACAGGTTCTGGGGGACTGGACGCAGATGCAAAGGTGGGAGGATTATTACGTGAAATCTTATGTACGGCAAAAGTTCGTTCTGGTTCTTCCGATAATTCTGACAAGGACTTTCTTAATGCGGGTAGTCAGCCTGGGGGTTTGGTTGAATGTCAAGAAAAAGATTCCTTAAAAGGGAAAACTGTTGAAAATGAAAGTGAGAGAGGGAATCGAGTTGAAGATGATTTTATGGAAGTGCAAACGTGTGATGATGAGAGTACTGGACGACACTTGATGGACAGGGGAAACTCAAGCCATTTGGATTTAGAAGAGGAAAACATTGTCTTGGATGAAGATGGGAATTCAAGTACAGCAAGTTTAGATTTAAAAGTAATAAAACATGATGGAGCGACTGACAGTGTGGTAGGTGACGAAGTAGAGACCGGAGCAGTCTTGGAGGTCCATGGAACAAACGTGAATGGAGAGTCAGTTGTTTCGGCACAGACGAGCATGGGCACTGAAACTGTGGAGTCTTCACCAAGCATTGACCAAGATCAAATTACGGTTGGTAACAAGAAACTTGCAGAAAAACCTATCGAGAGAGAAGACTTTGGTTCAAATTCAGATGACGGAAAGAATGTACTGAACTCACAGATGAAGATTAATTGTCAACAGACTGAGAAGATGCCTCCTCCGTCAAAAGAATTGGAAGCTGATAGGGTTGCATGTAAAAGAAATACAAACTCAAGTCTTACAGCTAGTTTATCTGCTCAGACTAGTTTTCCTTTTGGAGCCATAAAACGAAAAGCTTCTACTTCTTTGACTCACGTAACAAACAGAGCTAGAACTTGGCATAGATCAGGTAACAGTTATCATTCTGAGTCTCCGAGAAAAATTTTGAAACCTCCGGCTGTCTCTTATATTCGTAAAGGCCATTCTTTAGTGAGGAAGACCTCTCCAGTGACCACGATATGCAAGGCAGCCCCTAGTTTGGGTCTCAATACCTGTGAGAGAAACAAACATGCATTGGCCCCTGAAATAGGTGCCAGTTCCTCTATTGAGAGACCAAAGACACCACCTCTGTTCAGTACTTCCAAGTTGGTCAATATTACTGGTAAAACTCTTAATTCAGTGGTTTGCCCTGCTAAGCCGTCTGAAACTTTACCAGCTGTCCTAGCTGAAGGGAACAATGACAAATCAATGCTGACTTATGTGAAATGTAAATCAAACCAATTGGTGGCTACTTATAGACCAGAAATGCCAAATTCTATTAAAGAAAAGGTGAAGTTATCATCTGTTGCTTTGAGTGAAGGATACTACAAGAGAAAGAAGAACCAGATTGTCCGTAATATTGTACCAGCAGAAGCTCAGGGCGAACAAGCAATTGCTGCAATGAACGAAAATCAAATCTCGGAGGTTCACAAGGTGTTTCCCAAGGCTCCGTTCATGAAGTTCAGTAGAACTTCAAGTAAAAAGAGGCTTCAAAAAGGTATGTTTGGCAAGCAAAAAGTATACTACTGTTTTTTCCGTCCTTTATCATTTTCTAATTGTGTTTAATTTTTGGACAGTACAGTTGAGAATTGCAATGAGCTGTCCTGTTATTCATGACATGCTTTTTTTTCTTGCAGTTTTTGGTTTAAATTTAGAGTATTTAATCTTTTGCTTATTGCATCTAGTGACCAGTTTTGTTCTCTTATGTTTTTGTTACAATATCATGTTCTGGTAACTACTCATTGCGATGAACTTGAGAAGAAGATGCAGATCTGGAGAGTTATCATGATTGAGAGTTTTTCTTTCTTTCTTTTTTTTTTCCGAGTAATATGAAAAGAGGAATTCACATAAAGGCAGAAGAGGAAATACAAGAGGTGGGCAGTGCTCGAAGAATAAAATAAAACAAAGCACCCCCAAAAGAGGAAATATGAGAGGTGTTGTGGTGCTTGAAGAATGCAATTAAACAAAGCCACCCCCAAAAGAGGGAGGAGTCTAGGGAATCATCTGTACCTTGTAAGCCAAGTAAAAATACGGAATCATCTCTACCTTGTAAGCCAAGTAAAATAGGGAAGGAGGGACCAAATTTGAGAGGTGTTGTGGTGCTTGAAGAATGCAATTAAACAAATACCCCCCAAAAGAGGAAATATGAGAGGTGTTGTGGTGCTTGAAGAATGCAATTAAACAAAGCCACCCCCAAAAGAGGGAGGAGTCTAGGGAATCATCTGTACCTTGTAAGCCAAGTAAAAATACGGAATCATCTGTACCTTGTAAGCCAAGTAAAAATACGGAATCATCTCTACCTTGTAAGCCAAGTAAAATAGGGAAGGAGGGACTGAAACAAGGTGCTGACATATCACCCCTTCTGTAGTTAGACTATTTTCGAAATTGTTACCCTCTCTTGGAACATGCTGCCATCTGATACTCTTATTCTGTTGTTGTCCTAAATCTCATGGAAAGCAAGTATCTACATGTTATGCAACATTCTTTGTCCAAAAGCCCGAGAAGTGATCACTGCCAAGTCGTCCTCCTTTGGAAGCAGACAGGTGAATGCTGGATGTATGATCGACAGCCTTAATAGGTTCTACTGCTATCAAATTACAGTGATCCAAAGGAACATAGTATACAATGAGAATTGCCCCTTGAACATCATAAATAACTCTCCCATTACCTATTGGTTTCTTATTCCCAATTGAACTATCATCAAAATTGAGCTTGAGCTAGATTTCTTGAGGAGGCAGCCGCAAGACTGGCTAGTTGATCTGTGCTCGGTTAGATGAATTGTGACCTTCCAATTTCTTTGAAGGGTAAAATCTCATAATATCTATTGTAACATTCTTTATTAATGAAAACAAAGATCACTATTCCCAAAAAAAAAATCTCATAATATGAAGTTTCCTTTTACATTCTAGCCTACAAGTAAATGTTGTGCATTTGTTTTCAGTGATTCCTCCCAATGAGATGTTTGGTTTTTTTGGAGGAGACAAGTTACTTAAATGTTGGCATTTTAATCTTGGAAGTTGTGTACTCGCACTGAATTTTCCTTGAAGATAATGTGATAACCAGCCCTTCTGTTTTTACTATGATTCAAGGTGACCTTGTTCCAAATAAAGAAAAAAAGAGAACCAAATGATGTAGAAGTCGTTTGCAAGAAAAGAAATGACCAATCTGTTCATTTACCTAATCGTATTTTATTTCAGCATTATAAGTAGAGTGTGTCTACCATCTTGTATCTTGGTTTGATGAAAGTGATACCTTTTTCACAGATTTCACAACTAAATTCTGTTCCAAATTCATAGGTCCAGAGCCACAATTTCATAAAGCAGTTCTGCTTCATTTGGGCTTTACTTTACTTTTGGCATTTGTGTGGTTAACTCTAGGTGCAAACACTTTTATCAACTTTCCCTTTCTCTTTCTTTTTATGTTTTTTTAATTGTTGATTTTACAGAAGAAATAAAAGGCACGTGTGCAGGGAACATGATACTACTGGCCGCCAATGATAGTTTTAGAGGAATAACGATTAAGTAGAAAAATGATAATGTGAAGAGTCAAGACTTTGTAGTGCGGTATAAAACAGTAGACTATATAGATGGGTAAAGTGCCCCCTTTTTAAAGATAATGTGATCCTATGATTTAAAACTTGAAAGGGCCTTGCCAAATCAAACCAGGTTAGATCGGACTGGGAGGGTTTTTGGGTTTGAGCTAACCAGAATCGAGTGGCAGAATGTTGGTCTTTTCTAAATTATATGGTTGGAAATTGAGTTTAAACTGGATGATACATGCATGAAGGTAATAGAACGAGCTTCATGCCATACAGAAGTAGATGACTTACTGGTGATTCTAATGTTGTTGGGTGTTGCAGGATTGTCAGTATAGCAATTATTCTCTTCATTTTGTTATCATATAAGGGGAAACACTTGTCTCAAGTTATCCAACTACTGTTTAATACTAGTAGTCTTTCTTTTGTTGGGATCGGAGTTAACTTATGTGTGTCTAATCTGTGCAGTGTTCCAGAAAACATTCCAACCTTCAAAGTTTTCCTTAGTATGGACACTTAGTGGTGCTCAATTTCAGAAAGAGGATAGATCTTCCTTGCAACGGAAGGTCCTCCCATACCTTTTCCCATGGAAAAGAACAACATATTTACGATATTTGTCACTAATGAGGTTGGCTTGTATGCTTCAAATGTAGGTCCTGATTTGGGATTATTTGTTTTCTGGCTTATGTTATGGTTTATATTTTGCATTCAGGAAGAAGCGTCTACAATTACGGAAGGGAGTTACAGTCTACACAAGGTCAACAACTGGGTTCTCTCTTGGAAAATCAAAGGTTCCTAGTGTCAATTCCAGGAATTTGAAATGGTTGAAGTCAACTGAAAGTGACTCAAAAAAGGTGAATAAGGCAAGAAATTTGATATATATCCAATATTCTTAAGGGTGTGTATACTTGGATGAAGAAGCTTTTTGTTGGCCTAAAATGATGGTCATTTCATCTCAATAAAATGGTCTTTTGATCTTTGATAAAATGAAGTTCTTTTCATCTCGATCAAATGAAGGTTGTTTCATGTCGATATTATCTAGGCTCGCTTTTCTATCTTTGAAGTGAGGATGGTCTTCTAGAAGCTTAATAAGTTGGATAAAGTTCTTTTCTTCTACTTATTGAGATAGTTGCAAAGGAACCATGATATGCATAAGAGATCTATACATTACATGATTTGCTTGTAGATACAGAAGATAATCTGCTTGCATGGTTTGTTTCTAATTATGCATAATTGCTCCATAGCTTCAGCATATGTTTGAGAGATCCTATACATAGCAATTGCGATGAAGAAGATTTTGTCTGCCTGTATGGCTAAATCCATAAATACAGCTTTATAATGCACGAAATTTGGGGGGCCGGGGAAGGGGGAGGGGGGGGAAGGTGGGGGGGGAAGGAGTGGGGGCTTACTTTATTCAGCTTTATGACCCAATGATTATATTAACACGTCTTACATTAGATAGCTGACTGGGTTGGTAGGGGTGGGGCCTCTGGGAAGGAGGTGCCCTTTCGTTGATCTTCCTTAGAAACAAGTGTTTCATAAAGCTGTTATGGTGTTCAGAATCCACGATGTCTTGGCTTAGACTGATTTTAAGGAATTGATGTAAAGAGTCTTAAGAGTTTTTTAGAAGCTGTAACAAAAACAAAACAGTAAAACTTAAACCTCATGCACTGGCTTTATATGATTAAAAACACTTTTATTTTTTAGAGAAAGCACCTACTTTAATTTTTTTTTTTTGACAAAGTCACTAGTACAAAGTTGACATGGTTAGCTGCATATGTATGACCTTGCCTAGAAAGCTCTACAAAGGATGTATATGTTGAGAATTTTTGCCTAATTTTTTATTTGGTTGCTGATTCTTTTGTTGCAGCTTGAGTTTGTATTATTGAGCTGATATCATTGTATACTCTGCTTTACAGGAATCTCCAATGACATTTGATGTAGTTGAGAAGGAGAAAACTAGAGATGGTGCTCCAGTTACCATGGATGGAAACTGGTTCTCTGGTAATTTTGCCTATGGTATTAATCTACAGCCAGGTGAAAGCATCAGCAACATCTCTTTTTCTTGTATCTATTACACTTCTTTGGCACTACTAAGAACTTCAACATAAATTCCTAACTTCGTATCATTACAGTTGGGATTGTAGATGGTTCAACATAGTCAATCTGGTCTAAGTGGGTTGATTCAAGACCCAGATTCACCTAGTTATCATTATCAAGCCTGTTTAGCCGAGCAATGTTTCGGTAGAGGAATATTCCTGCAAAAAAAGATTTATGTACACAGCTAATTTAACAAACTTATGTGGTGTTGGCTTTTGATATTAGGCCTGAACAATTGAGCTTTAATGACAATGGATACTGAAGGAATATAAGTGACAGCTTAGGGCTTAATTATTTTCTACCTTGTCTTCTTACGCGCATTGTCTGCTTCCTTCATTATCTTAACAGGGGAGAGGATCCTACAAGTTGGTTCAGATCAATATAAGAGAGATGCATCTAAGAAAACACTTGTTAGGATCTCAGGTAAGATTAATCTCTAATAGAGCTTGAAGCTTTTTATTTTTTTAATATATTTTTATAATTTCTTCACATGTCCTATCGCATTGAAGCATTTCATGAAGGGGTCATGTTATTGGATGTTTGTTGACGGTCAATTTGATTTTACTTGCATAAATCACAGTAAGGCTCTAAAATATCTGATTGACATCAAGTGGATTTGGAACTTGAATTCTTTTTGCTCTCGTAGTGTAAAATATCTCCTTTGACAGATCATGTTGTTGTGTTTTTGTTACACTTGCTTGTCATACTAAGTGTCAAGCTGCTAGATTTGACAAGGCATGGACAAGGCACTAAATCAATCTTCTGCATTGTGCGGCCTGAGTTCCAAGTCCTCTAAATGTTAGTCAGCCTCTCAGGGGAAGTTTTTACTTAAAAACACGCCGCTCTAAGTGTTAATTTACTAGGGAAACAAGGCACAAAGGGTCATGCAAGTTTTAGAGGAAACCAAGTCTGTTTCATTCAAAGAACTGAAACAAGGTGCAAGCTACAGTACATGCCTATTTATAGGCTCAAGCTAGAGTGCAAAAAACTGAAAACCCCCAAGAGACGAGATAGATCGTTATCTTCCTATTTCATCCTATCTCCTATCTTGTGTTTGAATTTCTCACCCCTTTGAAATCTAATCTCATGTCCTAGTTTCAAACTCAAACTCTTCCACCTCTTATCTTGTTATCCTATATTTGAATTCAAACTCTCTGAGGCCCATTCGTCCTCTTATCCTGTTATCCTATATTTGAATTTCATGTGCACGCTATCATGTACTATATTTGAATTTGAATTTCTCACCTCTTATCCTGTTATCCTGTACTAAAGCCCATTCGTCCGTTTGCCCATCTGTTGGCTGCATGGCTAGGGGATGGATTGGCCCCGATGGAAGCCTAAGCTAAACAGTCTAATGTGGAAGCACTTGCATGGCCCAGTTGTGTAAGGACTTGCTCCTTATTTTCATGTGCACGTGATTGTGCTGCGTGCATGGGTCCTCTTGGACTTGTCATGCATGTAACTGAGTCCCCCCTGTTGTGCATGTGCCCATGCGCATTCTCCATGTAACGGCTGCATGCGGCCTGCATATTGTGCACGACCCTTGCAATGTGTTCTGCTTCTGCGGTTGTGTGCGAGATCCATGCCTTGTGCGTGTCCTGTGTTGCCATGTCCATGCGCGCATCCTTCCGGATCGCTTATGTGTGTGCCCAGGTGGGTGTTGGCTTGGTGTACAGGTTGCCACTTGCAATGCCATGACCTATTACACTAAAGCTCTAAAACAACTAAAAGAGAAGTAGATGGTATATGTTTTTGTTTTTAGTTTTATGTTTTTGCTGTGATAAGCATATTCTGAAATTTATGCAAAGTGGTTTTAAAAGTTTTTCTTTGTACAGATGAGAAAATGTCAACTGCCACAGATAATGGAGCAGCAAAATGTCTTAAGACAAGGAAGTCGTCGAGCGCTAATAACCAGTATGTGAAGAAAATCCAATTGTTCATTTACAGATTCTTGGCTTATACGTTATGTACATTAACTATTGGTATTACTCTTTGAAAGCTTGAAATGTAAGTTTGCATAATTGCATGTACCATTTACTTAACTTGATATGCTAGATATAATGGTTGGTGTCCATTAATTTTTTTGGACAGATATATTCTTACCGGAAAGGGAAACACACTTGTTAGGGATGCAAGAAAGCTAAAACACATATTGGCAAGTGAGAAGGTTAGATGGAGCTTGCATACCACACGATTGAAGTTGGCAAAAAAGCAGCAATACTGCCAGTTTTTTACCAGATTTGGGAAGTGCAACAAGGATGATGGGAAGTGTGCATATATTCACGATACTAATAAGATTGCTGTGTGCACAAAATTTCTTAAGGGCTTGTGTTCGGGTCTTAATTGCAAACTGACCCATAAGGTAGGAACTTATTTTGAAGTAATTTATTCATGAAAAGTAAGTTCCACCCATCTATTTTGGTTAAAGGTATGCATAAGATTGGAAGGCCAATAATTGCATGTCCATCATGAAATATACTCCATTTGCCTAAATTCCTCATAGGTGGAATCATTGCAGTGTATGGAGTCACAATGTTTACAGTCTGCTTGTTAAGCTTTGATTAGATTCTTTGATTCCGTTCCAAAAAATTTATCTCTCTCTCCCTCTCTGTTTCTTACTCTCTCCGCCTCTCTCCGCCTCTCTCCGCCTCTCTCCCTCTCTGTTTCTTTCTCTCTCGGCCTCTCTCCCTCTCTGTTTCTTTCTCTCTCCACCTCTCCCTCTCTGTTTCTCTCTCTGCCTCTCTCCCTCTCTGTTTCTCTCTCTGCCTCTGTCTCTGTTTCTCTCTGTTTCTCTCTCTGCTTCCCTCTCCCCCCCTCTCCTCCTCTCTCTCTCTCTCCTCCTCTCTCTCTCTCCTCTCTCCTCCTCTCCTATATCTCTGCCCTCTCCTCTCTCTCCTCCTCTCTCTCTCCCTCTCTCTCTCTCTCTCTCTCTCTCCTCTCTCTCTCTCTCTCTCTCTCCTCCTCTCTCTCTCTCTCTCCTCCCTATCCCTTCTCACTCTGTCTGTCTGTCTGTCTGTCTCTCTCTCTCTTTCTCTCTCCCTCTCTCTTCCCGTTCTCTTTGCCCTTCTCCTTCTCTACCTCAAACATGCACACACATACCGATGAATACCCTTAAAATCATGGATCTGGAATGTGGATTGAGTGGTGCTTGCTCTTGGCAGCCTGATATGTAATTTGCTTAGTATGGAATTTTCAAATTATTGTCCTAGGTGACTGGTGTTATGAATTTATATTGTAGGTCATTCCTGAAAGAATGCAGGATTGCTCTTATTTTTTGCAAGGTAAGTAGGCTATTTGATTCTTCTTATATGTGGCTATCATTGCTGAGTTCCTTTATGCAGGTTACTTCGTTACTTTCTTTGCAGGTTTGTGCACAAATGAGAATTGCCCATATAGGCATGTAAATGTAAACCCCAGTGCTTCTGTTTGTGAAGGTTTTCTTAGGGGCTACTGTGCTGATGGCAATGAGGTATGTTTTTATATATTTAAATTTTTTATATTTGAAACAATTGAATATTTTACCAAAGAAAAAAGCATATTTGGTTATGTAAGAGATAAAACTGCTAAAAGTTTATAAGATAGCAATATTTTCGTGGGAATGACCGAGGCGAGCAAGGCCATCAGCTGCCTGTTAGCTACTGTAGGAATGTTACGGTGAGTTGGCCTATCTGAAAAATCTGGACAAATTGCTGGTCAAAGCACCAAGACCCATGCAATCACTGTTTTTGAACTACCCTTCACAATGATGGGCTGGCAGAAACGGGTGGAAAGAACCTTAAAGCCATGAAATATTACAAACGACACTAATCAGAGGCTTTCCCTAATAGTCCTTCTTCGGTGGGGGAAGGGGACACCAAGAGAACACCTGGAGCGGGTGACAAGGAGGAGTCAGAAGCAATAAGGTACTAATTTTCTGTAAGGCCCTTGACTAAACTGCAAAAATTGGCGGAGAACTGTACTGGAGGAATGTATAGTTGATAATTCATTATCCAGTTTACAAAACTTGTAGAGAGGATTTGACATCATCGTTCCTCTCCTTTGGAGCTGGTCACATTGTCAAGCTTCTGCCTTTGAAGAGCCACTGGATAAAGGTTGTGACATGAGGTACATTGATGAATTTCCATGCTACTGAGTGGGAGCCACAGTTTCTATCATGAGGAGATTGAGAAGTTGCCATGTCTATGTTGCTTTCCAAGTGAGCTTGTCGTGGTCCGTCAGTGACAAGTAAATAGCTGGATAACCGGTTTAAATGTCTGCTGATATCTGATATCTTGTGGTCAAAAGATTCCCTTGGAGTCCATGGCCTTTACCCCCCCCCCCCATCATGGGCTTAATTTCACTGAGGTAGCAGTCATTACTAGAAATAAATTCTGGTTCTGAAACGAGCATAAAAGCAAACTTCGCTCATGTAGAATTCAGTGTTGCCATAGGTTTTTCAATGTAAGGTGAAGTCATCTTGGTTGAGGTTTAGGGAGAAGGGCAGGAGGATACGGAGTGTTTTGTGCAGATAATTTGGTGCCAAATGCTGGGATTGTCATTGTTAAATCCCAAAATATCATTGTTAGGATAGAATGACTGTGGGGTTTTAACCCCAAACTCCCAAACTCTTTGGATTATAGGCTTCTTTCTGGTTTATTAGGTGGAGGCGAGACACTTCTAGGTTGTCACTCCACAGAAAGTGACATTTAATGGGCTCAGGTTAATTAGAAATGCAGGATGGGTGTGGATTATATAGAGGAAGTAATTTAGAATGCTATAGAGACATGAGAGGATAAGTGGGTCTCTTCAAGCAAGAGACAACCACTTTCATTTCCATGAGTCCAAATGCTTAGCAAATTTCTCCATTCTAACTCCCAATGGGATGGTGAAATTTTGTTTTTGACAATCACTATGCTCAGGAAGGAAAAGTGAGGCAGGCACACAGCTCGTAGGATGTCCACCATGGTTTGGGAGTCAACTCTGGGTAGGTTGTTGCAGATTATAGTAGATTTTCCCTAGTTGATGTGTGCCAGAGATTAGTTTGTATATATATACCTAAAAAAATGCTTTATATTCAACAGCTTATCCAAGGATTCAATTGCAAAAGCAGATTGTGCCGTCTGTGAATGGTAGCAAGAATGGTGTACAACAAACTTCGCTTCCTGTTTTGAGAAGCACAAAGGTTATTGCTTGAATGGCGGACAGAGAGCTGAAAGTGAGGCACCCTCTACAGATGGTCGAAGAAGAAAGTTATCTTTGTATAGTTGAGAGAAGGAGATAATGTTCTCTTCAATAGTAGTTGGGTATTTCATGATGGTGCAGCCTTCAATGTCAAAGAGTATTAGTCCAATGTCTTTGGTGGTGGGCAGATGCAATGGTGTGAAAAGTGTTGTGTTCACCTTTCCTTCATTAGGCCATTTTGCTTCCAATAAATACTCTTTGAGAGACTTACAGATTCATACTTTATGAAGGGCTGCCCTTGTGGCCAATTGGAAATCAGAGTCCTTCATTAGGATCGAGCAGGTCCAGGTCACGGATTTGATAGAGAAGCTCAGTTACATATGTTGTTTCTCATGCGGTCTTTGGTCCACTGCAGGATTTCTGGTTTGAGTTCTGCTTTAGGGGGAAATTTGTGCTCATGGGGTATCCACTTGGAGGGTGGTCCATTTCCGATGAATGAACTGAAGGAAAGCTTCACTGTTTAGAAGGGAAGCTTCAAGGCGATGGGGTTGGGCCCCAAGCGACGACTCCACTATAAAGGAAGAGCGGTGAATGATCAGAAGTAGGGCTGGAAAAGATTTTTCCTACTGCAGTTAGAGGAGAGACCAGCTTTGGTCACAGCTAAGAACTGGTTCAACCTGGAAAATATTGGGGGGCAATTTCAATTGGTCCAAGTGAAGGGTCCCTAAGAGATTGGAACATCATCCATGTCAAAGTCATTCATGATTCCATGTTGAGAAAGAGGATGAGGTTGTGTTGTGTATCTCCTCATGGGAGAAGCAAATGGTGTTAAAATTGTCTCCCAAAAGCCAAAGATTGCCCCAATGAGGAAGGAATTGGAGATTGTTCCAAACAGCGTACACATATTGTGGTTCGGTGGTCTGTACATTGCTCCAAAATTCCAGTGCTGCCCATTGTGTCTTTAGTTAAAATGTCTTCAATGATATCTCCTTTCATTTGGTCTTGCATGTCCAAATACTGGGGTTCTGATCAATGAAGATGCCATAAAAGGAATCAACAATGAGAAAGTGGTTCCAATAGGTTGTGATGGATCCTATCTATTAAATTGTCATCTTCATCTCTTGTATCATGACTACTTGTCTTGTTGGTGTTGATCAAATCAGAGTAAATGGCTCACCTTGAGTCTGTGCCTAAGCCCCTAATATTCCACGTGTCTGGATTGTTTTCCCCTTTCATTAGTTGATTGATATTTTCAATAGTCAGCCTGAACATGCAGGCCATCGATGTTATTCTTTACCATACCTGAGCTTCAATGTCTTTTTTAATGGTTTAAAGATCTGGATGGATTGACTGAAAGACATCTTCTATTGCTGATGATAGCCCCTGATGGTTTATGATTCTGGTGTTGCTGCTGCTTAAAAGTCAATCTTTGGCTAGTTGTGGGAGGATATCCGTGGAAGACTTGAGCTGACTGTACTCTGATAGTCAACTCCATTAATCGGCTGGTGGCATCTGGGGCTGGTGTGCATGTGGATTGAGTGTCTATCACTTTCTTCATTTAGTGCCGCTTGAAATAGACTGATGAGTAGTAGTAAAGGTCTTATTTGCAAGGTAATCGAAAGTATCCAAATTTGGTGACAATCAGATTGGTCAGAGGTTTCTGAGACTGGAAGCAGCAAATCAGATTACTTGCTGGTGGGTGCTGTTCATGATTTGCTTGTTTTGTGCTTCAACCTGGTGTCACAGAGTGGAGTTATATGACATTAGGGTTTCCGTATAAGCGGGAAATCTTGTAGAGCTTCTTTGTCTGGTCAGCTGTGATGAAGGTGAATTAATGTGCATATGTGCACAAATCATGGTGAACTCTGTGCCTTCTTTGATGAATGGGGCCCATTGTGTGTTTATGCGATAAGGTATGTTCTTATCGTTAGCTTCTTAATTGTTCAAATAAGTGGAAAAAACTTTTAAGGGTTTAGTATGAAAGATCCAAAAATGCCTGTTTGTTGTTTTGGGACATTGGGAAAGGAGGGATGGTGTCACGTAGGAAACATAAAACATCTTAAGTGGAGCCAATGGTTGCTGAGAAGAACACATCTTCATCGGTGCATTGTGATAAACAATATAGGTGTTGCAGCTAACCAGGATTACTTGTTTAATGTATTGGTCTTTTACTGCAGAGCTTTTGTTGGGTTGGTTAAGGTGGAAGGAGTAATTTCATTTCAAAAAGGGATAATTTCAAGGCATAGTGTCACGTAGGAAACATAAAACATCTTAAGTGGAGCCAATGGTTGCTGAGAATACATCTTCATCGGTGCATTGTGATAAACAATATAGGTGTTGCAGCTAACCAGGATTGCTTGTTTAATGTATTGGTCTTTTACTGCAGAGCTTTTGTTGGGTTGGTAAAGGTGGAAGGAGTAATTTCATTTCAAAAAGGGATAATTTCAAGGCATACTGTTATTTTGGTTTAAATAAGTGAAATAAAGATTATTAGAGGAATTAAGGAGCAAAAGATCAGCCCTCTTTAGCAACACAGTTTGTGGCTGAGTATGTGAAATTTGTGACTGAAGTTGCCATACTATCCTCAGCACAAGCTAGTTGCTGAGAATAATGCATCTGTATTTGTGCGTTGTGATTAAATAGGGGTGGCCACAGGTCGGGTTATTGAAAACCCGGAGCGTAACCGACTTATATAACCTGTTTTGGTTTAAATAAGTGAATAAAGCTTATTAGAGGAATTAAGGAGTAAAAGGCAGACAGTAGATCAGCCCTCTTTAGCAACACAGTTTGTGGCTGAGTATGTGAAATGTGTGACTGGAATTGCCATACTATCCTCAGCACAAGCTGGTTGCTGAGAATAATGTATCTGCATTTGTGCGTTGTGATTAACTAGGGTTGGCCATGGGTAGGGTTTTTGAAAACCCGAATCCAACCTGACTTATATAACCCGAAATCAGAACCCGCCAAAAACCTGAATGGGTTTTAAAACCCGAACCCGACCCTGACCTGAACCCCTTTTTTACAAACCCGAACCCGATCTGACCCAATCAAAGCCCTATGGGCTTTGGTAAAACCTGAACCCGATCAAAGCCCTATGGGCTTTGGTAAAACCTGAACCTGAACCGACTAAATGTGACTTTTTACACTAGTTTTTTATAATAACTAAATATATATATATAAAATAAAAAATAAAAACCTGTGGGTCTGGTTGTAAACCCGAACCCAACCAGACCCAAGATTGGGTTTGTACCAAGCCCAAACACGACCTGCAGGTTGGATTTGGAATCCAAACCCCGTATTTTTGGGTCGGATCAGGTTGGGTTCCCCGACAACGACCTGATGCCCACCCCTATGATTAACGATAAAGGGTGTGCAGTTAACTGGGATGACTTATTTAATTTATGTGTTTCATATAGCTTTTGTTGGATTGGTAAAGGTGGAAAGTGTTCATTTCAAACAAAGATAGATGCAAGACATTTTGTTATTTTGGCTTAAATAAGTGAAAAAAGTTAATTAGATGACTTAAGGAGAAAAGGTGCTAAATTATGCACCATCAGTAAGTCGTAAGAAGGCGGGCATTAGATTCACCCCTCTTTGGCAAGGCATTTTTGTGGGTGAGTGGCAATTACGAGAGAAGTTGTTAGTCAAAGTGCCAGGCAGGGGGTTGAAGTGCTCTTTGCCAACAAAATGACCAGGTTAGCATCGCCCTTTATCTTGATGGATGCTGTGAAAGGATCCTTTGCTGCAGTTCAACAAGTTCTCCAGCAATTGGGTATAAAATACAATCGACCCCAAGTTGTTTCTGTTGGCTGCCCAAAGCTAGCTGGTTTGAGTTATTGGTTGCTTCAGCTTTTTTATGTACTCGGCTGTGGATTTTCTTCTTAAAGATTGAAGACCTTATTCTTAATCAGTTAGTTTATTTATTATGCTTGTGCTGATTATATGTTGAACTTACTAGCCATTTTGTGGTTCCTATGTTTGTTCTTTCTAGAAGTCTCTTTACAATGGTTGTCATGGTCTTGAAGAAAGTAGAACTTTCATTGACCATATTTTATTTTATCATGTTGGCTTTTCATTAATATCTAATCCTGGCAGGTGGATACATTTAAAATTAATGCATTTCTATTTTTTTATTTTATTTTATTTTTTTGGTAGTGTCGGAAGAAGCACACTTATGTCTGTCCACACTTAAAAGAAAAGGGCGTTTGCTCTCTTGGACCCCAATGCAAACTTTATCATCCGAAGAACAGGACCAAGTCTCTTAAGCGGAAATGTGCAGAAGAACAGAGAAACAGAAGGGGCCGTTACTTCTGTTCTCTGAAGTTGATTAATGATGGGGGTATTAGGTCACCTGTATCTGTGAATCGAACTGTAGAGGATGGGGTCCGAGAAGTTTTCTTTGGTGATGGACAATATGCTGATTATATTAGCCTTGACATAGGAGAAGGAGCTGAAATGGTCAAGGATCCAGTTGACAGATACTCAATTCTGGCGGAAAGTGAATCCTCAGAGCCACAAATAGATGATCTTGATGATCTCATTCGACCAGTTCTTCTGATGAGATGAGGACAATCTAAATGCAGACTGCTTCAGTAATGGGCTTTATTGAATCTTTGTAAATTGCTTGGGAGGTGGCTATATATGGTGCTGTTGGTCTATCTGGCTTGGACTGCTGATCCTGGTATTTTTTTTGTTTTTTTGCTAGGGTAAGATTAACATCTGTCTTACTTGTGCTGATCTTGGCTTAATTTCTTTGGCAAATCTTCCGGTTCATTTTTTAATTATTTGTTAGACCCTTCTAACTTCTTTTTGTAGTTAGGAAGCAAAAGGGCAAGAAGGATTTGGAATGGTTCTAATTCATGGATGGTGAGGTACATGTCAACCCTTCTTTATCTTCTTTCCCCCCTATATTTAAGCAGTTCATGCTTATTGCTCGACTTTTTGCAGTCTGATTGATCATAGAATTGTTAGCTGCTAACCTCATAAAATTGTGCTTACATATTGCTCGAGTGTAGTTCATTCATGTCTTGTGGAATGGTTGAGGGTGGCTACAACCATGAGGATGGTCCTTGTTGTTCTTGGATGATAATTGTTGCACGCAAGAATTGGCTGAAATGCCCTAACATTGTTGCCTGCATTCATTGTGGAGACTAAGTGAACTACTGAGTTTTAAGAAGATGCTTGAAAAAAGTATATTCACTTGGTTTGAGTTCATTACACATGTAAACAGCGAGAAAAATTTGAATTGGCTCGGTGGAAACATTAGTATCAAATAGTGGCCTTCATTGTTTCTTTACCTTTAGTTACGTCCAATTGTAAGCAGAGCAGTAGATGGATGTTCTCAAAAAAATGAAGATTACTAGTGGTTTTTTTTCCTCTTATTTTCTTTAATTTATTTATTTATTGTTTATTGGTATTGCAAAATTATTGCTTATGTCCAATGGTGTATAAGGAGAAACAATTCTGTTTAGGCTTGATTATGGTACAACCTGTTTCAATTTAACAGCCAAACATGATGAACCAGCTCAACCCTATCAGTAAAGCTACCCGGCCATCTAAAAGTCAGAATTAAAGGAGATGCTACTAAATGCAGGGGCAGGTAGAAGAAGAGAAGCTAACGGAGAAAACAGACATCCGCATTCCCACTTTTCTTATTTTTACTTCTAATGATAAAACCCTAATAGAGTACCTAATTAAATGTGTTAAAAGAGAAAAATCATAAAAAATTATCTAAGCTAATAAAAGTTTAATTAACTTATAAAATTTTTAAAAAATTAAAACTCTGATTAATAACAGTAATCAATGTTTCAAAAATTGAACCGGCCATAAAACTAGTAGTGCCTTCAGTTTTGGTTGAACCTAGTTAGACCGAGTTGATCAATAAATATTATATTTTATAATTTGTATTTATTTGGTATTTTAATAGGTAATAACACAAAAGGAGTGATTTAGTTGTGTTTACTATATTCAATAGGATGAAGTCAAGAAGAAACTTGGAAAAGTTCATATAACTTAGGGCTTTTTACCAAAATAAAATATACTAAATAAAAGAGACAAAAATTATTTTTAAAATGAAACATTTTGCCACAACTCTAAAAAATTAAACACCATTGGGAGACACGTTGGCTTGTATGCTACGTGGGCACCATTGTGTCACAATTTTTTTTTAAATGAAGTTACAGGGAGGCAACATGAAAATGTCACTTCCATCATAATTAACTTAAATGAAAGTGGCATGTTGATGCTGCCTTAACTCGTTTACGTAAAATACTTAAGGTGGTATTTTCATATCGTCTCAAGCTTGTATTCGTTTAAGGCGTAAGGCGGCCTCCTTAGTAATCAAAGTTTTAAAATGCCGCCTTCAATGTAAACATAAGGCGGATTTCATTGCCGCCAAAAGTAATTGCATATTGAACCAGAAGCGCTATTATTAAACCGCCTTCATACAAATTTTTTCTAGTTTGTCAACAATACACGCGGCCTTATTCATGCTGCCTTATTCATGAATCGAATTCAAGCTTGAGGCGGCATGAAAATACATGCCACTTTCACTTAAGTTAATTAAGTTGGAAGTGGCATTTTCATGCAACTTCCCTGAAACTTCTTTTAAAAAAAATTGCAACATGTTGGCACCCATGTCACACGTGTGCCAATGTGTCGCCCATGCGGTGTTTGACTTTTTAGGGTTAGGGTTGAATATTTTATTTTGAGAAATATTTTTGTCTCTCTTCTAGTTTAGTAATTTTTTATTTTTCATGTTTTATTTTGAAAAATAATTGTATACACCAAAATGTGCATGGCCCAAATTCAACGAGTCCAGGAGTCTATCGATCCACCAAAAAATGATCGTGGGCAGACTCTGACAACTCTGAAAGCCATTCGCTACAGCCCATTATGAAGTCCAGCCGCGTCGTCGCGTCATAAGCACAGTCAGCAACAGAATCAGCATAATTTCGTCGAGTCAGCACCCGTCAGCACACCTCGTCAGTTCGTCACTCAACTCAGCAGTTAACGACCAGTTCTAGTCGTTAATCGAAAGAGGAAAAGGAGGCCACGATCCTGGTTTGCCTCCTCCACCAACTCCCTCAGGAGAAAAGGGATCGTGATCCCCTTTCCCAGGCAAGGTTTCTCAAAAAACTACAGCGACAGGCTGCAAATAGCCGAAGAATTCCCTGTCGCAGGGTTGGAAAATTTGGAGTTCGAGGACCTTTTGCCTCAGAGAAAATCCATTCGCAGAAGCCCTCTCGAACCAGAGAAGTTCAGCAACTCTCAGTCCATCGTCGTCCACTAGTTCAACCGGAGCATCTCTACATGACCGCCGGCAACGTCACAAGTCGACACACGCGGAGTACAAACACCTCCGTACGACCGACCAAAGCCACACCAGATTGTGCACACTCGTTCCCACAACTCGATACTTGACGATGACTCACCAGAAGCCGAAACTTCGACAATTCACACGGAGATCGAATCAGAGGAAGCCCAGGAAATTGTACTCGCATTTCCTTGATACGCAACACATTGTAAACACAAATTTATTCTAAAGTAATCGATATATTCTCTCGGTCGCGCCTCTTTGCGGACCGGTGGATTTTCGGTGAAATAGATTTGGCACGCCCGGTGGGACCTTTCCTGCCTCTCATCTCCTTCTCCGTCCAACAAAAAAAAAAAACCTCAACCTTAGCCATGGCCAGCAATGCCAACAACGACAACAACAACAACAACAACAACAGGGGCAAGCAAACTGCTCCTTCAAACTTTACTCAGCTGCGCCCCTCCGCGACCACGAGCTCGATCGCAGGAGCTCGTGGATCATCTGCCGACCTCCGCGCTCCTACCTCTCCACCACCGGCCACTTGCCCAGTGACAAGGGCTCTGGCCAGGATTTTGTCCATCGGACAGGCTCCCTTCATGCGCGACACGCGCAGTCCAAGCACCGTCTTTGTGCCACAGGCTGTCGCGGCCTCTGTAAAAGCCACTGCGGCCTCCGCCAAACTGATGCCAGCGATGGCCAAGCCAACATATTTGGCTGTCATTGCATCTCCTCCTCCTCGCAGGCTGACTGTCAGCTCAGCTCAGTCGCCGCCATCATGGAGAAGCTCTATCGTTCCCACCCTGGTGAAACGATATGAGCAACGAGGAAACATCTCCTCCTCCGCCGCAGCCAGGACTTACTCATCGCCGGCCTCCTTCGTACAGAGAGCGACGACTAGTTTCGCCGATCGTGCTAGTTTCGCATAACCTCCTGGCCGCACTCAACGCAGTAGCGGGACCGCCACCTATCTGCTCACCGCGCCGACAAACACCGGCGACCTCCCCTGTTGCAACTTCTCCCATTCCGCCTCGCTGACTCTCACCGGTGGCTGCCATCGCAAGCCAGTCACCTCACAGAGCCATTTTTCGCAATCAGCCTACGACCGGCTCTGTCGACCGGTCGCCCACGGCGATCTCCTCTCCGACACCGACGACCATCTCTCCGATACGGTCACCAGTAACAGCTTCACCACTCCAAGCTGCGCCGAAAACAAATTCGTCGGCTCAAACCGTCAAGATGACTGCGATGACAATGTCGGCCAAAACAGTTGAGGAACAGCTGGCCGAACTGCAAGCTGCGCTAAAGGAGCAGAGTGAACAGCTACGCATCAAAGACGCGCAACTTGCTGCTTGAGACGCCCAGATCGCGAGGATACTGGACCGGCTCGAGATGGGAGCGGCTGCAAACAACACTGGTAGCGTCTCTCAAGAAGTCGGCCAAATTCGGGCAACTACCAGTGGCTCAGCTGAACCGCTGCAAGAAGATCCTTCATCTGACGATGAGCTGCCGCCGGTCGCACCAGTGACCATTCGCAGAGGCTGAGCCTAAGTCGGATCCCGACTGCTCTCACCATCGACGCAGTCAACGAGTTGATCAACCGTGCTGTACGAAATACCTCGGGCGACAACAAATCTGTCGCCTACCGGAGGCCCTACACGCAGAGGATCCAAAACATTCCTATGCCGGTCGGGTATCACCCTCCAAAATTCCAGCAGTTCAATGGCGACGGACACCCAAAGCAGCACGTCGCTCATTTCATAGAAACCTGCAACAATGCCGGCACCGACGACGACTTATTGGTGAAGCAGTTCGGCTGGTCATTGAAGGGAAACGCCTTCGACTGGTACATCGAGCTACCCCAGGAGTCCATCGATAGCTGGGAGCAATTGGAGCGTGAATTCCTCAGCCGATTTTACAGTACTCGGCGCACTGTTACACTGGTGGAGATCGCCAACCTCAAGCAAAAGAAGGGAGAGAAGGTGGTCGACTACATCAACCGGTGGAGGAACTTGAGCTTAAACTGCAAAGAAAGCTCAAACCTCTCCCTCGAGGCCGAAATAGAGATGTGCTCGCGAGGGATGCAGTGGGAACTCCTGCACTACATCCGCAGCCGGAGGCCGAACGATTTCCAAGAGCTCGCAACAGAAGCTCACAATATGGAGAATCTGATAGAAGAACGAGGAGAAGAAGGATCCTCTTCTGCCGACCCTCGCAAAAAGGGGAAGGCGCCAGCCGCGACTGCACCGAAAGAAATGAAGGAGAAAGCAAAATTCTCCTTCGCGACGAACGCTTTCGAGCCTATCAAGGTCGGAAGCAAGGTCAAGGCAACTTACCTCCCACGACAATTAACTGGGGGCACCTACCGAAAGCAGTCACTGGAGGAACGACAGGCAAAGACATATCCCTTTGCCGACGCGGACGTTCCTATCATGCTCGACAAATCCTTGACAACCAACTACTGAGGCTGCCAAAAATCAAAAGACCTGGCGACTAATCCAAGAGCAAGGATCCAAATTTTTGCAAATATCATCGATTGATTGGGCACCCAAAGGAGAAATGCTTCGTCTTGAAGGATCGCATCATTGAGCTGGCGGCTCAAGGCCGCATCGAAATCGAAGGAGCTGAAAATACAGCTTCCTCACATGCCATCTCCATCACAGCTGAGCCAAGACGGCGAACTCGGCTACACAAACAGTAGGTCGCGAAGCAGGAATACCGTCCAAAATCTGGCCCCTCCAACCGATCGCACCACAACAACAGACGACCACCGGCTAAGGTCGTACCAAAACCGGCACCCCGTGAGCTACCTGCAGCCGACACAGAGGGGTGGATCCTGGTTACCCGGCGAAAGAAGCCAGTTCGAGAACTCGAACCGACACCGGCGAACACCAGAACTTAGGCGAAGCGACATGACAAAAAAGCCGCATAGCGCCAAAGAAAAGCAAAAAGAAGAGAAGACCCGTCACATTCGCGGAGTTCTTCCCGAAGGAGTTTTTCGCGGCCCCAGCAATGGTGGCGACTTGTTCAATAGCTCCTCCCGAGCACACAGATAAAGGCAAAAGACCGGTCGTCGAATGCGATGACCTCGAGACGTTACTGAAGCAAATCTCACCGCTGAATGATATAGAAGACGATCTCGACTTGGCCATTCGGTCAAGACAAGCTCTAATTTGGGTCCTCAACAAACCAGAGGAGCTCAAAGCCGAACTCGAGATGCTGCTCATGAGAAAGCACGACTTGCCGAAAGTCGGGCTGACTCCACCTTATCGCAAGGAGGAAGAAGACGCACAATCATCCCCGCGGCTTGCAAAATCAGAAGAAGCACTTGCCGTCTCATGTCCACTGTGTATTACATTCCGAGAGGAGGATGCACAGTTGGGGACGAAGAATCACAACAGACCATTGTTCGTCTCCGGCTACATCAGAGATCATAAAATCAACCGTATCCTCATCGACTGTGGATCCGCAGTCAACATTCTGCCGATTCGCACGATGAAGAATGTCGGTCTCTCTGCTGGCGGCCTCTCTCCAAGTTCTCTCCTCATCCAAGGTTTCAACCAGGAGGGCCAGAGAACACTCGGCATGACAAGTCTCAAGCTGCACATTGGCCACATGATGGCCGAAACTCCCTTTCAAGTTATCAATTCCAGGACTTCTTACAACCTGCTTCTGGATCGATCGTGGCTCCACGCAAACGGAGTTGTGCCATCCACACTGCACCAATGCTTCAAGTATTGGGAAAACGGCGAGCAAAAGACGGTGTATGCCGACGAAAGTCCATTCACGGAGGCTGAGGCATCCTTTGCAGATGCTAAGTTCTATCTGACGACCAGACCGATAGTCAAATTGTCACCTTGGTCATACCAGGCAGCAAACGCCAAGAGCATTCCGATGCAGGCTGCATCGTCTAAACAACTGACGCAGGTCGTGGCGCCCAAACAACTGACGCAGGTCGTGGCGCCCAAACAACTGACGCAGGTCGTGGCGCCCAAACAACCGTCGCATGCCACATCCCCAAAACGAACTCCAATGCAAGTTACATCGCCTAAACAAACCACGATGCAAGTCGTATCTCCAAAGCAGCCTGCGCTCAACAGTTGGCCAACACACGGCCATAAATCGGCCGCATCCACTCCAACACCGAAACAACACACTGTACCTATCCTACGGTACATCCCGCAATCGCAAAGGAAGAAAGGAGAAGCTCCTCTGGTCGTCTGCCACAAAATCCAGCCGACCCCTTTGCCAAAAAACGTCACACTTCCTCTGCCGAAACTGGAGGAACGAAGTATCATGAAGCAGCTCCCGAACCAGCAGCAGTTGTTGGCTACACTCTCAAATGAAGGTTTCGACCCGAACGCCTACCGACTGATGGCTAGAGCCGGGGGCAACCTCACAAAAGACGATATTCATGCAAAACCACCCGTCACTCTACCGGTTCTCACTCCAGAACAGGAGAAGTTGAGAAACGAAGGCCAACGGATCAATCAAGGTCGCCTAGGCCTTGGCTACGAAAAGGAGAAGCCGATCAAAATCTACACGAGCCAAGTGAAGCCAATCAAAATAACCAGAAAGGCTTCGACAGATGTACATCAAGTTTCAGTCGGCCAAACTCCGACGGAAAAGAAAGACGCGCCGAAACCGGTGGTTATTTACACCCTGAGAGCTACAATACCACGAGCTCGCGCCTACGATTCGGTTATGGTGAACCATATCTCCATCACCGACGATGACCAAGAAGAAGAGGAATTCGTCTTGAAGGAGGCCCTGGCCGAATTTGAAGAAGGAGGTCAGTCAACTGTCGACGAATTAAAGAAATTCGACCTGGGCACAACAGAAGACCCGGGGCCGACATTCCTCAGTGCTTCATTGACGGCCGAAGAAGAAGTCGAATACATGGCTTTGCTTCGCGAATATCGTGACATCTTCGCCTGGAATTATACAGAGATGCCCGGTCTCGACCCGTGAGTGGCAGTTCACAAATTGGCAGTACAGTCTTTTGTTCGGCTAGTCAAACAGTCGCAACGATGGTTCTGACCAAAACTTGTGCCAAAAATCGAAAAGGAGGTCGACAAACTGATCGCAGCAAATTTCATCAGAGAGGTGAAGTATCCGTCCTGGATTGCAAACATCGTCCTAGTCAAGAAGAAGACTGGCCAAATCCGGGTCTACGTCAACTTTTCCGACTTGAACAAGGCATGCCCAAAAGACGACTTCCCTCTGCCAATAACCGAGCTCATGGTCGACGCGACAACAAGCCATGAGGCTATATCCTTCATGGATGGTTCATCCGGTTACAACCAAATTCGGATGGACCCAAAAGACGAAGAGCTCACTGCATTCCACACTCTAAAAGGCATCTTCTGTTACAAAGTGATGCCGTTCGGACTCAAGAATGCCGGCGCGACATTCGAGAGGGCAATGCAAAATATTTTCGATGACTTCCTCCACAAACGAGTCGAATGCTATGTCGACGACCTGGTGGTGAAAACAAAACAGAGGGCTGACCATCTTCTCGATCTTCGAGCAGTGTTCGAGCGCCTGCGACGGTTTCAGCTCAAAATGAGTCTGTTAAAGTGTGCATTCGGCGTCACCTCGGGTAAATTCTCGGGATTCATCGTGCATCATAGAGGGATCAAAATTGACCAGTCAAAAATCGACGCCATTCAAAAGATGCCGGAGCCCAGAAACGTCTCCGAACTCAAAAGTTTTCAAGATCACTTGGCATACATCCGGCGTTTCATTTCGAATCTAGCTGGGAGATGCCAGCATTTCAGTCGTCTGCTAAAGAAAGATACACTGTTCGAGTGGGACAAATCTTGCCGGAATGCCTTTAACAACATAAAGGCGTATCTCACCAAGCCGCCAGTGCTCGTAGCTCCAATTGTCGACAGACCACTACTGCTGTACATCGCAACACATGAGAGATCAGTGGGAGCTCTCTTGGCTGAATGCGACGAGAACAACAAAGAACGTTCTCTCTACTATCTAAGCCGAACATTGGTGGGCGCCGAGCTCAACTATTCTCCGATCGAAAAGACCTGTCTGGCTCTCATCTTCGCAATTCAAAGCTTCGACACTACCTTTTGGTGCATTCGACGAACCTCATTTCGAGAGCCGACCTGCTGAAGTACATTATGACACAACCAATTCTCTCTGGTCGACTGGCAAAATGGGCGCTGCTCCTCTCCGAGTTCGAGATCAATTTCGTGCCGTAACGAGCAATCAAAGGCCAAGCATTGGCCAATTTCTTGGCTGACCACCCGGTACCTGCCGAATGGGAGTTAACAGAGGAATTTCCAGACGAGGAAATATTTCTGGTCGAGGTGCTCCCTCCTTGGGAGATGTACTTCGACGGAGCCGCGCGAAGAAATGGAGCTGACGCCGGAGTCCTGTTCGTCTCACCGAGGAAAGATTTGCTGCCATACTCGTTCGTGCTCACCCAAATTTGCTTGAATAATGAAGAAGAGTACCAAGCTCTCCTCCTCGGATTCGACATAGCGGTCGAGATGCAGTTGCTGCAATTAAACATCTACGACGACTCGGCTCTGGTCATCAGGCAACTTACAGGAGAGTTCGAAGTAAAGAAACTCAAACTCAAACCACTCTAGAGGCATGCCAGTGAACTTCTGGCCCAAATCCCGGAAGCTTCACTCCACCATGTCCCTCGCTCCGAGAATGGGCCAGCCGACGCATTAGCCAGCATCGTGGCCAGTTTGACACAGTTCAACCTGCAACCAAGCTAGATTCCCATTTGCGAGCGATGGGTAATCCCTCCACCGGCCGAGGAAGAAACAGAAGAAGACGGAACAGAAGAAATAGAAGAGTCTCTGCCTATCTCGGCCAGTCAAAATCAAACAGAAGATTGGAGAGAAGCTATTACAAACTTCCTTCGCCACGGCACACTCCGTGTCGACCTGAGAGAGCGAGTCCAAATTCGCCGAGCAGCTCCAAAGTATGTTTTCATCAACGACATACTTTACCGGAGGTCATATGAAGGTCTGCTCCTTCGTTGCTTGTCAAAAGAAGAGGGGTCACATGTGTTAAAAGAAATACACAGTGGAATCTGCGGCGCACACCAAGCCGGCCCGAAGCTCCACTTGCAAGTCAAACGACTGGGCTATTACTGGCCGTCGATGCTCAGAGACGCCATCGAAATGGCTCGATCGTGCAAACAATGCCAACTCCATGCCGATTATATACACTAGGCACCGGAGCCGCTCCGCCCAACGGTCGCCTCATGGCCATTCAAAGCTTGAGGGATGGACATCATTGGCCCTATCTCTCCCAAATCCGACTGGTAATACATCTTGGCTGCCACCGACTACTTCTCAAAATGGGCCGAAGCTGCTACCTACCGAGAAGTGAGGGCCGTCACCGTCGTTGACTTCATTTGAACACAAATCATCTATCGATATGGAGTTCCCCATTCAAAAACAAAGTCATGGACCGTTTCTGCAAAAAATTTCGCATACAACAGCGGACCTCAACGACTTACAATCCGACAACCAATGGACTCGCAGAAGCTTTCAACAAGACGCTCTAAAAAATCCTAAAGAAGACCATCGGCGCCAACAAAAGGAGTTGGGACAAGAAACTCGGTGAAGCCTTATGGGCATATAGGACGTCGTTCCGAACACCGACCCAGTCGGCTCCATTTTCGCTGGTCTACGACACTGAGGTAGTGCTCCCTCTCGAAGTACAACTCCCTTATCTGCGAATTGCAATGAGAGAAGGGCTGACGACGGAGCAATGCGCCCAACTGCGACTGGCAGAGCTTGAGTCACTCGACGAACAGCGACTCGAGGCACAACAACGGCTCGAGTGCTATCAGTCTCGAATGACCCGAGCCTTCAACAAAAAGGTACGACTCAGGTCATTTCAAAAGGGTGATCTCGTGCTCGCAGTTCGATGGCCAATGCTCTTCACGAGCAAAACCAGAGGCAAATTTGAGCCGAAGTGGGAAGGACCTTACGTGGTGCAGGAGGCCTATACCAATGGTGCTTACAAGCTTGTCACGGCAAACGGAGCGGAGCTGCCGATAACGAACGGTAAATTTCTCAAACGATTTTACCCATGAAAAGGGCAGCAAAGAAAAAAAAGAGAAAGAAGAGAACCTCGGAAAAAAAATCTGTGTACTTCTCATTGCAAAAAACAAAAAAAAGTGTGATGAGAACAGTGCAAGCCTTGCAACAAAAAAAGTGAGGCTACAAAAAAACATCTCAAAGCCCCGCAACAAAAATGTGAGGCTACAAATTTTTTTTTTCTCATGTCTCCAACAAAAAAAGTGAGGCTACAAAAAAACATCTCAAAGCCCCGCAACCAAAATGTGAGGCTACAAATTTTTTTTTTCTCAAGTCTCCAACAAAAAAAAATGAGTCTACAAAAAAAAAACGACATCAAAAGATGGGAAACTCGATGTCAGCCACTCTACATCGCAGTCGCATCACTTCAGCTCGACCTTCGGCCAACTCTCGTGTCTCAGCTTCGTCGAGAACAGGACGTGCACGAACAAAAGCGAGCTGACCCTCCAGCGCAGACACTTCCTCTTCAGCAGCATCAAGTCCCGTACGGATAGTCGTGAGCTAAACAGTGATAGAGTCGAGTTGCGTCGAGATAGATGCCAGACGGTCACGAAGGGCGGCCTGCTCAGCCTCCGCGGCTTCACGATCAGCCTCCTCAGCTTCACGCTCGGCCTGGCACCGATCCAGGTCCGCTGTTAAGTCATCGCGCCGACGGTTCACATATTGGACAGATCGCGCAAGCTCAGCTTCGACAGCAAACCGCTCCATCAAGCTAAGCTTCCCAGTAAAAGAACGGTGCAGTTGCTGAAAACGAGCCGCCTCCGAAGCGAAGTCTTCCACCCATTGCTCCAGAACCGAAGTATCAACATCGGCTCCCCTCAAGTGTTCCAGAAAGGCACGAGTGTCAGCCACAAGCTCGGGCGAACAAGGATCGTCGGCTGGTACCAAAACCGACTCGACAAACCCAGTCCACAGAGCCAGCGCAGATCGCTGCATCAGTAGCCTCGACCTCGCCGAAAGAGGAAGGGCCGACAACTAAAACAAAAACAAGGGAGAAAAGGGTCGGTAGATGAGAAAGGAAGAATAAAAAAAAGAAAGGAGAGAAGAGAAATAGGCACTTACCGACGCAGGACGTGAAGTTGACGAATCCTCACTGACAGCAACCGGAGGGCCCAGATCAGGAACAGGGTACTGAAATCCACCCTTGACCGGTCCAATCAAACCGGTATGCGCCCCACCATCGCGCGAGATAGTCGCCGGACAATTGACCTCGCCGGTCACAAACTCTCCGACAACAGCAGCAGAAGGTGTCTCGTTGACCCACTCTAGTTGCCGAGTACCCTCTAAATCGGCGAGATCGAATAAATCTTCTTGCCGGAACTCGGGCTGATCCAAGGACGGTGCTAGGACGATCAAAAGCTTATCAGAAGGTACATCACCTGAATTCTGGGTAGCCTGCGCCTCAACCTCAGCCACTTGCGCAGGTGTCGTCACCGGCTTCGCTGCAGTAACTCCAGTCGGCAAAGTAATAGACCAGCCAACAGCCTCCGGCTCCTTAGCCTTTTCTCCGGTCGATTATGACAAGGGAACACCCGAAGAAGAAATCAAAGGCATTCTAGGCTTACTTAAGCCGGTGCGAAGTCGTTTCTTGAAGGGAGGAGGAGCATAAACGACCGATTCAGGTTTTGGGATCGCTAGCTTCTTCTTCTTCGAAGTAGTTTTCTTCGGTGAGGCCGGTGATTCGACTACTCCCTTCCCCTTGTCTAAAGGAGCGTTTTCAGCCGGCAAAGAAATCACAACTGACCGGGCTTCACCCTCTGTCGAAGGGGCCTCTTTGATCACAACACCTTTCACCGGTACCGCTTGAGCTAGACTCGCCAGTTTATCCTTCGCGACCTTCGGCCTAGGTGCTTTCTTCTTTGCAACAATTTTCTTCTTTGCCTTGGGAGAAGCTGGAGGGTTAGCGCTTACTCTTGAGCTCTTGCGACGACCACCCTCTGCGTCCCCATCTTCTTCCACAGACGACAAAGCCTTCTTCGGTGCAGAGACACCGGTGAATTTCTTCCACGCCCTCTAAACAAAAGAAGAGAATTGAAGAAGTCAAATTTCAAAGAAAAGACAAGGAGAAAGGAGGAAAACGTAAAACAAAACAAAGTAAGACAAGTACCTCGAAGTAAGGAACGACAGTCTCAAGCCAGGATTCCCGAAAGAGAGCTGTCACACCCGGGTCGGAACCGGGACTCACAAAGGAAGGTATGTCCAGATTGCCGAGAGGAACAGAGGTCGCAGCGCACCATACCTCCAGGAGCTCGTCAACAGTGTCTGTCTTCCGTTGGTCAGCAAATAAGGCCCCCGACAAATCTTGGCAAAACCCGAACTGGCGAGCAAATCAATGGGGACTATAAGGTTCCACGATGAAGGACTCACGCTGGCGCAAAATGAGAGACGTCGCTCGCAGACAGCGGAAATATTCCACTTCGATCCGAGAAGCAAAATGGCCTGGTCTGTCAACTATCGGGCCAGGAGGAAGTGCCTTGGAGGAATACCAGCATTGCACTCCGCTGCGCCAAAATAAGGAACGAGCTTCTTTCTGCGTATAGAAGTGGACGTGCGCCGGGTTACGGTACAACATCATGAGTGGTCTATCATTGTCGTCGGAGTCAGCTTCGTGAACGCCGAACCGCTGAGTGAGCCAGGCATAAACATACGACCAAGGAATTCTCTCCACAGAGAAGCTATTGAGACCCCGATAAAGATTAGCCAATGCTGCGCTGGCTAGGCTGAACTTTCTGCCGCCAGCCATGTAGCATGCCATCTTGAAAACGCAGGCCATCAGTGTGCCGCCCGGCAAAGGGAAGACAGAACGACAAAGCCACACTGACAAGAAGGCGGCCAAATAGACTTCATTTGCAAGTGCGGCAGGGAATCTGAGCTCAGACAGAGGCTGATCTTGAAGTGCCGAATGGTCGCGGTTCATGGAACCAGTCGTTTCTCCACGATCGATCCATGTGTCTGTTATAGGCTGTGTTCCCTTCTTGTCACGAAACTAGAAAGACACCCACTCAGACATGGGAACCCCAAAGAATCCTTCTGAATCCGAAGCCGTCAAACGACAAAACAGTCGATAATACGCAAGGAGGAGGTATTGCAGACTCTCAGGCAATGGCGTGGTGCAACTCTGAGTGAAATCCGCCACCATCGGGGTCGCTTCATCGTAAAGACTACCGGAAAGAGGTAACCTCCAAGTCGATGCAGATCCCGTAACGAAATTGACAGCTCCCCTTCACGAGTGAAAATAGTGTTGGTAGCAGAACACCGAACCTCCAAGAAAGAATGCATGACATTGCTGCAACAATGGTAAGTAAACATGGAGGCTCAAATCGCGTGTGTCAGATCGATCGCTGTCAATAACCCGGGGCAAGTGTGGAGGATGACGCCTGCCCACTCGAAGTAGAAAGGTAAAGGTTGGGGACTCGCGCACACCAACTGCCGGCCATCCCAAGCTTCAAGCTTGTTGCTGTCGATGGAGAGCGTCAGCTTGGAGAAACGAACCATATGATCGTGCATCAGGCTTAGAAAAATATGGCCTACGGCCTGATGAGGAGATGATGAAGCTTCGTCGACCCCCGGGAGGTAGCAGACTTGATCATCCTCGTCAACAACAGGGTGGCTCCATAAATCATGAATAGACTTGACTGGAGGCACCGTTATGTCGCAACCTCCATAGTCGGATGAAATCAGGGAAACCTGGTTAAACGCAAAGACCTGCTTAACTTGGGCGGGTTTTACGGTTTAACTGGTAACGCGTCGATTCGAAGAACCGCTAAAAACAACGGTCGAAGAAAAGGAAGAACATGGGAAGCAGAAAAGGAAGAACACGAGAAGGAAGAACACGAGACGGAAGAACACGAGAAGGAAGAACACGAGAAGGAAGAACACGAGACGGAAGAACACGAGAAGGAAGAACACGAGAAGGAAGAACACGAGAAGGAAGAAAAGGAAGAACACGGGAAGGAAGAAAAGGAAGAACACGGGAAGGAAGAAAAGGAAGAACACGGGAAGGAAGAAAAGGAAGAACATGGGAAGGAAGAAAAGGAAGAACACGGGAAGGAAGAAAAGGAAGAAGAAAGGGAAGAAGAGGGAAAGAAGAAAGGAGAAAGGGAAGAAGCGGGATAGAAGAATAAGAAAGAAGAAAGAGAAGAAGAGGGAGCGAAGGAGAGAAAGAGAAAGAGAAGAAGGGGGAGCAAAGGAGAAGAAGAAGAAGAAAGAGAAGAAGAACAAAGAAGCAAGAGAAAAGAAGAAGAAACAAAAGAAAGAAAAAAGAGAAGAAAGACGAAATAGAAGAAGAAGAGGGGAGAGGAAGAACGAAACAGGGAAGAAAAGGGGGTGGCCGAGATTTTGCGGATAGTTGCTGCCTTGCTGGTCTGAAATCCTGGTTGATCTTGAGAAGAAAAACTTGTTGGTCTGAAATTCCTGTTGATTCGGAGATGAAAAGCTCCGGGCTAGAAGAATTTTCTTTCCTGAAGCGAAACTTTAGGTTTTGAATTGAAGGATTAGAAGATACATGGGAAACACATATCAAATTAGATGCTGATGTCAGGATGATGTCAATACGGTTCAACCGGTGGGTCAATCCGGCGAAACCATTTTGATCCGACCCGAGCACTTTTACGGGTCGGGTCTGATAACATTGATGCAGACTCTTTTTAACTATTATATATGTTTAAGCAAAAAACCTCCGGTCTGCAAAAAGGCACGACCGATTGATTAATTGGACTGAGATACAGAGAAGTTTATAATTTGTGTTTGGGAATTTGAGAAATTTTGCGGGTGCAATCTCTTAGCTTTCCTCTATTCTATCTCCGATATGGTTGGCGGTGAAGTCACTGTCTTGTGCAGTTCGACGACGAGCTTTGAGTCTCTGAGTGAGTGTGCACGAACAACGACGGGTATAGTCGGCCGGACGGAAGTGTTTGTGTTCCGTGTATTCGGCATATTGACGTCACCGGTGAACGTGTAGAGCTTCTTCGGTGGACTGTGTGTGTTCTGACGAATTGGAGAATTTGTGATCTTCGGGCTCGAGAAAGTTTCTGATTTGATTGACTTTGGGTGAAAAGATCTCTGATCCTCTCTGTGTCCAACCCTTTTGGCGTTCACTCTCTGGCTATTTGTAGCCAGTGTTTGACTTGGTTGCTGGAGCTCGATCCTCAGAAAGGGGATCTCAGTTGATTTCTTCTGCTTCTGTTGGAGTTGGAGCGGACTAGGGAGCTCCCTGGTTTTCCTCTCTTGATCTGTAAGAGGAGGGAAGACTTTCCCTTTCCCCTCCTTGTAATTGAGGGATCGACCAGGCTTGGTCGATCTGAAGTTTTCTCTTTTGGCGTGGCTTGCCTTTTTAGCCGGCTGCCGATTAGCTTGAAAGGCCTGGTGTAGCTTTGATTTTGGCTGACTGCCAGTCGATTTAAGAAATTGATTTGGCTAGACCTCGGACCCGCAGGTGGGCTGTTTTGTTGACGTTGATGGGCGAACTGTTGGAAAGTCCACAGTATACACGAAATAGGATTTCAGATAGTTTATTGGATGGGTCGTTGCATGGACTTGTTGAAATTGGGCCACATCGGATTTTGACGCCTACAGATTGCCCTCTTCGAGATTTACTCGTTAGGAAAACGAGTAAATTTCGAACGTGAATTTACACACACCCACAATACACAAACAATGTTTTTTTGGACCCTCTTACTCTTTTAGGGTCATTTAATTTTTCTGTGTTCGTATTTTCTGTCCTCATACTCTTTTAGGATAATGTATATTTTTTGTACACTATTTTTTTTTTTTTTGTTTGTTTGTTTGTTTCTTTACCCTTCTTGCTCTTTTTAGGGCTTGTTTTTTTTTTTTTTGATTTTTTTTTGCGTATACGGGTTTGTACATGATAATATGTATATCTAAATAGAAATTGTACCTTTGCTCGAGATGTCATTGTCGTCGAGTGGAGGCCTTCGGAGCAAGAGAGTTGTTGTCGATTCTGTCTAAGTTCCGCTGTTCATCGATGGAGCTCAAATTTGCTACGCCCACGGGCGGAGCCAAGCGCTCCGCCCGCCTCTCACAGACAGAGGGCCCACATGGGCACGGGTGGGTTCCACCCGGACCATCTGTGAGAGGTGGGCGGAGAGCTCACATCGATGTGTCCAAAATTAGTTGAAGTTGAATGAAAGATGGTGGGCCCCACCCAGGCACTTTTGACTTCTTTGACTCGAAATTGGGAGAGACCCATGAATGGGGCGTTGTGGGCCCACACAACATCTTATATGTTCTAATGCATCACGTGGCTAAGGAATTTGAAGGAGAGAGAATTAAGGAGGGGGCATGGTGGGCCCTGCCCTAATTGGCATTGATCTCCCATGTAACTACACCTAGGTTTCCCATGCAAAATCCCAAATCGAATGGGATTCTACATGGGAATTTTAGATAGGCTTCAAGGGAAGGGGAAGACTGACCGTCTCCTAAAGTCCAGGAGACCTTTGGGTTTCTATAAAACCCTAATCTTTTCTCCCCCCCCTCTCTTTTCTTTTCCACGACGTCCTGCGACCTCTTCTTCAACTTCGATTTTCTTCCCCAGCGACCACGCGACGACTTTCATTGCGCCCTCCTGCACTTCGTCGCGAACTTGTTGCAACCTCCGGCGTTCTTCGTCGCACGGCGACGCGACCTCTGGTTTTCTTCGTCGCGAACTCGTTGCGAACTCGTCGCGACCTCAGGCGTTCTTCGTCGCACGGGGACGCGACCTCTGGTTTCCTTCGTTGCGAACTCGTCGCGACCTCCGGCGTTCTTCGTCGTACGACGACGCGACCTCTGGTTTTCTTCGACGCGAACTCGTTGCGACTTTGGTTACGACCTTCGTCGCTCTCCATCGCGAATTTCGTTAGCGAGTCCGGTTACTTCGTCCTTCTTCGGCGACCTCATGGCGATTTGATTCGCAATGTCGGTGCGACCTCGTCGTGACTCCACGACGACCTTCTTCTCTGTCTCCGGTGAGGCCACGTCTCCTGCGGTAACGGTAAGTTATCTTTTCTTCTTCATTTCATTTACACTTTTTTGTTATCTCTATGGCGTGCGCGCAGAGCGACTCTTTGTCTCCCGGAAGCGGCATCGTCCATGCATGCGGCGAAGAGTGGGCAGCCCTACGTGCATCGCCTTCGGCTGCACGAGATTGGTCTTTCGCGGCTTCAGCTGTGACTCCGGCGTGACTTGGTTACGCGACGGTGTGACGTTTGGTAAGACGTCCGGTTACCGTGACTCCGTTGCACTCACCGGCGCGGCTTCCTTCGTCGCCTGTGCGACTTTGAACCTCCCCGTTATTGAACGGAAATTGCATGGTCGTGTTGGTTCTTCTGATTGCGAATTTTGTGTGACAATCATTCTCCTTTGATATTGGTTTCTGCTTCCAGCGTCGATTTTCTGTGCGACCTTGTTGCGACTAGGGTTGCCATCGGTGCAACTTCTTCTCCATCTCCGGAGTGCCTTCGTCGTGCAGCGACGCGACCTATCCGCTATTTCCAGCGTGACTTTTGTTGCGAGTCCTTCGGCGCGACCTCTGTTGCACGACCATCCGTTGCGACTTCTGTTGTGCGATTTTGTTCAGCGTCCTGCGTGACTTCAGTTGCGCAGCTTCTAGTGTGCACTTTCTAGTTGGGCTCGACTCGGACACCGAGTGAAAGTGAGCTTGGCTTTTGCTTCAAACTAGGTGGCAACTCTGATTGGGTTTTGCAGGTAGCTCTGGCGCGGTTGCCGGATTTTTTTTGAGTCTGGCTTGGTCGCCAACTTTGATTTGGAAAGTTCGACAGTGCAAATGGCTGCACTATGACTTCGACTTGTTCGCGCCCATTTTTCTTTTGCGGCTACTCGCCGTCGAGCCTATAGTACGATGTCGCCCCTGGCTTTCGATCGAGTTTGGAATTTGGCCAAACTCATGCAAGATTTTTTTTTTTTTGATCACCAAGTCTTCATATCTCTGGCATGGTAGCCAAAATGATGCGTTTGGTTAGTTTTTGGTCTCCAGACTCGCGTTGACATCCTTCTCGCGGTTCGCCGATGTGGCTTTGACGCCCCCACTTTGATGTGCAAGTGCTGAAGTCAACTCGGTTGAGTCATCGGGCCTCAAACTGTAGTCCTTGCTCGGCTGCCTTCTTTTGTGCGGCTCTGTTCTGTTTTTTGCCGCTTTGCCTTGATTTTTTTTTTCGCGACTTTGTTTTGTTTTTTCTTCACTTTTGCTTTGATTTTTTTTTCACGACTTTCTGTTTTTTCTTCGCTTTTGCTTTGATTTTTTTTTGTGACTTTGTTATGTTTTTTGACACTTTTGCTTTGATTTTTTTTTCTGCAACTTTTTTTTTTTTGCTTATCGGCGCTTTTGCTTTGATATTTTTTTTTGAAAGGTTTTGCGTACCTGATTTTGATTTTTGGTCCACGTGCTCCTTTGGTTGCTGATAGGTAGTCTAGTTTTTTCCTTCCTCAGATTGGAGGCGTCTGACATCTTTGCTTCTCTCCAAGATGTAACCCGTTTCGCAGTGGCTCAAAGAGTTCCTCTGGATCCGGGATCTGAACGCGTTGTGTCTCGCGATGTTGTGCACCAACGCAGAGTCGGTTCTAGGTGGCCAAGCCAACGTGCTTCCGGTTTCACAGAACTAGTCAGAGTTGTGGAGTTGACCGGTGGAGGTTGATGACCAGCTCTGCTGACTCCCTTTGCCCAATGGTCGCCCAGCTTCGCCGTCCGATGTCGAAGGTGAAATTCTGTTAAGTCCCCTGCACTCTTTCGTTGTCTTCAACATTCCGAAGTTGTACTTGAACCACCCGATCCACGACAAAGGAGTACCTTATCCAGACGAATTCGACTTCGTGTTTTCGTCCCCTTCCCCCTTTCTACTTCGACTGGGTGAATCTTGTACTCGGCCATCGTCGAGAGAGGATGATGCAGATTGGGGTCTTTCATGCAGTTCGGGCGTCGGTATTTCATTACCGTTGTCCCGAAACAGTTCGCCATTGTTTCTTGGAGCTCTGGAGTTCCGAGATGAACACATTGTTCACACGCCATGGGGAGTTCTCCATTTCTCTTTGGGACCTCCATAGCATTTGCGGCCTTCCCATCTCGGGCGATCTGTACGATGAGGTGTGTCTGACGACTAGCGACTTCACCGAGGCTAGTGAAATGTTTTTTCCTGAGGTTTTACAGTACCTCTTTCTCGCCTACTATCGCCTTCGATGCCGACGCGGGGTCGGTGCCCCACAGGTGTTTTTCAGCGAGTGGCTCAAGTTCTGGTATCAAGTCGAGGATGGAGTTCAGCCTAGTACTGAACCTTGGCTGAATCGCAACGAGTCCTTAAGCATTGTACCTCACATACGGACTGCAGCTGAGAGTCGCAATTTTTAGGAGCTCGGTGTCCCGGCTGCTTTGGCAGATGACGTCCACTTAGCTGCTTTGCTGGTGCTATGGATCTGCCAGTGGGTGATCCCTGCTCCCGGCGGCAATGTGTGGCCAGACATATTCAAGGTCGCAAGCTTCATGGCGACTAGTGTCCGGGTCGGTCTAGCTGGTCCTACATTGGCCAACCTCTACCAAGGTCTGAGTTCGCTTTCCACCGGCCGTTTGCCTTTGTCGTACATTCATGCCTCGCTAGCGTATTACTTTGGCTCGCACGGCATGGACTCGAGTGGGGCAGCATTCCTTTGATGGCTCTGTACAGGAACCCCGACTTGACGTGCTCCTTCTCTGTACTGGAGGCTTGTGCCTTGTTTTTATGGGAGACGCCGAAGATTTGGTACTACACCAAATTTCTTCGACCCGGCGTGCTTTTTGACACTGGTGACCAGACGATCTCGCTGGAAGAGTACGAGTACTTCCTCAGTATTCGTACTTGTCACTTGACCTCCTGGAGCTACCATTTCTTGGGAGTGGAGCCTTACTGCCCTCATTGCTTCGCCCGACAGTTCAGGTTTTGTCAGGACCTCCCCGACATATTAGAGATGAATCACCGCGAGGCGCTTTCTTTGGCTGAGTTGTTGGAGTTCTAGAAGAATTGCGTTGCTCTTCCTTGCGGCAGCGTCACGGTGCCTTAAAGGTATGGCGCAGGGGTCGATCCCGGCTTGACTTTTGCATTCTCTGAGTCGTGGACTCAGAAAGTTATTCCCCTTTCGAGGTACGTAAAATTTATTTTGTTTTCTTTTCCTTTCTCATTTTTTTTCAAGGGAATGAACAACTTGCTTTCTTCAGCTTGCGTGGCGGCGCATGGCTCCGGATTCGGCCCCAACAGTGGGTAGTGCCCGTTGGCAAGATTTTATCGCTGAGTTCGACATGATGCTCGAGTACAAGCCAGGCCGGAGCAACAATGTGGCTGATGCCTTAAGTCGCAGAGCGGATCTTGCGGCTTTGCATGTGATTGCTCCCATCACTCAGGTCAGTACCACTCTAGCTGACCGCATTAAGGAAGGCTTGCGACAAGACCCCCAAGAGCGACAAGTTGTAGAGGCAGCAGCACTTGGTGGCACGCGCAAGTTCTGGATCGATGACGGCTTGGTGCGCACGCGTGGCGGGCGCGTATATGTCCCGAAGCACGGTGGCTTGCGGAGGGAGGCGACGAAGCCTACAGTGAAGAGCACCCTCGGCATAAGCGTAAGCAGCCGTCGGCCAAGGGAAAAGGCAAGGGTAAGGGAACCGCGAGTTCGTTACGACCTTCGTTGGGCGAGGAGGTCAGCACTACTATTTTATCTTTAGGGGCTTCCAAGGCTCAGTCGTCGAAACCAAAGAAGGCACCTCTTAAGAAGGGTGCTCCAAAGGCTTCTTCTTCTGCGGCCGCTTCAATGAAGCGAAAACCATCTTCTCGGAAGAAGTTGGCAGCTGACCTTCAGGGCGACTTTGCTTCGCGGCCTGTCTCGAAGCTGCCATGAGGTGGTCCAATGTCGGAACCTGGTTGTACCGCGATCGTCCCTTTCTCCTAGGTGACTCAGATTGACTCTGTCGGTGGGGCACCACCATCGTTGCCTCCTCCTCCTTCGCAGCCGAGTACTTGTCGGCCGAGTACGCCTTAGGGCGCGATGAACGCTTCTGACAGCGAGTCCTTGCCTCCACAGTTGAGTGAGGTGTTAGAGGAGCCCATCGAACTTTCGGGTTTGGATCTTCAGGGGCGGCTAGATCTTGCTCCCGAGGATAAACTGCCCTTGGACGACTTCATGCAAATGGAGTTTGGGGAACACTTAGTACCAGCTGCTCAGGCCATCGGGTCTGCTCCTGCCGAGGCGGCCTTAGTTGTAGAGATCCTTGATGACTCGCCGATTGCGGATCCTGTTCAGCCTACTCGTGTTCAGAAGGGCTGCCCTGCTGACATGGGAGTTGGTGATCTTCCTCCTCCTCTTCTTCCAGTTTGGTTTTCATCGGAGGTCAACTTTCAGCAAGTTGACTTGGACGTTCGCGGAAAGAGGCTACTTCTGGTGTGGTCGACTGTCTTTCCTGCATCTCCTTTGCCTGTGCCTCTTGTTCCTCACTTTGCTTCTGGCTCGGACGGTCTGAGCTCACATCGTCGTTCAGAAGAGTCTTTCCAAACTCCTGTCAGGGTTCGAGCGACTTCTTCAAATTTATTGCAGCCGGTTCGGGTACTCATCCCTTTTTCTCCTTTCCTACTTATCTCTTTTTTCTTTTTACTAACAGTTGTGGCTTCATAGAGGTCTGTTCCTCAGCCTTTCGAGAAGCTCCGGGCGCGACAGAGGCGCCATGCTTAGGAGATGTGGACGGAGTTTGTTTCCGACTTCTTGGCAGCTGCCGACCTCGATGCACCTATGATGGTTGGAGATGCCTGGGATGCCATCGGCCAACTGCAGCAAGTTGGGATCGACACGACCGACTTGTAGCAATTTATCGAGGGCATTGTCTCCAAATCTGCTCGCCTTTCCGAGTTGAGCCATTCGTTGCAGAGGATGCATAGCGCTGAAGAGAAGGCTGCTGCTAAGGCCGACCTGGTTTGGTCACTTAGCATAGTGAAGCGTCACCGAGACCGTCAGAGAGCTAACATTGACAAGGACAAGGCTGATTGTAAGGCGGCCGTGTCTGAGGAGAAGTCTTTGCAGGAGCGGTTGTCCTATCTCTCTTCCAAGATTAAGAGGTTGGAGGATCGAGCAGCGAACACTGAGGAACGCCTCGGTGTAGACTTGGAGGAGATCGCCGACTTGGAGCGGAAGCTGGCGAAGATTCGTTCAAAGCCGATCTTTCATAAGGACGAGCGGGAGTGGTCGGAAGCCCGTGTCCACGTTGAGGAACCAGATTGCGGATTTCAAGATGCTGCCCATCTGTTTTAGCTTATTGTATTTCCCTTTTCTTTTAGAGTTGCTTGTAGCAAAACTCTGATTTTGTTTGGACATGATTTGTCCTTTATAAATTTTTTTGTTCAAACTTTTGATCCGTTCGATTTATTGAGGTGCTTTTGCCACCATTATTTGTTTCTCTTTTTTTTTTTTTCCACCTTTTATCGAATGGACACTATGTGCCGTCAGCCGAAGTTGCTTAGGCATAGAATCATTTGAGAAACTTGCCATTGATGATTGGCAACTCGGTACCATCCGCCTTTGCAATTTTGTAGGCACCGTTTGTGTATGCTTGCACAACGTAGGAACCTTTCCACTTGGCTGCAAACTTGCCCCCAGTTTTGCTTGTAAAAAGCATGGGGCAACGTACAGTTAAAACCAAGTTACCTTTTTGGAATTCCCGTAGCTTAACCTTTTTGTTGAAAGCTCGGGCCATTCTTGAATGGTAACACTCGAGTCTTTGATGAGCTTCGAGTCTCTGTTCTTCAAGCGGCTCTAGTTTTAAGAGCCGGAGTTGGGCACATTCTTCCTCAGTAAGGCCTTCTCTTATGGCAACACGGAGAGAAGGAAGTTGGACTTCGATCGGCAATACTTCTTCGGCGTCGTACACTAGTGAATAGAGAGTTGACTGCGTTGGCATTCTTAACGTAGTTCTATACGCCCAAAGGGCTTCGCCGAGCTTCTCATCTCAGTTGTGTTTGTGGTTACCGATCGTTTTCTTTAGGATTTTGCAGAGTGTTTTGTTGTACGCCTTTGCGAGTCCATTAGCCGCTGGGTTGTAGGCCGAGGACATCTTTTGTTGTATATGAAACTTTTCACAGAACCGATCCATGACTCGGTTTCGGAAAGGAGTTCCGTTGTTCGTTACAATGTACCGAGGGACGCCATACCGGTAAATGATATGTGTCCAGAAGAAGTCGACTACGGTGACAGCCTTGACTTCTCAAAATGCTGCAGGTTTGGCCCATTTGGAGAAGTAATCAATTGCGAAAAGAATGTATTGCCGATTGGAGTTTGATTTGGGAGTGATAGGACCAATTATGTCCATTCCCCAAGCTTCAAACGGCCAGGTTGCGACCGTTAGGTGGAGCGATTCCGGTGGCTGGTGGATATAGTCAGCATGGAGCTGATAGGCCTTACAAGTTCAAGCTAGCTCAATGGCGTCTTGGAGCATGGAGGGCCAGTAGTACCCAAGCCTTTTAAGCTGCATGTGCAGCTTTGGACCGGCTTGATGCACGCCACAAATTCCCACATGGGTCTCCTTTAGCACTTGTTGTTCTTCTTCTTTGGACAAATTCCGGAGGAGTAATCCTTCGTATGACCTCCTCTATAGTACGTCGTTGACAAAGACGTACCTTGGAGCCGTCCGACGGATGTGGAATTGTTCCCTCAAGCCGGGAGCATACCGTGTCGGAGAAAGTTTGAGTTTGGCTCAAGCCAATCTGTTGCTTCACTCTCGTGGATTGAGATAGGAAGGGATTCTTCCTCTTGTTCCATCTTTTCTTCCGCTTCCTTTTCGATGGGAAGAGGGACCAGAGGGATTAACCACCTTTCGCAGATGGTTACTTGACTTGGCCGATTGTGTTGTGTCAGGCTAGTTGCGAACCCAGCTAGAGTGTCAGCAGGTCCGTTATTGGTGCGCGGTATGTAGTGAAGTGAAGTTTGTGGGATTTTGGCCAAGTGGTTGCCAGCGTGCTCCCAAAATGGCACGTGTTTGACTTTCTTGACTTCGAACTCTCCTGTGACTTGTTTAATCACGAGTGCTGAGTCACTATAGACTTCGAACTGGGGTATTTCTATTTCGACCGCCATGCTGAGGCCAAGGAGGAGTGCTTGATAATCTGCTACGTTGTTTGAGTAGTTTTGTGTAAGCACGAATGAGTATGGTAGTAGGTCGTCTTTTGGAGAGACGAAGAGAACTCCTGCACCAGCTCCGTTTCTCCTGGAGGCCCCGTCGAAGTACATTTTCCAAGGAGGAAGAATTTCGACAAGGAAAATTTCTTCTTCGGGAAATTCCTCAGTCAGCTCCCATTCTGCGGGCATTGGATGATCGACAAGAAAATTTGCCAGGGCTTGACCTTAGATGGCCCTCTACGGTACAAAATTTATTTCAAACTTAGAGAGGAGAAGTGCCCATTTTGCCACTCGACCAAAGAGGATCGGCCGCGACATGATGTACTTGAGTGGGTCAGCGTGAGAGATTAAATTTGATGAGTGAACCAGAAGATAGTGCCTTATTTTCTGTACTGCGAAGATGAGTGCTAGGCATGTCTTCTCGATAGGCGTGTAATTGAGTTCAGCTCCTACCAATGTCCGACTCAAGTAGTACAACGAGTGCTCTTTGTTGTTCTCATCTTTTTGAGCCAGCAAAGCTCCCACCGAGTCTCCTGGGCGGAGATGTAGAGCAACAATGGCTTGTCAACGATTGGAGCGACGAGCACTGGCGATTTTTTGAGATACGCCTTTATGTTGTTAAAAGCATTTCGACAGGCGTCGTCCCATTAGAAAGGCACATTTTTCTTCATTAACTGGCTAAATGGTTGACATCGACCAGCCAAGTTTGAGATGAAGCGCTGAATATATGCCAAATAACCTTGGAAGCTTTTGAGCTCTGAGATGTTTCTTGGCTCCGACATCTTTTGAATCGCATCGATCTTGGTTTGATCGATTTTGATCCCTCGGTGGTGTACAACGAACTCGAGGAACTTGCAAGAGGTAACACCAAAGGCGCATTTCAACGGATTCATCTTGAGTTGGAATCACCTGAGTCGCTCGAACACAGCTCTGGGGTTGAGGAGATGATCAGCTCGTTCCTTTGTTTTGACCACAAGATCATCGACATATCACTCGACACGCTTGTGAAGGAAGTCATCAAAGATGTGCTGCATCGCTCTCTAGTATGTTGCGCCGGCGTTTTTGAGGCCAAAAGGCATGACTTTATAGCAAAATATGCCTTCGGGCGTTCCGAACGCCGTTAGCTCCTCGTCCTTTGGGTCGATATGGATTTGGCTGTATCCCGACGACCAATCCATGAAGGAGAGCGCCTCGTGATCGGTTGTTGCGTCTACCATGAGTTCGGTGATCAGCAACGGGAAGTCATCTTTTGGCCAGGCCTTGTTCAGGTCACAAAAATCGATACAAACCCGAATTTGACCGCTCTTCTTTTTGACGGACACGATGTTGGCAATCCAGGAAGGATATTTGACTTCCCGGATGAAGTTGGGTGCAATGGGCTTGTCAACTTCTTTCTCGATCCATGGGACGAGCTCGGATCGAAAGCATCTCTGTGTTTCCTTGACCGGTCGGACTGAGGGGTGAACTGCGAGCTTATGCATGGCCACTTTGGGTTCAAGGCCTTGCTTCTCAGTTGTAGTTCCAGGCGAACACATCGCGGTACTCCAGGAGTAGCGAGATGTATTCAGCTTCCTCTTTTTCGGCTAGTGAGGCACTAAGGAAGGTTGGCCTTGGATCTCCTTCTGAGTCCAAGTTGATCTTCTTTAACTCATCCACCGTAGATTATCCTCCCTCTTCTAACGCACCTGGATCATCCTTTAGGATGAACTCGTCGTCGCCTTGTTCATCGTCGTCGCCTTGTTCATCGTCGTCGCCTTGTTCATCGTCGTCGCCTTGTTCATCGTCGTCGCCTTGTTCATCATCGTCGGTGATCGAGATGTGGTTTACGGCCACAACTTCATCGGTGATTGCTCGCGCTTTATCAAGGACGGCTGATGCGATCCCAGCTAATCACTAGCAAGAGGACTAATCAATGTAATATAAACTTTATACAAGTCCGAATATCGTCCCACAAGGACCAAGCTAATAGATAATTGCTTTTCTAGTTCAAAAACCAAAGTTTGAGAAATCAATTGGAAAATAGTTATAAAAATAGAAAATAAGCTAATCTACCTAATCCTATAGAGATCAAGAGAGGACTGTTGATAAAATCAGTATGGAAGAGACGTTGGGAATCCAATTCCCTCCCTAGACACTTCTGAGATTGAATGAAAATTAAGTTTTGGAAATCAATTTCTAACAAGCTTATAAAACCATGACTACAATCGGCATCGGCATCACCTGTTTCTATCTCCTAGAGTAAACCTAGCAAGCATGATCGACTCTACTTGATAGCATAAACATGAAGCTCATTGTGTCATAGATAAATCAATCTAATCCAACAAGGTATTACTTTAAGGTCGAGGATTAACCCAAGGATTAGTTGATCTACCTAGTGTATGAACTCATAAAGACTTGTACAACCCTATCAACATATCTTACCTTAAGTTTAGCGTCACCTTATAACCAGTACATAGCAGACAGCAAGTATGAATCAAGAATTATACAATTTAGAAAACTCATTCATGCACCAAATTAAAAAACAAATAGATTATAAAGTATCAATATCATTACATGCCTAGGGAGTCATGGACTCCCAACTAAAAACGACTACTCCATACTGGAATTAAAAACACACAACAAGATTTTGATAACAGCCATGAAAGAAAAAAAACTAAGTACAGAAACTCCCTTTGGAAGGCTGATCTTGGTCACTCTTGCTCTTTAGGCTGAAATCTCCACCTTTCTTCCTCAGAGCACCCAAAGGTCGTGTAAGACTCCCTCTGGACCTTCTCCACTCTCTAAACTAATGAATAAAATAAAAACTTTAACTGTAAACTAAATGCAAAAACTGGATCTGAATATTGAATACAAAACTGGATGCTTGAATACAAAATTGGATCTCGAATACAAAACTGGATGATCAGTGCTCTGCCTCGGACCCCTATTTATACTTGTCCTGTTGTCCAACCCTTGTAAATTGGTCTATTTAGGGGTATGAATTATGCCTTCCAGATCGCAGAATTGGCTGAAATTACATACGAATCTTCCTTCTAGGGTCCTTGCGTTGTTCACGGAATTTGAGTTCAATCTGAGTTGGGAAACTCGAGCTATGATGTGAAGATGTTGCTTGATTCTGCTGCCAATTCCAGCACGGGGTCCACCACTTTGAAGATATGAAACTTGAGAACCCCAACTTGGACTTGCCTTAATTTTTGTGATATGATCCTTAGTATCCTCAGGAATCTTCAGTCCAAATTTGGCTTCAATTGGAACTCAGAATCTCCAGATATGGCCTATTCAATCACGGACTCTAATTGCCTTTTACAACCGTCTCCTAATCAGGAATAGAATTTCATCTCTTTGAGGATTCAAACCTCTGAGGATTTCCATCAATTTCCTCAAGAGACTTCGTGGACACCTTCCTTATACACTAAAGACTCTTCCTTCCATGTTTCATCTTGATTACTTATCAGAATCCCGAGATTTTAGAGATTTCGTATTTCTGAGTTCGTGGCGCGGTCGCACAAAAATATGCCTGAAACTGGCGCGGTCGCGGCACTCTGGCAGAGATTCTTCTAAGTTCTCGAATGGAAAGAGTTCTGGTTGTGTTTGGCAACTTTATAAGTCTTCTGGACCCATTTTGGCGCGGACGCGCCATTTTCTGGCGCGGGCGCGCCGGATTTTGTCTTCAAACTGGTGCGGTCGCGCGGGTCTCTGCAATATTGTACCTTTATGCACTAAAATCCTCATTTCTTCATTTTAGCTCCGATTTCAATGATTCTTATTGCGTTGGACTCCTGAGAGAGAAACTATTAATCTGAGACATATTTCATGATATTATGATGAATATTTAATTTAAAATATAATTTCCAATTCCAATTGAGGCCTAAAAATAGTGTCTTTTAGACTCTTGTCACAACCCCAAACTTAAACATTTGCTCGTCCTCGAGCAAAACTAAAAGAGAAAAAAAGAAAAGAACCAGAGTTATGACCAATCCTCAAAGTTTAAGAAAAATTAGTGGGGTTACCCTTTCAAAGCATCAATCACTACCTCATCTCTCAAGGAAAAGCTCTATTTATTTCTATTTCACCCTTTTTTTTTTATTTTTTTTTTATTTGACTTTGTTTGGAGTCTAGCTTACCCTACCGGTTGACTCAGAGTCCCTATGCTTGCTGAGGCCCAAGACCCGGTGCACACACAAGGTGGCCTTTCTCCTAACTCAGTAATTTTCTCTCTTTTTTTTTTTTTTTTTTTTTTTTTTTTTTCTTTTTTTTTTTTTCTTTTCCTCTCAGATACTCCTGCACCTTTTTCAGTCATCTTGCTCCTTTCCTCTCCTTTTCAAAGAGAATTCTATACCCTTCATCCATTCTTATTTCTCCACAACTTCAGATTTTTGTCCATGCTCATTCAGACAGAACACTTCAATAATTTGGAGAAATATAGGTCAGTAAGAAACAAGTTTATTCATCACAAAGGCTGGTTCATGTAATATGGGGATTGAAAATAAAGCAGGGATCTTGTTGGCTCAAAATGTTTGACAAAAGGTGATGCATCTTGTGCATTAAAGTGGGTGGCTCAAAAAGGCTCAAACGATTCAAAACAAGTACCTAGATCATTTCATAATTTTGAAAAACCTATCTTCGTTTCGCCTCGATCTTCCTTCTGGTTGGTTCTATTGTACAAAATAAACATGCTCAATGTATTCAACCAGTCTAACCACTTTGCAAGACAACTTTTCTCATGCCAAAACCAAACATTCAAACAAATATATTTCTCAAGAGAATGAATGAGACCTATCTTCTCAATCCACTAATCATAGTTCCCACAAAATATTTCAAATTTTTTTTTCAGATTTAGAAATATTCTTCTGGTATTGATTCAAAACAAAAACAAAGACTAACAAATCAAATCAAACTAAACAATCAAAATCAACTAGACTTTAAAATCTGAGTTTCCCACCCCAAACATAAAATTTTGTATTTTGCTCAATTCAAAAAAAAAAAAGATAGAGGGTAAGAAACTTCCGTGAGACTGTTGGTTGGTTGAACTTCCAGATTTCTTGAGGCACCATGAGGAATTTGAACTTGAGCTGCCTTCATTCTTGACCAAAAGTGGTTAGAACCATTCTAAGCACAAAATTATTGCAAACGAATTTAAAGATTTATGAAATTTTACCAAGGCATATAACTCATAAATATAAACATGTCAGAATTGGAATGGAATGATTCTAAGTTACAGAGCCTCAAAAATTAATCAAACATGTGGCGCGGGAGCACCAGAATTTGGCGCGGAAGCGCCACTCTTTTCCTTTATAAATTGAAATTTTGAATGCCTGATTTTAAAATTCCACTTTGAACATGTTTTTAAGGTTCAGAGGTGCACAATAAAATAGGTTTCATGCATTTTCATCAAGGGAGTTGAGAGATAGACAGATTTGAAAACTTGGCAGCAAATTTGAAATTCTGGGCAGAAAGTGAGTTGGTGGCATTTTGCAAGCATTGTATCTCCCTAACCACGTATCATCTAGAGCTGAAAAAAAACTTCCTGGAAAGTACTAAGTATGAACTTTAATTTCTTCAAAACCGTTTTCCAAGAATCATTACCAAAAAATTTTAAAAATCAGTTCAAAAAAGCAGGATAGTAAAGTTTCCAACCCAGAATTTTTGCCAGAAAACAGTTTTAATTACCCAAGTTGCAGCAGTCATAACTTCCTTTATACTCGATGAAAATTCTTCAAACTAGGCCCTATTTTATCTACTAAGTTCCCTCTAGAACCACTTACCTTTCCTTGTTATTTTCCACTTTCATATTTTTCAGAATTCAGCTCCAAAATTGGCTGCTCGAATAGAGTTGCTGCTGCACTGCTTTTTCTGCACAGAGTTTACCTGAGTGTTCTGATGGCTTTTCTTTTGAAAGAAGCTGTTGTGAATGGTTGGTAATGATAGTCCCAACTTCCTTCTTCTGATCTCTGCATTTAGACTTTGAAAAACACATCTAGAAGTACATCAAATAGAGCTGTAAAAATGGCTTCATGCAACTCCAAATTCCAGATTTTTCAAAGGACAGGTGCCTTAGATTTTTTTTTTTTTTTTTTTTTTTTTTTCTGCTATTTAGTCAAACCAAACAAATTGAAAAGACTAACCTAACATAAGTAAAAAAAAACTAGACCTAAGATCTAAGATTCACACAAGATGATTATTCAAACCAAAGTACAATTGAATTGAAAAACTAAACTAACTTACCTGCCATGGGTTGCCTCCCATGAAGCGCTAAGTTTATGGTCCTCAGTCAGACCAGTAGTTTCATTCCACTTGGATCAAAAGGAAAATTCAATTCGAATCCATTCATCATGACTTTTCTTCCCTTGCAATGCTTTATGGTAGAGCGACCAAATTGTGGTATTGAGCTAAAAATCCTTTCTTGTGACCTTGTGGCTTCTAAGAAGTAAATCTTTACACATATCCACCACTCATTCATCCTCTTGTCCAGCCCTAATAAAATTTTCAGTTGTAATTTTGGGCTAAGTGTATAAGGTGGGATGATGAAAAAGTCTAAATCAAAGGAGAGCCCTATCTTTTCTTCTTTCTCTACCCAATTCTCTAATGACTTTTCATGGGAAGGTTCTATTATAGGACCTATGGTTTCTTCTTCCTCCCCTTCATCTAATTCTTCAGCTATGGTTTCTTTTTCAGCCTCTAATGATTTTTCTCCTTGCTGGGATTTCTCTTTTACCTCTTCTACTTTTGCAGCTCTCTCTGCCTTGGGTTTTTCTTCTTTGACCTCTTCCACTTCTTCCATGCTTTCTTCTTCAGCGACTAATGCTTGTAGTTCTTGGTCAATTAGTTGGGAGATCAGAAATGGGATGAATATTTCCTCCACCTCAGCTACCATCTCTTCAATTGGTTCTCCCTCGTCCTCTAAGGTGTATGACTCTATTAATTGCATATAATTGGGCATCATTGCCAACTCATAGGGACACACACTCTCCTTACTCTCCAAGGTTTCTTTTGGTTGAGGGTTTTTTAGAATTTCTTCACTCCTAAAGGGTATGGACTGTTCTTACTCTTTTGGATTCTCTTCAATTGGTTCGTCCTCCTCTTCAGCCGTGGTGATTATTGGCTCCTCCTTTTCTTGGTTGTCATACCAATCTAACCACTTTATTAGGTACTCCCATTCTTGGTTGTATGAAATGTCATATGGGTCTAACCAACTTGGTAGGTCCTCCCTTCCTTGGTTGTATGAAATGCCATATGGGTCTAACCTGCAGGAATTAGACTCATTATTAAAAAAATAAGGTCTTGAATTAAATGACATACATTAGTAGCATGGTTACCTCCACACACATCACAAAAATAATTCACAGAATTCCTTTGTAGTTGCAAGATATCAGCATGCCTTTGAAGTAAATCAAGTTGACTGTGCATGCTAAGCTTATCATCATGATGGGTGGGAGAATTATAAGAGTGGTCAAAAGAGCTATATGGCTGTTCATAAGAATCACATGGCATATGACAATTTCTAGAAGGCTGAAAAGAATTCCATGCTTGATTTGGGTAAGAAAAATCACTATACTCTTCAAGGTGTCTCCTTCCATATGTGGACTTATGCAAACCAAAATCCATGCACACATCACATCAGTCCACTAAAAATAAAAAAAATAAAAATAAACAAAAAAAAGAAAACAGGATGTACACTCAAAGCTCTTGTTTCAAACACTAGCAGTTACTATAAAAACATTGGTCCCCGACAACGGCACAAAAAACTTGATGCGATCCTAGCTAATCACTAGCAAGAGGACAAATCAATGTAATATAGACTTTATGCAAGTCCGATTATCGTCCCACAAGGACCAAGCTAATAGATAATTGCTTTTCTAGTTCAAAAACCAAAGTTTGAGAAATCAATTGGAAAGGAGTTATAAAAACAGAAAATAAGCTAATCTACCTAATCCTATAGAGATCAAGAGAGGGCTTTTGATAAAATCAGTATGGAAGAGACGTTGGGAATCCAATTCCCTCCCTAGACACTTCTGAGATTGAATGGAAATAAAGTTTTGGAAATCAATTTCTCACGAGCATATAAAACCATGGCTACAATCCGCATCGGCATCACCTGTTTCTATCTCCTAGAGTAAACCTAGCTAGCATGATCGACTCTACTTGATAGCATAAACATAAAGCTCATTGAGTCATAGACAAATCAATCTAATCCAACAGGGTATTACTTTAAGGTCGAGGATTAACCGAAGAATTAGTTGGATCTACCTAGTGTATGAACTCATAAAGACTTGTACAACCCTATCAACATATCTTACCTTAAGTCTAGCGTCACCTTATAACCAGTACATAGCAGACAGCAAGTATGAATCAAGAATTATACACTTTGGAAAACTCATTCATGCACCAAATTAAAAATCCAAATAGATTATAAAGTATCAATATCATTACATGCCTAGGGAGTCATGGACTCCCAACTAAAAACGACTACTCCATACTGGAATTAAAAACACACAATAAGATTTTGATAACAACAATGAAAGAAAAACAACTAAGTACAAAAACTCCCTTTGGAAGGCTGCTCTTGGTCACTCTTGCTCTTTAGGCTGAAATCTCTACCTTTCTTCCTCAAAGCACCCAGAGGTCGTGTAAGACTCCCTCTGGACCTTCTCCACTCTCTAAACTAATAAATAAAATAGAAACTTTAACTCAAAACTAAATGCAAAAACTGGATCTGAATATTGAATACAAAACTGGATGCTCGAATACAAAACAGGATCTCGAATACAAAATTGTATGATCAGTGGTCTGCCTCGGACCCCTATTTATACTTGTCCTGCTGTCCAGGCCATGTAAATTGGTCTCTATTCAGGGGTATGAATTATGCCTTCCAGATCTTAGAATTGGCTGAAATTACATAAGAATCTTCCTTCTAGGGTCCTTGCCTTGGTCACAAAATTTGAGTTCACTCTGAGTTGGAAACTTGAGATATGATGTGAAGACGTTGCTTGATTCTGCTGCCAATTCCAGAACTGGGTCCACCACTTTGAAGATATGAAACTTGAGAACCCCGACTTGGACTTGCCTTAATTTTCGTGATATGATCCTTAGTATCCTCAGGAATCTTCAGTCCAAATTTGGCTTCAATTGGAACTTGGAATCTCCAGATATGGCCTCTTCAATCTCGGACTCTAATTGCCTTTTACAACAGTCTCCTAATCAAGAATAGAATTTCATCTATTTGAGGATTCAAACCTCTTAGGATTTCCATCAATTTCCTCAAGAGACTTCGTGGACACCTTCCTCATACACTTAAGACTCTTCCTTCCACGTTTCATCTTGATTACTTGTCAGAATCCCGAGATTTTAGAGATTTCGTATTTCTAAGTCCGCGGCGCAGTCGAGCCAAAAATATGCCTGAAACTGGCGCGGTAGCGTCACTCTGGCAGATATTCTTCTAAGTTCTCGAATGGAAAGAGTTCTGGTTGTGTTTGGCAACTTTATAAGTCTTCTGGCTCCATTTTGGCACGGTCGCGCCATTTTCTTTCGCGGGCGCGCTGGATTTTGTCTTCAAACTGTTGCGGTCGCGCCAGTCTCTGCAACATTGTACCTTTATGCACTAAAATCCTCATTTCTTCTTCATTTTAGCTCCGATTTCAATGATTCTTATTGCATTGGACTCCTTAGAGAGAAAATATTAATCTGAGACTTATTTCATGATTTTTTGATGAATATTGACTTCAAAATGTAATTTCCAATTCCAATTGAGGCCTAAAAATAGTGTCTTTTAGACACTTATCAACGGTTTTGGTGTATATGACCACTAGAGCTCTGTCTTTCATTGGCGAGCTTTGGTCAATGGTCACTTGATGGACATCAGCTGACTTCCCGGTGATTCTGATGGACTTTCCTTTTTTGATGGCTGAGGCCGTGCCGTCATGGTGGAAGGCGGCCTCCCTCGCTCCTTATCTTTTCTTGTGCCGAAGTGAGAACTGGGACAACTATGAGCGATACTTCGTGTAGTTGCTGTTTTGTGAAATTGCCCCCTGCTTTGGCCAGCAACCGGTAGGCATTGGGATCAAAGCCTTCAGTCGTTCGGGTAGTAGGTAGCCGTTCTGGGCTGGGGCATTTCTTGACAATGGTTCTCTCTTCCAGTTTAGGCACCAGCAGAGTAGCTCCGCCTTTCAAATTTTTTGGCTCAGCATTACGATAAACAACGTGAGGGGCTTCCTCTTTCTTTCGTTGTGACTGTGACACATATCTTAGCACCTGTGTGTTATTCTTTGGCGGCAGCGCCGGTGCTTTAGGTGCGGTCGCTTGGCGGCTGTGAGCCGGTGGTTTAGGCCGCATGGTTTTCAGTAGCTCATTTGGAGTTTGTTTGGGGAGGAGTGCGATTTTGATATTTTGGGCCTGGCTTGGCGAAGATGACGCCCTGACTATCGGTCGTGTTGTCATGTAAAACTTGGCGTCAGCGAATGAAATTTCTGCTTCGGTGAATGGACTTTTGTCGGCGTACACCTTCTTTTGCTCGTCGTCTATTCAGTACTTAAAGCACTGGTGTAGAGTTGATGTAACAACACCATTCGCATGGAGGCACTGTCGACCCAGGAGCAAGTTGTACGTTGTCCTGGAGTCGATGACTTGAAGGGGTGTATCAGCTACCATCTCTCCGATTTGGAGTTCGAGCTGGATCATCTCGAGTGTCCATTGGCCATCCAGGTTGAATCCCTGGATGAGCAGCGAGCTTGTAGAGAGGTCGCCGGCAGAAATGCCGACTTCCTTCATCGTTCATATCAGCAAGATGTTGACTGCAGAACCACAATCGATGAGGATGCGGACCAAGTGCTTCTTGATGTAGCCTGACACGTACATCGGCCGATTATGGGTCTTTGCCTGCAGTTGAGCATCTTCTTCTCAGAAAGTGATGCATGGTGGGCAGAAAATTGTGAGGGACTCCTCTGGATGCAACATTTGTCCAGACGAGGAGGCTTCCTTTGCTTTCCTTAACGGCGGTGTCAGACCGACCTTCGGCAGGTCGTTCTTCCTCATGAATAGTTGTTCCAACTCGGCTTGGAGCTTTTCTGGTTTTTTGAGGACTTTAATCAGAGCCTGTCGAGATCGAATGGGCAGGTCCAGATAGTCCTCGAGCTCGTTCAAGGGAGAAATTTGCTTCAATGACGTCTCGAGGTCGTCACACTCGACCACTGGCAATTCGCCCTTCTCCTGTTTGCTAGTCTGCCTAGTAGGGGGTGCCGACGAGCATGTGGCCACCATTGCCAGAGGTGGCATGAGGAAGTCTTTGGGGAAGAACTCCGCCAATGTGATGAGTCTTCTCTTCCATTTGTTTACTCCTTGGACATTTGTCCTTTGAGTTTTATTGTGGCGCTTCGCGGCTCTTTTCTTCGGCCGCTTCGCCTTGTTTGTGACTGTGTTCGACGGTTCGGCCTCTTGGATCGGCTTCTTCCGTTGAGTGACCAGAATCCACCCCTCCATGTCTGCCTTAGCAGCTTCTCGGGGTGCCGGCCAGGCCTTTTTTGCCGGCGATTTGTTGTGGGGGCTAGACTTTGGATTTGGGTTTGGAGTCAGATCCGGCCTTGACGGATATGGAGTTTACCGATGCGATGTTCTCCATTCCGTCGATTATAATGTGACCTTGCGTTGCGAGCTCCAAAATTTTGTCCTTTAGTGATACTTACAGAAGTTCGGCTCCTTTGATTTTGTCAAGTCACTGGGTTTTTTCACTTCTAGTCAGTGGAGCAGGCTTGCTCCGAGCATGACCGAGACGTCGGCATTTGCAAAGGGATAAGTCTTTGACTGCTTCTCCTTCAATGTTTGCCTCTAGAAGTTGGGCCCGACGGGTTGTCGCGGGGCGTAATTCAACTTCTATTTGCTTCCCACCACGATCGGTGTGAAGGTTTTAGTTGTATAGGAGCCTTTTGCCTTTTCTTTTGGCTCCTTTGCGACAACTTTCCCTTTTTTGTGGCGATTGGGAATTGGAGTGCCGAGGTCGCCTGCTTGCTCCATGACGACTTTCATGTCGTGAGCTTCGGTTATGAGCTCTTGGAAGTTGGCCGATTTCTTCCCCTTCAGGAAGTAGAGAAGACCCCACGACATGCTGCGAACGCACATGTCAATCTCCGCTTCGAGAGATAAGTTGGAGCTCTCTTTGCAGTTGAAGCTGACATTCCTCCACTGATTGATGTAGTCGATGACTTTTTCGCCTTTCTTCTGTTGAAGATTGGCCATCTCGGCTAACGTTATGGTGCGTTGGGTGCTGTAGAAATGGCTGAGGAACTCATTTTCAAGTTGCTCCCAGTTGTCTATCGATTCTTGTTACAGCTCGATGTACCAGTGAAAGGCGTTTCCCTTCAACGAACGGCCAAACTGCTTGACTAGCAGGTCGTCGTCGGTACTGACATTGTTGCAAGTTTTGATAAAGTAGGTGACACACTGCTTCAGATGCCCGTCGCCATTGAATTGTTGAAATTTGGGCGGATGGTACCCGAATGGCATCGGGAGATTTTGAATCCACTAGGTGTAAGGTCTCGCCAGAGCTGTTTCTGAAGGTGCGGTTGATCATGTCATTCACAGCATCAAGTGTGAGGGAGGCCCATTCCTCCTCACCTTGCGACGTTCAAATAGTCACTGGGAGCACCAAATGCTCTTTTTGAGCAGGCTCCTCTCGGCAGAGCTTAGCCGAAGCACTGGTTGTCACCTTGTTCTGGTCGACTTCTTGAGATACGTCGCCAGCGTTGGTCGTGAAGGCTTCCAATTGCTCCATCATCTGTGCGATCTGGATGTCTCGAGCCATGATTTGAGTATCCTTTGCGCAAATCCTCTCATCTTGCTCTTTTAGTGCAGCTTGCATTTTCGCAAGCTATTCTTCAACCGTTTAGCCGAGGTTGTCATGGCGGCAACTTTGATTGTGGGAGTGGAAGGAGATGCTCCTGTCGCGAACCGGAGTGGCGACATTTTTACTAGCGACCCTGTTGGTGAGAAAGACGCCAGTGTAATTTGGCGCAGCGAGGCCGCAGTAGGTGATCGAGTTGGAGAGTCGACCACCGGAGTGTTTTGGCGAATTGTCGCCTTGATAGGCGACCAGCTCGATGGAGCGGCCGCTGGTGTACTCTTGCGAGAGTTAGTTGGCGACTGGGCCAGAGGTTTGGCTGCTGGTGTCGGTCGACGAGGTGATTGAGCTGCGATAGTGAGCGTAGCTATGAGTTTTTTGGAGACAATCACCATAGGCGAGTGGCCTGTTGTTGTCGTTCTGGGTGAAGCCAGAACTAAGGCTTGGTCTCTCCTCAAGGAGGAGGGAGTTGTGTGCTGCTCATAATGTTGGATTAGAGCGGGCACGAAGGAGACCCTTTGCGATGATGGCGACTGGGTCGGACTGGCCGCCGGGTTGCATGCCAGTGGTGTAGTGGAGACAATCAGGTAGGTCGGCTTAGTTGCCGCCGGAATCAACCTGACTGGAGCTGCTGCGACTGGCTTGGCCTGGGCTGCGGTAGCCTGAGGCTGGAACACCGCGCTCGGGCAGCATGCATCCTTCATGAAAGGAGCATGTCCTGTGGACAAGCTCTTGGCTAACGCCCTTGTCATGGGGTGTGTGGCTAGTGGTGGGGAAGTTGGAGCACAAACATTGGCCATGGTACTGGCCGTCGGTCCATGAACCCCCGTTGTTGAGGTCGAGCTTGCGCTCGCGGTAGGGCGCAGGTAGGCAAAACTCGAATTGGCAATTGATTTGCCGGTGTTGTTTGTTGTTGTGCCATTGCTGCCGTTGTTGTTGTGGTTGGCCATTGGATTGGATTTTGGTTTTTTTTTTTTTATCGAAGGAGGAGATGAGAGGTAGGAGATGTCCCATCAGGCATGCCAAATCTGTTTCGGCGAAAAACCTCTGGTCCGCAAAAAGCCGCGACCGATTGATTAATTTGACTGAAATACAGAGAAAATTACAATTTGTGTTTGGGAATTTGGGAAATTTTGCGGATGCAATCTCCTAGCTTTCCTCTGATTCGATCTCCGATATGGTTGGTGGTGAAGTCACTGTCTTCTGCAGTTCGACGACGAAGTTTGAGTCTCCGAATGAGTGTGCACGAACGACGACAGGTATAGTCGACTGGACGGAAGTATTTGCGTTCTGTGTATTCGGCGTATTGACGTCACCGGTGAACATGTAGAGCTTCTTCGGTGGATTGTGTGTGTTCAGATGAACTAGAGAATTTGTTTTCTTCGAGCTCGAGAAAGTTTCTGAGTCGAATGACTTTGGGTGAAAAGATCTTTGAACCTCAGTGTGTCCAACCCTTTTGGCATTCAGTCTCTGGCTATATTGTAGCCAATGTTTGATTTGTTTGCTGGAGCTCGATCCTCATAAAGGGGATCTCGGTTGATTTCTTCTGCTTCTGTTGGAGTGGGAGAGGACTCGGGAGCTCCCTTGTTTTCCTCTCTTGGTCCGTAAGAGGAGGGGAGACTTTCCCTTTCCCCTCCCCGTAATTGTGGGATCGACCAGGCTTGGTTGATCTGCAGTTTTCTTTTCTAGCCTGGCTTGCCTTTTCAGCCGGCTGCGAGTGGCTTGAGAAGCCTGGCGTGGCTTTGATTTTCGCTGACTGCCAGTCAATTTGAGAAATTGATTTGGCTGGACGTCGAACCCGCAGGTGGGCTGTTTTATTGAAGTTGATGGTCGGACTGTTGGAAAGTCCACAGTGTACACGAAATAGGATTTCGGATGGTTTATTAGGTGGGTCGTTGCATGGACTTGTCAAAATTGGGCCGCGTCGAATTTTGACGTCTATAATATAACTTTTCAAAAATTATTTCTCATGCTCTTAAATGCCTACCTTTTTGTGATTTATGTGAAAGAATCATAAGAGTATTGGTTTGGTAGTACTTAACTAGCTTTGCACACACAAATGTACACTTTCTAGTTCTCACTTCATAACACAATAATAAATTTAAATACATTTATTGAAATTTAACATTTGAGAAAGAAAATACTTAAACATCCTAGTAGACTTGATCTATAATTAACTTCTACATTGTAAAGTCTATTTAGTACTTGAAACACTTTTGCATTTTAGATGACAAGCTAAACAATTTTTCATTAAGAATAATTGAGAAAGTAGACTGAGCTTGTCACTATGGGGACCCCAATTTTCTTCTATCTTTTAACAAGCATTACATGATACACATTGTACTAAATTATAAACAAGTTCAGAACTAGTCATGTGATCTGGCTGTAAAAACAGCCTACAATCCAGAAACTGTCAAGTGTATTTGTGTTGCACTAGAACATGAGCACATCATAATTAAAGGAAGTTAATCTAGCATACAAGTGCATGTGTAGCACAAGTAATAAAGTTGACTTAGAGTTCAGGTGTCAAACCTACAAAGACTATATGTAGACTAAATACTAAATTGGCATCCTAATAGCTAATATTGAATCAATCAAAGAATGATAAGTGGAAATAACTAAGATGTAAATAATAACTATGACCCAAACAAGGGATTAAAAAGGAGATTCTTCTTAAGATAGAGGTAGAGGTGAGTATCATACCTGTTATATCATTCGAGCATTTTGTCAACTCTCTCCAAAGTGGATCGTAACTATATTCACTATTCTAACACCCTAAACTCCCCGATGGAAAGTCTTGGAAAGGGAACCTATTGCACATGGCCTATAAGTCACGTACAACGGTGGATTATCCCTAATCTCACACGCAAATTCCCCATCTAGATGCCTAGACAAGCATGATCATATATTGCCTAATGTAAGTCTACCCAACCTACCCTCCTAGGATCGAATTGGGTTCCTAAAACTCAACTAATTGCTAGCTAAGGAATTAATCAAACTAAGCATTTATAAGACGCACCATAGAATCATACTTAAAATTTTAAAATAAATCAATACATCACATCAATGCGTTACATCACACCCTCAAACAGGGGGTCTAAATACACATAGTATCAAAATACAAAATAAATCTCAAATCTAAACGTTGTTTATAGTCAAAAGTATGCATAAATGAAAGAAAATGAAATAGAAATAGCAAACTCAAAGTGTATAGTACTCCTTGATGGTTCAATCATCCTCCCGGATGGAAATCTCCCAGAGATTCTCCCAAAATCCTCATTTCAAGCATTGACATGGACCCTAGATATTTCTAGGTTGAATCTCCCACTCCCAAGTTTGAATGAATGAATTCCCCAAAATAGCTTTACATAGAGCGCAGATAAGAGGCTAGGCATTGTACGGTGCTGGGTGAAGTTTCATGGCGTAGTCACTTAAACTCTAAAATATGCATAAAACGTTTCGGCACCATATGACACCATGCATTTTCCATGACACCCAAGTTCTTCATGCACAGGGTGTTGCACAAAAACCCAACGCAGATGCACTCTATTGAACACATTGACGCAGTAGTCCTCGCTCAAGCGCTGCCTCGATTGGGTACCATGAAGGGCCCAATATCCTCTCATAGCGCCCAAGTTTGCACGTGTCAGCCGCACGTGCCTTTGAAAGCCCTTCCTTCGCTCGGGTATTGGGCTTCGCGTGACTGAAGCCATATGGCGCTGAGACAAGTGTTATGGCGCCAAGATAAACTTGGGCACCACGCATGTGCCTTTGAAAGCCCTTCTTTCGCTCAGGTATTGGGCTTCGTGTGACCGAAGCCATATGGCGCCGAGACAAGTGTTATGGGGCCGAGACAAGTGTTATGGCGCCAAGATAAACTTGTGCGCCATGTACTTGGCGCCAAGATAAACTTGGGCGCCATGTACTTGGCGCCAAGATAAACTTGGGCGCCATGTACTTGGCGCCAAGATAAACTTGGGCGCCATGTACTTGGCGCCCTTTGGCGCTCAAATTCTGACCTTCCTCCAAAATGGGATAGAATCTCCGTTTTTAACCCAATTCTCTTGCGACTTCTTCCAGTGAACTTCTTTTTGTATTTTCTTCATCTTTTATGAGGCCAATCGTTGCTTGCTTTTAAATCATAACTTTGGCACTTCAACTACTCCAACCTAAAGCCTCTTATACAATTAATTAACCTAATTATTTGATAAAAATTAATTATTTGGAAATATAATTAGCAAGATGTTACTTAACCTCTGGTTTTTTAAATTCCTATGTTTTAGCACAACTTTAAATTTTTTGACCTTTAAAAACCAAATAAAAACAATTGAATAGAGCTTTTCACATTGTATGGTAATTAAACCTTTTACGTATTAAAAATATGGTACTTGATCCGCGTAATAAAAAAATTAATTATTAAGCTACCAATTTAAACAACGTAATTATGTTTTAAGGCTGCAAAAAGGACATATCTATTAGCAAAACCTATACATTGAAGTCAATGCCTGATTATGTAACTATGCTAAAAGGAACAATCATAAAAAAAATAGAATTTAATGTAAATCAATGATAGAAATTCAGAAAGACTGCATTATTTACAACAAGTAAAACCACCATTACTCAATTATTGATCTAAAATAAAAAAAATTTGCATATTCAAACCTTCTAATCTTGTTCATAATATTTAAAACTCAATTAAAGGCAATTTTCAACAAATATGCCAAGAAAACATGTTAATAATATTAGTATGAACCATACCAAAAACATTTGTTCACAACTCTTAGATCCAATTCTTAAAAATAACCTATTCCTTTGGTGTCTTGTCTAATTAATAGTTTCTTTCACATAAAGATGATTCCAGCCTATTGCGAAGCAAGTTTGCTATCTCATGACCTTCTCTAACTTCAACCACATTTCTACCACACAAACTTCTCATGTTAGCCCAACACATAAAAAAATTCACACCTAACAACTCCATACAATGAAAATTATTAAATTTTCCTGAATAAGAAAAAAGTTAATAAAAAAGTAATGGGTAACAACACTACCTCAATTGGTTTTTTTTCAGCTTGCATTCATCAAATAAAAAATTGTTTGAAGAAGCTAAAAGATTAAAAAAAAAAACCATTCAATTTGGTTACCAATTCAACTTTTGATTTTTTTTTTTACACAGTAAAAACCCTTATCCCATCACCTAAAAAAATTAGAGCCTAATATATTTGCAGCTATAGAAGTGCAATAAGAATCTATTTACTCCACCACCAACACTGAAGGTTAACTATGAAGCCACAGTGGATGTGGAATTGCAAGAATATCTACTGTCCTCTTTGATAAAAGGCAATATTTTAAGTATTTATATTCCAACACCCTCAAGCATCAAACTCATATTGAGACGTCTCCACAATAGACTTTGGCGAATAAACCACTTCCATTTGTTTCACATAATTCATTAAAACCAACCTAAACTTGATGGAAAATGAGACTCATGAACTTGTAAAAGCATGTAGGAGATTCCATTGATAGAAGCTTTATTAATAATTTCCACTTTGTACATAGTATCATAGTTGGTGTGTCTCCAGCCAACACCGACAAGTTCATTGGTCCACATAGTACAAAGCTCAAGGAGTCCCAATATATATCCCACGAGGAACCATTCTAACAACTACTCGTAATACAAGTTAACCATTGGTTGCGTTATTAGTGAAATGATTAATTTGATTTGAGATTTTTTAACCAAAATTAAAACAAAAAAAGTAAATAAACATTTGAGGAAATATTAAAATGTGAAGCAGTTGGGAGTTCTAAGGACTTGTAGTTGCTCATGCATTGACTCAACAATTACTAACTCAAGTAAAAGCTTCTCAATTCAAGTTTCAAAAACCTTAAAACCAGTAAATTTGAAAATATGAATTGCATGAGGTAGAATCTAAGAGAAAATCCCTCCTTAAACCAGAAAAGGATTTAAAGTCTCATGCTAATCATTAGGTCACCTTAATCCAGTAAAACCATAATTAACAGCTATGTAGGGAAAATTATCATGCACTAAAATTCATGTAATTATCTTCCTAACATCTCCTTAAACCAATACCTAGCTAGGAAAAATAACAAATTGAAAATAAATCACATGCATAGAGATCCAAAACCTTAAATAGAAGCACAAATTAAATCAACAATCCATGAGTCAATACATTACACGACTGCTCATCACTTGGAGTCCTAACCCATGGAAAATTACTCTACCGCCTCTCAGCCTAGATGTCCCGACGTAAGTCGGTGACAAAGCAACCAATCCTGGCATCTATAGGCCAAGCACGAACGCGATTGGATAAGCAATCAAACTCTGCTATATAATAGCGGACAATCATCTTTTATCGTAACTTCACAAGGGCCCCATGGAAATCCTCGAACTTGCTAGACAGAAACGAGCACAGAAAGCCTCTATAAAATCAGTCCAAGAAAGACGTGACCCTTCCGATTTGAGATTCGCATACCACTGGCAAGCCTTGCCGTCCAAGTAGAAACTGGCGTGAGACACCTTGTGATGTTCTTCAACATTATGAAATGTGAAAAATTGTAAGACTTTAGAGACCCACATGGTTGGGTCATTGTAGTCCACATATTGCTGGCAATCAATGCGTAGCATCTTCGGCGGTAAAGAGGCGGCGGGTTGGTGATACAGCCATCTGAAGGTAGTATGGTAATACTCAGAATCATCCCGGGGAGCGAAAAGGGAAAATTGTCACGCACTTGTGGGGCAGTCATCAGGCGGGTCGGAACTGGTACTTGCAACCATGCACATTAATATGCTCTGCGTGCGAGGCTGCATTCTCTGCCATGGATCGACGTAATTTTGATATAATGTCCTCCATGTCTAATTGCCAAAAGTCAGTCGGCTCCTTGTCTTGAGTGGAAAGGAGACTTTTTTCTTGCGAGGGTCCCGGGGTCGATTTAGTGCCTCCTTCTCAAGACGGCTGCTGCGCTCTAAGCTGTCGGTGGGTATAAGCCATGAAGGCTGATCTGAATGAAGAAGGAGAGGTGGTTTTGGTGAACAGTTCCGTTGTAGCAATTAGGGATAAGTCGGACGGTGCAAAAGTTACTGGAGGTTGCAATACGACACTTTGAAGTTGTCTGCCACTGTACAATTGCATCCACGAAAAATCCTAAAAAAAAAAAACTCGGCCAAGAGTCGACCTGCTCCGATACCACTATTACACTCCTTAGTGTCAAGTTACTTCAATCGGGTAGTTAACACCTTAACTGTGGCTGGTTAGAGTGATCGTAGCGCAAAAAAGGGGAAGAGTTCGAGGGATTCGGGAAGTAGGAAGAAGAGGGAAGAGAGGGAGAACATAGAGAGGAGGAAGAAGTTGGAGCGAGAGAGAGACGAACAAAGAGAGAAAAACAAGGAGTTTGGCCTAATCAGTTCTGACCTAACTATAAGTCGAACCCTGTTAATATAGTTTAAGTTTATGAAAATAACTATCTTGCCCCTCATAGTAGTATAGGGCTTACAACTTAAACAAATTAAAATTCCAAGCAAAGCAAAGACAGTAAAATAAAGATAGTAGAGGGTCGTAATTTATGGGTTTTACTGCCTTAAGATGACCTAATGAATAGAATGAGGTTTTATGATCTATATCTAGTTTAAGGAGAGATCTTGTTTAGAATTCCATCTTCTGAAATTTATGATTTTAGATTTACTGGTTTAAGGTGTCTAGAGTCTACATTGAAAGACTTTTACCGGTTTAAGGTGGGCTAGGGTTTAAGAAATCAACCTAAGCTCAATTGACCACAATGATGTCAATGCATGAGCAGCCACAAGTCCTTGGATATCCCAACCACTTTAAAAATCTTATCTTTTACCTCAAGTTTGTTTAGTTTCTTGCTTTTACTCTTATTTCTTAAATTCTCTTTCAAAAATCATCTTTTTCAACCTTCACTTGATTTAGTAGCTAGAGTAGATTTCAAGTAGATGTGGCTAATTCTCTTTGGATTCTACTAGGGTACTCTTGAACCCTATATTACTTGGAGCAGTGCACTTGTTGGTATTGCTAGAAACACACTAGTTTAGGCCCACTTCATATATCGATTCCATCATCAGCTCCCTGTTATGGCCCACTTCAGTGATCTATTTGCATGGACATCTTATCTACCGATGGGTAGCCAAGGTAAGGTGATGTTCAAAGCTTGTCTGAGATATCTCCCCTAGTGCTTATGGAACGCCTGCAATTAATACATCCAAGCTTGTCTGGGACATTAGGAAAAATGATATGGGCGCCAACAAGTACCTTTCGTCGTGGATTGATAGCTAGCATCCATGTTGGAATGAATGCTTTATTGATTAAAATCCCAATTACTATTAAGAAACTTATGGTAGAAGAAAATAAGTAGAATGAAAAATGCTCTAGTGATATAAGTTAGTTAAAACACTTAGGAGTTTAAGACTCCTCCTGGAACTCCTAATTAAACATCAAGCATAAAGATAAAGTAAGGATACACAAGATGTTATTGTAGTTCGAAACAACTGTTCCTAGTATGCGGGGCAGTTTTGCCGGGGATAATAACAATCCACTAGTGAATAACTGGTTACAAACCTTGACAAAGGCATTACAGTACTTATTCACTTCTCAACATAAATGTGGATTACCTTAAACCTTTCACCTGGCTCACTCGGTGTAAGTGATCACGTTATTATTCCACTGAGGCTCCCCCTTAGTTCGAGCTTCCAAGTAGAAGACTCGGTTTGTCTCTAGCACAGACTTTAGCAGGCTTGTTGCAACTCCATCTTCATCTCCTCGACCGCTTCCTAACAAGCAAATAGATGAAAAACCAATACACCTCAGAAAACACTAACTCTCTTTAACTCTCATAAAAACACTCTTCAAAAGTTGTGTCTTGTATGTAGGCCTTCATGCCTATATATTCTCGTACGTGATCTCTTTATATGGTAAGTTTTTGATTGATTGTCACTCACACCAGTTTGGCTAACTCCTTCCTTAGACTCGTTCCAATCATCAATCAATATCAATCTTGTACTTACTCCATGCATATCTCAATCAATCTTTGAATAATCCTTCATTCATTAATCCACAAATATTTCAAACGATCTTGAATAGCTATCGCAAATCAATCTCATATCTCAGCCTTCCATGTCTTGATTGTGCACACGAGATTTGGTCCAAAGATAGTTAATCAATCATATGATGGCATTCACAATCTCCCCTTTGACTTTTCTTTGACAAAATATCCTTTCATTGTATAGGTGTTTGAGACATTGTATGAGACATCATCTGGAACTCCACAATCAAGATAGTGCATGCATAACCAAGATAATTATAAGATAAGTACATGCATAACCCAGATAATTTCGCAAAATGAACACCCAAAATTCTCCCCTTGACAAAGAGAAAGCAAAGATCTCAATGGTCGGGGGAATCCTCTTCATCACTAGGTACTTCGGGTTGTCTGCAAGGAGAGCTTGTAGTTGACGCTTCTCATGGTGGTGAATGGCTAATAACTTCTGAAGCATCGGAATGGTAGATTCTAATCTTCAAGAGCTTCTAATAATACTCTTTTTGTCGCTTGAAGTAAGCTGAAGGCATAATAGAGGGAGAGATACCTGGTGCCTGTGCATCATCCAAATTGTGGCCAAACTGAATGGTGCTAGGAAACATCATGGCAACATAATGTTTCGGATGTTCGGCAAACTTCACAACTTGATCAAACATCAATTTGCCAAAATTAACAGGACAAGCAGTATCAATAGTGTATAAAAATCGTGCCAAAGATTTACCTTTGTGGTATTATGGGTGGTGGGCATCCAATGTGAAATTGCTACCTCGTGAAGACCGTAGTACTTAGGAGTCAAGTCTGATGTAGAGAACGTCCTATGTGTGCCCCTTTTGCATTTGTATCCACCAGAGAGCTCGATGATAATCACATCAAAGTCAACAGATATGTCTGCTTCTTCAATAGGAGGCACTCTAAAGAACGCAGCCAGAATGGCATGCGAAAAATCATAAAATTGACCTCTGAGCCATACCTTATGAAATCCTGGGGATGCTTCACCAATAATGGATTTCTTCAGATTTGAATAGAACTCATATATGATCAATGGTTGGAACGGTGCATACAAGTGAGCAGACTGACGAAGATGTAGGCTGTCGAGTAAGCCAAGTAAATCAGCTTGTGCATATTCTTCTTCATGTATAGGCAGTTCATACACAATCTTCCGAGCTTTATATTCATCCCACGAAGCTTTGGCAATATCATCCTGTAAAATAGGCACCGCATCAGGGGGGGACAGGAAGGGTAGAGCGGTAGTGGCGGAGCCAGGAAAAATTTCCGTAAAGAAAAAAAAACATCCTCTCCCTCTCTCCCTCTCTCTCCCTCTCTCTCCCTTCCTCTCCCTCTCTCTCTTCCTCTCCCTCTCTCTCCCTTCCTCTCCCTCTCTCTCCCTTCCTCTCCCTCTCTCTCCCTTCCTCTCCCTCTCTCTCCCTTCCTCTCCCTCTCTCTCCCTCAGGGGACAGGAAGGGTAGAGATTTGTCCTTCCATTTGGATCATAAAATTACATTGCCTATTTAAGACTCTTTAAAATACCTAGTATATCTATATATATTAAATGGGAACAGGGATTGAGTTGTTTAAAGGAAATCCCTATTCCCGATTGGATATATATATGTCCTGAGTTGGACGACTTCATAAGTCATCTTACTCGATTCTCACCATGTGAAAAGAAAGAGACGAGTGAAAACCCAGTAAAATAAGTTAGAGAATTAGATTTTTAAAATTAAACTTAAATCTACCTAATCTCTAATCTATTGGGTATTACCATGAGAGTGCCAGAAAAATCAGGAACTACTATTAGAAAATATATAGTAACTAACTAAATCTTCAGTTAAAATAACTGAGGAAAATTAGGAAGATAACGTTACTCAGTCTGCCTCCTGCGTTTGTGATCCCTTCCTTGAAATTAACATTCATTATCTAGCTAGGCTGTTCATTCATCATTTTTTTTGTTGTAATCCATTTTTACGTTAAAATTTTCTTTGTCATGACTGTGTGTTTAAACTCATGGTTGCTACAAAGACAAATCAATTTTTTGTTTCTTTTATTGAATAGTGTATACCTTTTAATAATTTGAGGGCAGACAGAAAATTTCAAATTTTTATCTATGAGGGTTCTTTTTGTAAGGAAAATAGGAAATGGTAGAGAAAAAGAAGAGAGGTAGGAGAGAAAAAGAGAGTGAGGGCAGACAGAAAATTGGAAAGGGAAAGGAATAAACTAAGAAAGAGGGAGGAAGAAGAGATGGAGAAAGGGAAGAGGGAAAATTGGAGAGGAGAAGGAAGAAGAAAGGGAAGAGACAAAAATGGAGAGAGGAAGGAAGGAGAGGGAAGAGGCAAAAATGGAGAGAGGAAGGACTGAGAAAGGGAGAGAGGGAGAAATGGAGAGAGGGAGAAATGGAGAGAGGGCGGATGGAGAAATGGAGAGAGGGATGAGAGAAATGGGGAGAGGGGGAGAGAGAAATCTATATATATATTATAGGAATGGGGTCAAGAAAAAATAGGGACAAAAATGCTGATGTGGCTTCTCCTATTACCTCCTTTAAATTTAATAAAAATAAATTCCAAAAACCCAGAAAAAACATGTAATGGAGAAAATTAAGAGATAAAAGATGTAAGAGAAAGGAAGATGGTTAACGTGTAGAGGGTTAAGTGGGGAGTTAACTGGGGAGATAAGTGGGGAGATAAGTGGGGAGATAAGTGGGGAGATAAATTCGGAGATAAAGAGCTAATTTAACAGTAGAGAGATATATTAGAGGAAAATAAGAATGTTAGTTATCTTTATTTCCTATTTTTTCTCCCTCAGCGTTTTAGTTTTCAACTGGTTAGTATATATATTATCTTCACCTCTTCCCATATTCGTTCAATTTCAGCCACCAACAGGTAAGTTATCTCTCAGTTGGTTTTCATATTTTTCTTTTTCTTTTTTTTTATTATATTCGTGTTTATATGATGCATTGTGTTTCTCTTATCATTTGCACTCTCAATTTTTATTATTTATATATTTTTATTATACTAATGTTGTCTTATGTTTATTTTACTATCTTCCCCTCTCTTCTCCTCTCTTATGTTTTCTTCCTTTCTTTTGTTTCATAATTTTCTATTATTTTGTACTTTAGTTTCATGAATTATATTTTTTTTTTCATTTTTTATTTCTTTTAGTTATTTCTCAATTTGGCAATTTCGTCCAGCTTCAATAAGTAGGTTTCCTGTCATAGTTTCTTTCCAGCATAGTTTTCATTTGTTTTGATTTCCTTCATATTTTTTCCTGATCTGATACTACTCCATTCTGTTCTTTCTCCCGTTTTTATTTTTTATTTTTGTTTGCTTTCTATTTTTGTTAAGACGCTGATTTATTATTTTTTTCTTCGCACTGCCTCTTTGTTTTTTATCTATCAATTATGGTTTGTTTTTCATGTCGTACAAAATTTGATCACAAGTATTATATATTGGAGAAAACAAACAAAGACATGAAAGAGAAAACTGGTTGCAGTAAAAATAGGCGGGCCGAGAAGGATATTCTTTGAACATGGGCCAGAGAGGGTGAAAAGAGGCTTAACTCTAAAATGTCACTAAACAACACTTTTTTAAAGGGAGATATTTTTTAGAAAAAACATTCTCTCCTTTTTAATGGAAAAGAATTTTTTAAACGATCATGTTGTCCTCATGTGAAAGGATTTGGATCTTCTAATTTTATTTATGTATTTTATTGCTTATTTTAGTCATTCAATAGTTTTAATTATTTGATTAAATTTTTATAGCATAAGTAAATTTTATTCTAGGTTATATTTTAAGTTTTTTACCCTTCAAATATTCATATAAAATTGTGAATTTAATTTTAATTTCTATATAATCTGTATAACTTAGTTTTCAATTGCATAATTTTCAATGGTGTTGCCAGTATAATGTATTTTTTAATAAATCATTTCAATTAAACTAAGTTTAGGAAGGCACGAGGGATATATACATAAGTAAAAGCAAATGACGAAAAACAGAATTATTGATTTCAAAATTTAATTAAAAACAAAAAATATTTAAAATCCTAAGTTTTTATCTTTAGATTTTATACATATAAATATAATAAAATACTTATAATATAAGTTTAATTTTGAAAGAAGTTAAAAATAAAATGTCTTAAATAATGTCAAATTATTTTGTGAAGTTGTTAATACTTTATATTTTAAAATTCAGAAATCATTAAAAAAAAAATAGATATAAAATTTTGCAAATATGAATTTATTATGTAAAATTAAGCTAAATATGGAGAGTTTAAATAAGTCTTGCATACTAAAAATTCAAATAAATATTTTTATTTTATATTTAAAATTGAAAAAATATTTTAATACATGAAATTTAGAGTTGAATTAAAATATTTTTATTATTTGTTTGAAGGTTAGGTTATTAAAGTGGGTTTGAATGGTTGAGTTTTCAAAGTATGGACTAATTTGAAGGAAATGTTGGTTTAAAGGTTAGGGTTATATGGTGTCATTATAGTCATGAGCCGATCCATGTTGGGCAGGAAGTCGGGCAAGAACGTTAGGGTGAGACGTTGAGTTGGTTCATGGTGTAGGGTCAAGGGGTTGTGCAATAGAATTATGTGGTGAGACGTTGAGTTTACACAGATATGAAAACTTGGCAGCAAATCTGAAATTCTGGGCAGAAAGTGAGTTGGAGGTATTTTACAAGCATTGTATCTCCCTAACCATTTATCATCTAGAGCTGAAAAAAGGTTTCATGGAAAGTACTAAGTATGAACTTTAATCACCTTAAAACAGTTTTCTAAGAATCATTACATAAAATTTTAGAAATCAGCTCAAAGACAGAAAGATGGTAATGTTTCCAACACAAACTTTTTCCAGAAAACAGTTTTAACTACCCAAGTTGCAGCAATCATAACTTCCTTTCTACTCAATGAAAATTCCTGAAAGCCGGCCCTATTTTATCTACTAAGTGCCCTCTTTAACTACTTACCTTTCCTTGGTGGGTTCCACTTCCATATTTTTCAGAATTCGGCTCCAAAATTGGCTGCTTGAATAGGGTTGCTGCTGCACTGCTTTTTCTGCGCAGAGTTTACCTGAGTGTTCTGATGGCTTTTCTTTTGAAAGAAGCTGTTGTGAATGGTTGGTAATGATAGTCCCAACTTCATTCTTCTGATATCTGCATTTAGACTTTGAAAAACATATCTAGAAGTACATCAAGTAGAGCTATAAAAATGGCTTCATGCAACTCCAAATTCCAAATTTTTCATGGACAGGTGCCTTAGACAATTTTTTTTTTCTGGTATTTATTCAAACCAAACAAATTATAAAAAAGACTAACCTAACATGATTAAAACAAAACTAGACCTAAGATCTAGGATTCACATAAGGTGATTATTCAAACCAAAGTACAATTAAATTGAAAAACTAAACTAACTTACCTGCCATGGGTTGCCTCCCATGAAGCGCTAAGTTTCTGGTCTTCAGCCAGACCAGTAGCTTCATTCCACCAAGATCAAAAGGAAAGTTCGATTCGAATCCATTCATCATGACTTTTCTTCCCTTGCAATGCTTTATGGTAGAACGACCAAATTGTGGTGTTGAGCTAAAACTCCTTTCTTTTGATTTTGTGGCTTCTAAGAAGTAGATCTGCACACATATCAGCCACTCATTCAGTCTCTTGTCCAACCCCAATAAAATTTTCAGTTGTATTTTTGGGCTAGGTGCATAAGGTGGGATGATGAAAAAGTCCAAATCGAAGGAGAGCCTTATCTCTTTGTTTTTCTCTACCCAATTCTCTAGTGGCTTTTCATGGGAAGGTTCTATGATATGACCTATGGTTTCTTCTTCCTCCCCTTCTTCTCATTCTCCAACTATGGTTTCTTTTTCAGCCTCTAATGATTTTCTTCTTGCTGGGATTTTTCTTCTTCCTCTTCTACATTCACAGCTATCTCAGCCATGGGTTTTTCTTCTTTGACCTCATCCATTTCTGCCATTCTTTCTTCTTTAGCCACTAATGCTTGTAGTTCTCTCTCAATTAGTTGGAAGATCAGTAATGGGATGAATATTTCCTCCACCTCAGCTACTATCTCTTCAATTGGTTCTCCCTCATCCTCTAAGGTGGGTGACTCTATTGATTGCTTAAAATTGGGAATTATCTTCAACTCATAGGGACTCACACTCTCTTTACTCTCCAAAGTTTCTTTTGGTTGAGGGTTTTCTAGAATTTTCTCACTCCCAAAGGGTATGGACTGCTCTACCTCTTCAATTGGTTCTTCCTCATCCTCTAATTCTTGTAGATCTTGCTCTTTTGGATTCTCTTCAAGATAATCTAACCACCTTACTAGGTCCTCCCATTCTTGAGTGGTATGAACTGTGACCGGTTCCTTTATTGACTGGACTTCGGGTTGCAGTGTCTCCATTGACTGAAGTTTTTCATATATTGCTCGCAGCAACTTCCTGTCTTCCTCTCATTCATCTGTGGTGGTATTGGCTCCTTTTCTTGGTTGCATGAAATGCCATATGGATCTAACCTGCAGGAATTAGACTCATAATTAGAAAAATAAGGTCTTGAATTTAAATGGCATGCATTAGAAGCATGGTTACCTCCACACACATCACAAAAATAATTCACAGAATTTCTTTGTAGTTGCATGATATCGGCTTGCCTTTGAAGTAAATCAAATTGACTTTGCATGCTAAGCATATCATCATGATGGGTGGGAGAATTATAAGAGTGGTCAAAAGAACTATATGGTTGTTCATAAGAATCACATGGCATATGAAAATTTCTAGAATGCAAAAAAGAATTCCATGCTTGATTTGGGTAAGAAAAATCATTATGCTCCTCAGGGTGTCTCCTTCCATATGTGGACTTATGCAAACTAAAATCCATGCACACAACACATTAGTCCACCAAAAATAAAAAAAATAAAAATAAATAGAAAAAAAAGAAAACAAAATATACACTCAAAGCTCTAGTTTTAAACACTAGCAATTACTATTAAAACATTGGTCCCCGGCAACGGCGCAAAAAACTTGATGCGATCCCAGCTAATCACTAGCAAGAGGACTAATCAATGTAATATAGACTTAGGTTAAGTCCGAATATCATCCCACAAGGACCAAGCTAATAGATAATTGTTTTTCTAGTTTAAAAACTAAAGTTTGAGAAATCAATTGGAAAGGAGTTATGAAAACAAAAAATAAACTATTCTACCTAATCCTATAGAGATCAAGAGAGGGCTTTTGATAAAATCAGTATGGAAAAAGGCATTGGGAATCCAATTCCCTCCCTAGGCAATTTTGAGATTGAATAGAAGTTGAGCTTTGGAAATCAATTTCTAAAGAGCTTATAAAACCATGGCTACAATCCGCATCGGCATCACCTGTTTCTATCTCCTAGAGTAAACCTAGCTAGCATGACTGAGTCTACTTGATAGTATAAACATGAAGCTCATTGTGTCATAGGCAGATCAACTAATCCAACAGGGTATTACTTTAAGGTCAAGGATTAACCCAAGGATTAGTGATCTACCTAGTGCATAAACTCATAAAGATTTGTAAAATCCTATCACTATTTTTACCTTAAGCCTAGCGTCACCTTATAACCAGTACATAGCCAGACAGCAAGTATGAATAAAGAATTAACAACATGGAAAACTCATTCATGCACCAAATTGAAAACCAAATAGATTATAAAGTATCAATCTCATTACATTCCTAGGGAGTCATGGACTCCCAATATAAAAGACTACTCCATGCTGAAAGTTAAAGAACAAAACAAGGTCTTGAATACAACCATGAAGAAGAAAAGAAAAGATAAACTAAGTACAAACTTCCCCTGAGAAGGATCTACTTGTTGAACATGACTTCCAATGGCTGCTCCTCCTCCTTGCCTCAAAAGCTTCAATAGGACGTCTCCTCTGCCTCTCAAGACACTCTCTACGCTAATATATAAAACAGAAACTAAACTGAAAATTGAATGCTAGAACTGGATGTAAAAACTGGATCCCTTGTGCTCTGCCTTGGACCTCTATTTATAGTTGAAGTTCTGTCCAGGCCTTGTAAATTGGTCTATGTCCAGGGGTATGAATTATGACTTCCCGACCTCAGAATTTGATAAAATTACATCCAAAACTTTCCTCTGTAGTCCTTTCCTTGATCACGAAATTTTAAGACATTCTGAGTTGGGAAACTCGAGATATGATGTGAAGAAGTTGCTTGATTCTGCTGCCAATTCCAGCACGGGGTCCACCACTTTGGAAGTATAGAACTTGAGAAACCCGACTTAGCTTTGCCTGATTTTTTGTGATATGGTCATTAATATCCTCAGGAATCTTCAGTCCAAATTTGGCTTCAATTGGACCACAAGAACTCCAGATATAGTCTTCATAATTTTCGGACTCAAACTCTTCTCTTGGCAGTAGTTTCCTTCTTTGAATTGAACTTCTTCTCTTTGATCATTCAATGCACCTAGACTCGAGCACATTACCTTAAGATCTTCGTGGATACCTTCCTTAGACACTTAGGACTCCTTCTCCCAAGTTTAGACTCGATTGGATGTCAGGATCCCGAGATTTTCGCGACTTATCATTGCAGAGTTATTAGGTGCGATCGCGCCAAAAATAAGCTTAAAAATAGCGCGGTCGCGCCACTGGAGCAGAGTACTTGAATGGAAAGAGTTATGGTCGATTTTGGCAGCTTTCTGGGACGATTTTGGCGCGGTCGCGCCATTTTATGGCGCTGGCACGCCAGATTCTAGCGCGTGAGCGCCGGATTTTGCCTTCAAACTAGTGTGGTCTCGCCGGTCTCTGCAACATTGTACCTTTATGCACTAAAATCCTCATATCTTCTTCATTTTAGCTCCGATTTCTATGATTCTTGTTGCGTTGGACTCCTGAGAGAGAAAATATTAATCTGAGATATATTTCATGATTTTATGATGAATATTAAATCCAACATATAATTTCTAATCCCAATTGAGGCCTAAAAATAGTATCTTTTAGACACTTATTAGTATCCGCCCCAACGAAGAGCAGTTGAGTCCTCGATACAAGTTGGCCAGAGCCGCTACAGCCAGGATCCACTTCTTACCATGGGCTAAGAAGCATGCCATCTTGAAGACGGTGAACCGCAACATGTTGCCCGACAACGGAAGGACAAAGTGGCAAATCCACAAAGATAAGAAGGCAGCCAAATATACTTCGTCCGCGAGCGCATCGGGGACTCCAAGCTCGACCAGAGGTTGGTTCAGCAAGGCCGACCTGTCGCGGAGGAGAATGCCATACGTCTTCTCACGATCAGCCCATGGGTCCTCTGAAAGCCGTGCACCCGCTTTGGCGCGAAACCAAACGGATGCCCAATCGGACATGGTAACTCCAACGAACCCATTCGCTCCCGAAGGCCGAGAACGATGGAAAAGGTGGTAGTAAGCAAGGATTAGATATCCCATGCTTTCCGACAGAGGAAGGAAGCGGCCCTGGGTGAAATCTTCAACGGACGGGGTCACTTCGTCGAAAATACTTCCAGAAAGAGGCAACCCTCCAAGTCGATGCATGTCCCACAAGGAGATCGACAGCTCCCCCTCACGAGTAAAAATGGAGTTGGTGGAAGAGCACCAGACCTCCATGAAAGCATGGACGACATTGCTGCAGCATCGGTATAAAAACACCGAAGCTCGGACGGCGTGAAAGAGATCAACCGCGGCCAACGGCTCAGGACAGGTACGGAGGACGACGTCTGCCCATTAGAAGTAGAAAGGCATGTGCTGGGGGTTCACGCACTCCGTCGACTCGGTGTCCGAAGGACCGAATCGATCGCTGTCGATGAAGAGTTCCGGCTCCAAAAAGCGAATCAGACTGTCGTGCACAAGACTCAGCAAGATGGTGCATGTAGCCTGATGTGGGGACGTTGAAGCCTCGTCGACTCCCAGGAGATAACAAATCTGGTCATCCTCGTCGACGACAGGGCGACTCCAAAGGTCATAGATAACCTTGACCAAAGGCACAGTCACATCGCAACCACCAAAAGTTGACGGTCTCCAAAGAGGTAACAGCAACGGCTTCTGCCTTTCTGTAGAGTCACGGATCCGCAAACAGTCCCGGAGAGTACCCTTTATAGTGGTCTTGACGTCCGAAAGAGTTAGATTGAGGAAGGAGATAGAACCTGATGGAGTACACATCTGCAACAAAATATCGAAATCATCAGCCAAGGTCGAAATCAGGTACGCAATCCATCTCTTTCTCAATTCAAGAAAAAAAAGGGGTATAGACACACCCTGCAAAAAAAAGTCGCAGATAAAAGAAATGGGAGTTTGCGACCAAAAAAAACTCGAAGTCACAAGAAAGAGGGGCGACAAAAAGAACCAGTCGCCGAAAAAAAAAGAGAGACGAAGGAGAACAAAAAAAAAGAGAGAGGGGAAAACACTGGTTGTCTTCGACGACCCTGCCGGCAACCAAACTGCTCTCAAAACAAAGTCTCCCGCAAGCACACAACAACCAGCGACAAAGCCGGTTACGAAAAAAAAGCACCCGGCAACTGAGCCGGATGTGATCAAACAGAAAGTAGTTGCGTCCAAAACAGACGCAACTCAAAGACAGCACCCGGTGACCGAGCCAGGTGCGACCAAAACAACATTGTACCTCGCGGAGTAAGTCGAGTACAGTTTCAAAAGCTTGGCGCACGGCGACAGAGCCTAACGCGACTATAGCAGGTAGCCTCGCGGCCAACAAACCAGAGGCGAACAAATTAAATTCTTCAATGCTCGACAACCCAATTGAGCACAACCAAATGGAGAATTCAGTGTCTAGCGACAATATCAGACACTGCACACTCGAATCCCAGTGCCGGACGACCAAGTTGGACAGGGAGACGAATGCTGCGAAAAAAAAAAGGAAAACACAACAAGTGCCCAGCGACCGAGCCGAGCATCACTCAAAGCTCCGCGGTTGACCACATAGTCATCCGCGATCAGAGCGAGTGCCAGGCAACCGAGCCGAGCACAATTCAAAATCAGCGACCAGAAACAAAGCTGGACGTGACCAAAACAGCATCTGGTGACCGAGCCAGACGCAGCCAGATGGAGTCAGGTAAGTAGCCCTTCTTTAAAAAAAAAAGAAAGAGCTGCGACAAAAAGGAGCCGTCGCAACAAAAAAAAAAAGAGGGCTTTGTGACAAAAACAAGCCATCGCGAAATAAAAAAAATGAGTTGCGACAAAAAGGAGCCGTCGCAAAATAAAAAAAAAATGAGATGCGACACAAAGGAGTCGTCGCAACAAAAAAAAAAGGGGTTTGTGACAAAGAGGAGCCGTCATCAGAAAGGCAAGCAGTCGATACAACTTCTGCGGCAATCATGGCCAGCCACGATCACGCGGGCATCAAAACAACGACCAAACCAAATGCGCTGGTGCAAGACCAGGCCTTCTAATGAACCAGTCGAACTCAGTCGAATCAAAACTTCGACGTTCGGCAACCAAAACAAAAGTTTATCTCCCGGCGACTGAGCCGGCCAAAGTTAAAACGATAACAGTGCCTGGTGACCGAGCCGGACGCGACATGCGCTTCCCGGCCAACAAGATGGAAGCCTCTGAAAGGAACTCAATGTCCTAGCGACCTAACTAGGATCACTCGAGGCAAACTCTTACATCTGCGATAGAGACAGGTTCGCCTTTGGGCCAGACAACGCGCGAAAAAACTCTAGTCCGTCACATCGACAAGTTAACGGACACCAGGATTGCACAAGAAAACCAGTTCGAAAAAAAAAAGGTAAGAAAAAAAGATACACAGAGAGTAAACACGAAAAACAAAAAGAGAGAATAAAAAAAAACAAAAAGAGAGAAAGAGACTGAGGGAGAAGTCGAAAAGAGAGGAGAGAAAAAGAAGAAGAAAGAGGAAGGAAGGGAAGAAAGAAAAGAGAGTGGGACCCTGGCTGACTCGAACTCAATTCGAGGTTGCCAGGAGAAAAAAAAAAAAGGAGAAAGCATTACAGTACCTTTCAATCCTAGTTCGTGGAAGTTCTCTGACACCAACCAGGAAGAGACAAAGCCAAAGTCACAGTCGCGATCGTCGACGGTCTCTCTCTCAAGCAGTGGCCTCTTTCAACTGGCAGTCTAGGACAAACTGAAGAGAACAAGGAAGGGGGTACGAGGTTACTAGGTTTCAAAGGAGGGAGGTCGAAGAGTTTCTCTCAAAGAAGGAAACCGATTAGCTTTCCCAGAGACGTACCGGAACTTATAAAGCCCCAGGGCGGACGTTTATTCAAATTAAAAATCAGTTTGGGAAATCCATGGAAAAAAGGGCACCAATGAGAAAAGAGGGGCCCACATCTTCCAAAACCCTACTTAACTCTTCGACTTTCATCAGCTGGAGCGATGGGACTTGAAGGTTAGTTCGGAGAAAGGAAGCAAATATCATTTTGAGGCAGAGGACGCGAAATCATCTTCTACGACCCTCCCTTCTCTGTCTCCCCTTTCTAGCAGCAGCTGCAGCCATGTCGACGGTCACCCTGAGATTTTCAATGGCTGCGATAGTCGCGGCCGTTCTCTGTCCTGATATCCCGACATTCAAATCAAATCTAAAGGTTGTGTGCGAGAAGGTCGATCTCCCATGGCAACCTCTTCTCCTACGCCGGTGGTTATCTCTCCAGTACGATCATTGACAACAACCTTACCACACCGCAATTCAACAAAATCCTCAGGTCGTCTAAACGCAAAGTTCCATCTAGTCAAAGCAAAAGGGTCGCTGCTTATCTCAACTCGCAACACCTCTCTCCTGTGCGACACCCGAAATCGCCGAGATTTGCAAAAATCGTCGCGGATGTCTTCCATGAAGTCTTAAAATGTTCTTTGGCTACAATCAAGCAATTCTCGATGCCAAACTTATCGTCAAAATCCAACCGGAGTAACATCTCCTATTCAAGTACATCTTCTCTCTATACTGTACTTCTGTATGAGTATGCAAAAAAAAAAAAAAAAGCTCTAAAACTGTGAGAGAGCCTAAAAAAAAGAGAAAAAAAAATATATATAGATACATACAAGTGTACAGAAAATATACACTGCCCTAAAAAAGCAAGAGGGTGGAAGAACAGAACACAAAAGATAAAAGATCCTAAAAGAGTAAGAGGATCAACAAAAAAAAAAAAAAAAAAAAAAAAGTGTGTGTGCGTCGTGTGTTCTTCATCACATTCGACACTCGATCGTTCCCCCCGAACGATCAAGTCTCGAATGGGGCAATCTGTATGCACCAAAATGTGCATGGCCCAATTTCGACGAGCCCAAAAATCCACTGGTCCATCAAACAACGATCATGGGCAGATTTCGTCAATTCCCGAAGTCCATCATCGCAGCCCATCGCGAGATCCGTTCGCACCGCCGCGTCATCAGCACAGTCGACACTCTCGTCAGCAAAAATTGTCGAGTCAGCATGCCTCGTCAGATCAACATCCAAATCAGTGTTCCTATTCTTTAACCGAAAGAGGGAAAAGAGATCGCGAGCCTGGTCTTCCTCTTCCCCTCTTCTTCCTCAACTTCACCAGCAGAAAGGGGGATCGCGATCCCCTTCCAAGGAAGAAGCCACAACAACTTCACAGGATAGCTCTACAAAAGGCAAAAGAATTCCCTGTCGCAGGGTTTCGGAAAAACAGAAGTCGAAAAACTTTCACGCACAGAGGTTGGAAAATTTTAAGTTCGAAACTCTTTCATCGAGAAGAAACTCCTCTCGCGGAAGCTCTCGAACCAGAGAAGTCAAGTAACTCGCCGTTCGTCGTTCAACGGTTCGACCGAAGCAGCTCTACACGTTCGCCGGCAGCGTCACAAGTCAAAACACACGGAACACAAATACTTCTGTCCGACCAACCAAAGCCACACTAGATCGTGCACACTCGTCCACAGAACTCAAACTTCGACGTTCTCGCCAAAAGCCGAAACTTCGACAATTTACACGGAGATCGAATCGAAAGAAGCATAGGAGATTATACTCACAATTTTCTGACATTTATACTGTAACACACAAATTTATTCTAAAGTAATTGAAATATTCTCTCGATCGCGCCTCTTCATGGACCGGTGGATTTTCGGTGAAACACCAATAAACAGCTTATTGAATATCCATTTGTTAATTAATTAATTTAAATATTTGGTTATCGGGTTGGATTCCTGCCCATTGCTACCCCTAGTAGGCACAAGTCGAGTTTAAGTTGGGAGCGGGTTCCGCCCTCAAGAGATCCAGCAGTCATTCTTTGCTCGGGTCACCGGTCACAGCCTAGGGTAGGCATCGGTCGAGTTTCGGTTGGGTTTTTCAGAAGCCGAACCCAACCTGATATAACCCGAAACCCTAATGGGTTTTAATACACGAACTGGAACCGGGCCTAAACCTTTTATTTACTAACCTGATCCGACCAGAACCGGAACCCAACCCGACTAAATCTAACTTTTTACTCCTTTTTTAAAAGTAATTCAAAAATATATAAAAAATTATATATTAAAACCCGACCTGATCGATTTCCACAATCTCATGCCCCCGTGTGGGTCCCGAGTTGCCAACGCGTCGACTGTTGCCCATTCGTTTCGTGACTTTCGTCCCGCCTTGCATTCTTCTCCTGCGCTGAGCCGCGATAGCCAGGGCGACGGAACGAGATTATTCAGATGCGGCTGTTGTCTACCCCGGCCCCGTGCGGCAACGCCTGCAGCTGCTCCGTTTCCCCAACCAACCCTCCCTGCAATTTCAAAAGATGCTTCCCTGTTCCTTACCAAGAAACCTTGGCTTACGCGAGGAGGAGCCTCGTACTTTCAACAGTCCTCACTTTCTCCACCCCAACTTTCTTCTCTCTTGCCGTCCTTCCATCTTCTCTCTTAAAGTCCCCACCTGACAGCCGATTGGAATTGTACAATGACCCAAAGGACGGCTTTTCTCTCCTCAGACCTTCCTCTTGGATCAAGGTTCTCTCTAATCTTCCCTTCTTTCAAACTGTGGTCTCTCCGGATTTCTGGTTTCGGTTTTCTTTTTAATTTTATTTTCAGGTTGATAAGGCGGGAGCCACGGTTCTGTTCGAGGAGCTCGCTGGGCGGGGCAACAGCATTGGGGTGGTCGTCTCCCCCGTCCGCCTCTCGGCCCTAGGGGAATTCGGCAGTCCGGAATTCGTTGCTGACAAGCTTATCCAAGCTGAAAAACGCAAGGTATTTCTCTCTCTTTTTTTTTTTTTTTTCTGCTGATCATTCCTTTAGTAATGTGATAGAATTTCTATTTGCTGGATGGGCCAACTGTAGGTGAAAATAAACTCTATTTTATTGGAATTCCCGTAACCGTATCTCTACCATTAATGGATATAGTGTTTATATCTGATCGTAAAGGACGGCTTGTGATATTAGGATAAGAAATTTGGCTGTTGTTTCCAAGCATTCCCCATCTATTTGATCAGTATTTTGTGAAAACTGCAGAAGGTGGGGCAACCTCCACTTTCAGAAATAAATTGCTTTTTTGGCATTGCCCTTTCGCTGTATATTTGGTGTGAAAGCCTAAGAAATGAATGTCACTTCAGAATGAGTCATTGCCATCTAGGGGACTCACGACAACAACTAGTTTGTTAGTGTACTTGATGGTGTGGATGAACTAAAAAATCCTACCTAAAGTGACTAAATACATTTCAGTACACTTGGAAACAGAGTGTTGGGTTGAAACACACTTTTTCATAGAATTAAATGAATGTTTGTCATTTCAGTAAGCCGTTGTCTCTTCATAACATTGTGCAATGTGGAACTGCAGTTTTTGAAATAAGAAACATAAAAAAAAAAAACATAATCTCCTGTCATCAAAGGCAGAGGTGTCGTGCCCTCTCAGTCCACTCAGTTTTTGACCTCCTCTGGTAGGAGGCCCGTTCTCTTCTTTCTTTCTCCAAAACCAAAGAAAATTTGAAAAGGTATTGGAGAATAACCTCTTGCTCTCCCTCTTGCCTTTTCTCCTCACCATCCAATCAAAGGAAACTTGAAAGGGGGAGGTGAAGGCCCTTCCCCTTCAATTCCCTTCAATCTCTTTCATGCAAAAACCATTTCAGGTGCTTTGTTGTAAAGGCCGGCCCTGCTTGGCCAGTTAAACCAGGTTGGCTTGGATGAAGAATGTTTTCGGGGTTCAGACTGCTCAAAACATGGATTTGGTCATGCCTGTTTGACATCTCAGGTTTTAGTGGTTCAAATGTTAACTCAGCAACATGACCCCAACGCCTTCACATGGAAAGGATTGGGGGAGAAAGGAAAAGAGGAAATGAAAATGGAGTGCGAAGAGATGGAAGAGGGAGAGGAACCATGACTGAGACAGGTAGAACCTTCCACCTCCCTTTTTGTACTCACTATAAATAGAGAGGAAAGGGAGGAATCCTGCTCTCAGGTTATGTGGATCTTTTGTTTTAACCGGCCTTCTCTAAGCATGGTTAGACCCGAGGGTCAGTCTAGTTGAATCGTTTCAATTAGACTCAATTACTTTACCCTTGTCAATCATGAAAGATGAAAAACCAAGGGGTAACATATTACCCTCATGTAAAATTTTAATACAAATGGTTTCCTTTTTTTCTCTCGGCTGGCATTATATAATTTTTTAAATAATTAAAATTTATTTTCTCTCGACATATCTTATATTATCTTTAAATAATAAACCAATTATTTACATTTGTTGTAATTATTTTATTTATTTAATGTATTATAATTCCTTTTTTTTATTCCAATGAAATTATTTTAAAGCTTATGAAGTTGAGTACAAATGACTTGCTAAGTTTGAAAGTTCTCTTCCCCAACTAGTAATCTTGGATGATTTCTTTGGTCTACTTTATGTTAAAAGCCTATCCCAAAATTACTACCATTAGTTCCCTGTTCCACTAGCTAACCGGGACTTTTCGACTTGCAAAGGTTTGTGTAATCAACACTTAAGAAAGCACTATTATGGAACCAACACTAGACATGTACGGTTTTTTAATCTAGTTAACTGCACCTTGCCATTATCAGGATTATGGTTTATTTTTAAATTTATAAAATAGTCAAAAAACCCTACCCGTTTTGTGTTATGGACCTACAGAACAATCGAAACTTAGTTGCATGTTGCTTGGTGAACCAGGTAGACGAAGTCATAAGGTTGAGCAATAGGTCTCTTAAAGTGGCTAGTAACTTTGGAGGGAACCGAGTTCAATCTCTTACATTAGTTGCTATTTTTATTTGATAGGAAAGTACTAAAGATGCGGAGCTGATATCTTCTTCAGAAAGATCAGGTTCGGGAGGCTTGCAAGTCTATCAATTCGAGTACAAAGTTGACAGTACGAGGGGAGGCATGAAAAGGGTTTTCTCTGCTGCTTTCATCATGTCTAAGAGGCTCTATCTTCTCAACATTTCCTATGCTGACCGTCCCGAGAACTCCATAGACAACCAAACTAGATCTATGCTGGAGGAAGTGCTTCACTCATTTGATTTAGCCACTACATCAATGTAAAACAGGTAGGTTGCTTAGCCCCATGACAAATTTTGTTCTCAAATGCATCATAAATGCATACACGTTCGTGTGTCTAGATCTCATTCACAAGCTGAAGAAGTGAAATCAAAGCTGGGACTGGCATTCTTGTCGGGTTCAGATGATCAGTGCTTGGGCACTAGCATGACGCAGAACGCGGAGGAGGTAACAAGGTTAATATGTGGTTTAGAATATGCTCCTGGTACTGGATTCTTTTAAAAAATTATAAATCTCCAATGCAAACTCTTTTAAATATTATATCATTTGCAAAAAAAAAAATCTTCTCGTGCGCTTAAAACATTGACGACTTTCTCTATCGTTCACTCTGAACTAAAGCAATTCTTATATTAAGAATATGTGATAAAGTTGACTGCGCTTGTTATTATATAAAGTTTGAAACTCGCAGTTTTATAGTAACTTAGAGTAATTCGAGACAAGTAATTTCTACAAAGTAATTTGAGTTTCTTCAAAGATCACAATGAGTTTCTTCAAAGATCACAATGAGTTTCTTCAAAGATCACAATGAGTTTCTACATGACCACCATTAGACACTAAGAGTCGTAGCTGTCACACGTTTTGAGATGTCATGATCGTTCTGTAATTTCCAAGACGAAGATCTCATAAGATGGAACTGGATAAGAAGAGAAGCTTTCTAGCACTTCCCTCTAGAACCTCATTATTTTTGTTTTTCCTCCATGCTGCAAGAGTTTTCAGAGGTTCCCAATTTTCTCCACCAAAATGTATCGAATCAGGACATAATAAAAATAACTAATAGACCATGAGACACGATCATAAATGCAATCTCTTAAAAATGCAAAAGAAAAAGATTATTTACACAATAATAGTTTTTCCGTGACACATAACAAGTGTCAACTTGAAAAATAATTTGTTCCTGTACATTCAAGTTCATGTATGTAGCAAGTAGACTTCGTTGAAAGCTCCAAATCTGATAAAAATGAAAGGAAATTGGTTAAAAATCCTTCCAAGTCTAAGCAATAGGAAATCATACTGCATTTCTCCTTTTAGACTCAGAGCTGGTGAAGAATTAAACCACCTCCAATAAGTGGATAATATTGCTATTACTTAATTCACATAGAAAAATTGTAAAAAGGAAAGAAGAAAAATAGCAACTTCCAACTGGTTCATCTCGGCATTGACGATTTTTCTGTTAAAAACATCAAAAGTTTTCAAGCATTGAAGCTTGCCTGCTCATGATCCTCATGACTTCTTGTTTGTTCAAGCTGGTAATTTTACACCAACTTGAGGGAAATATTTGTCATTCACTGTTTGTATTTTTTTTTGCAGCTGCCTCTAAGAGAGAGAGAGCAAATGAGAGAGAGCAAATGAGAGAGAGCAAATGAGAGAGAGCAAATGAGAGAGAGCAAATGAGAGAGAGAGAGAGCTTGGAAGAGACCCAGTTTGTTTAAACCAAATTTCAGAGACAAAAGTGAGATAGATTACAAGGCCAAAGGATAGAGAAGAGTGCAGAAGAGAAAGGAGGAGAAAAGAGCAGTAAGAGTGTTTGAGAAGACGGAAAAAGTTGAAGAAATGCATAGAAAGAGAAGGGACCGAGGGTGGTTAGAGCTTAAACATGCTTTGAAGTGAGATTGAGAGTAGGTGAAGAAGACAGGAGGACCTATTTTGGTGCTGAGAGGAGAGGTGTAGATGAAGTAAGTTGTATAGAGCCTATTATTCCATATCCATTTCAATCTAAAGGCGGGTAATCTGGTATGGAATGATAGTATTCCATTTCCATTCCAATTTGAAGGCGGGTAATCAGGTATGGAATGATTATATTTCATACCCATTTCAATTTAATTACCCAATAATCCTTATCCATCCATTCATTATACAGAAAACCGGGTAATCGGGTAGAACAGACACCCTTGGTTTTGTATTCGAATACTTATGGCAGACACCTCCAGCAGCGTGTTGAGTGAGCTAATCGTGGTGAACTTCCAGGAGACATTAGAATCCAAATCCCAGAGGCCCAGAAGATTAAGAGTCCATACTCCGAAGCAAATGAAAGCATGAAGCATAAGTATTCGAATACCTCTTTATGCCTTCCCTCCTTTGGCTTCATTCTGAACTTGGGAACCATTGAGAATATCAAGGAGGTGAAGTTAACCGTTTAGTGTTTACTGTTTAGCGTTTACCCAATATCCAAAAAATACTTTTTTGTCGTTTGCCCTTTGCACCGCTCAGCGTTCTCCTTTTAATTATCTCCGTTTCGTTCCTTTCCTTTCCTTTCCTTTCCTTTCCTTTCCTTTCCTTTCCTTTCCTTTCCTTTCCTTTCCTTTCCTTTCCTTTCCTTTCCTTTCCTTTCCTTTCCTTTCCTTTCCTTTCCTTTCCTTTCCTTTCCTTTCCTTTTTGAGGAGGCTATTCATTCAGTCCACAGAATCTGTTTTGCCTATATAAATCAGATCAGAAGTCTGCCGACGGATCGGTCCACCTCTCTTTCTCTCTTTTTCTCTCTCTCTCTCTCTCTCTCTCTCTCTCCTCTGCCTACGTCGTCCCTTGTTTCTTCGCCCCCTTCCAGTGCATGTAAAAACAATAATCAGAGGAAGCGCCATTTGGTCCGGTCAAAGGCTAGGGACAGAAATGGCCGCCAAGGCACTGATGCTGCTGTTGTGCGCCGTAGTGCTTTCACTCGGTTTCCCCCCTTCCTGCTCCCAGCAGCAGCAGCAGCAGCAGCAGCAGAGGCGGCAGCCGTTCGCGGGCAATAAACTACCCAACCCCATTTCTTCTTCCACAGCCGTCTTCAAAGTTAACGGAAATGTCTATCCTCACGGGTAATTGGTCGTCATCGCCTCCAAGAAAGCTTTTCTGGTTTGGGTTTTTTCTTTCTTTTGTTATTTCAGGGGGACGGAGGGTTCCGTATTCGGTATCCAAATTAGGTTCTTGGGTAATTACGCATTGATCTATGAAATTTCTTTTCGTTTTTCTGAAATGGGAGTGTTAAAATCAGGGTCTACTATGTGACTGTCTACATCGGTGATCCTCCAAAACCCTATTATCTCGACATTGACACCGGTAGCGATCTTACTTGGCTCCAATGCGATGCCCCCTGCATCAGCTGTACCCCGGTAGGTCTGTCTTTCTGTCTGTCTTCTCCCTTTTGGGTGTCCCGTGTCCGTGTCTCCCCCCACCCCCCCTTTACGATAATTTCCGATTGCTCTTCAGGGACTCCCGCACCCGCTCTACAAACCCAGAAAGCGGAACATCGTGCCGTGCAAGGATACGGCGTGTCAAAGTTTGCACTCCCAGCACCCTTATCCGCCCTGTATCAACGACGATGACCAATGTGATTACCAGATCGAGTACGCAGACCAGGCATCATCCCTAGGGGTCCTCGTCCGAGACTCCTTCCTCCTCCAATTCGCTAATGGATCAATCAGCAGACCGTATCTTGTACTTGGGTAAAAAAGGACACAATTAACCACTGCCCCTGCGCTTTTTGCATCCTCCACTTTTCTTTCCCTCTTTACGATGATTATAAATCTCAGTTCCCTCCTCCAATTCAATATTTGACAGATGTGGGTACGATCAGAAAAGCTCCACGGTCGCCTCTCACGCCCCATTGGACGGAGTTCTTGGGGTGGGATTGGGCAAATCGAGCATGATGTCGCAACTCAGCGGCCATGGCTTGATAAAGAATGTGTTTGCTCACTGTTTTGGACCCAAGGGAGGATATCTCTTCTTCGGCGATGGGCTAATCCCTCGAGGGGTTACCTGGACCCCATTGACTCGCAACAAGGAGTAAGAACATTTCTTTCTTTTCAATTTTTCCGCATGATTCAATCAATCAATCAATTTCTTGGCGGTGGAGCAGATGGTAGGTTAGCGTTTGATTTTATTGCTTTTGTGCCAGCATGCATTCTGCCTCACCGGGTCCTGCAAATCTCATTCTCGAGAGATCCTCAAATGTCATCAAAGATCTTACGGTAGTTTTTGACAGTGGAAGCTCCTACACCTATTTCTCTGATCGGGCTTACAAGCCTGTCGTCTCGACCGTAAGTAAACAACATCGAAAAACGAAATCCTCTCCTTCCTTGTGCAATTCCGCCAGATGTCTCATTCTCTCTCTCTCGTGTGTTCAGGTGACGAGAGGTCTTTCGGGAAAATTTAAAGAAGCGTTAGAGGATAAAACCCTTCCGCTGTGTTGGAAAGGCCCCAAACGGCTCAAAAGTGTCGCTGAGATGAACAAGTACGCCAAATTGATGCCCTTGGTGCTCGGTTTTGGGAAGAAGGCACAGCTTGAGATCCCTCCTGAAAATTACCTGATTGTCTCGGTAAGCACCCCCCCCCTCCTTCACCTAGTAGTAGCCTTATAAGAATATATGACGGAAGTGAGAAATGCAACTGAAACAGCTTTTGGCCATTTTCTTCTATTATTAGGACCAAGGCAATGTCTGCTTGGGGATCCTCAATGGTACAGAGATGGGACTCAACGATCTGAACATCATCGGAGGTAATTACACTGTTACCTTCTTCTTATAAGTAATGTTTGACATGGCTTTTGGATTCATTTTGTTGGGGATCACAGAATCTTGACTGGTGTGTGTTCCCTTTGTGTTGTTCACAGACGTGTCTATGCAGAATCTGATCGTCATTTATGATAATGAGAATCGACAGATTGGATGGATTCCAGCAGACTGTGACAGGCTCCATAAGTCGGGCTCTGCTCTCTTCTGATTTACTTCCATTTAAATCCAGAGGAAGCATCAATTCTCATACAGCCAATATTTTGTTTATTACACAGCGCCGAAGAGACCATATTCTACAGCAATGGCGGGGATGACGAGGGGTTCCTCCAAGGAATATCTCGGCCATATCCATCAACTTGGGAGTCTTACCTGTAATCAATACATGCATACGAACAGGGTGTCATAATTCTTTGCTCTATACTGTATATACAAACACCCATATATCGAATGGCATATTATATAAGCTGAAACTAGAGATAGATATTTCTCGTCCTTGCTCTGGGGATGCTCAACCTACTAATGGAGTTGTTCTCCGGAAGTTGAGTCCTCTTTTAGCCCGGTTAATATTTAGCAAAAGGGAACATGGGGAATAAAATATAAAACTGGGGGGGACCGGAGAACTTTTATTAGAGTGAAAATTTAGTATATCATTAGCATTATTTGAATTAATCCTGCTCAGTAGGAAAACCAAAACTTGTGCATGAGCTCGATTCCAGGATATGCAGCTCCTGAACATGCACGAGCTCAGGCTCAAACGACACTCAACCACGAGCTCAAATAACATGAACTCTAGCTCAAATGGCACTCAAAGTTTACTGCTGCATCCAGTGTCCCATATGACAGCAGTTTGAAGTCGACAACATGGATTACTAGGGTAGAGTCAAAATATCAAAACCTTTTGATCCGACATAATTAGGACCCTAAATGAAGGCATGGATCAATTTTACCCACTTCCCTAAGCAAAATTCCTATTTTCCTTTGAACCATGCTTTAGATGAGCTAGAAATGTTGGTAAATCCATGTGGCCACAAAATGTATACCAATTGATCACCAATACTTTTCATAGCATAACACTCCTACAGAGTAGTAACTGACCCTTACCAGCTTCTATGTGGAAGGGAAATCCGTGGGTCAGTTCCAGAGCCCCAAACAAGCTCAGCACATTACAAGGGCAGAATTCACAATCTGAGTTCGAAATTGCCTATGAAAAGTTTTCGGAGGGATTATCAAGGTCAAGGCAGAAAAACGTGAAAAGCTCTCTAAGCGACTAAACTAGTTGATAGACATACTATTAGGCTGTTTCGTCAGACATTGTAGTACAGGCACCAATGTTTGATCCCTAAGCCTTGGAGAATGAGGAGGGGGAGGGGAGAGGAGAGGAGAAGCGGCAAGATTACAAATATAATTACAAGTTGGGTGTTATAAATTAGGAAATTGTAAGGACGCAATCTCCTATGCTTCCTCTAATTCAATCTCCATAGGTTGGTCCTGCGAGTTGACTCGAGTCTTTGAATGAATGTTTCAACGAACTGAAGGTAACTGGAACTTTTGGTTCGAGAATGCTTCTTATTGCGAGAAAAACTTTTTCGATCCCTTTGGTGGAGTGCTTCTGACTATTTGTAGTCGGCTATGTAAAACATTGGAGGTCAATCCTCATAAAGGGGATTTGAATCCTGCTTTCATTGCTCCTTAGAAGTGGAAGTGAGGACTTGGTTCCTCCTCCAATTTCTCCTTCATCGATCCTTAGGAAGGAGATCGATGAAAGTGTTGTTATTTCTGGTTAACCGGTGACCAAACTTGGTCGATTTGAACTTGGATCTTGATGTGTGTGAACGATGACAAGGCGAAAGCTAGTGTCAACGTAGCAATGAAGTGTCAATGACGACGATGATGAAGACGTAGCAAGTTGATTCCAAAATTTGATTGACAAGCAAATAGTACGCCTGCGATGGTCGTATGGTGGATCGATAAACAAAGCAAAATCAGGGCAAGCCTAAAAACCACTGGTCTATAGTTCGTGGAGTGTTGTGCCTGCGGGGAAGGAAGAAAGGAATGGGAAATAAATAAAAAAGCAGGAAGGAAGAGAGAAAGGGAAGCAAAATAGAAAAAAATGGAAATGGAGGAGAAGATTAGAAGAAGAAAAGAAGGGATGGGGGCGAGAAAGAGAAAAAAGGGAAATGGGGAGAAGAAGAAGAGAAGAAGGGAAGGCGGCAGAAAGAGAAAAAAGGGAACAGGGAGAGAAGAAAGAGATAAAGGGGAGCAGAAACCGAAAAATGGGAGAAGTGTTGTATATTTTAAAATGGAGAGTACACTCACGCGCCCCCTTACTCTTTTTTTATTTCATTTCCTTTCTTACTTTTAATGTAAACTTATGGTCTTAGTCCGACATTGGTGAAAAGATGAATGAGATTAAGGCTTATAAGCCCCAACATCTCATTTATTATGTGCTTGTGTCAGACACGCTCCAAAATGCAAAACGGTCTGAAGTAACAATAGGCCAGCGAACCACAATCTATCTTAGGGTTTACAACCTATGTTTGTCCATTTGTTTGAGGGTGATAAGCTTTACTACATAGCAATTTTGTCTAAGATAAATGGAACAACTCTGACCAAAATATTGAAAGGAAACTTACTGTGGGCAACGGTTGAAGAAGACCTATAGGTGTTGTATACATATGGAGAAAATGCCAAAGTCAGAGCATGTGCAAGGAATAACGGGACCAAAGTTGAAGTCCAAAATAAGGTTTTGTCTTTCTTAGTTTTATTTCTTTTTTAATGGCTGAACTTATGTTGAAAGCTTTTGTTTTTCTTTTAACAAACATGGAGTAATTTCTCATGGGTTGGGACTCCAGGTGATGAGCAGTTATGTCATGTAATTTGATTATGGTTTATTGATTTAGTGTTGAGATTCTATTCATACCTATGCTTAATTTCTAAGAGATTATCATGCAATTGAGTTCTTTCATGCTAGGAACTAGTAGGAGACACTCGATTGTGAATTCCTTGATTTAATTTTGTGGCTTTTAGCATGAGTTGCTTAGGACGTTTTTCGCATTGTAAGGAGGTTCAAGGTTAATTGAGGCTAAGAAATCCATTTCCTGCATTGTAAGGAGGGATTTCACTAAGTTCTTCTTTATGCAAGTTAGAGTATAGAGTTTCTCGCATTGTAAGGATATTATAACCTGATTTGAAAAACTATTTCTTGCATTGTATGGTTAACTAGGGTTTATTAGAACTTGCCTAGACTCTATTAAATCAATTACCATGAGATGATTGCATGCATATGAGCACTTGGATATCCCAAACGCCTTAAAAATCTGATATTTTTCCTCAAAGAAGTTATTTGCTTTCTTTCACTTTGTTTTCACAAAATTCTTAAATCCAAAATCATCTTTTACCTCACCTAATTCGATAGTTAGAGAAGAACTTGAGTTGTTGATTGCTAGTTCCCTGTGGGATCGACTAGGGTACTCTTTGTTCCCTATATTACTTCGACCAGTGCACTTTCTTGTGTTGTTGGAAACACCTATTTTTTGGCACCGTTTCCAGGGAATTAGTCTTGGCAACACTTGTTTGAAGTTTTAGCTATTGACTTGGGGATTTTTTTTTGTAGGAATTTATGCTTTAGTAGGATTTTTTATAGTTAAAAGTTTTTATTCAACTAGGATTTTGATTTCTTTTGTTTTGTTTATTTTGTGACTAGGGCAAGAGGTACCCCACTTGTGGAACCTAATCCTAATCAAGTGGCACTCCTTCACCTAAGGAGAAAAATCCCACAAGAGGTTCTTGTGGAAAGTGTTGTGCAAACCCTTAAAAATATGGCTGAAAGTTCTAATATTTCAGCAAAAGAAAAGGGTAAAATATTTCTCACTTTGTCATGTCTGACCTTAATGGGTTGACCAAAGCCATAGTTAGGCCATCCATAGAAGCCAATAGGGGTGGGTGGGGGTTGGGGTCGTGTTTTTGAAAACCCAAACCCGACCCGACTTATATACCCGAAACCCGAACCCGTGACAAACCCGCACGAGTTTTAAAACCCGAACCCGACCCGAACTACGATTTTACAAACCCGCACTTGACCCGACCTGACTAAAACCTGATGGGTTTTGGCAAAACCCAAACACGACCCGAAAAACTTGATTTTTTATATATTTTTTTAAATAAATGAAGAAAATATATGTTTCACCGAAAATTTGTCGGTCCACGAAGATGCGCGACTGAGAGAATATTTCAATTACTTTAGAATAAATTTGTGTTACAGGGTGTGTTTTGTGTCAAGGAATGCGAGTACAATTTCCTAGGCTTCCTCTGATTTGATCTCCGTGTGAACTTGATGAAGTTTTGGCTTCTGGCGAGGACAACGAAATCCAAGTTCTGGAACGAGTGTGCACAAACTGTTGTGGCTTTGGTCGGTCAGACGAAAGTATATGTGTTCTGCGTATATCGACTTGTTGACGTTGTCGGTGAACGTGTAGAGCTGCTCCGATTTGAACTGTTGAATTCCGATGAACTGCAAGTCGTTGAACTTCTCTGGCTCGAGAGCGTCTCTGTGAGTGAGAGCTTCTAGGTGAAAGTTTTCTGAACCCCTGCGACGGAACGTTTCTGGCTATTTGTAGCCTGTTCTGTTCAATCGTTGAAGTCGATGCTTGAAAGGGGGATCCCGATCCCTTTTTGTTGGGGAAGTTGAGGAAGAAGAGGGGAAGAGGAAGACCAGGATCGTAGCCTCCTTTTCCTCCTTTGGTTAAAGACCCTTTCGACTGATCGTTAACTGCTGAATTGAGTGATGAGCCGACGAGGCATGCTGATGGGTGTTGACCCAACGAATTCTGCCGACAAAGGCGCCGACTGTGTCGATGACGCGACAACGCGACGACGCGGCTGGACTTCACGATGGGCTGTAACGAATGGCTTTAAAGGTTGTCAGAGTTTGCCCACGATCGTTGGTTGGTGGATCGAAGGGTTTCTGGGCTCGTTGAATTTGGGCCATGCACATTTTGGTGCATACAGATTGCCCCCTTTCGAAACTTGAACGTTCTGGAGGAACGAGCGAGTTTCGAAACTGAAGAAGAACACACAACACACACTTTATTTATTTATTTTATTTTATTTTTATTTTTTTTGTTGATCCTCTTACTCTTTTAGGATCGTTTATCTTTTGTGTACCATTCTTCTGCCCTCTTGGTTTTTTAGGGCAATGTATATTTTCTGTACACTCTGTATGTATATATATATTTTTTTATTCTTCTTTTTTTTTTGGCTCTCTTGCTGTTTTAGAGCTGTTTTTTTTTTTTGTATACGCGTACATATGTACGGTATAGAGAAGTAGAGATGATGAGTACCTGAGTGAGGAGGTTGTTCAGGCCAAATTTTGATGATGGATCTATGCTGGGAGTTGCTTGATCGTAATTGAAGTGTGCCTTGAGACCTCATGGAAAGTGCTCACGGCGATTTCTGTAAACTTCGGCAGTCTTCGGATATCGAGCAAGTGAGCGTCGCGAATTGAGACGAATTGCGGCCCTTCTGTTGTGGCTGAATTGAACTTGACTTCGGCTTGATTGCATATTGCTGTCCGACGATCCGCTTTCCTTTATAGCGACGCACAATTGACTCCTTCAAATTAGTTTAGATGAACCTTACGATGTCACATTGTTTGCAAAGAAATTTCCACCGCTCCCCATCATCTTCCTTGAATTCGCGCAGCTTTAGAGGAACTTCATGTTGGGGGTCTCCCGTCTTCTTCTGGACTGGTATGATTGAGTTTCGATGAGTTGAACCGAGCTTAGAGTGACAAAGTTGTTACCGTCGATCGCAAAGGAGAGATGGCTGTTGACATCGAGGAAGAGGTCGTCGCGGATGATTGGCCTTGACTACTACTAACATCAAGAGCTTCAGGGCGGCTGTCGACAAATCGCAGCTGTTGCCGAAAGAGGAGAAAGGGAGGAAAGGGCTGAAGAGGATGGTTTCGCATCTTCTATCTCAAGACGATACTTGTACCCTTTTCCCAAACTAACCTTCGTGTCTTCTCGTTCCCGTTGATGAAAGTCGAAGAATTAAGTAGGGTTTTAGGAAAATGTGGGCCCCGCTTTTCTGATTGGCGCCTTTTCTTTTCCCTGAATATCCCAAACTGAATTTTAATTTGAAGAGAAGTCCATCTCGAGGCTTTATAAGTTCTGGTACGCCTCTGGGGAAGTTAATCAGTCTCCTTCTTTGAGAGAAACTCTTCGACCACCCTCCTTAAAAACCCTTGTAACCTCGTACCTCTTTTCCCGTTTTCTTCGGTCTGACCTAGACCACAAATTGGAAGGAACCAAAGTTTCAGAGAGACCGTCGACATTCGCAACTGCGACTTTGACTTTGTCTCTTCCCGGTTGGTATCAGAAAGTCTCCCATAACCTAGGATTGAAAGCTACAGTAAAGCTTTTCTCTTTTTTTTTTCTGGCGACCTCGCATTGAGTTCGAGTCAGCTGGGGTCCCACTCTCTTTTCTGTCTTCTTCTCTTCCTTCCTCTTTCTTCTTCTTTTTCTCTCCTCACTTTTTCGACTTCTCCCTCAATCTCTCTTTTTCTCTCTCTTTCTCTTTTTTTTTTTTATTCTCTCTTTTCTCTCTGTATTTTTTCTTACCTTTTTCTCGAACTGGTTTTCTCGTGCGCTTCTGGTGTCCGTCATCTTGTTGATGTGAACGTCTAGCTTCCTTTTGCGCGTCGAATGGCCTAGAGGTGCACCTGGCGCGTCGTCGAACGCTAGAGTTGAATTTTGATCACCTCGGGCTCGGTTGCCGGGAGGTTGATCTTTTGGTTAGGAAACGCTCGACTGTGTCGCCGCGTACAGAGCTCCTTGTTTTGTATCCGGCTCTGTCACCGGGTGCCAAAGCTTGCTTTGAAGGATCCTGGTTAGGTTGTCAGGATGTCGAGTTGTCTTCACGGCTTCCATCACATTGACCGGGGAGTATAGGTTGCGCTCGATTAGGTCGCCGGACGTTGCTGTTGTTTCTATTTTTGGCCGGCTTGGTCACCGGGAAGTAACTTTTTGTTTCGATTGCCGGGCGTCGAAGTTTTCATTCAACCGAGTTCGGCTGATCTGTCAGAAGGTCTAGTCTCGTACCAACACCTTTGGCTTGGCCGTCAAGTTTCGATTTCTACGTAATCGCAGCTGGCCATGATTGCCGAAGCACTATTTGTTTCGGCTGCCTCTTTTTCTCGTGTCGGCTCCTTGTCACGGTCCCTCTGTGTCCTTTTTTTTTGTTGCGACGGCTTCTTTTTGTCGCAGCCCATTTTTGTTTGCTTCTTTTTGCCGCTTGCTTTTTCTTTGTGACGGCTTATTTTTTGTCGCAACCTCTTTTGTTTTTTTTTTCAGTGAAGAGTTACATACCTGACTCCGATTGGCTGCATCCGGCTCGGTCGCCGGGCAGCGCCCTTATGTTTTTTTTCTGTTGCGTCCCGTTTTGTAGTTTAGGAGTGGCTCTTGAACTGTGCTCGGTTCGGTCGCCGGGTACAGTGACCTTATTGTTTTGGTCGCGGCCGGCTATTTTGGCTAGTCGCGAGGCCTTGGGTTATGCTCAGCTCAGCCGTCGGGCATTCGTTTTTATCGCGGCCAGTTGTGTGGTTGGCCACAAAGCTTCGAAGGGTGCTCAGCTCGGTCGTCGGGCACCTTTTTTTTTTGTTTCGCAGCATTCGCATCCCATCCAACTCGGTCGTCGGCACTGGGATTCGGATGTGTGGTATCTGGTATTGTTGCCAGATGCTGAATTTTCCGTTTTGTTGTGCTTTGCTTAAACGCCGGACATTGGAGAGGTCGATTTCGTCCGCCTCCGGTTTGTTGGCCGCGAGGCTATTTTTGTCGTGCTGGGCTTTGTCGCCGTGCGCGGTGGCTGTTTGTGCTCGACTGGGTTGCCGAGTGTAGCACTTCTGCTTCGATTGCACTTGGTTCGGTCGCCGAGTGTCGTGAATTTCTTTCGATTGCATCCGGCTTGGCCGTCGGACGCGAAGGTTTGTTCGCCGAACAGAGGAGAATTGGTGTACCTCTATGGTTTGCCCACTCTCTTTTTCTTTGTTCTCCATTTTTTTTTTTTTTAGCGACCGGTTCTTTTTGTCGTTCCCACTCTTTTTTGTTTTGCTCGCGACTTTGTTTTTTTTTTTTTTTTTTGTGGCTCTTCCCTCTTTTTTTTCTTTTTTTTGCAAGGTGAGCACACATTTTTTTTTTAATTGAAAGAGGGGTAGATTGCGTACCTGGTTTCGACTTAGCTTACGGCCTCGGTACTTTGCTTGTAGATGTCTACTTCTTCAGAGTCCGCCTCCTTCCTTGGCCTCGTTCTTACGAACGTCCAGACAAACATACGGGATACTCGTCGAGAATGTCTATGGATTCGCGACTCGAAGGGAGAGCGGAGACCATTGTTGCTTCCCCTTTGGAAGCCATCGACTTTTGGAGGTGACGACGTACAAGTACCTCTGATCAGAGCTACATGCGAACTCTGGAGTCGTCCCGTCGTCAACGAGGATGACCAAATTTGTCATACCTCGGGGGTCGGCGAGGCTTCATCGTCTCCGCACCAGGCTACGGGCACCATCTTGTTGAGTCCCATGCATGACAATTTGGTTCGTTATTCAGAACCGGAGTTTTTCATCGACTGCAACCGATTCGGCCTTTGGGAGACTGAATCGACGGAGGCCATGAGCCCTCAGCACATTCCTTTTTACTTCGAATGGGCGGACGTCGTACTCCGTACTTGTCCTGAACCATTAGCCGCGGTGGACCTGACCCACGCCGTCCGAGCATCGATGTTCCCCTACAGATGTTGTAGCAATGTTGTTAATGCTTTCATGGAGGTCTGGTGTTCTTCTACCAACTCCATCTTTACTCGCGAGGGGGAGCTGTCGATCTCTTTGTGGGGCATGCGTCAACTCGGCGGCCTACCCCTTTCCGAGGGTATCTTCGACGAGGCAACTCCATCTATTGAGGACTTCCTCCAGGGCCGCTTCCTTAAAATGCCCCAAAGCATTGGATATTTGATCCTTGCTTACTACCGCATCTTCGATCGCGTTCGACCTTCGGAGACGGATTTTCTCGGAGTTTCCATGGCCGATTGGGCAGCTTTCTGGTTCCGCGCCAAAGAGGGTGCACAGCCTACAGAAGACCCCTGGGCTGATCGTGAGAAGACGTCCGGCCTCTTGAGCCGCAATAGGTCGGCTCGGCTGAATCAACCTCTGGTTGAGCTTGGGGTCCCGGACGCATTTGCGGACGAGGTATATTTGGCGGCATTCGTCCTTGTGGATCTGCCGTTTCATCCTCCCTCTGCCGGGCAACTTTCTGAGGTTCACCGTGTTCAAGATGGCGTGCTACTTAGCCAACGGCAAGAAGTGCAATCTGGCCATCGCGGCTCTGGCGAACCTCTATCTTGGACTTAATAGTTCCACATTGGGGAGGGTCTCTTGGCCATTCGTCTTTGCGTGGCTCGCTCAGCGATTTGGCATCCACGGGGCTGACTCCTCGGAGGGCGACTGGCCTTTAATGATGGTGTATGGCAATCCGGATCATTTCTACGCTTTCACCAAGGAAGTTGCTCGCGAACTATTTTGGCGCGGCGGAGTACAGTGCTGGTATCCGTCTCAAGCTCTTCCTCCCGGTCCGATTGTTGACAAGCCCGGTCATTATGCTTCGCGGATTGAAGTAGAGTACTTCTGTTGCTTGCGAGCGACGCGTCTTGTGTTGCGGCAACGTGATCTTCTCATTGTGGAACCTTATAGCCCACATTGGTTCGCTTGCCAGTTCGGATTCTGCCAGGACCTGTCGAGCATTCTGGTCGGTGACCAGCGGAGGCCGGCTTCTGTTGAGGCCTTGGTAAAAATCTGGCAGACCGGGAATGTCAGTCCCCTTAGCAAGGTGGATGTGCCTCCTTTTGTAGATCCAAGCTCTGACCCAGGCGTGACAGCCTTATTCTGGGAGTCCTAGCTCGAAACGATTGTTCCCCTGTTCGAGGTAACGATTTCTCTTTACTTCCCCCTCTCCTTCGTCGTCTCCTCTTATTTTGTATTTTACTTCACTTGTCCCTCTCTCTTGTGCAGAGGGAGTGGTGGAAGTTTACTGGCGAACCCACGCCAAAGAAGAGAGCTATACCGAAAAGGGCTATTGTGAAGAGGAAGACGCCGAGGCCGAAGGCCGCCAAGAAGGCGTCAACGACTCCGACACCAGCAGCGCCGGCAAAGGGGGTCGAGATCAGAGAGGCTCCTCCAGTAAAGGACGTTACTCGATCGAGCTCAGTCTCTTCGCCGGTAGCGGACGCGCCCTCAGGCAAGGGGAAGGGAGTCGCTGAACCAGTGGCTTCACCGAAGAAGGTTGCTTCGAGGAAGAAGAAGTCAAAGCCGCGCTCAGAGCCTCTCATTTTCGACCCACCTCTGTTCTAGAAGCGACTGCAAACTGGTCCTCGTAGGCCATCGACTCCTCTTCGTGGTGTTCATCTTCCGGCGATTCCCACTTTGGAGTCGAGAGAAGAGGTTGCAGAGGTGAGACCTGCCGACGAATTTGTTGTTCCGTCGGTCGGTGGGGCTACAACGGAGCCGAAGGTGATGCCAGTGCACTCGCTCCTGGTTCGGTCACAGGCTACTGGAGATTCTCCCGCCCTGCCTACCGACACACTTGCAATCGTCCCCTCTCCTTCTGCAGGCCATCCTATCTTCCGTCAGGATGATTCGCTTGACCCTGTCACCTCGGAGGATAACCGGCGATTGGAGTGGGTTGGAGGAAAGACTCCTGCCGCTGCCGGCGCTGGTAGATTGGAGGCCGGCGATGCTGAGTGTTCGATGACCATTTCGAGTGATGGTGAGGCGTCTTTCCAGCCTTCAGGTAGAGCGGTCGGGGCCGAAATTCAGACTCCCATCTCTGACCCAGGCCGTCCAGTGTTCACAGCTCTGAGGGAGGAACCTTGTGTGCGGGACCTTCCGGGTGACAGAGAGGCGACTCTTGACATCGAGGAGGGAGCTCCGAATCTATGTTGTTTCCCCGTCAGTGAGAGCTCGTCTACTTCCCGGTTCGCATCGGTAAGTACTTATTGCATTCTTCTCCTCCGCTTTTTTTTTTTGTTATCTCATCTTCCAACTCTTTTCGGCTTCGGCCTTCTTTTTTCCTTCAGTCGTCGTCGCTTCCTCTCTCGGCAAGGTCGAGGCAGTGGATGCAACAGTCCGCACTGGACCTGTGGGCCAGGTTCGTCAAGTCAGCCTTAGCACCGGCCAATGACCCTTGTTCTCCTGAGCTTGTGGCCGATACTCGCGCCTTCTTGGAGCATTTGCGAGCAGTCAATGTCAATATCTCAGTCCTGGAACAGTGGGTAGAGGATTTTTCTCTGGAGGCAGCTCGCTTCCAGCAGTTACGCAGTTCGTTGGCCGAGAAACTCAGTTTGGCCGAGCGGCGTACCGTCGAAGCTGAGCTTGTACAATCCATCCGACGGGTGAACTGCCGGCGTGATAGTTTGACCGCGAGCTTAGACCGGCAACGAACTGAGCGTGAAGCTACGGAAGCTGAGCAAGCAGCTCTCTGTGATCGTCTGGCCTCCATCTCGGTGCGACTTGACTCTGTCACTGTTGAGATTGTATCCACCCGTATGGAGCTCGACGCTGTTGAGAAGGAGGTTTCCGCGTTGGAGGGCCGACTTGGTTCTGTTCGCGCTCGACCTGTTCTCAGCGAGGCTGCGTGAGTTGGACGCAGCTCGTGCTGAAGTGTTGCGGTTGCGGTGACGAGTAGTCGATTTCGAACTATCATCTCTCTGATTAAGTAATTGTGGCCTCTCTGCTTTTGTGCTTGCGAGACATGGGGAAGAAAATTTTTTGTAGTCTCTCCCCTTTTTTGTTTTTGAGACTCAGGAGTTTTTGTAGTCTCGCGTATTTTTGTTGCGAGACCTGCACTGTACTCGCTACACATTTTTTTTTGCTATGAGAAGTACACATTTTTTTTTTTCGAAAATTTTTTGTAGTCTCTCCCCTTTTTTTTTTTTATTGCCCTCTTCATTGGTAAAATCGTTTGAGAAATTTACCGTTTGTAATCGGCAGCTCTGAACCATTCGAGGTGACGAGCTTGTATGCGCCATTTGTATAGGCCTCCTGCACCACGTAAGGTCCTTCCCACTTCGGTACGAATTTGCCCCCGTTTTGCTAGTGAAGAGCATCGGTCGTCTAACTGCGAGCACGAGATCGCCCTTCTGGAATGACCTGCGCCGTACTTTTTTGTTGAAGGCTCAGGTCATGCGAGACTGATAGCATTTGAGGCGTTGTTGTGCCTCAAGTCGCTATTCATCGAGTGACTCGAGTTCCACTAATCGTAGCTGAGCACATTCCTCCGTCGTCAGTGCTTCTCTCATTGCAATTCGCAGAGAAGGGAGTTGTACTTCGAGAGGGAGCACTGCTTCGGTGCCGTAGACCAACGAAAATGGAGTCGACTGAGTCGGTGTTCGGAACGACGTCCTGTAAGCCCATAAGGCTTCACCAAGTTTATCGTCCCAACTCCTTTTGTTGGCGCCGATGGTCTTCTTTAGGATTTTGCTGAGCGTCATGTTGAAAGCTTATGCAAGTCCGTTGGCTGTCGGATTGTAGGCCGTTAAGGTCCGCTGTTGTATGCAAACTTTTTTGCAAAAATGGTCCATGACTTTGTTTCTGAATGGCGTACCGTTGTCCGTCATTATATATCTGGGGACTTCATATCGATAGATGATTTGTGTTCGAATGAAGTCGACGACGGTGACGGCCTTCACTTCTCGGTAGGCGGCCGCTTCGGCCCATTTTGAGAAGCAGTCGGTGGCGGCCAAGATGTATTGCCTGTCGGAGTCGGATTTGGGAGAGATGGGGCCGATGATGTGCCAAGATAGGCAAGATAGGCAGAGACTCTTCTATTTCTTCTATTTCATCTTCCTCTGTTTCTCCCTCAGCCGGTGGAGGGATTACCTATCGATCGCAAATGGGAATTTGGCTTGGTCGCTGGTCGAACTGTGCCAAACTGGCCGCGATGCCGGCTAATGCGTCGGCTGGCCCATTCTCGGAGCGAGGGACATGGAGGAGTGAAGCTTCCGGGATTTGGGCCAGAAGTTCACCGGCATGTCTCCAGAGTGGTTCGAGTTCGAGTTTCTTCACTTCGAACTCTCCTGTGAGCTGCTTGATGACCAAAGCCGAGTCGCCGTAGATGTTTAATTGTGGCAACTGCATCTCGACCGCTATGTCGAGTCCGAGGAGGAGAGCTTGGTACTCTGCTTCATTGTTCGAGCAGATTTGGGCGAGCACGAACGAATATGGCAGCAAATCTTTCTTCGGTGAGATGAATAGGACTCCGGCCCCAGCTCCATTTCTTCGTGCAGCTCCATCGAAGTACATCTCCCAAGGAGGGAGTACCTCGACCATAAATATTTCCTCGTCGGGGAACTCCTCTGTTAATTCCCATTCGGCAGGTACCGGGTGGTCGGCCAGGAAGTTCGCCAGAGCTTGGCCTTTGATAGCACGTTGCGGCACGGAGTTGATTTCGAACTCGGAGAGGAGCAACGCCCACTTTGCCAATCGACCAGAGAGAATTGGTCGCGACATAATGTACTTCAGCGGGTCGGCTCTCGAGATGAGGTTCGTCGAATGCACCAGGAGGTAGTGCCAAAGCTTTTGAATGACGAAGATGAGGGCTAGGCAGGTCTTCTCGATTGGAGAATAGTTGAGTTCGGCGCCCACCAGTGTTCGGCTTAAGTAATAGAGAGAACGTTCTTTGTTGTTCTCGTCGCATTGAGCCAAGAGAGCTCCCACCGATTTCTCCAGTGATGCGATGTTCATCAACAGTGGTCTATCGACAATTGGAGCTACGAGCACTGGCGGCTTGGTGAGATACGCCTTTATGTTATTAAAGGCGTTCCGGCAGGAGTCGTCCAACTCGAACAGTGTATCCTTCTTAAGCAGGCGGCTGAATGATTGGCACCTTCCGGCTAGATTCGAAATGCAATGCCGAATATACGCCAGGTGGCCTTGGAAACTTTTAAGCTCGGAGACGTTTCTGGGCTCAGACATCTTTTGGATGGCATCGATTTTCGATTGGTAGATTTCGATCCCTCTGTGATGGACGATAAATCCCAGGAACTTTCCCGAGGTGACGCTGAATGCGCACTTCAACGAATTCATTTTGAGTTGAAAACGTCGCAATCGTTCGAACACTGCTCGGAGGTCGAGAAGATGGTCGGCCCTCTCTTTTGTTTTCACCACCAAGTCGTCGACATAGCATTTGATGCGATCCCAGCTAATCACTAGCAAGAGGACTAATCAATGTAATATAGACTTTATGCAAGTCCGAATATCGTCCCACAAGGACCAAGCTAATAGATAATTGCTTTTCTAGTTTAAAAACCGAAGTTTGAGAAATCGATTGGAAATGAGTGATAAAAACAGAAAATAAACTAATCTACCTAATTCTATAGATTTCAAGAGAGGGCTTTTGATAAAATCAGTATGGAAAAAGGCATTGGGAATCCAATTCCCTCCCTAGGCAATTCTGAGATTAAATAGAAGTTGAGCTTTGGAAATCAATTTCTGACGAGCTTATAACACCATGGCTACAATCCGCATCAGCATCACCTATTTCTATCTCCTAGGGTAAACCTAGCTAGCATGATTGACTCTACTTGATAGCATAAACATGAAGCTCATTGTGTCATAGGCAGATCAACTAATCCAACAGGGTATTACTTTAAGGTCGAGGATTAACCCAAGGATTATTGACCTACCTAGTGCATAAACTCATAAAGATTTGTAAAATCCTATCACCATGTCTTACCTTAAGCCTAGAGTCACCTTATAACCAGTACATAGCCAGACAACAAGTATGAATCAAGAATTAACAACATGGAAAACTCATTTATGCACCAAATTGAAAACCAAAATAGATTATAAAGTATCAATCTCATTACATTCCTAGGGAGTCATGGACTCCCAATATAAAAGACTACTCCATGCTGAAAATTAAAGAACAAAACAAGGTCTTGAATACAACCATGAAGAAGAAAAGAAAGATAAACTAAGTACAAACTTCCCTTGAGAAGGATCTACTTGTTGAACATGACTTCCAATGGCTGCTCCTCGTCCTTGCCTCAAAAGCTTCAATAGGACATCTCCTCTGCCTCTCAAGACTCTCTCTAAACTAATATATAAAACTGAATACAAAATTGACTGTGGAATACAAAAACTCGAACTAAAACTGGATCTAAAACTGAATGACTTGAGCTCTGCCTCGGACCCCTATTTATACTTGAAACTCTGTCCAGGACTTGTAATTTCAGCCTCTGTCCAGGGGTGTGAATTGTGACTTCCCGACCTCAGAATTGGATGAAATTACATTAGAAGCTTCCTTATGTGGTGATTTCCTTGCTCACGAAGTTTAAATCCATTCTAAGTTGGGAAACTCGAGATATGAGGGAAGGAAGTTGCCTGATTTCTTCTGCCAATTTCTGCATTGGGTCCACCACTTTGGAGATATGCAACTCGAGAAGCCTGGCTTTGATTGGCCTGATTTTTCGTGACAAGGTCCTCGGTAGTACCAGGAATCTTCGTTCCAAGTTTGGCTTCAATTGGAATTGTGAAACTCCCTCCATGATCTTCACAAAATTCGGATTTATCTCCTTCCTTTAGCAGCAGATTCTGTTTTGATTTAAGTTCTTCTCTTGGACCATTCAATGCACCTGGACTCAATTATATTGCCTTAAACTCTTCGTGGAAACCTTCCTTTGACACTTGGGACTCCTTTTCCCAAGTTTGGACTCGATTGGATGTCAGGTTCCAGTAATTTTTGCAACTTAGTGTGGCTAAGTAATCGGCGCGGTCGCGCCAAAAAAAGCTTATAACTGGCGCGATCGCGCCACTGGAGCAGTGTACTTGAATGGAAAGTTTTCAGGTCATGTTTGGCAGCTTTCTGGGTCCATTTTGGCGCGGTTGCGCCATTTTCTGGCGCGGTCGCGCTAGATTATGGCACGGGCGTGCCTAATTTTTCCTTCAAACTGGTGTGTTGCAACATTGTACCTTTATGCACTAAAATCCTCATATCTTCTTCATTTTAGCTCCGATTTCGATGATTCTTGTTGCGTTGGACTCCTGAGAAAGAAAATATGAATCTGAGACATATTTCATGATTTTATGATGAATATTGACTCCAACATGTAATTTCTAATCCCAATTGAGGCCTAAAATAGTGTCTTTTAGACACTTATCAGCATTCGACGCGCTTGTGTAAGAAATCGTCGAAAATATTCTGCATTGCTCTTTGGTAAGTTGCGCCAGCAGTCTTGAGTCCGAACGGCATTACTTTGTAACAGAAGATGCCTTTGGGCGTGCGGAACGCAGTGAGCTCCTCATCCTTTGGGTCCATCCGGATTTGATTATAACCGGAGGAACCATCCATGAAGGACAGAGCTTCGTGGCCTGTCGTCGCGTTGACCATGAGCTCGGTTATCGGCAGAGGGAAGTCGTCTTTCGGTCACGCCTTGTTCAAGTTGCAAAAGTCAACGCAGACCCAGATTTGGCCAGTCTTCTTTTTGACTGGGACGATTTTTGCAATCCAAGACGGGTACTTCACTGATAAGTGTCCAAAAGACACTTATTTATGCATGAATTATTGATCATAAATTTCATTTTTAGTTGATTATGAGCCTGAAAATGACATATATAACTCAAATTCATGTTTTGTGTCTCAGGTACCCAGTAAAAGAAGAAAATCTGGATTCTGAGGGAAAATGAAGGAAAAATGAGCAAACTAGAGCCAAAAAGGGAATGGCGCGACCGCGCCGATTCTGGCGCGACCACGGCGGGAAAATGTGTGAAAATTCAAATAAATGGCAAAAATTTCCTACACAAGCGTCGACTAGCAAGGCTAAGAAGAGGACAATTCGGGAATGTAAAACCGTGCGACCGCGCCCCCAAAAGACGCTACTGCGCCAGGAAGATGGCGCTACCTGTGGCGCTGGCGTGCCGAACAGTTGTCTTACAAAGAGTTCAAAGTTCTATTTCGGGAAGTCGGCAAAGATTCTAAGGAGTGGCGCGACCGCGCTAATTCTACAACAAAATATGGCGCTGTGGTGCCATTTAGTGTCCTTCCTCAGCACGGACCCGAAGGCCGCCACCAGACTTAGAAAGAATTCTGCTCCAGTGGCGCGATCGCGCCGATGAGTCAGCAAACGCAAATTACAGAAATCTCGGGATTCTGACTACCAATCAAGCCCAAACTTGGGAGAAGAAGTCCTAATTGTCTAAGGAAGGTATCCACGAAGATTTTATAGAATATTGCTCGACTCTAGGTGCATTGAATGATCAAAAAAAGGAGAAGTTCCACACTAAGAAGGAAACTGCTGGCAGAAGGAGAAGTTGAATCCAAAATTTATGAAGAACATACCTGGAGTTCCCGTGTTCCAATTGAAGCCAAATTTGGACTGAAGATTCCTGATGATATTAAGGATCATATAACGAAAATTCAGGCAAGTCCAAGTCGGGGTTCTCAAGTTTCAGATCTTCCAAGTGGTGGACCCAGTGCTGGACTTGGCAGCAGAATCAAGCAACTTCTTCACATCATATCTCGAGTTTCCCAACTCAGATTGAACTCAAATTTCGTGAGCAAGGCAATGACCATAGAAGGAAGGTTCGTATATAATTTCAGCCAATTCTGAGGTCGTGAAAACATAATTCATACCTCTGGACAGAGACCAATTTACAAGGCCTGGGCAGCAGAGCAACTATAAATAGAGGTCCGAGGAGGAGAGCTAATCATCCAATTTTTAATCGAGTTTTCTGAGTTTTAAATACAGTTTTTAGTTTATTTTTCTTGTTCTTTTATTTAGTTGAGAGTTGAGAGAAAGTCCAGAGGGAGTCTTGCACGACCTCTTGGCACTTTAGAGAGAGGAGGTGGAGATTTCAGTCAAGGGTGCAAGAGAAGCTAAAGGCAGTCCTTCAAGGGGGTTTCTGTACTTGGTTTATTTTATGTCTATGGCTGTAATTGAATCATTTTTACTGTGTATTTATTCTATTAGCATGGAGTAGTCTCTCTTTATTGGGGAAGTCATGAACTCCTAGTTGCTTATGTTTAAGTTCTGAATTCTATAGCAATAAAGTACTTTGCTTTTGTTTTAGAAACTGAGTTCATTGCTTATTTCTGATCTGAATTAAATTCTGGAATTTAATGAGGTTCGAATAGAGAAGTTAAATTTCAGTAGAGAGTTGGGTTAGTTATTTGATTCATGTTTTCTAAAACAACTTGTTTTTCTAACTAGATTGTTCCACTTATGAAGGAGACTAGTTGAAAAGTGATGTGACTTCTATAACTCTTGTTCTGAATAAGAGAGAGTTAATCTTTAAGATTTTATATTTATGCACCTAGGATTTGAATGTTTCGGTTTATGAAGGAGTTCAAGGAATAGGTGAAAGTTATTTCCTGTATATGGGTAACCAGGTTTTCAAAAGCTAAGTCAAGGTAAGGGCATTTGAGCTATAAAATCAGAACTTTGCATGTTAGCAACTAGGAGGGATTGACACTTTTCCCCAACATCTCATCTCTATAAGGTTTCCACTAGTTTAATTCTGTTTTGTTTTTCCAGTTCTCAAAACCAAAAATTCTTTTCCTCAATCAGTAGAAAAATCTTTGCTTAAACTGAGTTCTCATCAAGGTCTCTGTGGGATCAATATCTGGACTCTCGAGTCTATATTATTTGCTGACCTAGTGCACTTGCTAGACACCCAACATTCACCTCTCTGATGAAATTTGTCGCGATCAATTTGTCGACCTCCTTTTCGATTTTTGGCGCCAATTCTGGTCAGAACCGTCGTTGTGATTGCTTGACCGGCCGGACAGAGTGATGAATTGCCAATTTGTGGACTGCAACTCGCGGGTCGAGGCCGGGCATCTCCGTATAGTTCCAGGCAAAGATGTCACAATATTCGCAAAGCAACGCCATGTATTGGACCTCTTCTTCAGCAGTCAATGAAGCACTGAGGAATGTCAGCCTCGGGTCCTCTGCTGTACCCAAGTCGACTTTGTTTAATTCGTCGACGGTCGACTGGCCTCCTTCTTCGAACTCGGCCGGAGCCTCCTTCAAGACGAATTTCTCTTCCTCTTGGTCGTCGTCAGTGATGGAAATGTGGTTCACCATAACTGAGTCGTAGGCGCGGGCTCGTGCTATTGCAGCTCTCAGGGTATAAATAACCACTGGTTTCGGCGCGTCTTTCTTTTCGGTCGGAGTTTGGCCAACTGAAACTTGATGTACATCTGTCGAAGTCTTTTTAGTTATTTTAACTGGTTTTGCTTGGCTAGTGTAAATTTTGATCGGGTTCTGCTTCTGGTAGCCGAGGCCCAGGCAACCTTGGTTGATTCTTTGGCCTTCGTTTCTCAATTTTTCCTGTTCTGGAGTGAGAACCGGTAGAGTGACGGGTGGATTGGCATGAATTTCATCTTTTGTGAGGTTGCCCCTGGCTCTGGCCATCAGTCGGTAGGCGTTCGGGTCGAAACCTTCATTGGAGCTTGTGGACGGCAACTGTTGTTGGCTCGGCAACTATTTCACGATGCTCCGTTCCTCCAATTTTGGCAGAGGAATCGTGACTTTTTTCGGCAAAGGGGTCAGCTGAATTTTATGGTAGACGACCAGTAGAGCTTCTCCTTTCTTCCTTTGCGATTGTGGGATGTACCGTAAGATGGGTACACCGTGTTGCGCTGGCTTTGGAGTGGCTGCGGCCAATTTGTGGCCGTATGTCGGCTGGCTGTTGTGCGCAAGCTGTTTTGGAGACACGACCTGCGTCGTGGTCTGCTTTGGAGGTGCAACTTGCTTCAGCGTCGGCGGTTTTGTGGCCTGGGACGGCTGTTTGATCGTTGCGACCTGCGTCGGTTGTTTAGACGAAGCAGGCTATATCGGGTGTTCTTGACGTTCGCTGCCTGGTTCGACCATGGTGACAATTTGACTATTAGTCTGGTCGTCAGATAGAATTTGGCGTCTACGAACGATGCCTCTGCCTCTTTGAATGGGCTTTTGTCGGCATACACCGTCTTTTGCTCTCTATTTTCCCAATACTTGAAGCATTGGTGTAGTGTGGATGGCACAACTCCATTTGAATGAAGCCACGGTCGACCCAAGAGTAGATTGTAAGATGTCCTGGAGTCGATGACTTGAAAAGGAGTTTCGGCTACCATGTTGCCAATGAGCAGCTTGAGGTTTGCCATGCCGAGTGTTCTCTGACCCTCCTGGTTGAAACCTTTGATGAGAAGAGAACTTGGAGAGAGGTCGCCCGCAGAGAGACCTCTCTGCGATCCACAGTCGATGTTGACTGCAGATCCACAGTCGATGTTGACTGCAGATCCACAGTCGATGAGGATGCGGTTGATTTTGTGGTCTCTGATGTAGCCGGAGACGAACAACGGCCTGTTGTGATTTTTTGTCCCCAATTGTGCGTCCTCTTCTCGGAATGTAATGCACGGTGGGCATGTTACGGCAAGTGATTGTTCCTACTTTGCAAGTTGCGGAGAGGATAGTGCATCTACTTCCTCCTTGCGATGAGGTGGGGTTATCCCGACTTTCGGCAAATCGTGCTTTCTCATGAGCAGTGTCTCAAGTTCAGCTTTGAGTTCCTCTGGTTTATCGAGGACCCGAATTAGAGCTTGTCTTAACCGAATGACCAAGTCGAGATTATCCTCTATCTCATTCAGCGGTGAGATCTGCTTCAATGACATCTCGAGGTCGCCGCATTCGACGACCGGTCTTTTGCCTTTCTCTTTGGACACTGTCGGCTCAGGAGGAGCTGTTCAGGAGGTCGCCACCATTGCTGGAGGCGCGAAAAACTCTTTCGGGAAGAACTCCGCCAGTGTGACGGGTCTTCTCTTCTTTTTTCTTGCCCCCTGAACGTCGGTCCTGGGAGCTTTTCTTTGGCGCTTAGCGGCTTTCTTATTTGACCGCTTCGCCTTGGTTTTGGTGATTGTCGGTGCCGGTTCGACTTCTTGAAGAGGCTTCTTTCTCCGGGTAACCATGATCCACCCCTCTGCGTCGGCGGCAGCTAGTTCATGGGGTGCCAGCTTTGGTGCGACCTTAGCCGGTGGTCGTCTGTGGTTGTGTAGTCGGTTGGAGAGACCGGATTTTGGACGGTACTCTTTTCGTGTGACCTTCTGCTGGTGTAGCCGAGTTCACCGGTTTGCCTCGACTTGAATGGATATGGCATGTGAGGAGGCTGTATTTTTAGGTCCTTCGATTTCGATGCGGCCTTGAGCCGCCAGCTCCATGATGCAATCCTTTCGGACGAAGCATTTCTCCGTCGGATGCCCAACCAGTTGATGATATTTGCAGAAGTTCGGGTCCTTGCTCTTGGATTGGTCGCAAGGTTTTTTGATTTCTTCCAGCCTCAGTAGTTGGTTGTCAAGGAGTTGGTCGAGCATGACAGGAACATCTGCGTCGGCAAAGGGATATGTCTTTGTTTGTCGTTCCTCCAGTGACAGTTTTCGGTATGTGCTCCCGGCTAATTATCGCGGGAGGTAAGTTGCTTTGACGTTGCTTTCGACCTTGATGGGTTCGAAAGCGTTCGTCGCGAAAGAGGATTATGTTTTCTCCTTCGTCTCTTTTGGTACGGTCGTGGCTGGTGCCTTTCCTTTTTTGCGAGGGTCAGCAGAAGAGGATCCTTCTTCTCCTCGTTCTTCTATCAGGATCTCCATATTGTGAGCTTCTATTGCGAGCTCTTGGAAATCGTTCGGCCTCCAACTACGGATGTAGCGTAGGAGTTCCCAGTGCATCCCTCGTGAGCACATTTCTATTTCTGCCTCGAGGGAGAGGTTCGAGCTTTCTTTGCAATTCAAGCTCAAGTTCCTCCACAGGTTAATGTAGTTGACTACTTTTTCGCCCTTCTTCTGCTTGAGGTTGGCGATCTCGACCAGTGTTATGGTGCGCCGAGTGCTGTAGAATCGGCTGAAGAACTCGCGTTCCAATTGTTCCCAACTGTCGATGGACTCCTGGGGTAGCTCAATGTACCAGTCAAAGGCGTTGCCTTTCAGCGACCGGCCGAATTGTTTGACCATCAAATCGCCGTCGGTGCCGGCGTTGTTACAAGTCTCAATGAAATGAGCGACGTGCTGTTTGGGGTGCCCGTCGCCATTGAACTGTTGAAACTTTGGAGGATGGTAACCGATTGGCATCGGGATATTTTGAATCCTCTGCGTATACGGCCTCTTATAAGCGACAGATTTATTGTCGTCGGCGCTGTTCCGTACCGCACGATTGATGAACTCGGTGACGGTGTCAAGAGTGAGAGTGGATGGATCTATTTCGGCTCGGCATTTGCGGACGGCTACAGGTGCGACGGGCGGCAGCTCGTCGTCAGAAGAAAGATCTTCTTGAGGTGGTCCAGCAGAAGCACTGATAGTCGGCCGGTTTCGGTCGACTTCTTGAGAAACACCGCCGGAGTTGTTTGCGGTCATGCCCAATTCCAACCGCTCTAGCATTCTCATGATTTGGAGGTCACGAGTTGCGAGCTGCGCGTCTTTGATGCGCAGCTGCTCACTTTGTTCCTTGAGCGCGGCCTGCAATTCAGAAAGTTGCTCTTCGACGGTTTTGGCCGAAGTTGTCATCGCGGCCATTCTAATAGTTTGTGCCGAATGATTTGCATTCGGCGAGGCGTGGAATGATGGAGTTGTTACCGGCGATCGCATCGGGGATATGGCCGTCGGTGTCAGAGAGGAGACCGTCGTGGGTGACCGGTCTACAGAGTCGATCGCAGACTGATTGTGAAAAATGACTCTGGGAGGTGACTGGCTTATAGTGGCAGCCGCCGGCGAGAGTCGGCGAGACGGCATGGGAGATGTGGTAGCAGGGGAGGTCGCCGATCTCTGTTGGTGGGGCGAGCAGATACGTGGCAGTCCCACTACTGCGTTGAGTGCGGCCAATAGGTCGTGTGAGACCAACACTACCGGTGAGGTGTCTGTAGCCGTCGCTCTCTGTACAGAGGAGGCCGACGATGAATGCATTCTCGCCGCGGAGGAGGAGGGGATGCCCCCGTGTTTCTCGTATCGTTGCACTAGGGTGGGAACGATAGAGGTTTTCCGTGATGGCGGCGACTGTGTTGGGCTGGCAGTCGGGCTGCGAGAAGGAGGAGATGCAGCGACGGCCAAGTATGTTGGTTTGGCCATTGCTGGCATTAATTTGGCGGAGGCCGCAGATGGTTTGACTGAGGCCGCGGTAGCCTGTGGCACGAACACGGCGCTCGGGCGGCGTGTGTCACGCATGAAAGGAGCCTGTCCGGTGGACAAGCTTCTGGCCAGAGCTCTTGTAACTGGGCGAGTGGCCGGTGGTGGAGAGGTAGGAGCGCGGAGGTTGGCCGGAGAGACAGTTGCTGGTCTGCGAGCTCCTGCGGTTGAGCTTGCGGTCGCAGCAGGGAGCGGCTGAACAGAGCTCGAAGAGGCAGTTTGTTTGCCCCTGTTGTTGTTGTTGTTGTTGTTGTTGTTGGCGTTGCTGGCCATGGCTGAGGTTGGAAAAAAAATTTTGGATGGAGAATAAGATGAGAGGTAGAAAATGTACCACCGGGTATGCCAAATCTGTTTCACCAAAAATTTGCCGGTCCGCGAAGAGGCGCGACCGAGAGAATATTTCAATTACTTTAGAATAAATTTGTGTTACATGGTGTGTTTTGTGTTAAGGAATGTGAGTACAATTTCCTAGGCTTCCTCTGATTCGATCTCTGTGTGAACTTGATGAAGTTTCGGCTTCCGGCGAGGAAGACGAAATCCGAGTTCTGGAACGAGTGTGCACGAACTGTTGTGGCTTTGGTCGGTCGGACGGAAGTATATGTGTTCTGCGTATATCGACTTGTTGACGTTGCCAGTGAACGTGTAGAGCTGCTCCGATTTGAACTGTTGAATTCCGATGAACTGCAAGTCGCTGAACTTCTCTGGCTCGAGAGCGTCTCTGTGAGTGAGAGCTTCTAGATGAAAATTTTCCAAACCCCTGCGACGGAACGTTTCTTGCTATTTGTAGCTTGCTCTGTTCAATCGTTGAGATCGATGCTTGAAAGGGGGAACCCAATCCCTTTTTGCTGGGGAAGTTGAGGAAGAAGAGGGGAAGATGAAGACCAGGATCATAGCCTCCTTTTCCTCCTTCGGTTAAAGACCCTTTCGACTGATCGTTAACTGCTGAATTGAGTGATGAGCCGACGAGGCATGCTGACGGGTGTTGACCCAACGAATTCTGCTGACGAAGGCGCTGACTGTGTCGATGACGCAACGACGCGGCTGGACTTCACGATGGGTTGTAACGGTTGGCTTTAAAGGTTGCCAGAGTTTGCCCACGATCGTTGACTTTAAAGGTTGCCAGAGTTTGCCCACGATCGTTGGTTGGTGGATCGATGGGTTTCTGGGCTCGTTGAATTTAGGCTATGCACATTTTGGTGCATACAATTATATATTAGGAATAATTTTAATTTAATGTTAAAGCGATAAGATAATTTTATTGAAGCTCTCCTGTGTTCAAGGCGTTCGAGAACACAAATAAATTGAGGAACTTAGCGGTTTGCCTTAAGGCTTTAAAATGTGATATGTCCAAATCTTTTATAGTGCATTATATTTTAACAACTCTCTCGAACCAATATACACCATTTAAGATTTTCTATAACACATAAAGAAAAATTGTCTATGGACGATCTTCTGACCCTGTGTACTTAAGAGGAAGCAAGGTTGCTTTTAGAGGTGGGAGAGACTGCACTTATAGTAACTCAAGAAAAGAATTATAATCAAGCCAATCATAAGGGAAAAAATAAACTTCATCCCCAAGATGATATAAAGAAATAGTCCAAATATTTTTTCTGTGAAAACAAGGGACACATGAAGGACTGCACCAAGCATAAGCTTTGGCTTGAGAAGAAAAGTACATACTATTCCCTTGTCTTTTATGAAACAAATATGGCTGAAATAAATTATAACACATGGTGGATTGATTCCGGTTCAACAATCCATGTATGTGATTTCATGCAAGGATTAAGAAACCTGAGAAAATAAGTGAAAAATGAACAATTCATATATTCAAGCAGAAAAATCCAATCGTATGTAGAAGCTATTGGGACTTGGGACTTTAAGCTGAAGAGTGGTTTCATTTTAACTTTAGAGAAGACATTTTACATTCCCAGTTTAATGAGAAATTTAATTTACATATCTAAGATTGTAACTCTAGGATTTAATTTTACATTCTAAAACATTGAGTTCAGTTTATTATATAAGTTTGAGCGTGTAGGTAATGGTGTTTTCTGTGATGAACATTACCCTTTCAATTTGAAAAACGATAGCCCCCATGAGGTTATAAATGTTCATTTTGGTCTCAAATGATGTGTTATAAATGAGGATTCCTCAACCCTGTGGCATAGGATTCTAGAATCAAGAGATTAGTGAAAGACGGAGTACTTAGTACTTTAGACTTCACTAAAATTGAAACTTGTACAGACTGCATCAAGGGCAAGTAGACTAACAAGTCCAATAAAGGTGCCACTCGGAGTTCGACCATATTGGAAATCATCCATTCTGATATTTTTTACCCAAATATGGATGCTCAAGGTCAGAAATATTTTATCACCTTTATTGATGACTGCTCACGATATATTTATCTCTACATGCTTCATACAAAAAATGAAGCACTAGACGCCTTCAAGGTCTTTAGGGCTGAAGTAGAGAAACAATGTGGGAAGCAAATCAAAATAGTGAGAACAGATAGAGGTGAGAAATACTATGGCAGATATACTAAATCTGGACAAGCACAAAGCCTATTTACCAAGTTTCTTCAAGAAAATGGTATAGTTCCCCAATACACTATGTTAGGTTCTCCAGACTAAAATGGTAATGCAAAAAGAAAAAAACGAACATTATTGGACATGGGGCTTAGTATATTTAGTAGTTCTAAGCTACCTAAAACCTTAAGGGTAGATGCTCTTAAGACGACCATACATATATTAAACAAAGTTCCAACCAAGGTTGTCCCTAAGACACCATTTGAACTATTCAAAGGTTGTAAACCAAGATTGTAACATATATGTATATGGGGATGATTTTACAACCCACAAGAAAATAAATTGGATCCCCAGACCATTAGTGGTTATTTCATTGGAAATCCATAAAGGTCTAAAGGATACAATTTCTATTATCCAAATCATAACACTAGGATTATGAAATCGAGAAATACAAAATTTTTGAATTAGACTCTAATTATTGGGAGTACTCAATTTCCCAACATAGTTTCTGAAAGAGATCAACCTTCTACATCCAGTGAGCGAACGGTTGTCATTCATCGAACTCCTCTAGTAGAACCGAATTTTGAACAACCAATCAATGAAATTCCACAAATAGAGGTTGAACAAGTTCCAATAGATCAAACTGTTCAAGAAGATCTGGTAACTTCTAAACAGCCAGATGAACAACAAATTTCTCAAGAAGAAATTGTTCCAACATTATGTCAATCTACAAGAACGAAAAGACCAGCAATCCTTAGTGACTACCAAGTGTACCTACAAGATTCTAACCATTACCAGGGAGCCAAAAATGACCTGCTTCCTTTTCACAAATCATCAATAGCAAAGAGTCAGAGTTATGGTAAAATGCCATGAATGAATAAATAGATTCCATGAATAGCAACGAAGTGTAGGATCTTGTTCAATTACCCAAAAGTTTTAAACCCATAGGTTGCAAATGGGTCTTCAAAACCAAAAGAGATTCATTGGGTAAAATTAAAAGATATAAAACATGACTCGTTATGAAAGGATTTACTCAACAAGAAGGGATCGATTACACATAAATATTTAGTCATGTGTCAAAAAGAAAGATTTCTTACGTATTATTTTGGCATTAGTAGCTCATTTTGATTTAGAATTGCACCAGGTGGATGTGAAAACAACATTCCTCAGTGGTGAACTAAAAGAGGAGGTCTACATGAAATGACCTGAAGGATTCCCCTCTAGTGACGGTGAGCAATTGGTGTGCAAGTTGAAGAAGTCCATATACAGTTTGAAACAAGCATCCCGCCAATGGTATCTAAAATTTTATGATGTTATTTCTTCATTCGGATTTTTTGAAAGCGTTATGGATCATTGTATATACCAGAAGGTCGGTGGGAGTAAAATTTGCTTTCTTGTTTTATATGTGGATGACATTTTACTTGCAACCAACGATAAATGGATTTTACATGAGGTGAAACAATTTCTATCTAAACATTTTGATATGAAAGATATAGGTGATGCATCTTATGTCATTGGTATTAAGATTCATCGAGATAGGCATCAAGGCATTTTAGATCTATCTCAAGAAACCTATATCAACAAAATTTTAGAAAGATTGTGGATGAAGGATTGTTCACCAAGTGTAGCTCTTGTTGTGAAGGGTGACAAGTTTAGCCTGAACCAGTGCCCAAAGAACAACTTAGAGAGGGAGCAAATGAAAAACATTCTATATGCTTCTATTATTGGAAGCTTGATGTACAATCGTGTATGTTCCGGACCAGACATTGGATTTACACTTGGAATGTTATAGAGATACCTGAATAACCCAGGACTTGACCACTTGAAAGCTGCAAAGAAAATATTAAGATACCTTAAAGGAACGAAAAATTTCATCTTTACTTACAAACAATCAGATAATTCAGAAGTGATTGGCTACTCCAATTCAAACTTCGTTGGTTGCGTTGATTCTTGCAAATCAACATTTGGTTACATTTTCATGTTTGTTGGAGGAGCTATCTCATGGGAGAGTGCCAAGCAGACCTTAATAGCCACTTCTACTATGGAAGCTTAGTTCGTCTCTTGTTTTGAGGCTACTTCACAAACGAAATGACTAAAGAGTTTCATTGTTGGGCTTAAATTAGTGGATTCCATTTCTAGGCCGTTGCAAGTATATTATGACAATTTAGCAGTTGTATTCATGGCTAAGAACAATAAAAGTGGGAGTCGAAGTAAACACATTGACATAAAGTACTTAGTCATTAGGGAACATATTAAATATCACAAAGCGATCATTGAGCATATTAACATTGAGCTAATATTAGCTAGTCCATTGACAAAGGGCATGCCACCTCACAAATTCAAAGATCATTAAGTCATTATGGGATTGGGTTCCATTTAGTCATTTAAAGGTAGGACTGTAATGTTTGAACTCTGTTTTCTTAATTTTTTCAATTATGTGTGCATAATAGTTTCATTTGAAAAAATCAATAAAGTTGATACCAAGAATAAATATAAGATTTATTCATACAGTTATACGGAATTAATTTAAATCTTGAATATATAATACATAAAAGATACAGCTATAGTATAAAAAGACATATCGACATGATTCATGTCTCTTGGTTTTAAATTAGATTTCTTGGTCATACGAATCGAGTGGGAGATTGTAATAGTACGGTGATCCGTATAACCAGGTATTACATGCACAGTTAAATCCTAAATTTCATAATATAAATGGCGCAACTTGTCACCTCTTTATACTCAGGTCCTGGGAATCACTCATTGTGTGAAATTCCTATAAGACCTATTGATTTCTCCAACGACTTTGTTTTCCGTTGCTGTGTATAATAGAAGCTTTAGGCTGTGTGACTTCATGAAAAACTACACCACAGATGGCAAGAGGTTAGAATGATTTTTAATTCCAATAATGATTATGGAATAGTATTCTTACTTGCCTCTCTTTGTCGCCTCTTCTCTACCCCACCGAGTAAGTTCATAGGTTTTTTTTTATATTATTTCTAAGTTTTATCTTCTATGTTGATCTCTGTATCTACTGTTCAATTTCTAATTCTAAGATTTTGCCTTTACTCTCACTGGCTATTTCTTTTTCATTTTTCATTTCTTTTAGTTTTGTTTGCATTTTTTTTATTTTAACTTCCATAAATAGTGAGTTATTTTGTCTGTTTTATAGAATTCGGCTTGGTTTTTTGTTGTTTGGTTGAGATTTTTTTTTAATTTTGTAGGGTTTATTATTTATGAGTCGCTACTGGAGGTCAGGCCACTCGGCATGGTCGACTCAAGCGAACTCAGTATAGTTGACTCGGGCAAACTCGGCATGGTTGACTCGTGCCAACTCAGGATGGTTGATGGTCGGTCCAACTCGGCATGGTCGACTCGGGGAAACTCGACATGCTCAACTCGGGCCAACTCGGCATAGTCGACTCGGGTCTTTAAATTAATATAAGATTATTTAATTTTGACATTCTTTTTTTTAACCTTTTTAAGTTTTTTATCCACTTTTCAGATGTTGATTTAGAAATTAATAATAATAATTTTATTATGATTATTTAAATTAATTATTTATTTTTTTAAAGTTAATTTGTTACTAATATTCATTTGAGTTACTACTATAAAGGCCAGTTATTAAGTAGTAGTAGTAGTGTATAGCTGGGACGAAGAGAGAGAGAGAGAAACGCGAGAGGACAAACTATTCCTTGAGCCTTGAGCTATGAATTATAATCTCTATGATATCGGCAAAAATATGTTACGTCGAAGGGTAGTTTGGTCGAAAGTTTGGTTAAGAGAAACAGCAATTGGTCGTCCGCACGTGAGGTAAAAAACAAATTCCTTCATACGAAGGAAACGAGGCGACACGTTTCGGAAGTGGGAGTGCGCCGAAGTATACGCCTGTCCGACACGTAACCAGCACGTGTCGGGTGGAGGTATCTCGGACTCGAGGGGTTTTTTAAATTCGATATAGTAGACCCCATCCTTACATGCAGGGGCCCACCTCCGAGGATAAAGACGGTCAGGGAAACGGGTCGCTGAAAAACCGTATAAAGAGGCGGAGGCGCCGTGGACCAGTTTCCACTGTCCTTGTCCTCGTCCCTACCAGAAAGCGCCGAGGGAGCCGCACGCAGTTGCCCACACAGCAGCGGGAGGGAGGAAATAATAACGAGAGATCTTCCGATTATATAAGAGAATAATATTGATATTACACACGCAGCTGAAGAAATAAGCAAAGGAGAGATTGCTCGCTCACTCTGCTTTGCCTCTCGGTCTCGATGGCAGACGTCCCTTCCAACCCTGGCGGTTAGAACGCATGTTATCTTCTGCGGCAACTGACGGAGGCGTTTCAGCCGGTCTGATTAACTATCGCGCCTCTTCTCTTCTCAAAGTAAGTAAACGTGTAGCTTTGCGATTTCAGACTTTCAGCTTCGCTTGATCACTCGTTCTGCCTGCCGTTTGATCGTTTCATCATTTCATTTGCATAGGATTTTTATTTTTTTTTTTTATTTTTATTTTATTTTTGTCCTCGCGCGGCTCGATTTTTCACTCCTGGTGTTCAATTTTGCTGTTTATAGCAGGAGAATTGAGACCTGGAAGGGGCGAATTGAAGCTGCGGTGGAGACGGTACCGGACTGCTCGTTTTTTTGCATTCTGATCATCCTCCTTCATCGAAGCCAGGCGACTTCTTTAGGTATTCGAAGTCGCTTAAATTTTTTATTTTTTTTTGTTTTGAGTGAAATTCGAATGTCTTCTTTTGACGCTTTTTTTTCTCTTTTTTTTTAAATTTTTTTTTTTTTTTTTATATCTTTCCCGTTTCCGTTTAGATTTCGCGATTCTGGTAACTAAAAATTGTTTCATCTTCTTAATTACACGCATGAATCCTCTGGTTTATGGGTGAAGAGAATTCGCACTTGCATAAAACTTAGATATTCCGCGCGCGGTGAAGTGAAACAAACACCGTGCATTCATCTGATCACGATTGACGTTTATGATTTATCTACTACCGCTGCAAAGGTGTCTTCTAGCAGAAAGAAGAAAGCAGCTTTTCCAACTTTCGACATGGACTTTCCTTTTTAGGAGGCTCGTGAGAGCGATTTTATTTTGAAAACGTCGACAATGTTTGGTTTTTCTTCTCACGTAGCTGGTACGTAGAGTCCTCCAGAGTACAGACAGAAATGAATACGGAGATGTGCATGTCCTATTTGATTACTCAGCAGCTCTGCTTTCTTTCCGTTTTCATTCTTGAGTGCTTCCGCGCCCCTTGTTTCATGATTCTATCCGGTAAATCCTCAATTGCAGCAGATTCTTGAATTTTGTATTCAGATGTGGCCTTATCTTATGGGCTTTGTAATTAGAAGTATATGTCTTTGACCTCGTTTTCATCCAAGGGTTCTGTGCTTCTGTTCTTATACATATTTTTTCTTAATTGTCTCGAGGACCATTTAAGGTTTGGAGTCTGGGAGAAAGCAAGTAGTAATTGCCGTTCGGTGCGTTACATGTTCAGAAACTCTGGTGTACACCATTACTCCCTGATCATAGCCCCTGCCAATGTGAATTGACTTGCATTCTCGTCTTCCTAAGACTACATAGTCATCAACGTCCCATTATATATCTCCACGAAGGGTCTGGCAGAGACAAAAAAAAAATAAAAAAATAAATAAATTAAATTAAAAGGACACCCTGAAAGACCGACTGCAAAACTGCATTTCCTCAGTCCATGAGTAATGGAGGTTAAGACTTCAAGAGTGCTCATACGTAGTCTGCTTTTATTTTAAAAAACAAATAAAATTTATCCACCTTATTTTCTCTGCAGTCTGCTTCTGATTGGGGGTGGTTAACACTTAGGACTTAGGACTTAACAAATCAAAGCGTAGTTATTAATTAAAGAGAGTAAAAACAAAAAAAAAAGTATACTCTTTTTTTTCTTTAATTCTTCTTTTGCAGTCATTGCCGGTTGGCGTATATGTGCTGTTTAGCTTTCGCGAAGCTCACCTCCTCTGCTTCTTTCCATGTCTGTTGCAGAAAGCAGCCGCAGTTCGGTACGGATGTCGAAAACCCAGAGAGAGCGAGAAATAGAGAAGTTTAAATAAGGGAATCAGAGGAAAGCGAAAAAGGGGAAAACCGGAAAAGAAGAAAAGTGTACTCCATCTCCGTCCCGCGGATAGTTCTTGGCAACCACCGGAAAGGTTGGTTCATATATAAGAGACGATCATTCGTAATCATACCTAAGAGCAGCAATGGCGTCGGAGTCCGAGACAGTGACAATGGCGGAAGCGGCGTCCCCGCGCGAAGAGCCATCGATAGTACACGGCGAAGGGGAGAGCCAGTACCCTCTCTTCCGTCAGGCCTCCATATACTCGCTGACGCTGGACGAGTTCCAGCACGCGATGTGCGAACCGGGGAAGAACTTCGGGTCCATGAACATGGACGAGTTCCTCAACAACATCTGGACAGCCGAGGAGAACGCAAATGCACCAGGTGGCGACGGTGACACCCGCCGGCCCGACGGCGACGGCGGTGGCGGCGATTCTGACGGGCGGATCGGGCGACAAACGAGCTTATCCCGGCAGGGCTCCCTCTCCGTCCCCGCCCCGCTCTGCCGGAAGACCGTCGAAGAGGTGTGGTCGGAAATTCAGCGGGGTCAGCATCAGGAGGAGCGTCAGAGCAGCAGCGGCAACGATGTAGCGAACGACGAGGTTTCCGGACAGGCTCCTCGCCAGGCCACCTTCGGGGAGATGACTCTGGAAGATTTTTTAATCAAGGCGGGTGTGGTTCGAGAAGGAGGGGGCGGCTGCCCCCCTTCCTCCTCCGCGCACCAAACCTACGGTGCCTCCTCCTCCGGTAACGTCGACGATCTCAACCAGGATGCGTATTTCGGACATGAAATGTTCTACTCACGACGGTTCGCTGAGAGCTCCGGCTGTGGTGCAGGTGGATACCCTAGATACGCGGCGCCGGCGCCGGCGCCGCCGGGGCCGCAGCAGCAGCAGCAGGGCGGGAGCGGCAGTTATGTGGGGAACGGGAAGAGCAACGGGAGTGGTTTCGGAGGGGTGTGCTACGGGGGGAGACCGGGCGGGGGCGGTGGTTCCGGCAACGGGTACAACGGCGGGATCGGATCGCCGGTGAGCCCCCTATCGTCGGACGTGGGACAGGCGGATTTGGGAGGGATGCGGAGCGGAAGAAAGCGGATATTCGACGGACCCATCGAGAAGGTGGTAGAGCGGCGGCAGCGGCGGATGATCAAGAACCGGGAGTCCGCCGCCCGCTCTCGCGCCAGAAAACAGGTGCTTCCCTCTCCATTCATTCATTATTCCATTTAGCTCTTTCAAACGGATGAACTGAACATCCCCGGTACTATCATCTGTCCAAAATATTGCGTAGTTTCACGGCCACTTCGGGAATACGGAGATTTTGGTTTCATGATCAAGCCCCTTTACCTCTGGTCCTCTTTCAAGTTCCCATTAATGTCAATGGAACTAATTTCGTTCTTCGACTTCAACCCACTTATAATCATGCTTATAAAGCGGTTGTTGACTGGGACGACTTTTGGGTCAAAATCATTAGAAGTTTTCTGTTCTCCTTCGTAGTTTGATTGACTATTCTAGTCTCTAGACTCTGGAAAGAAAGACCGGCGAGTTGTAATTTTGGGTTGGCGGTTGTCTAATAAATAGGCGTCATTTACGAAGTTGGTGATAAGTGCGCCAACTCGCCTTGGCGTCTTTTTCGGCTTTTCCTACCGAGCCGGTTCGTCTCACTGACCGGGTTACCGCACTGTAGAGCGTCGTGTCCATACCATTATTGGTGGAAGAGTTGGCAAGCCACGTGAAGATCTGCCCCCCCATTGGGAAGTTGGCGCGCACAGGCGACGGTGGGTGGCGAGTTCGCCAGAGAGGTTATTTGCTCCACCACTCCGGTTATTTGAAAGTGGATCGGGAAGTAATTAAAACAGTAATGTTGGGAATTATAAAGTGGGAATCCCGTGTTCTTCTATATATATATATATACGTCCATCTATAGGATTTATTTTCTTATTATTAGCATTCCTTTTTCTTCTCCTCTTTGGTCAAATTGGCCATTGTGAGGTTGTGGATCTTAATCATTTTCTAGACTACCTACTTAATAAATCTGGTCTGGTTTGGGCGTGTTGGTGTTGTCCGGTAGTGTAATAACTCGGTAGTGTAATAACTCGGTAGTGTAATAACTCTCCGTATATATCTACATTTCATAAAAATGGGATACGTGTGTAACAGGCCTACACCGTTGAACTAGAAGCAGAGCTGAACCACCTCAAGGAAGAGAACGCTCATCTTAGAAGAGAAATGGTACGTACGTACTAATTAAGATAAAGATTTGCAGATGTTCTTTATGCAGGTTTCAGATCTGAATCGTGTTTTTTTTTTTTTTTTTTTTTTTTTTTGTCATTGTTACATGTCAGGAGGAGCTGGTGGAAAAGAGGAGGCGGAGGGTATGTCATAATTAGTTAATTAATGACAATTTTTGTTGCTTTCTTTTGTTAACTGACTTTGTATGGTGTCTCCTCTCTCCGCGGCTATCCATGTCATATAGTGGCTACTACGACGGTACACCCGGTGTTTATAATATATACCCTGTCTTCTTAACGTGTGTTTTTCTATTATTGATCAGATGGAGGCGATCAAGAGATCCCAGGAAGTTGCAAAAGAAGCTGAGCAGGCGAAGAAAAAGCTGAGAAGAGTGAAGAGCTGGCCGAGTTGATCGGTGCTCTTTAATCGAGAGGTTGAGCAAGCAGAATATATATGAAACGTACAAATTAAACACATGCATGGTACACTTTATATATAAGGGTATCACTCTTGTTTTGCCCCTTTTGTTCTTAATTTCCTTGCTGTACAGGCATGAACTCGAATAGTATGCGGCGCTGCTGTACATGGGCTCTTTTGATCAGTAGGTTATACAGGAAATTAAGCTTGGGAACCGAGAATATGTGAATAAAAATATTATGTAAAGGGGTGTTTAATGATCTGAACGGTTATGTTATGGTCAAATAAAAGCATCTGAGGCCATGTGGGGCTAGCTAGCTGTTCCCGCTCCTCCTCGGGGATCCTTTTATTTATCTGTCATGTATGCCGGGGTAGCTGTTGATCATGAATTGTGTCCTATACTTGCATGTTTCAGACTTCTCGGATATTTGACAATATTGGAGGTTGATGATTCTCCGTCTCTTTTGCTAGTCTAATTTTATCATGTAGACTTGTTTGTTTTAAATAATTAACTAACTTATCATGCATTAAAACACGAGTAGGTAAATTCTATGTCATATATACATATTTGACAGTCTCGATCTTGTTGTATATATTATATTATCCTTTCCCGACTGGACTTGCCCGAGGGACGACAAGGCAAGCTCTTTTAAAATCCGACAAAAAAAGGTAATAATTACTACTGCTTTGCTTGCTGTGTTCTGTGTTCATGTGAAAGGGAAAATTTTTGCCTTGTTCATGTATACTTAATCTTCTTTTTATCAGAAAACGAAAATGATATCTTAGCTTGAGAGGTGATGGCTCCACTTCTCTGTTGATAATACTGGTCACGAAATCTCACTTGGGACCTGAGGGGTTTCCATGTGGCCAATGGGGCGGGTGACAATCTCACCTTATCCACACACCCGCCACAAGCCTTTCCCCCTTCCCATCTTCTTCGGTATCTGACTGTCAAAATCCCATCTTATCCCTCGCGCTCGCTCCCTCTCTCTCTCTCTCTCTCTCTCTCTCTCTCTCTCTCTCTCTCTCTTCATCGCATCCTCAAAGGAAAAAAAAAACTACACGACCTGTTCAAAAGAAAGAAAAGAAGAAAAGATCAATCAACCTAGCAGTAGAGGAAGAAGCGCGATGGCTGCCGTGAATTCCAGTGTTTTGGCGTGCAAGTACGTCGCGTCGGACGCGAGTTTCAAAGTGGGCAGTGCCCCTTCGACCGTCGGAGCGTCGTCGGTGAAGTTGCCGGCGATCATCAGAACCCAGAAGGTGGAGAGTAAAAGCTCCTCCTCGGATGCCAAGGATGGAAGAAGAGCGGCGCTTTTGGGGTTGGCGGCGCTTTTTGCCGCCACTGCCGCATCCACTTCTTCCGCCTCCGCCGGAGTCTTCGACGAGTATCTCGAGAAGAGCAAAGCTAACAAGGTACCTGCTTTTTTGTTTGGCTCATAAATCATAAATATTTTTCCTTGTATACTTTCAGATTCAGCGAGCCTGTAATTTAGTGCCTCTAAAGCGCTAAATTCTTCTCAAATATTCGCAGTCAGGGGGACGAAATAGGCTTCTTCATCTCCGTACTAGCTAGTGTCTGAATTAAAGCTGATGCTCTCTAAAATTTGTAGGAATTGAATGACAAGAAGAGATTAGCGACGAGTGGAGCAAACTTTGCCCGTGCTTACACCGTCGAATTCGGTTCCTGCAAGTTCCCCGAGAACTTCACCGGCTGTCAAGATCTTGCCAAGCAAAAGGTTTTGGCCCTCTTCATCAACCCATTTCTACCTCCCCGATCATATATACACATGATCTCTTCCTCTTAATGTATTTATATATCTCTCTCTTGTCACCTCTCTGATCGGTTTTGTTTACTGGCCTCGATGTTGCAGAAAGTGCCCTTCATCAGTGACGATTTGCAGCTCGAATGCGAAGGCAAGGATAAATACAAGTGCGGTTCCAATGTTTTCTGGAAATGGTGAACGTGGCGGCCGCCATCGCAGGACTCCGTTCATTAATGTGCCTAAAAAAAACCTTCCGTTTACCTTCGAACTCTCTGGTTTTATTTGCGATCTTGTACTGTAATGCAATTATCCCTGTTCAGGAGACTGGCTTTTTTTCCACCACCGCTTGGTTCTTAATTCGATTAAAACGGATGTATGTCGATTATTGCCTTGCTGCCTAATTAACTAATAACTCGCTACAAATCTATTTGGAGAATTAATTGGTACCGCCCGCGATGGTGATCCATCTCATTGAGATAAGTACTTCTTATCATCTTTCATGCTAATAAGTAATAATCTTACGTTACTTTCCAACTTCCAAGCTCAAGGAGGCAAGGACGAAGGTGATTGATTATTACACACACAGCCTGAATTAAATCCTTGTTCCAAGAATGTGTGTGTATATATCTTAATTGAATGCATTCCTCATTAATTTTGTCCTACTTTGGGGTGTGCATTCCGGTTTATAAAATGATGGTTTAATTTGGGTTCGGGTTTTTCACAGGTTTTATATAAGTCAGGTCGGGTTTAGAAACCCAACCCGTGTTCACCTAAGGGTGGCAACGTGTTCTAGTAAATGAGCCCGGATCCGCGGGCTAAAATGCAGTGTGGCCAAAACGAATCACGGCGCGCCCCAAACACGGAACCGCCCGTGCAGGGTTTATGGATCGCCCCGTGATTTGCTTTGGCCATGTTGCGTTTTGGCCAGCGGATCTGGGCTCCTAGGAAATGGGGAATCGCCCCAATCCGACCCGCTTAAAGAAATAGGGTTTGGATTTTGAACCGGTATTTTGGAGTGAAACACGTCACAGGTTTGGGGGGGCGGAGAAGGGTTTTGCAAAAAAAAAAAAAAAAAAAAAAAACACACGATCCTACCTGCTTAATATTTAAGTAATATAGAAAAATATAGAGGGTATTTTTGGATACAAATTTTGAACCCTAAAACTATTTCCTTCCCAATCTCCCGTATCCCCCCCTTCTCTTTCCCACTCTCTCATCTCCCATCGTTTCTCTCTCTTCCTCTTCTTTCTCCCTTTTTTTCCCCCTCTTTTCTCTTTTCTTCTTCTCTGGTTTTTCCTCTCTTTTTTCTTTTACCTCCTTGTCGCAAACGAAGACGAAGAAAAGCGTCGCCCGTCTCTTTTTTTTTTTTTTTTTTTTTTTCATCTCTTCTCTTTCTAATGACTACATTGCAGTGTCTCCTTATGGCAAAAAACGACGTACAGTGCTCAGCATAGCCATCTCCCTTCCGCATTACCCGTTTGTTCTTCACCGAGTCCTTGTCGTCGTTGCCGGTAGTGACATTGAAGAAGAATGGAAGTTTTGATCTCAGAAAAAGTCAAGTCAAGGCGAATTTCACGGGGCAGGTTTCGAGTTATGGTTTTTCCCCGCGGGGGTGAGGACGGGTTTCTTAGATTTTTGACGGAGTGGAGACGGGTTTCTCAAAACCTGCCCCGCCCAGCTCCGTTGCCACCCCTATGGCCCTATGTTTGTTCACCCCTTGTCCTACGAGGCCAAATTAATTGCGAACAAAGTTAATTTTATTCTAATAATCATGAAAACAATGATTAAGCTCTGGGTAATATAATTCAATAATGAAGCCGCAGAAATTTGTAGAGAGAAGTTCTCTTGTTGTACTTACATAAGGTTGCATGAGACTGAAATTAATTTAACAATAAAATGTTATATAACTTGTAGAATTAAATAGTATAATGTTATATATTATTGATTTAGAATATTATATATTAACTTGGAAGGCCTTTTAATTAGAGAGGAGGCATGCGAGACCGAAGATTCAGTGTATTATTATATCATGGTTCATGGTCCGTTTATAAGAGAAAACTATTTAGGCGGAGGAACGCGAATATTCTGATGGGATTCACCGCTACAGCTTTCAGATTCTATCCTAATACTCCGCTTAAACGCCATTTTAGCGACAAGGGATTAATAAAAATCATCCTTATTTACCGGCAGGCCCCACCTTCTGCCTTTCGTCCCTTTCCCCATCTTTCATTAAGACATCTCGCGGCCAACCTCGCTCTCCAGTCTCCCCCCTCCCCTCCCCGGACAGCCCCGCGACTGCTTCGAAAGGGGGACGAAAGTTTTTTTATTTTATTTCTCATATAAAACACAGACCTAAAGTTTTCGGTAATTCTTATTCTATTCCTGGCGGAGGTTTTTGATCCGGCCGGATTCCGATCTCTCGATCGCCGAATGCGGGTACGTGCCGAATCGCCCTCTCGGGGGGTCTCGGGGAGATTTTGATCGTAGAAACCCTAGGATTCGCTGACTAGTGACTAGGGTTTGAGTCCGTTTCGAGATGCTTAGGATGCTTGTCTGTGATCGATTTCTGGATTATGCAAGACTCCTGCGATTAGATTTCCGTTTTCGTTTTTTTTTTCTTGTCTTGCATGTCGTTTCGCTCCATTTCGGGCTGTGCTTTCTGTTATTTGGAATAATTCAATGATGTTTGTGGATCGGCTGCTGTAACTTACTGGTCGGTGAGAATGGTCGGAGCTGTCTTCGCGTTTTTCAGCTTTTCTCTTTGAGCTCGCGGCGTTTTGTAGCTTTGAGGAATTCGATTTGTCTTTTTATTCTTGTTGCTCAGTTGATATGCTTGATATCTGTTTTATGTCTGTAAATTCATGGCATTGACTTTGCGTTTGAGTATTTCTTCTTTGATAAGTTAGCTTCGTTAAACTTCTCTCTCTCTTTCTCTCTCTTTTTCCCTTCTCTCTCAGTCTCTCTTCCTCTGTCTCTGTCTCTGTCTCTGTCTCTGTCTCTGTCTCTCTCTGTCTCTCTCTCTCTCTCTCCCCTATGTTTCCCCCATACTGCGTTTCCGAGTCCTTTGGAGATACTGGCGTTGCACGAATTCAATGTGATTGGCATTTCCTTGCCTTTTTCCTTTCCTTCAAGACCGGGCATTTCTGCTTGTTTAACTCGAGAAGTCGTCTTAGCTGAACCCTTGAGATGAAAGCGCTTCATTTACTGCGGAACTCGATATGATATTCGTTCAGGTTTCCTCATCATCTTGTTGTGAACTTACCTGCTTGTTACTTGAAGGAACATCATTTCCTTTTCTGTTTTGAGTTCAGTTTTGTAAAAGTAAGTCATCTTCTGACAGATGATTTGAAATTGAATGCTGTCATTAGCTTAAGATTTTTTATTTCCTTTTATGTTATCTTTTATGGGTCACGATGAAAAACTTCTGAGAGATGATTTGAAATTGAACGCTGTCTTTTCTTAAGTTGATTATTCAGATTTGGTTATTTGATGAAGCGACGAGTATTGTTATTTTTCCATTTTTTCTGCCTTTGACAGATTCTTGCGCTTCCTTCTGGAAAGAGTGTTTTCATCTTAACCTTACTGTTGTGCATTCAAGGGGATGATAGCCACACTTGGAATGTTTCTCTGGTTTTCTAAATGTTATTTATCCATGTCGATCTTGGCTCCCCTTGATCCTTGTAATTTATATGAAACATCTCTTTCCCTAAATTGCTCCTGCTCTTGCTGTCAATTCAAGTTTTCATGTGCCCTGCAAAATCCCTTGTTGTTCTGATTCTCTGTGGGAACTGCCAACTTGTTGCAGCACTAGTTATTTCTGTTGAAAAAATGATTCCTTATTGTATTTGCGGAGGTATTTCTTACATGGAAGAGTTTTTTATTATATGCAGAAATATAAAGCTTCTTTGGCGAGTTTTCTGCTTATGATCTGCAACTCTGATCACTCTCTTTTCCAGTGGTTGTGCATTTATCAGTTATTTTAGTTTGAGTAAAATCTATAGCTGATTAGAAGTAACGGAGTTGATAGAATTGATATAACCAACCTTATTGATGAGAGATGTGCAATATTTTACTTTTTTAATTTTGGCGTACCTTTTAACAATTTGACGACGAAATGTTATCATCCTACTCGTTTTTTATGTGTTGTAATATATGTGACTGATTAGGCTACTTTTTAATCTTTGAAATCTGGCATATTTCATTTTTGCTCTATAATTTAATTCAAAAGAAACAGAAACAAGAACAAGACTAAGGGGGTTGCCGTACAAGTAGGTTTGGAGGGAAACCCCGTCCATAGCTAGTTAGTCCACCAGTGTTGGGGACCGTCGGATACATGGACACAGATAAGGAAATGCAGCCTAGATGTAGAATTTATTGCAAATCAGACCAATGTCTCTGAGATGGGCTGGAGTTGCTTCCACCCAGAAGCTAGATACATGTGTTAAATGATTCTTCTGTTTTTGCATTTCTTATTGCAGGTTATTGTATCTAGATTTTTTCTTGTTCCAGTTCGATGGCGTGCAGACTAAAGTTTGACTGTCTGTATCAGCTGTAATGAGAGATTTAGAGCAATGGCTGGGAGTACAAGGTTTGAGTTGGCTTCAGGTAGTCCAGAAGGATCCGCTTTCAATGCCACATACACCAACGGGCAGCGAGCAAACTATGGTGGTCCCACTTTGGATAGATCTGGAAGCTTCCGTGAGGGCATTGATAACCGGATGCTTACTTCTGGGCCTAGCACGTCTAGAGGGGGGCCCACTTCAATGGAGATGCCTCCTTTAACCCAGTATTTGACATTGGAGATGTTCACATTGGCCGAACCAAAGTTTACACGCTCCGTAGAGCTAAGGCGGATTCTCGGTGCTTCTCTCGGGGTCACATCAGAAGATCATCCTTTTGGCTCAGCTCTGGTGAAGCCTCTTTCTCCACTAGTAACAGAAGAGCTTAAACGCTTCAGAATGAGTCTGCTTGAAACCTCCATTAAGGCCAAGTATAGTGTTCCCTTTTTTCTATCTTCCTCTTATTTGTCTTTCTGTTGTTACAAAGATTTTGGACTCTTATGTGTTTCCTTTGAATCCATGCACTAGCTACGGTCCACATTACACATCAAGTACAGTTACAGGAAGCGTACATGTACTATATGAATCTTTTAGCCTGTGCTTGTAACGTGGTTGCTTCCTTGCCTTTGTAAATGAAGCGTGGCAGTCGACTTAGCTCGTTGAGCTACAGCTGTTTCTGACTGATTCCATGCATTTGTCTAGGTGGATGAAGGCCATGGGCAGCCTGACAGTCCATCATTAAACGCCAGAAAATTGTTGCTTTTGTGGGATTCATAGTGAATTAATAGCCTGCATTCATAAACTTTTCATATTTGCAAAAGTTACTTTTAATGAATCCATGAACAGCTTTCTGCCATTAATGCTGAAATATAACGCCTCTTGACCAGGGATAGACTCAAAACGATCAATGACTCAACAGTGAAGTTGGATAAATACCGTCACACACTTTTTTCAAGGAAGCGGCAGCGGAACGAGATTGCGACTGAGAGATCAGGCGGAGCAAACTTGTTGAAGATGGGCAACCAGATTTCGCAGCCTCCTCCAGACCTTGCGACTCAAAGGTTGGAGGATAGAACCAAGTCTGGTGTTCCAAACAAGCGTGTTCGGACATCCATGGTGGAAGTACGGGTTTGTATTCATCATTTTGTAAAAAAAAAAAACTTTAAATTCTTTCTGTACCAGTCTGTGTTTTAGGGGAAAGTATCTTTTAGGGCATCTGAGATTTCCTTGATTTGTCTTCACAACTATCCTGCCTGTGTCAAAGCCATATCTATGGCTATCATTATATCACATGGAGAATAGGTTCATTATCCATATCCTATTTTTTCATCATTTTAAGTATAAGTTTATTAGATAAAAGAATCTCTTTTATCCTGTTATTTATGATCTTTTTTCTTGATCTATTTCATTTCTTCTTCCTTTTTCTTTCTTTAAAATGCCATCAGTCTGCCCTCGCCTGTTCCAGTGTATCCTAAGGCTGAGACTATTTTTTTGGTGGGTTCTTTCATGAGATCTGGAGTTGAACATTTGCAGACCTTGACTAATAGGGGATTATCTGTTTTATTTTGGTTCTTATCTATAGCATAATGTGTACCATGCGGTTTAAGTTTTGAGATCTGGATCCTTCTTATACTTGTTTTCAGTCTGAAGGGCGTAGTACTAATGTCTCAAGGCAAGGTGTGCTCATTGACAAGGAAAGGGACACATCCAGGGCAGGGAATGGGGGCCCCATACAGGTTGAAGACAAGATCAGGGGATTGCCAGCTGGAGGCGATGGTTGGGATAAAAAAATGAAAAGGAAGCGGTCAGTGGGTCTGGTTGTCACTAGAGCCGTGGATGGTGATCGTGATCCCAAACGTGGAATGGGACAGAGACTTAACAATGAAGCTCGACCACGATCTACCGAGGGTCATGGTTTCAGGTAATTTGATGTGATATATTGTATATCTCAAGAGATTTTATTAGGTTTCCTATATGCATCACAAGTTTGAAGTTCTGTATATGTGGAAGCTTGATTGACATGACAGAGTGTTTCCTAATTTTTTTCTTTTTGTTGTTTTGGAAATTCTGTAGTAATTGTGAAATTATAGTTCTATAAGCCCGTTGAATCTGAGTCTAAGTGTGATTGTTTTATTAGTTTGCAAAAATAAATTCCACTTTTTCAAAGAAAAAGTTATGTGAAATTTATAAAAGTTCAGCCAGGTCCTGGAGTTGGTGCTTTCAGTTAGCATTTCCATTGAATGCTGTTTGCCAGCCACTTAAGCTGAAACTATAGGGTGTGATTAACATAAAATCTCCACTAGCAATATCACTTCCTTAATTCTTTTGAATACCTTGTTAGAAGGAATCCTTTTCCTTAATAATATCTGTTTGTATTTTCTGTCAAAAGTCTATTTTTTCGTTGTTGCTTTTCAGTTTGCAACCTTGTCCTCCTCAGTTGGATTGTTCTTTACTCTCTTATCATAATGTGTTTTAACGTTAAAAAAAAATTACTTTGTGGGATACTAAGTAGGATTTATGCGATTAATTGATCTAAGCTCATTTGATGAACTGGAACTATTTACACTTCTTGTTATTGTACTGTCAGGTCAGGGTCTTCTAGTGGTGTAATTGGGACCAATAAATTGGATGGTACTTCTCAGCCCAGCAGTTCAAGCACTCGGGCAACACCAAGAAATGAGCTGGACAATGTGTCTCATCCTAGTGAAAGGAGAGGGGCTGCTGGAATAGATAAAGAGAAAGTTGTAATGAAGGGGAATTCAAAGTATGTAATGCACTCGAGAGTTCAAAATAAATACTTGCGGTCATCTTGATTCTAATTTTTTTTTCTTTTTCACCTTTCCCTGTATCTTTTTATGTTGCAGTCAATCCCTTCAGTTTTTTGTCTATATTCTTTCAGCTGCTTTAATGTTTATTAATTTGGGTTAAACAGTAATAGTTGATTAGTAATAAGTGATATTAACTTGTGTATGGTGCTAGACTGAATCTTCGGGAGGACGGCCAAGTTGGAAGTCCTGGTGCTGTGACAAAAGGAAAGGCTTCTAGAGCTCTGCGAACTGGGTCAAATGTGTTACTAAACTCATCATCTAACTTCACTCGTGCTTCTGGAACTCTTGATGGATGGGAACAAGCCCCCTGCCCAAGCAAAGGCCAGCCTGTGGGTGGGATAAATAATCGCAAGCGCTCAATTCCTACTGGATCTTCTTCACCACCTGTAGCGCAGTGGGTTGGCCAGCGACCACAGAAGATTTCTCGAACTAGGCGAACAAATCTAGTGTCTCCTGTGTCAAATAATGATGAATCACATATACCATCTGAAGGTTTGGCTACTCCAGATATGGGAGCAAGGCTGCCTCCTAATGAGACCAGTGGTGGCCCTGTTCTTGGAAGGGGTATGCCCAGCAGTTCACAACCGTTTAAATTGAAACTGGAGAATGTTGCATCCCCAGCTGGGTTATCTGAAAGTGAGGAATCTGGTGCTGGTGATAGCAAGATCAAAGAAAAAGGCATAGACAATGGAGAGATAGAGGACAGGAATGTGAATGCAATTCACAAAGTTGGAACCTTTGTATTACCTACAAAGAAGAGTAAGATTCTTGTGAAGGAAGATATAGGAGATGGTGTAAGAAGACAGGGAAGAAGTGGAAGAGCTGCAACACAGTCAAGAGTTTGCATGCCTTTGGCAAAAGAAAAGGTGGAAAATGCGGCCACCACTAAGCCAATGCGAGGGTCTAGGCCTGGATCTGATAGGGGTGAAAGGTGCTGTATCTCTAGAATGTTTCACATACTGACAAAACTGAGGTTGTTTTGTACACCTCTCCTTTAAGGTTTAATGATCTTCTTTTTCATTTTTATTCTTCAATTCAGCAAGTCAGGTCGTCCACCCACAAAAAAATTGTCTGATCGGAAGGCATTTCCTCGTCCTGGGCATGTAGTGAATAGCAGTTTGTCAGAATTCACAGGTATCAGTTGGATAACTGATCTGCTAGTGTTAAGTAATTCCTGTGTTGCATGCCATTACCTAAGATGAACTTGGGAAATTCTCTGTTTTCCAGGTGAATCAGATGATGATCATGAAGAACTTCTCGCCGCAGCAAATTTTGCTCGAAGTGCGGGTTGTGAGTTATTGATTGACATATAATTTTTATAAGAATTACTTTTAATTAGAATATTTTCTTATAATAACTGGGTATTGCTCGCTTTTCCTGCAGATCATGCATGTTCTAGTGCATTCTGGAAGAAAATGGAACCGATATTTGCGCTTGTCAATTCTGAGGACATAGCATACTTAAGGCAGCAGGTAATTATTTTTTGGATTGCAGATCAATCTTAAGCATATGATACCCAATTTCTCTTTAAGAATTTAAACATTCAGTTTACAAAATTTGCTATTTTTTTTTTTTTTTCTTTTTTTCTGTATGTGTATGGATCCTGTAATCATTTATTGATTTTTGAATTTCAGATCAGTTTTGTAGAGGAACTTGATGAGAGCTTGCGTCCTGTGCCTAGTGTAAGTCCTCAGCTCTATTGTGGTGTTCTGCTGATCTATACACTTTTGTTGGAGTTTTTACTGTTTATACTTTTTTGGCCTACTGTTGTATAACTTGCAATATCCAAGAAGTTTCAGGAGTGTGAGATAGAAAGTAATCCTTTATTAAATTGATTTACTATCAGTGAATGATGATGATTGTGTCTGAGTGGTGTATAGTCTCTCATATTGGATCAATTCCTGCTCTGATAATGAACTTGCTATCAGCTTTTGCAAGTCAATGTTCTCAAGCAGCAGTGTGGTAAACAGGAAACCATAACCTGATGTGGATAGGGGTTTTGGGTGCAGCAGCTGATAAAGAAAACTGTGTTACAATCTGATGTTTGTATCTTAGCGATAATTTTTAAACAATTTGTATGGCCTAACTGGGTTAATTGTTTTATATGAGACAAATATAGATTTGTCCTCTCTTGTTCTTGGTGCCATTGTTGGCTATATATCCCCATTAAGGTATACTTTATCTTTGGTCTCAGGATGCTGCTGAGTTGAGAATATTATGTTCTCAACATTTAACCTGATGTAGCTGCTTGAGCAATTAACCATCGAATTTAAGATATTTAACTGTTTATGAATAAAGCTACTTCATAGAAAGTGATATGTGATGCTTAAAAACTGCAGATCTAGGCCTGGTTTTCTTTTAGTTATTACATACAGTATTTCCATGCCTTCCCATGCATATTTGTTGTCATTGTGTGACTATGGTCTGCTGTGATGGTCTGCTTTGATTCCCAAAGGAAAATGAAAAGGTACTGGTTCCACTCTCTGTAAAAAGCCTTAGGACCTTAACCAGTGTATACAAGGAATGCAAGTCTACAGAAAAATTATTGTCTTGTGAGAAACAGTCAATTAAAGAATTTGGTCTGATTACAGAAGTATTGGTGATGATTTTTATCTCCTTTGTTTTCCAGGGCAATCTTTTGTGTGGAACTGTGCCATCTGAGAGTCCTCAATTTGGAGAAGGGCAAGGAAGCCAGTCGAATGGGACAGTGCCTCACAAGTCTTCCATGGCAATCAGTTCAGTTGGTGAACCAACTAATGCCGAATCAAAAATAGAATCTGAGAATTGGTTTGAGAAGATTATTCCTTTATCTCAAAGGCTTCTAGCAGCTTTTATTGTGGATGATGAAACTGAAGACTGTGAGAGGAGAGATACACCTTTTCACTATGGTAGTGAAGATTCTCCTTGTGGTACCATAAGTCATATTGATAATAATGAATTAAAAGATAATGACAAGATGGATTCTGAAATAGAGTCAGAAGCAGATATGAAGATTCAGAAGCATTGCTCAATAGATAGTTTTTCTTGTGATGGAAGCACTGCATCCAATAATTTTAGAAGCCCAGTTGTTCGGAGCCAGTTATGTGGAGATGAAACATGGCAGGAGGAAGATGGTTTTGGGCGCTTGGAAGTTGCGGTTATGACTCACCATGGACGGAACAGTATTGAGGAGCTACAGACTTTACAGGCTAATCATTCTGACATTTCAAGTTTGGAATGTAACTATCAACAGATGTCTTTGGATGACCGGATTTTAGCTGAGCTCCATAGTATTGGAATATTTCCTGAGATGGTGGTAGGTCTTCTAGATGTTTTACTGTTTTGTGTTGTTTCTGTACTGATTTATTTGCTTTATTTTCTTATATTTTTATTGCTAGTTGTTTCCTTCGCTGGTGTTTAGTACATTTTTTGACCCTACGGGTTACCTATATAATGTTGGGCATCCTAGTGGATTTTTTGTGTGGGTCCTTTGTGCTGGATTCTTAGTGCATGAGTTATTTCAGAAGTATGGATGATTCATTTCCTCTCTTCAATAAGTTTTATTGTAATTTACTTCTCTGGTGATTTTTTGTTCTTTCTTTTAGTTCTTTTTCTTCTTTTTGCCTGACAAGTGTATTTAATCAGTTTAACTGACATTTCTTATTTCTATGTCTCCAGCCTGATCTAGCAGAGGGAGAAGATGAAGAGATAGGAAGAGACATCTCCAGACTTAAGAAGGGTTTGCACAAACAGGTTATCTTCAGTGCCTTTCTTCTTGCTATCAATGTCTTTTTGTGGTAGAAGATATCCCTTTCAAATTTCTGCAGGTGTGATTTTAGCTGGTTACACCCAGTCTTTTGTTTTCATCTACTTATGTGCTTATTCTTTTCCATGTCCTTCCAGTCATTGCCTCTTATCCGCTTCAAGTTAGCTTCTTGTCTTGACTTCAATTGTATTGATCAAACAGAATTGAGTCAAAAATAGCAAAAGAATTTGAATTAACAAACTTCACTTTCATTAAAGAAAAGCAAAGGAATAAAGCCTTTTTTATGACATGAATATTTGACTAGCTGTGTGTACCATTAATAAGTGCAATGTGTGAATCCCCTGTAATGAATTTAGTGTCAGATCCAACTGGTTTCCTTGTATTGGTCAAATATTTTGTTTCTCGCTGCTTAACCACTAAAAATAAGTCAAGTTATATAATGCTATCCATCCATTTGATAGGTCCGGAAGAAGAAGGGGCAATTATACAAACTTGAGAAGGCTATTCAAAAAGCAAGAGAGAAGGAAGAACAGTAGGACTTCTTTCCTTGTACTAATGCGATTTTGATTAGTTATCTTCTTGTCTAACATACTAATACTTGTAAGCTTCCAGGGAGTTGGAGGAACTTGCTATGGACAAACTTATTGAGATGGCTTATAAAAGGCATTTGGTGAGAATTTCCTTCTTCGTATATTGCCTAGAGAATAATAACTGTCTACTCTATTAAATTATAAGGATGTTGAAAAATAATTTTGTCTTACCTCAGGATTGATATTTCTCCTTACTTTATTTTGTATCTGTTTTAATTCCATATTTCCAGTTTTATCTTTTGCATGGAAGTGGCTTCCTTTTAGTTCCAGTAAGTAGTGGATATTTGCAATCTATTTTTCTTTGGTATGAAGTCTTCAAGAAATAATTTGTTGATTGTACATTACATGGGCTACAGATTGCTCTGTTAACCGGTTCTTTAGAAAAAAATGCAGAATAATTGATGTGGTTTGTGATATCTTCTTCTGGTAGGCCTCAAGGGGTGGTAATTCAAGTAATAAAAGTGGAGTCAGTAAAGCATCAAAACAAGCTGCCCTCGCTTTTGCCAAACGGACAATGGCAAGGTATAAGAAGTTCAGGGATACGGGTAAAAGCTGCTTCAGCGATCCACCATACAGAGATGTCATCTTCTCTACACCATTAAATAGTACAGAACTTGGAAATTCTTATGGTGAAATTCATAATTGCCAACCAGATTCTAGGGGTTCTGGTATGCTTCTCTATTCCTCTCATAATTTTTGTAACTGCAGTAGAGAAAATACCTGTTTACACTGGTTGGTGACGGTATTTATGTTGCCTTTTATTTTGTTTAGCTGCGGGTGCTACAGAAAGGCATGTATCTGTCAATGATAAACTTGAGAAAGCCCAGTCAGATGCATTTCAGGGTGCTGTGCATCATGAACCCCTACCCAAAAGTAAAAAACGGGAAGTACTGCTTGATGATGTGGTTAACTTCTCCGCTGCACGAGCTACATCCTCCATGGGCAACAGTTTATTAGGTGGTGCGAAAGGAAAGAGGAGTGAAAGAGACAGGGATCAGAATAAAGAGTCAACCAGGGGCAGTGTTGCTAAAGCTGGTCGTCCAATTGGTAGTAACTTGAAAGGTGAACGAAAGACTAAAACAAAGCCTAAACAAAAGACAGCTCAGCTATCTGCTTCAGGAAATGGACTGGTTGGCAGGTTTACTGAACCATCGAATCCTGTGCGAGCTTGCAGTGACGCAATGACTAATAATAGTAGCAAGGTAAATGGAGAAACCTTTGACTCTTCTAAAGATACTGAGGACCCTATAGATTTGACCAACTTGCCTCTGCCTGGAATGGATGACTTGGGTGTTGGAGACCTTGGTGGTCAGGGCCAGGATCTCAGTTCTTGGTTGAACTTTGATGCGGACGGGCTGCAAGATAATGATTTGATGGGCTTGGGGATTCCTATGGATGATCTAAACATGATTCTTTAAGGGAGGTACACTTAGATGATGAAGACATGGTTCTCTGTATAGTTGGAATTGACTGGAGTCTTGCTAGTAATTCATGGTTACAGAGTGGAGGTGATGTCTGATCACTTCATGAAACAGCTAACCGATCGACCCTTACATAACTCGTTTGAGTTAGAACTTGTAATTAGTGTTGTTAATTCTTTTGTATACTTCTCTGTGGAAATTCAAAGCAGTATAATTGTTTTCCCTCATTCTGGGAAGCTAGCTCTCCCATGTAGCAAACCATGTGTCATGATACAGTTCTTGTTGCAAGCTTCCCTTTTTCAGCAGGTTGGTGCTTAGCAGCCTTGTTTTGTCAATCCAAAGAATGCCAGGACTTTAAATTCCTGTACTAGCATGTTGCTGCTTCAATTACTTATGGAGGCCTTAATTTCTGACATAGCGAGGGTTTTGTAAAATGGTTTGAAATCATAGCAAATAGATGGATTGATTCATCAGCTTAAGTTGTGCACGAGTTTCCATTGGTGCAGTTTCATCTCAATGCTGGCATGTTTCCTCAAGGCTGCTGGTCTAATTGAAGAATATTATGTGCTATATAAGTAAAGGTAATACTCTGATTTGGAGTGTTATAGAAGGAAATCCAAGTTTTGATAGTTTTGCTCTTACATTTAAATGTATTTTGAGCAGGTGGCTTAAAGAAGCTTTAGCTAGATGTGTGGCACTTTCTTTCTTAATGTTTCACCTCATTGCAATTTGCCTGCAATTTCATTTATTGTTCTGACATTTCCAGGTGAACATAATATGCTAGTTGTCTCTTGGGTGGCGGAAAATCCTTGCATGTACAGGCAGAAAGCAGCTGGCCTGATGCTGGGCCTTTTGCTACCACAGGTACTTACGTTCCTTTTCGTTTTAGTTTTTGAAATTTTTTGAAATGCTTTTATTACAGAAAGTTCGTGCTTAATCAACTTCTTGTTTATGCATTACCAATGTTTCTTTTACTTTAAATCCTCTTGGCATTCTGTATTGTTCTGTGCTTTTAGATTATATTTTCATTTGAGAAATATTTATTTACAAAACCATTATATTTTCTAATTCCTCTTCAGTGCTTTTGTTATGTTTCATTGGAGAAATCCCTTTTTACAAAGCAATTTTTCTCATTACAGAAATCCTCATTTACAAAACAATCCTTTTTCATTGCAGAAATCCTTATTTACAAAACAATTTATCAAAAGATTATTCTTATTCTAGCGACTGAACTGGGTTTAGTTTGTGCTCAGATTTTTTGTGGTTACCGGTAGCAGTTGCCTCCTGCCGTGTTTAGTGGGACTGCTCATGTAATTTTTGTTTTGGTTCTTTCAATCTGAATGAGTGCATGGGTTTCTGTCTGGTAGCTAGTCTAAACACCCCCTGTTCCCTGGTTTTCTTCATTTATAGCAGAACTATACTGCCAAGCAGCAATGAGAAGCAGACCGCTGAATGAGATTAAGCCATGTAAGCTGTGATCAGCAGAATGCCAGGGATTTAAGAGCATAAAGTGCTACTTAACCAGGAAGTAACGGATGGACTTCCATAGTGTTTATCAGCCAGAGACTCGTTTCAGCGCATTCTCGAGGATGAAACTACCTGATGGGGCGAACTCGGCCCCCATTGCAATGACAAAATTTCCAGGCACGAACAGGAAATTGAACGGGTTTGGATGAGTTTGATTGTAGGAGCGGTACCTGGATTGGTAAAAGCTCTTTGAGATGTTCGCATGTGTATTATTCCCTAATTTTGGCCTCTCCAAAGAACTTAGCAAACATTTTCATTGTCTGATGTGGGCATGAATAATCATTCAACAATTTATTGTCCAGTCTTGCTGTCTTTGTTTTATTGTGACCTTAAGTCAGCCGTCAGTCTGCACTAATGACTAGATTACTACGAGCAAATAGAGCATAAACACCAATCTCTGGATGAGATTATATTAAGCCGAAGCTCAATATTTATATGGTTGTTTAGTTGCGTAGGTAGAAGACGGATGAAAAAAAAAGTATAATAGTACATGAAAATGAACATATACCATGCTGGAACTAGATTGTGGGATCGTTCTTCTCTCTCACACTACATGTGTATCTGTATTCTCTCACACGGTTTTCTATTCCAGTAAGAAAAAAAGAGAACAACCACGAAACGAGATAATTGGCAAACTAATTTTTAGGTGGGTTAAGGTAGACTATGCCGAGTGCAGTAGTCAAGGTCAGGGGTGGCATCGAGCTGAGACAGCCTGCGCGGGCTGTTGATAGAGGCGGCGGCAGAAGCTTTGGGCTGCGGGAGGAGGCTGGGGCTGAAGCTTGGAGTTACCGGGAGGAGGCAGAGGTGGGGGCAGAAGCTTATTAAATGATCAAGTTCTCAAGAAGAGCATGGGTTCAGTTCGAGTTCGTGAAGATTCGAACTGAGTCATCGTCCACCCCTAGCCGGAGTCCTTTGACTCATTAAGGGCTCTGACGTAGGGGTGGCAACGGGGGGGGGGGGGCGGGTTTTGTAAACCCGTCCCCCCCCCCTCCCAAGCAGGTACCGACCCAACCAACCCCCATTATAATATATTTAATATTAAAAATTTTAAAAATATAAAAAAATGAAAATAAAAATTATAAATTTATAAATATAAAAATATTTAATGTAAATATTTTGTCAAACACAAAATTTATTAATATATTTTTATTATATATTTACCTTTTAATATTTTATTTTTTAATTTAATAAATATTAAACGGGTCGGGTCGAGTTTTTGGGGCTAAACCCGTCCCTGCCCCGAACCCGTGACAGGTTTTGCTCCAAAATACCAAACCCGCCCCGCGGGGAAAGAATACAAAGCGGGTCAGGTCGATGTAGGTTCCCCTTAACTACTCTGGCGGCCAATCACCGGCAACCCAACCTCCTGCCTCGTATCCATGTATTGTTTGAGTTTTTCTTTTCATTTTCCTATATTAATGTACTATTGTCATAGGTTGATTTTTTTCTTCATATTCCCTTAAAATAGTTTTCTCCCATAATTTTCTTCATATTCCTTTTAGTAACCGTCGCTTGAAACTTTTCTTCATAGTTTAATTCTTCAGCCTTATTTTTACCTTTCTTTTTTATATTCCCTTATTATAGCATTTTCCATAAATTTTCTTAAAATTCTCTTATTATAGTTTTTTGTAAAATATTTCCTTCATATTTTCTAACTATATCTTTAATTTAATTTTTTTTTTCATATTCCCTTTGTATTCCGTAAAATGTGCCTATCTGTGAAGAGGCACGACCGTTGGTAAAAAATACATAGAAAATGTTACAAGTTTGGGAATTTTGTGAGTGTGACTTCTAGATACCCCCCTGATTTGATCTCCGCTTCGGTTGGTGGTGCTGTTCATTACGACAAAATTACGATCCTAAACAGGGAGCTCAAACGCTTTTCACCTAGGCGTGACAAAAAAGTTAGGGATTTCATATAGCTTTGATGGCGATCTAGAAGAGCGTAGAGCAGTGGTAGGTTTTAATGTCTTATTGCAGAATTCCAATAATGTTCAGTGTCTGAGGCCAACCTGCAAGGGAATTTTCTCTGTAGACTTATAGATTCAGCAGGGGAGTTCCTAACCACCCTTGATTTCCAGGAGGAAATCAAGGGGGAAGGGGTTTTTCTCCCTCTTTTAGCTCCATGGGAAGAGGTCATATTGACCTTCCCATATGAAAGGGAGGACTGATATTGGTCCATGTCGCGTCCAATTGTCGCCTTGTGTTGATTGATCAACGTATGGTGGTGCTTAATCAGCACTTAGTGGGCGTCTATGTGTCAGACTGACGTTGTTGATGTGCCCTTTGCTGATTAACTTGGGCCCTTTTGGTGTTCTTAGATCTTATCTGCCGATTGATGTTGGACGGATCGATCTTGACTCTATGATTGATGCTTCAATATTGCACATTCTGGGCCCACATAGTGCTGATTGTGGTCCACTTGGCTTGATTGAATCCGCTTGATTGTTGTCCAAAATAACCACATGAGACATAAAAAGAATCACATGGTTGTCCAAAAGAATCACATGACATATGAAAAGTGCTACATGGCTGAAAAGAATTTGATGCTTGATTTGGGTAAGAGAAATCATTATGCTCCCTAAAGTAGCTCCTTCCACTTGTGTACTCATGCATATGAAAATCCATGCACTCAACATATTAGTCCACCAAAAACAAAAAGAAAACAAAAAACAAAAATTAAAATCAAAGCTCTAAATTTAAATACAAGCAATTACTATTAAAACATTAGTCCCTGGCAACGGCGCAAAAAACTTGATGAGATCCCAGTGATCACAAGCATGAAGACTAATCAATGTAACATAAACTTAGGTGAAGTCTTAATATCGTCCCACAAGGAACAAGTTAATTGATAATTGTCTTTCTAACTTAAAACTAAAGTTTGAGAAATCAATTTGTAAAACTTATTAAAAACATAATTTAAAAGACCTATCTAAACAAATAGAGAGTAGGAGATCACTTTTGATTGAAATCAGTAAATAAAAGTATTGGGAATCCAATTCCTTCCTAGTTACTTTAAAAGATTGATTTTGAAAAACAAGTTAGGAAGATAAATTTGACGAGCTATGTGAAACCCATGGGTGAGCTTTTAACTGGCATCTCCTTCTATCACCTAGAGGTAATTGGCATGCATGATCAACCCTATTCAATTGCATAAATATGAAGCCCAACGACCTAGTTTTTAACCGACATCGGTCTATGTCCTCGATGCATATAGAAAATCAAAGAAACTAACCATATATCATGGAATCCTCTCTAAGACTTACCTGTAAGAACCTAGTGCATGAACTTATAAAAGAATTATACATCTCATCATTTATTCAAACTAAAGCTTAACTTTTCAACCAATACGTCATTAGGACAACAAGAACAAAATCAGAATTAACAATCATAAAGAACTAATTGAAACACAAATTAGACTTCCTATTTAAATGAAGTATCAATCTTTTTACATAACTGGGGAGTCATGAATTCCCAACATGAATTACTACTCCGTACTGAAAATTAAAGCACAAATCAGAGTTTCAAATACAACCATAAGAAGAAATAAAGATAAACTAAGTACAAACTCCACTTGAGAAGAATCCACTTTGTTGAAGATGCCTTCCAATGGCTGCTTCTTCACCTTGACTTCTAAAGCTCCAAGAGGTCGTCCCAAGACTTCCTCTAGCCTCTACAGACTCTCTCTAACCAATACAAGAAGTAAAAACAGAAGAAACTCATATGCGAATGGAGGTCAAGCTTTCCCCTTGAGCCACTATTTATATTGTTGTTGTTGTCCAGGCTTGGAAACTTGGTCTCTGTTCTGGAATCAAAACGAGATCTTCTTGGGCTTATAATTGTATAAAATTACATCCAGGCCTTTCTAGAGGGTCCTTGACTGGTGTATGAAATTTGAGATCATTCTGAGATCGGAATCTCTAGATATGAAGTTGAGAAGCTAAGTTGGTTCTGTTGCCAATCTCAAAATAGAGCCCACCACTTGGAAAATTCATAACTTAAAAAGGATGACTTTAATGACCCTATTTTTTTTTAAAAAATATTCTCCATCCTCTTGGAAGTCTATGGTTCAAATTTGAGCTCGATGTGATGTAATCACAAGATATGGCCTTTTTAAGATTGGTCACCAGTTTCATTTTTCTATGTAATTTCCTTAGAGGCGTGCCAGCGCCAGCGCCAGCGCCTAACCAGCTTCCCAACTTGAGTTTTCTATTGATCGATGGGCTCAGGGGCATTTTTTAAATTTTATTTGAATTTTTTGACATTTTTCTTGCCCAGCCGCGCCACCCCAGCACTATGGCTCTGTTCATAGTGCCAAATAGAGCCGACTCTTGATGCCATCTTCCATCTTTCGCTTGAATTTTCATAACTTCTTCGTTTTAGCTTTGATTTGAGTGATTATTTTTGCATTGGATTCTTGAAATAGAGAAAAATAATTTGAATCATATTTCATGATATTCTTATAAATATTGACTCCTTTATATAATTAACAACTAAAACGGGGCCTAAAAATAGTGTAAAATAGATACTTATAAACTATCCCAAACTTAAACTTTTGCTTCTCAGGAGCAAAACTAAGAAAAAAAAAAAGACCACATCATCAAAGTTTAAGAAAACTCAATGGGGTTACCCTTTCAAAGCATCAATCAAAGAAAGACCATTCAAACCTTTCCTATTTGGTTATACTGATTAGTAAGGCATAATTAAGCAATTTCTAACCATACATTCCACATTCCCATGCAAGCGAGTAGTCCAAATTGAACACCATAAGCCAACCATCGGCCTACTCTCAACTAACATGAAAGAGTTCAAAATTCTGATCAAAAGGTCTTCCTAGGTTGTAATGAGGCATGGGTAATGGGTAAGGAGAAAATCAAGGTTAAATCATTAAGGGTCAATCATCCTCCTCATATCCATGTTCCTTTTTTGCATCTCTTCTAGTACAACACCCTCCCAAACTTAAAAATTTATTTTTTCCTCAAAGCAATCAAATAAAACAAAGAATAAGAGACTTGAGCGAATTCTTAAATCCCCATCTTTCCATCACAACTTCAACTTTCAATGAGAAAGCTCTTTTTCTTTTTTTCCTTTGTCTCTTCCTTTTACGTTTTCTTTTCTTTTTCTCTTTTCTAGTTTTTCCTTTGACTTTGGCTGGAGTCTAGCTTACCTCGCCGGTTGACTCAGAGTCCCTAAGTTTGGTAAGACCCGAGACTCGGTTCACACACAAGGTGGTCGTTCTCCTAACTCAACAAATTTTTGGATTTTTCTCTTTTTTTTTTCAACTTTTCAGATTTTTCTCTTAAATATTCTAGCACCTTTTTCATTCTTTTTTATCTTCGTTTTACTTTTTCTTTCCTCTATTTTCAGCAAGTTTTCTATACCCTTCATCCAACCTTCCTTATTTCTCCATAACTTTGGGTTTCAGTCCATGCTCATTCAAACATAACACTTCAATAGTTTAGAGAAATATAGGTCAGTAAGATACAAGTTTTTAATCACAAAGGCCAGTTCATGTAATATAGGATTTAAAAACAAAACAAGGATCTTGTCGGCTCAAAATGTTTTACTAAAGGTGATGCATCTTGTGCATTATAATAGGTGGCTCAAAAAGGCTCAAACGATTTCAAAGAAGTGCTTAAATCACTTCAGAATTTTCAAAAAAACTTTTCTTCGTTTCACCTCAAGCTTTCTTAAGGTTGGTTATAGTAGACAAAATAAACATACTCACATGCATTCAACCAATCAAACTATTTTCAAAGACAACTTTTCTCATGTCAAAACCAAGCATTCTAACAAATATATTTCTCAAGAGAATGAATAGAAGCTACATTTTCAATCCAAAAATCAGAGTTCCCACTAATTTTTTCAAAAACCTTTTCAGATTTGGAAGCATTCCTTTGGTATAAATTAAAAAAAAAACTAACTACAAGTCTAACTAAACAAACTAGAATTCAAAATATGAGTTTCATACCGTAAACTTAAGAATTTGCATTGTGCTCAAAGCAATCAAATGAAACAAAGGGTAAGAAAATTCCATGAGATTTGGAAATGTGTCATATAGCTGCCAGATTGATCAGATTGTGGAATTTGACATGCCTTCATGCTTGAACAAGTGTAGTTAGTACCATTCAAAACATGAAATCTTTGCAAACGAATTCAAAAATTCATTAAATTTTACCCAAGCCTAGAGCACATTAAAAAAAAAAAATCAGAATTGGAATGGAGTGATTCTGAGTTGCAGAGCCTCAGCAATTAAGCAAACATGCGGTGCGCGGCGCCAAAATTTGGCGCAATCGTGCCAACCTTTTTGTCTTCGTATTCTAAAATTCTAAATGCAAAATTAAAATCTTCCACTTGAGAGAAGTGAGAGATACACAAATTTGAAAACTTTGCAGTAATTCTGAAATTTTGGGCATAAAGTGAGTTGGAGGCATTTTGCAAACACTGTATCTCGCTAACCACTTATCGTCTAAAGCTGAAAAAGGGCTTCCTGGAAATTAATAAATATGCACTACAAACACCTTAAAACCACTTTCCAAGAATCATTACAGAACTACAAACACTTTAAAACCATTTTTCAAGAACCATTACAGAAAATTTTAAAAATCAGCTCAAAGAATGCAAGATGATGATGTTGCCAACATAGAAATTTTAAAAGAAAATAGTTCAAACTACCCAACTTGCAGCACTCATAACTTCTTTTCTATTCAATGAAAATACCTCAAATCAGGCCCTATTTCATCTCCTAAGTGCCCTCTATAAATCCTACCTTGCTTTGGACCTCTCCACTTCCATATTTTTCAGAATTTTGCCCCAAAGTTGGCTTCTCGAATAAAGTTATTGTTGCACTACTCTGCACAAAGTTTACCTACATGTTTTGATGGCTTTTCTTTCGAAGGAGGCTGATGCAATGCGTCTCCAAACTTCCTTCTTAAGATATTTACACTTATACTTCGAAAAGTACGTCTAGAAACACATTAAGCATACATATACAAATGGCTTCATGCAACACTAAGCTTTCAAATTCTAGATTTTTTACTAAGAACTGGTGCCTATGACAGAAATTTTTGTTTTTTTGGTATTTATTCAAACTAAACTAATTGAAAAGACTAATATAACATTAGTAAAGCCAAACTAGACCTAAAAACAAAGATTGACACAATGATTATTAAAAACAAAAGAACAATTGAATTGTAAATTAAACTAACTTACCTACCATGGGTTGCCTCCCATGATGCGCTAAGTTTATAGTCTTCAATCAAACCATAGCTTCACTCCACTTGGATCAAAAGAAAAATATTTTTCAAATCCATTCATTATGACCTTTCTTCCTTTGCAATACTTTACAGTAGAGTTACTAAATTTGGGTGTTGAACTAAAAATCTTCTTTTTTGATTTTGTGGCTTCTAAAAAGTAAATTTTTACATGTACCTGTATGCACCAAAATGTGCATAACCCAATTTCAACGAGTCCAGCAACCCATCGATCCATCAAACAATGATCGTGGGTAGGCTCTGTCGATCTTCGAAGTTCGTCGCTGCAGCCCATCGCGAAGTCCAGCCGCGTCGTCGCGTCATCGGCACAGTCGACACCCCCGTCTGCAGAAATCGCCGCATCAGCACTAGTCAGCACGCCTCGTCACTGAACTCAACAGTTAACGACTAATTCAGGTCGCCAACTGAAGGAGCTAATTGAGGAGGCTACGATCCTGGTCCTTCTCCTCCCCTTCTTCTCTGCCAACGATGGCAGCAGAAAGAGGATCGTGATCCCCTTTCCCGGGCAAAATTCCTCAACAGACAGGCTACAAATAGCCAGAAGTTCCCTGGGGTTGGAAAAAATTCAAGTTCGGGAGCTCTTGTCGGGAGAGCACTTCACGCACAAAAGTTCTTTCTCTCTCGAAACGAAGGTCTGAAAATCCTTCACCGAGAAGAAACTCCACGCACAGAAGCTCTCTCGAATCAGAGAAGTTCAACAATTCGCAGTCCATCGTCGTCCACTAGTTCAACCGGAGCAGCTCTACACGATCGTCAGCAACGTTACAAGTCGACACACGCAGAGCACAAATACCGCCGTCCGATCGACCAAAGCCATAACTGTTCATGCACACTCGTTCTTGCAACTCGAGTCTCGACGACGACTCGCCATAAGCCTCAACTTCAACAAAATTGTAACGGAGATCGAATCAGAGGAAGCATAGGAGATCGTACTCGCTTTTTCCTGACTCACACACATTGTAAACAAAAAATTATTCTGAATTAATCGACATATTCTCTCGGTCGCGCCTCTTCGCGAACCGGGGGGTTTTCGATGAAACAGACTTGGCACGCCCGGTGGGACATTTTCTACCTCTCATCTCCTTCTCCGTCCAACAAAAAAAAAAATCTCCAACCTCAGCCATGGCCAGCAACGCCAACAGCGGCATCAACAACAACAACAACAAGGCAAGCAAACTGCCTCCTCGAGCTCTGCTCACCCGCGCCCCGGCGAGATTGCAGACTCAACCGCAGGAGTCCGCGGATCATCTGTCGCAGTTCCGGCCGACCACCGCACTCCTACTTCTCCACCACCGGCCGTTCGCCCAATTACAAGGGCTTTGCCTAGAAGCTTGTCCACTGGACAGGCTCCTTTCATGCGTGACGCCCGCCGACCAAGTGTTGTCTTTGTGCCACATGCTGTCGTGGCCTCCGCAAAGGCCACCGTGGCCTCCGCAAAGGCCACCGTGGCCTCCGCAAAGGCCACCGTGGCCTCCGCAAAGGCCACCGTGGCCTCCGCCAAATTGATGCCAGCGATGGCCAAACCAACATATATGGCCGTCGCGCCGTCTCCTCCTCCTCGCAGCCCGATTGTCAGCCCAGCTCAGTCGGCGCCATCGCGAAGAAACTCTATCGTCCCCACTTTGGTGCAGCGATACGAGCAACACGGGGGCATCTCCTCCTCCTCCGCAGCAAGAACTCACTCATCATCGGCCTCCTCCGTACAGAGAGCGACGGCCACAGATAACTCACCGATCGTATTGGTCTCGCATGACCTCCTAGCCGCACTCAAAGCAGCAGCTGGTCCACCTCCCATCCGCTCACCTCATCGACAGGCACCGGCGATCTCCCCTCTCGCAACATCACCCATTCTTCCTGTTGGGTGTCTAGCAAGTGCACTAGGTCAGCAAGTAATATAGACTTTGAGAGTCCAGATATCGATCCCACAGAGACCTTGATGAGAATTCAGTTTAAGTTAAGATTTTTCTATTGATTGAGGGAAAAGAAATTTTTGGTTTTGTTTTGAAAATTGAAAAGAAAACAGAATTAAATTACTGGAAAAACTAATAGAGATGAGATGTTGGGGAAGAGTGTCAATCCCTCCTAGTTGCTAACATGCAAAGTTCTGATTTTATAGCTCAAATACCCTTACCTTGACTTAGCTTTTGAAAACCTGGTTACCCATATACAGGAAATAACTTTCACCTAATCTCTGAACTCCATCACAATCCGGAAACATTCAGATCCTAGGTGCATAAATATAAAATCTTGAAGATCAACTCTTATTTAGAACAAAAGTGTTTAACGAGTCAAATTACTTTCCACTAGTCTCCATCACAATCCGAAAACAACTAGTGAGAAAAACAAGTTGACTTTCACTCATTCTTTGAACTCCATCACAATCCGGAAACATTCAAATCCTAAGTGCATAAATATCAACTCTCTCATTCAGAACAAGGGTTATAAAAAGTCACATCACCTTTCCACTAGTCTCCATCACAATCCGGAAACAACTAGTTAGAAAAGCGAGTTGTTTTAGAAAACAGGAATCAAATAACTAACCCAACTCTCTACTGAAATTTAACTTCTCTATTCGAACCTCATTAAATTCCAGAATTGAATTCAGATCAGAAATAAGCAATGAACTCAGTTTCTAAAAACAAAAGCAAGGTACTTTATTGTTATAGAATTCAGAACTTAAACATACAACAAACTAGGAGTTCATGACTTCCCCAACAAAGAGACACTACTCCACGATAATATAATAAGTACACAAAAAGGATTCAATTACAGCCATAAAAATAAGAAGAAAATAAGTGCAGAAAACCCCCTTAAGGACTGCCCTTAGCTTCAACTCCTCCTTTAGCTGAAATCTCTTCCTTCTCTCTCTAAAGTACCAAGAGGTCGTGCAAGACTTCCTCTGGACTTTCTCTCTCTCTAAACTACCTACAAAACATTAATAACCTAAACTACAAACTATTCTAAGAGCTGAAAATCGGAATTGGAACTCAAAAACTGGATGGTTTGAGCTCTGCCTCGGAGCCCTTTTTATACTTGAAACTCTGTCCAGGCCTTGTAATTTCAGCCTCTGTCCAAGGGTGTGAATTGTGACTTTCCGACCACAGAATTGCATGAAATTACATCAAGACCTTCTTTCTGAAGTCCTTTCCTTGTTCACGAAGTTTGAATCAATTCTGAGTTGGGAAACTCGAGCTATGAGGGAAGGAAGTTGCCTGATTTCTGCTGCCAACTTTTGCACGGGTCCACCACTTTGAAGATGTGCAACTCGAGAATCCTGGCTTGGATTGACCTGAAATTTCGTGACAAGATTCTCTGTAGTACCAGGAAACTTCGTTCCAAGTTTGGCCTCAATTGGAATTGTGAAACTCCTTCTCTGATCTTCACAAAATTTGGATTTATCTCCTTTCATTGGCAGCAGATTCCTGTTTTGAATTAACTTCTTCTTTTTGACTATTTAATGCATCTGGACTTAAGTAAATTATCTTAAACTCTTCGTGGGCACCTTCCTTAGACGTCTGAGACTCCTTCTCCCAAGTTTGGATTTGATTTGATTGCAGGTTCCCGAGATTTTCGTATTTTCAGCTGCTGAGTCATCGACGCGGCTGCGCCGAATTCTAGCGCGGTCGCGCCATCGAACCCCATATTCGTCTGTCTGGACACCACTTGGCGCGGTCGCGCCGAACGAAGCTGAGATTTTGCGCGGTCGCGCCGGTCCTTAGGCATTTACTTGGTCCCCGAATGGCAACTTCTCTTTATGCTTTTGGCTCCCTTTGGCGCGGTAGATCCTTCCAGTGGCGCGGTCGCGCAATTCACATTCCCCAATCGTTGGCTTTCATAACCGTTAGGTCGTTAGGAATTTTTCCAAATTAATTTGAATTTTCAAGGATTTTTCTGGCGCGGTCGCGCTAATCACTGCGTGGTCGCGCCAATCACTCTGCGGTCGCGCAGTTCTTGTGAATGTCTGGAAACGGATGAGGAAGGTTTCTTCTTGGTGCGGTCGCGCCATGTTATGCCGTCGAACTGGCGCGGTTGCGACACTCCTTAGACTTTTGCCGACTTCCCGATTTAGCGCCTTGACTCCATGTATGAAAACAAAGTGGCGCGGCAATGCCACAGAGAGCGCCATTTCACATTCCAGGGTTGTCTTCTATCAGGTTCTGGTAACCGTTGGGAATTTCCAGGAATTGTTTGAATTTTTTGCCCATTTTATCGGCACGGTCGCGCCCGAGAACGGGCGCGGACGCAGCAGAACGGGCGCTGGTCGCGCCAAGAACGGATGACGGGTGAGAACGGCGCTGTCGCGCCAGAAACGGCGCGGTCGCGCCATTCTCTTTTTGGCTTGTTTTGGCTCCTTTTTCCTTCATTTTCCCTCAGAATTCAGATTTTCTTCTTTTATCGGGTACCTGAGACATAAAACATGTATTTGAGTTATATTTGTCACTTTCAAGCTCATAATCAACTCAAATTAGGAATTTATGATCAATAATTCATGCCTAAATAAGTGTCTTTTGGACACTTATCACTTCCCTGCCAAATTTCATCGGCGGCCACCACCGCAAGTGGTTGCCCACCGCAACCACTCCGCAATTGAGAACACTAACGACCGCTTCCCCAATACGGTCGCCGATTAAAATCTCACCACTCCAAGCCTCACTAAAAACAAATTCTTCGGCGCAAACCGTCAAAATGGCCGCGATGACAACTTTGGCCAAAACAGTCGAAGAGCAGCTGGCCGAATTGCAGGCCGCGCTAAAGGAGCAAAGTGAACAACTGCGTATCAAAGACGCGCAACTTGCAGCTCGTGACCTCCAGATCACGAGAATGTTAGAACGACTCGAAATGGGCATGGCCACCAACAACTCTGGTGGCGTTTCTCAAGAAGTCGACCGAAACCGGCCGACTACCAGTGGTTCAACTGGACCACCACAAGAAAAACCTTCTTCCGACGACGAGCTGCCGCCCGTCGCACCAGTGGCCTTCCGCAGGGGCCGAGCCGAAACAGATCCATCGGCTCTCACTCATGACACCGTCACCGAGCTCATCAACTGCGCGGTAAGGAACAGTGCTGACGACAACAAATCTGTCGCTTACAAGAGGCCGTACACGCAGAGGATTCAAAATATCCCAATGCCAATCGGCTACCATCCCCCGAAGTTTCAACAATTCAATGGCGACGGGCACCCCAAACAGCACGTCGCTCACTTCATTGAAACTTGCAACAACGCCGGCACCAACGGCGATCTGATGGTCAAGCAATTCGGCCGGTCACTAAAAGGCAACACTTTCGACTGGTACATCAAGCTGCCCCAAGAGTCTATCGACAGCTGGGAACAATTGGAGCGTGAGTTCCTTAGCCAATTTTATAGCACTCGTCGCACTGTTACACCGGTGGAGATCGCCATTCTCAAGCAAAAGAAAGGAGAGAAGGTGGTCGATTACATAAACCGGTGGAGGAACCTGAGCTTAAACTGCAAAGAAAGCTCGAACCTCTCCCTCGAAGCTGATATCGAGATGTGCTCGCGAGGGATGCAGTGGGAACTCCTGCGTTACATCCGCAGCCGAAGGCCGGCTGACTTTCAAGAGCTTGCGACAGAAGCTCACAATATGGAGAATGTGATAGAAGAACGAGGAGAAGAAGGATCCTCTTCTGCCGACCCTCGCAAAAAGGGGAAGGCACCAGTTGCGACTGTGCCTAAAGAGATGAATGAGAAAACAAAATCCTCTTTCGCGACGAACGCTTTCGGGCCTATCAAGGTCGAAAGCAAGGTCAAAGCCACCTGTCTCCCAAGACAACTAACCGGGGTCACGTACCGAAAGCTGTCACTGGAGGAACGACAGGCAAAGAAATATCCCTTTGCTGACGTAGATGTTTTCATCATGCTCGACCAGCTCCTCAACAACCAGCTACTGAAGTTGCCAGAAGTCAAAAGACCCGGCGACTTATCTAAAAGCAAAGACCGAAACTTCTGCAAGTACCATCGTTTAGTCGGGCACCCGACTGAAAAGTGCTTTGTTTTGAAGGATCGCATCATGGAGCTGGCGGCTCAAGGCCGCATCGAAATCGAAGAAGTTGAAAATACAACCTCCTCACATGTCATCTCCATCCAAGCCGAGCCAAATCGGAGAACTCGGTCATACAAACTGCAGGTCGCGAGGAAGGAGTACCGTCCAAAATCCGGTCCTTCCACCCGACCACACCACGACAACAGACGACCACCGGCTAAGGTCTCACCAAAACAGGCACCCCGCGAACTAGCTGCTGCCGACGCAGAGGGGTGGATCCTAGTCACCCGGAGAAAGAAGCCTATTCGAGAAATCGAACCGGCACCGGAGAACACCAGAACGAAGGCGAAGCGGCCAAACAAAAAAGTCGCGAAGCGCCAAAAGAAAGTTCCAAGGACCGACGTCCAGGGGGCAAGTAAAAAAAAAAGAAGACTCGTCACATTGGCAGAGTTCTTCCCGAAGGAGTTCCTCGCGCCGCCAGCAATGGTGGCGACCTGCTCAACGGCTCTTCCCGAGTCGACAACATCACGCGACAAAGGTAAAAGACCGATTGTCGATTGCGACGACCTCGAGACGTCTCTCAAACAGATCTCGCCGCTGAACGAGATAGAAGATGACCTTGACTTGGCCATTCGGTCAAGGCAAGCCTTAATTCGAGTCCTCGACAAACCGGAGAAACTCAAAGCTAAGGTCGAGATGCTGTCGATGAGGAAGCACGACGAGCCTAAAGTCGGGCTGACTCCTCCCTACATAAAGGAGGAAGAAGATGCGCTATCTTCTCCGCGGCTTACAAAATCAGAAGAAGCACTTGCCGTCACATGTCTGCCGTGCATCACATTCCGAGAGGAGGACGCACAGTTGGGGACGAAAAATCACAACCGGCCATTATTCGTCTCCGGCTACATCAGAGACCATAAAGTCAATTGTATCCTCATTGATTGTGGATCCGCAGTCAACACCCTGCCGATTCGCACAATGAAGAATGTCGGCCTCTCTGCTGGCGACCTCTCTCCAAGCTCTCTTCTCATCCAAGGTTTCAACCAGGAGGGCCAGAGAACACTCGGCATGACAAATCTCAAATTGCACATTGGCGACATGGTGGTTGAAACTCCCTTTCAAGTCATCGACTCGAGGACATCTTACAACCTGCTCTTGGGTCGACCGTGGCTTCACGCAAACAGAGTTGTACCATCCACATTGCACCAATGCTTCATGTACTGGGAGAACGGCGAGCAAAAGACGGTGTATGCCGATGAAAATCCATTCACAGAGGCTGAGGCATCCTTTGCAGATGCCAAGTTCTATCTAACGACCAGACCAATAGTCAAATTGTCACATGGTCGAACCAAGCATCGAATGCCAAGAGCACTCCGACGCAGGCTGCATCGTCCAAACAACCGATGCAGGTCGAAGCGCCCAAACAACCATCGCAGACTACATCTCCAAAACAAACTCCGACGCGAGTTGCATTACCCAAACAGACTACGACGCAGGTCGTGTCTCCAAAGCAGTTGGCGCACAACAGCCAATCGGCACACGGCCACAAATCGGCCGCAGCCACCCCAATCCCAGCGCAGCACAATGTACGTATCTTATGGTACATACCACAATCGCGAAGGAAGAAGGGAGAAGCTCCCTTGGTCGCATGCCACAAAAGCCAGATTTCAAACCCTTTGCCAGAAAAGGTCATGCTTCCTCTGCCAAAATTGGAGGAACGAAGTCTCGTGAATAGGGATGGCAACGGGGCGGGGCTGGGCGGGGCGGGTTTTTGGAAACCCGTCCCCGCTCCGTGAAAATTTGGGGAAACCCGTCCCCGCGAAAACCGGCCACGCGGGTTTATTTTGTAAACCCGTCCCCGCCCCGCGGGGTAAAAAACCCACCCCGAACCCGAAAAAACCCGACCCGACCCGACGCGCCCCATTAAATATTAAAAAATATTAAAATATAAAATAAATATGATAAATATATAAACATATAAATAATTATAAATCATGTAAAATTAACATTTTTAAACATAATATTTATTAATATATTTTTTTACATATTTACTTTTTAATATAGTTTTTAAATAAATATTAAGAGGGTCGGTCGGGGTTTTGGGGCTTAAACCCGTCCCCCTAAAACCCGTGGACGGTTTCGCTGCACCAAAAACCGAACCCGACCAGCGGGGTAAAATGTAAACCGAACCCGCTTTAAAGCGGGTCGGGGCCGGGCGGATTCCCCGCTAACCCGTCCCCGCTGCCATCCCTAGTCGTGAAGCAATTCCCAAACCTTGCACAGTTGCCGGTTACTCGCTCGAATGAAGGCTTCGACCCAAACGCATACCGACTGATGGCCAGAGCCGGGGACAACCTTACAAAAGATCAAATCCATTAGAAACCTCCCGTCACTCTACCGGTCCTCACTCCAGAACAAGAGAAGTTGAGAAACGAAGGCCACTGGATTAGTTAGGGTCGCCTAGGCCTCGGCTATGAAAAACAGAAGCCGATCAAAATTTATACAGGCCAAGCAAAACCAGTCAAAATAACCAGAAAGGCATCGGTAGATGTACATCAAGTTTCAGTCGGCCAAACTCCGACGGAAAAGAAAGACGCACCAAAACCGGTGGTTATTTACACTTTGAAAGCGGCAATTGCACGAGCTCGAGCTTACGACTCAGTTATGGTGAACCACATCTCCATCTCCGACGACAATCAAGAAGAGGAGGAATTCATCTTGAAGGAGGCTCCGGCTGAATTCGAAGAAGGAGGCCAGGCGACTATCGACGAATTAAAGAAGGTCGACTTGGGCACAACGGAGGACCCGAGGCCGACATTCCTCAGTGCTTCATTGTGGGCCGAAGAAGAGGTCGAATACATGGCGTTGCTTCGTGAATACTGTGACATATTCGCCTGGAATTATACGGAGATGCCTGGCCTCGACTCGCGAGTGGCAGTCCATAAATTCGCGGTTCATCCCTCTGTTCGGCCAGTCAAGCAGTCGCAACGACGGTTCCGACCAGAACTAGTGCCAAAAATTGAAAAGGAGGTCGACAAATTGATCGCAGCAAATTTCATCAAAGAAGTGAGTACCCGTCCTGGATCGCAAACATAGTGCCTGTCAAGAAGAAGACTGGCCAAATCCGGGTCTGTGTTGACTTTCGCGACCTGAATAAGGCGTGCCCGAAGGATGACTTCCCTCTGCCAATAACCGAGCTCATGGTCGATGCGACAACTGGCCACGAAGTTCTATCCTTCATGGATGGGTCCTCCGGCTACAATCAAATTCGGATGGACCCAAAAGATGAGGAGCTTACCGCGTTCCGCACTCCAAAAGGCATCTTCTGGTACAAAGTGTTGCCGTTCGGACTCAAGAATGATGATGCGACCTACCAGAGAGCAATGCAGAACATTTTTTATGACTTCTTGCATAAGCGCGTTGAATGCTACGTCGACGACCTGGTGGTGAAGACAAAACAGAGGACAAACCATCTTCTCGACCTCAGGGCAGTGTTCGAAAGGCTGCGACGGTTTCAGCTCAAAATGAATCCGTTAAAGTGTGCTTTCGGTGTCACCTCGGGTAAATTCCTGGGATTCATCGTCCATCACAGAGGGATCAAAATCGACTAGTCGAAAATCGACGCCATCCAGAAAATGCCAGAGCCTAAAAACGTCTCCGAACTCAAAACCTTCCAAGGTCACTTGGCGTATATTCGACGCTTTATCTCGAACCTGGCCGGAAGGTGCCAACCGTTCAGCCGCCTCCTCAAGAAGAATACACCATTCGAGTGGGACGACTCCTGCCGGAGCGCCTTTAACAACATAAAGGCATATCTCACCAAGCCGCGAGTTCTCGTAGCTCCAATCGTCGATAGACCGTTGCTGTTGTACATCGCAGCACTGGAGAAATCGGTGGGAGCTCTCTTGGCTCAATGCGACGAGAACAACAAAGAACGTTCTCTCTACTATCTAAGCCGAACAATGGTGGGTGTTGAACTCAACTATTCCCCGATCGAGAAGACCTGTCTGGCTCTCATCTTCGCAATTCAAAAGCTTCGGCACTACCTCCTGGCGCATTCGACGAACCTCACCTCGCGAGCCGACCCGTTGAAGTACATTATGTCGCGACCAATTATCTCTGGTCGACTGGCAAAATGGGCGCTGCTCCTCTCCGAGTTCGAAATCAACTTCGTTCCTCAACGAGCAATCAAAGGCCAAGCATTGGCCAATTTCTTGGCCGACCACCCGGTGCCGGCCGAATGGGAGTTAACTGAGGAATTCCCAGATGAGGAGATCTTCCTGGTCGAGGTGCTCCCTCCATGGGAGATGTATTTTGACGGCGCCGCGAGAAGAAATGGAGTCGGCACGAAAGTCCTGTTCGTTTCACCAAGAAGGGACCTGCTCCCGTATTTGTTCGTTCTAACTCAAAATTGTTCGAACAACTAAGCAGAGTACCAAGCTCTCCTCCTCGGATTCGGCATAGCGGTCGAGATGTAGTTGCCGCAGTTAAATGTTTACGGTGACTCGGCTCTGATCATCAAACAGCTCACAGGAGAGTTCGAAGTAAAGAAACTCGAACAAGAGCCATTCTGGAGACATGTCGGTGAACTTCTGGCCCAAATCCTGGAAGCTTCACTCCACTATGTCCCTCGATCCGAGAATGGGCCAGCCGACGCATTAGCCGGAATCACGGCCAGTCTGGCACAGTTCGACTAGCGACCATGCTAGGTTCCCATTTGCGAGCGATGGGTAATCCCTCCACCAGCCGAGGAAGAAACAGAAGAAGAGCAAACAAAAGAGATAGAAGAATCTATTCCTATCTCGTCCAGTCAAAATCAAACCGAAGATTGGAGAGAGGCTATCACAAACTTCCTTTGCCACGGCACACTCCCCGTCGACTTACGGGAGCGAGTCCAAATTCTCCGAACAGCTCCAAAGTACGTTTTCATCAACGACGTACTTTACCGGAGGTCATATGAAGGTCTGCTCCTCCGGTGCATGTCAAAGGAAGAAGGGTCGCAAGTGTTAAAAGAGACACACAGTGGAATTTGCGGCGCGCACCAAGCTGGCCCGAAGCTCCACCTGCAAGTCAAGCGACTGGGCTATTACTGGCAGTCGATGCTCAGCGACGCTATTGAAATGGCCCGAACTTGCAAACAGTGCCAACTCCATGCCGATTATATACACCAGGCGCCGGAACCGCTTCACCCAACGGTCGCATCATGGCCATTCAAAGCTTGGGGGATGGCCAACATAGGTCTCATCTCTCCTAAATCCGACTTCGACCGGCAATACATCTTGGTTGCCACCGATTACTTCTCAAAATGGGCCGAAGCTGTTGCCTAGCAAGAAGTGAAAGCCGTCACCGTCTCGACTTCATTCGAACACAAATCATCTATCGATATCGAGTTCCCCGATACATAATGACGGACAATGGTACGCCATTCAAAAATAAGGTCATGGACAGCTTATGCGAGAAATTTTGCATACAACAGCGGACATCGTCGGCTTATAACCCAACGGCCAACGGACTTGCAGAAGCTTTCAACAAAACGCTCTGCAAGATCCTAAAGAAGACCATCGGCGCCAACAAGAAGAGCTGGGATGAAAAACTCGGCGAAGCCTTGTGGGCATACAGAACTTCGTTTTGAACGCCAACCTAGTCAACCCCATATTCGCTGGTTTACGGCACCGAAGCAGTGCTCCCTCTTGAAGTGCAACTTCCATCTTTACGAATTGCAATAAGAGAAGGGCTTACAACGGAGGAATGCGCCCAACTGCGACTAGCAGAATTGGAGTCACTCGATGAGCAACGACTCGAAGCGCAACAACGGCTCGAGTGCTATCAGTCTCGCATGACCCGAGCCTTCAACAAAAAGGTACGGCTCAGGTCATTCCAGAAGGGCGACCTCGTACTCGCAGTCCGACGGCCAATGCTCTTCACGAGCAAAACTGGGCGCAAATTCGCACCGAAGTGGGAAGGACCGTACGTGGTGCAGGAGGCCTACACTAATGGCGCCTACAAGCTCGTCACTTCGAATGGTTCTGAGCTGCCGATAACGAACGGTAAATTCCTTAAACGGTTTTACCCATGAGAAGGGCAGCGAAAAAAAAAAGAGAGAAAAGAGAACAAAAGACAGTCGAATAAAGAAAAGAAGTATTTCTCATTCTAAAAAAAATGTGTAATGGGAACAGTACAAGCCTCGCAGCAAAAAAAAGGAGGCAAAAAAAAAAGGAAGTATCAAGTCTCAAAAGAAAAGAGAGTCTACAAAAAAAAAAACTTCATCAAGGAGAAGGAAGCTCGAAGTCAGCCACCCGCTGCCGCAGTCGCACCACTTCAGCACGGACCTCAGCCAACTCTCGTGTCTCAGCCTCGTCGAGAATGGGGCGTGCGCGAATAGAAGCGAGCTGATCCTCAAGAGCGGAACCATCCTCCTCAGCAGTATCAATCCCCTGACGGATGGTCGACAACTCAATATTGATGGAGTCGATCCGAGACGAAACGAACGCCATACGGCCGCGAAGAGCTGTCTGATCAGCCTCCGCAGCTTCTCGCTCGACCTGACATCTATCTAAGTCCGCGGTTAAGTCATCGTGCCGACGGTTTATGCACTGGACAGACTGCGCAAGCTCGGCCTCTGCTACAAACCGTTCGGTCAAGCTGAGTTTCCTGGCCAAAGAATTGCACAACTGCTGAAAACGAGCCACCTCCGAAACAAAATCTTCCACCCACTGCTCTAGAACCGAGGTGTCGACGCCGGCTCCTCTCTTCAAGAATGGCATGGGTGTCCGCCACAAGCTCGGGCAAACATGGATCGTTGGCCGGCACTAAAACCGACTCGACGAACACCGCCCACAATCCTAGCGCGGACCGCTGCATCAACACCCTCGACCTCGCCGAAAGAGGGAAGGCCGACAACTACAAAAAAAAATCGAGAGATGAGGGAAGGAAGAATAATAAAAAAAAAATAGAAGGATAGACACTTACCGACGCAGGCTGAGAAGTAGATGAATCCTCACTCAAGGATCGACAAGTTGAACCCGGAGCTCCATCTTTTGCAGCAAAAGTCGCTTCTCCACTAGGGGGAAATGTCACAAAGGGTTCCCTCTTCGAAGTTGTGACAACCACTTCAGCATCTAACACAAGCCCATCACCCGTAATTGACCCAGTCGAAGGCTGTTGATGTGCTACGCCCTCACCAAAGGTCGTCGTCGGGCAGCCGGCTCCATCAATAGCGACGACAGAAGGAGCTCCCTCCTCAACCCACTCCAACTCGCGGGTAGCATCCATCTCAGCCAGATTGAATAGGTCCTCCTGCTAAAAAATGGGCTGGTTCGCAAACGGTGCCACGGCGATGGCATGATCGTCAAAAGGAAGGTCGCCAAACTCCTGGATCGCTGACACTTCAGCCTGGGTCGCCAGCGCAGGTGACAATGTCACTGATGGCGCAATGGTCTCCCCAACCGGAAAAACAACAGACCCGCCATGGGGCGCCATCTCCTTAGCCTTCTCTCCCTACTCGAACGGGGGGGTCTCCGATGGCTGAACGATAGAAAGCAGAGTCAAATGCATTAGAGGCTTACCTAAACCGGTTCGCAACCGCTTCTTGAAAGGAGGGGGGACGTAAACAAAAGGCTCTAACCGCGGAGCCCCAGACTTCTTCGCAGCAGCCTTCTTCGGCGGAGACACCGACTCAACCACTCCTTTCCCTTTGTCCAAAAGAGCATTTTCGGCCGGCAAAGATAACACAACGGGCCGAGGTTCTTCCTATACCGGAGATGCCTCTCGAATGATGATGCCTTTCGGCGGTACGACTTCCGACGGCGTCGACACCTTCTCTTCTACGACCTTCGGCTGGGGTGCCTTCTTCTTCGCGGATTTACCCTTCTTCGCTTTCAGAGGTGCCGGAGGCTTCGCGTTTTTTCGAGAGCTCTTTTGAACAGCGCCCTCCACACCACCATCTACCTGCGTAGGCGACGCATTGGTGAACTTCTTCCATGCTCGCTGAACACAAAAGAAGAGCAAAGAAGTCAAAAAAATGAAAAAAAAAAACAAAAAACAAAAAGGAGGGAGAAAGAAGACAAAAGAAAACGAGGAGAGACTACTACCTCGAAGAGGGGGATGATCGTCTCGAGCCATGACTCCCGAAAAAGGGATGTAACGCCCGGATCAGAGCTCGGACTCACAAAGGGTGGCACCTCCACATTGCCGAGAGGACAGACATTCCCAACCTGTCATATTTCCACCAAGGCATCAACCGAAACCGCCCTCCGTTGGTCGGCGAATAGAACACCCGACAAGTCTTGGCAGAACCCAAACTGGCGAGCAAACCGGTGCGGACTATAAGGCTCCACTATAAGGTGATCGCGCTGCAGCAATACGAGAAGGGTCACCCTTAGGCAACGGAAGTACTCCACTTCGATCCGAGAAGCGTAGTGACCCGGCTTGTCAATAATCAGACCAGGGGGAAGAGCCTCGAAAGGGTACCAGCATCGCACTCCACCGCACCAAAACAGCGAGCGAGCCTCTTCCTGAGTGTAGAAATGAACACGCTCCGGGTAGCGATACAACATCATGAGGGGCCTATCACCTTCGGCGAAATCGGTCCCGTGGACACCGAATTTTTGGGCAAGCCACGCATAAAAAAAGACCATGGAATCCTCCCCAATGAGGAACTGTTGAGGCCTCGATCGAGACTGGCCATGGCTGCGCCAGCGAGATTACACTTCTTGTTGCCGGCCATGAAGCAGGCCATCTTGAATACGGTGAATCTCAGCAAGCCGTCCGGCAAAGGAATGGCAGAGCCACAGAGCCACAGAGATAAGAAAGTGGCCAGGTACACCTCATCCGCAAGCGCATCAGGAACCCCAAGCTCAATGAGTGGTTGATTTTGCACAGCCGACCGATCGCAGCTACGAGAACCAGTCGTCTGACCGCGATCAGCCCATGAATCTTCTGAAGCCTTCGCATCTCCTTCGGCGCGGAACCAAAATAACGCCCACTCGGACATCAAAATCCCAAAGAAATCGTCCGCGTCCAAGGACCTAGGCTGGCAGAAAAGGCGATAATACGCCAGGATCAAGTATCGAAGGCTCTCGGGCAGTGGAAGATAGCGGCTCTGTGTGAAATCTTCAATGGTCGGAGCCACTTCGTCGAAGATACTCCCAGCAATAGGCAATCCTCTGAGTCAATGCATATCCCACAACGAAATCAACAGCTCCCCCTCGCAAGTGAAAATGGTGTTGGTGGAGGAACACCAGACCTCCATAAAGGCATGGATAACATTGCTGGAGCATCGGTATGAAAACATTAAAGCTCGGACCCGCTTGAGTAAGGTCAATTGCAGCTAATGGCTCGGGACAGGTACGGAGGACGACGTCTGTCCATTCAAAGTAGAAAGGCACATAACAGGGGCTCACACACTCCATCGGTTTAGAGTTCCAAGGACCAAGTCGGTCCTTGTCGATAAGAAGCTTTGGCGCTGAAAAACAAACCAGATGGTCATGCATAGGACTCAGCAAGATATTGCCCACGGTCTGATGAGGGGATGACGAAGCCTCGTCGACCCTCGGGAGGTAACACTCTTGATCATCCTCGTCGACGACAGGACGACTCCAAAGGTCACATATAGCTTTAACCAAGGGCACAGTCACGTCGCAACCCCCATTAGCCGACGATTTCCCAACAGATATCAGCAATGGTGTCTGCTCCTCCTTAGAGTCACAGATTCGTAAACAGTCCCAAAGAGCACCCTTCATAGGAGTCTTGACGTTCGAAAGAGTTAGGCTGAGGAAGGAGAAAGAATTTGACGGAGTAGTCATCTGCAACAAAGTATCAAAGCCGTCAGCCAAGCCAAAATCAGCTACGCACTGCATCTCCTTCTCAAGAAAAAAAAAGAGAACAAAAGCCTCCTGCGACCAAAAGCAAAGTTGTAGACACAAAAAGGAGGAACCTGAAAAAAAAAAAGAAGGCAAAGTTGCAAAAAAAAAAAAACAGAAAGGGGAGTCTGCAACAAAAACAAAAACAAGTCGAAGTCGAAAGAAGAAAAAAAAAGGGGGGCGACACAAAGAACCAATCGCCGGTCAAAAAAAAAAACCGAGAAACAAAAAAAAAGAGAGTGGGTAAAATTGAAAGGGTCTACCGATTCTCTTCTGCTCGAGAAGTCAATCTCGCGTCCAACAACGGAGCTGGACGCGACCAAAAGAATTCAGCACTCGGCGACCGAGCCAAGAGCGATCAAAACAAAGTCGCTACACCCGACAGCCAAGCCGGGTGGAGTACATCTCCAAACTTGCGGCCAACCACAAAACCAGCTGCAGTAAAAAAAAAGCAGCACCCGATGACCGAGCCGGGTGCGACCAAAATGATAACACTGTGTCTCGGCGGCCAAGTCAAGCACAGTCCCAAAGCCACGCGCACGGCGACAGTGCCTAGAGCGATAGAAGCAAGTAGCCTCGCGACCAACAAACCAAAGGCGAACAAAATCGAACTCTCCAGTGCCCGGCAATTAAGCCAAGCACAACAAAACGGAGAATTCAGCATCTGGCGACAGCACCAGACGCCGCACACTCGAATCTTAGTGTCGGACGTCCGAGTTGGACAGGAAATGAGTGCCGCGAAATAAAAAGCAGGTGCCCGACGAACGAGCCGAGCACCCTTCTAAACTCCGTGACCAGCCACACACCGGCCGCGACCAAAACGAATGCCCGGCGACCGAGCCGAGCACAACTCACAACTCCACGGCCAGTTATACAGCCAGCCGTGACCAAAGCAACTGCCCGGCGACCCAGCCGAGCACTTTTCAAAACTTGGCGTCCGAAAACAAAGATGGACACGACCAAACAACACCCGGTGACCAAGCCGGACACAGCCAACAGAACCAGGTACGCAATCTCTCTCTGTTAGAAAAAAACAAGCACCGCGATAAAAAGAAGCAGTCAAAAAAAAAAAAAAAAAGAAGAAGAAAAGGCTGCGACAAAAAGAAGTCGTCGCCAAAAGAAAGAGTTGCGACAAAAAGGAGCAGTCGCAAGAAGTTAAAAGGAGGTCGACGTTCGTTCGCCCACCCGACAACCAACCCGGCTGCGACCATAAGCAACTCGCACCGGCAACCAACTCTGGCCGGCTGCGACCTCAAAGCAACTCGCACCCGGTGACCAACCCTGGCCGGCTGCGACCAGACAACAATTCGCACCCGGCGACCAAGCCAGGTGCGCTAGCACAGACAATCCAGCCGGGCTCACCCGAAAGAGAAATTCAGTCCTCGGCGACCAAGCTGGGCGAGAAACAAAGTTGTAGCACTCGGAGATCGAGCCGAGTGCCATCAAAACAGAGTCTCGCAACTCTCAGCGGCCAAGCCAGGAATCAAAACAAAAATCTTTACGCTCGGCAACCGAGCAGGGTGTTGCGCAGCAAACTCCTGCGACCGGCGACCAAGCCGGACGCAGCCAATTGGAGCCAGGTATGTAACTCTTCTCCGAACAAAAAAAAAAGAGGTAGTGCGACAAAAAGAAGCCGTCGCAAAAGAAAAGCAGTCGCCAGACAAAAAAAAAGCACAGTATGGCGACAAAAAGAAACAGTCGCAAGAAGAAAAAGGGAGATGCAACAAAAAGAAGCAGTCGTAAGAAAATAGAAAGAGATCGAAACACAGTCGCGCTTCGGTAATTCTCGTCGGGTGCGACCACAAGTAGCTCGTACTCAGTGACTCTGGCCAGCGGCGACCACACAGAAATTAGCACCCGACGACCAAGCCTGGTGCGCCAGCATAGAAATTCTGCCTCATCGCGACTCACCGGGCTCAATCAAATCAAAATTTTGGCACCCGGCGACCAAAACAAAAGTCCTATCTCCCGGCGACCGAGCCGGCCATAGCAAAAATAAAAATCAGCACCCGGCGACCGAGCCGGATTCAACAACATGGAAACGCAACACCCCGGCAACCCAGCCGGGCTCATTCGAAACAAATTGCCCGCACCCGGCGACCATGCCGGATGCGACCATAGCATCTCGGCAACCAAGCCAAGCTGCACAACAGAATCCTGCGTCCCGGCGACTGAGCCGAACGTAAAACAAAAAAAATGATGAGAAGCCCCCGCGTCCCGGCGACCGAGCCGGACGCATCCAAAAGACAACTTCAGCACCCGGCGATCGAGCCGGGTGCGACCGAAGCAGAATCCCGCATTCGGCAACCGAGCCAGATGCGGTCTGGATTCAATTCTAGCTGGCGATACACAAAGAATTATCAGTTTTGTCGCATTGACAAACTGACTGATACTTTGACCACGAGAGAAAAGAAAATTGAGACAGAGAGAAAGTTCAAAAAAAAAGGAAAAGGAGAAAAATCGTGAAAATTGAGATAGAGAGAAAGTTCAAAAAAAAAAAAAGAGAGAAATCGTGAAAAGAGAGACTGAGGGAGGAGTTGAAAATGAGGGGAGCGAAAAAGAAGAAGAAAGAGGGAGGAAGAAAAGAAGAAAGAAAAGAGAGTGGGGTCGACCCCGGCTGACTCGAAATCAATCCGAGGCTGCCGGGAGAAGAAATCAATACAATACCTTTAAATTCTGGTTCGCTGAGAAGTTCTAGCACGAGCCGGGAAAGTTGCAAAGTCAAATCACAGAAGACAGTCAGGTTTCAGCAGGTCGCAGTCTCTCAACCTCACAGTCCCCCAATTCGCAAACAAAGTTAGGTCGCAAGAGGTCAAAATCCACAGACTGTCCAGTTCGCGGATTCTCTAAACTCGTAGATTGCAAATTCTTCAAGTTCGCAGACTACCAGAAAATCCCTAAATTCACAGACAGTCTCCCGGGTCGCAGACTGATAGAAGACCTAAACTCACAGACTGATGAAGAAACCAAATTCGCAGCCTGCCTCCAAAGCCAAAATCGCAGTCAGGTACAAAAATCCAAGGTCGCAGGCACTCTTTCAAGACAAATTCGCAAACAGCTTCTCAGACCCAAAATCGCACCCTGGCAGAAGAAGCCAAATTCGCAGACAGCCTTCCAAGCCAAATTCGCAGACAATTTCTCAGACCTAAAATCGCAAATAGGAGAAGAAACCAAATTCGCAGATAGAAGGAGAATATGAAATTTGTAAAAGACAACCCAGAGGAGGATAGAGACTTAAACTTGATTATCCCAAATTCGCGGGGAGGGGATTAGTGCTTCCCCACTTAAGAAGGAGCCTTCTACGCAGGAGGGTGGGATCCACGTCACTGCCTCATATCCCTTGCGAGTTCCGTAGAAGCCAAAGCGCGGAGTGGGCCTCACCCCCCCCTCTCTAGCACAAAACCTCTTCCCGGAGTGTCAATGAAGATCGCTGAAGAAATTTCAGTCTACTAAAGCATTAGCTAGAGCCTGAATTCAACTTCCTGAGTCTTATTCAGGCTGCCAGGTTGCGAAGAACTATCAAACCAAGGCAGAAGGATCACGGCTTATCCCAGTCAACAATACCTCTTCATGGCGCCGCGACACTCAGAGTCGTTGATACTTACAGAAGTCGACGAAGTTCATCGCGACTGCCTCTACTGACATGTCGAAGCGACAGTCGGCTACTTCATTCAAACAGATTGCTCAACTCCAATACGCCACCACTACTCAAACCAGAACGACCATCTTCCCGGTCTGCGACATCTTTCTTCGGCGTAACATCCAGAATCGCGAAGTCTGTTGGGGTCTTCAAAACTCATCGCGACCAGCTCATCTGAAGCAGTATTCGAGTGCAGCAACCATGTAAGCTATAACCTCTTATCAGCCAACTTCAACTCAGCATCGACGCTCAAACATGAACAACACTTCTGCTCAGGTATTCATCATCGTCTCTCAATACCGTACATCTGTACGCATATACAAAAAAAAAAATAAAAAAAAAAGGGAAAACAGCTCTAAAACAGCAAGAGAGCCAAAAAAAAGAAGAAAAAAAAAACATACTAAGTGTACAAAAATATACTCTGTCCTAAAAAGGCAAGAGGACAGAAAAGAATACGTACAAAAAAGATAAAACGATCCTAAAAGAGTAAGAGGATCAACAAAAAAAAAAAAGAGAAAAGTGTGTGTGTGTTGTGTTATTCACATTCGAGACTCGATCGTTCCTCCCGAACGGTCAAGTCTCGAAGGGGGCAATCTGTATACACCAAAACATAGCCCAATTTTGACGAGTCCAACAACCCACCAATCCATCAAACAACGATCGTGGGTAGGCTCTATCAATCTTTGAAGTTCGTCGCTGCAGCCCATCGTGAAGTCCAGCCGCGTCGTCGCGTCATCGGCACAGTCGGCGCCCCCGTCAGTAGAAATCGCCGCATCAGCACTAGTCAGCACGCCTCATCACTCAACTCAACAGTTAACGACCAGTTCTGGTCGCCAACCGAAGGAGCTAATTGAGGAGGCTACGATCCTAGTCCTTCTCCTCCCCTTCTTCTCTCCCAACGATGGCAGCAGAAAGAGGATTGTGATCCCCTATCCCAGGAAAAATTCCTCAACAAACAGGCAACAAATAGCCAGAAGTTCCCTGTCCCAGGGGTTGGAAAAAATTCAAGTTCGAGAGCTCTTGCCGGGAGAACACTTCGCGCACAGAAGTTCTTTCTCTCTCGAAACGAAGGTCTGAAAATCCCTTCACCGAGAAGAAACTCCACGCACAGAAGCTCTCTTGAATCAGACAAGTTCAGCAACTCGCAGTCCATCGTCGTCCTCTAGTTCAACCGGAGCAACTCTACACGATCGCCGCAACGTTAGAAGTCAACACACGCGGAGCACAAATACCTCTGTCCGACCGACCAAAGCCATAACTGTTCGTGCACACTCGTTCCTGCAACTCGAGTCTCGACGACCACTCGCCAGAAGCCTCAACTTCAAAAAAATTGTAATGGAGATCGAATCAGAGGAAGCATAGGAGATTATACTCGCTTTTTCCTGACTCACACACATTGTAAACACAAAATTATTCTGAATTAATCGACATATTCTCTCAGTCACGCCTCTTCGTGGACCGGCGGGTTTTTGGTGAAACAGTACCACTCATTCATCCTTTTGTCCAGCCCCAATAATATTTTCAGTTGTATTTGTGGGCTAGGTGTGTATGGTGGGGTGATGAAAAATTTAAGTCAAAGGAATACCACATCTCTTCTTTCTCATCAAGCCCAGTTTCTAATGGTTTTTTAAGGGAGGGTGGTTCTAGGATATGATCTATGGTAACTTCCTCCTTCCCTTCAACCTCCAATGGACATGTCTTTTCAAATTGCTGAAAGTTTTCTTCTACCTCTTTCACCTTCTCAACTATCTCAGCCAAAGTTTCTTCTACCAACTAAAATTTAGAGGTATTTACATTTATATAAAACACTTTAAAAATAGATTATTGTGAAATTTATCTATGTAAAAACACTTTAACACTTAATGTTTATTTGTGCTAGTGTTTTAAAAATTGGACAGGACCGACCGGTTTGACATGGTTGAACCAAATCCTGAGGGTACCTAAAAAAATATTAAAAATATTAAAAATATACAAATGATATGGTATATTGAATGGTTAAACTATGCCGGTCTAACAAGGTCAACCAGACATACTCTCAGTTCGATGACCAGTCCAATTTTTAAAACATTGATTTGTGCATAATTCAATTTTTTAAAAACCGAAGCTGCCATTGTACGCACCAAAATGTGCATGGCCCAAATTCAGCAATCCCAGGAGTCCATCAACCTAGTAATCAAGGCTCGTGGGTAGGCTTCGTCAACTTTCAAGGCCATCCAATACAGCCCATCGTGAAGCCCAGTCGTCTCGTCAAGTCAGCAGTACAGTCGACATCCTCATCAGCAGCAACACATTGAATCATCGCCAGTCAGCGACTGGAGTACACATCATCCTTAACAACCCGCTAACTGAAAGAGGGAAAGGAGGCCATGATCCAGATCCTTCCTCTTCCTCAACTTCACAAACAGAAAGAGGATCAGGATCCCTTTTCCAGGCGACGTTCTTCAACAGCCACTCGAAAGCTACAAAAGGCCAGAAAACTCCCAATCGTGGGGTTGGAAAAATTCAAGTTCGAAACTCTTTCGTCGAGAAGAAACTGCACTCGCGAAAACTCTCGAACCAGAGAGGTCAAGCAACTCGTCGTTCGTCGTTCAACAGTTCGACCGGAGCAGCTCTACACGTTCGTCGGCAACGTCACAAGTCGAAACACACGAAACACAAATACTTCCGTCCGACCGACCAAAGCCACACCGGATCGTGCACACTCGTTCCTGTAACTCGAAGTTCGACGTTCGTTCGCAGAAGCAGAAACTTCACACAAACCATACAGAGATCGAATTAGAGGAAGCATAGGAGATTGAACTCGCATTTCTCTCATATTCAAACACACCCTATAACACAAATTATTCTGAATTAATTGAAATATTCTCTCGGTCGCACCTCTTCGCGGACCGGCGAATTTTCGGTGAAACAGATTTGGCACTCCCAGTGGGACCTTTCCTACCTCTCATCTCCTCCGTCCAACCAAAAAAAAGAAACCCTTTCCCTTAGCCATGGCCAGCAACGCCAACAACGGCAATAACAATAACATCAACAACAACAGGGGCAAGCAAATTGCTCCCTCAATCTCTGCTCAGCCGCGCCCTGCCGCGATCGCAAACTCAACTACTGGAGCCCGCGGACCTGCTGCCACATCTCCGGCCAACCTCCGTGCTCCTTCCTCTCCACCACCGGCTACTCGCCCAATAACGAGGGCTCTGGCCAGAAGTTTGTCCATCAGACAGGCTCCCTTCATGTCTTCATACCACAGGCTGCTGCGGCCTCCGCAAAACTGATGCCAGCGATGACCAAGCCAACATATTTGGTCGTCGCTGCATCTCCTCCTCCTCGCAGTCCGACTGTCAGCCCAGTACAACCGCCGCCATCACAGAAAACCTCTATCGTTCCCACCCTGGTGCAACGATACAAGCAAGATGGGGGCATCTCCTCCTCCTCTGCGGCAAGAACCCACTCGTCGTCGGCCTCCTCCGTACAAAGAGCGACGGCCACAGACACCTCACCGGTCGTGTTGGTCTCACACGACCTCTTGGCCGCACTTAACGCAGCAGCGGGGCCACCACCCATCCGCTCACCTCGCCGAGAGGCACCGGCGACCTCCCCTGTCACAACATCACCTGTTCCTTCCTACCGAATTTCGTCGGCGACCGCCATTACCAGCCGGTTGCCCACCGCGACTACACCACAATCAGGGACATCGGCGACCGTTTCCCCAGTATGGTTGCCGGTTAAAGTCTTACCACTTCAAGCCTCGTCGAAAAAAAATTCTTCGGCGCAAACCGTCAAAATGGCCGCAATGACTACTTCGGCCAAAACAGTCGAAGAGCAGTTGGCTGAACTGCAAGCCGCGCTCAAAGAGCAAAGTGAGCAGCTGCGCATCAAAGACGCGCAACTCGCAGCCCGTGATCTCCAGATCATGAAAATTTTGGAACGGCTCGAAATGGGCGTGGCCGCAAACAACACTGGCAGCGTGTCTCAAGAAGTCGACCGAAATCGAGCGACTACCAGTGGTCCAGCCGAACCACTGCCAGAAGGTCCTTCATCCGACGACGAGTTGTCGCCCGTCGCACCAGTAACCATTCGCAGAGGCCGAGCCAAAGCGGACCCGACCGCTCTTACCATAGACGCAGTCAACGACCTAATCACCCGCGCGTTACAGAACAATGCCGGCGACAACAAATCTATTGCCTACCGGAGACCCTACACGCAGAGGATCCTAAACATTCCTATGCCGGTCGGGTACCACCCTCCAAAATTCCAGCAATTCAATGGCGATGGGCACCCAAAGCAGAACGTCGCTCACTTCATAGAGACTTGCAACAATGCCGGCACCGACGGTGATTTGTTGGTGAAGCAATTCGGCCGATCGCTGAAGGGAAATGCCTTCGACCGGTACATTGAGCTACCCCAGGAATCCATCGACAGCTGGGAACAACTGGAGTGCGAGTTCCTCAGCCGATTCTACAACACTCGGCACACTGTTACACTGGTGGAGATCGCCAACCTCAAACAAAAGAAAGGAGAGAAGGTGGTCGACTACATCAACTGGTGGAGGAACCTGAGCTTAAACTGCAAAGGAAGCTCAAACCTCTCCATCGAGGCCGAAATAGAGATGTGCTCGCGAGGGATGCAGTGGGAACTCCTGCGTTATATCCGCAGCCGGAGGCCGAACGATTTCCAAGAGCTTGCAACAAAAGCTCACAATATGGAAAACTTGATAGAGGAAAGAGGAGAAGAAGGATCCTCTTCTGTTGACCCTCGCAAAAATGGGAAGGCATCAGCCACGATGGCGCCAAAAGAGACAAAGGAGAAAACAAAGTCCTCTTTCACGACGAATGCTTTCGAACCTATCAAGGTCGGAAGCAAGGTCAAGGCAACTTACCTCCCACGACAACTAACCGGAAGCACATATCGGAAGCTATCACTGGAGGAACGACAAGCAAAGACATACCCCTTTGCCGACGCAGACGTTCCTATCATGCTCGAGCAACTCCTTGACAACCAACTACTGAGGCTGCCAGAAATCAAAAGACCTGGCGACCAATCCAAGAGCAAGGATCCAAATTTCTGCAAATATCTTTGACTGGTTGGGCATCCGACGGAGAAATGCTTCGTCCTAAAGGATCGCATCATGGAGCTGGCGGCTCAAGGTCGCATCGAAATCGAAGGAGCTGAAAATACAGCTTCCTTACATGCCATCTCCATCACAGCCGAGCCAAGACGGCAAACTCGGCCACACAAGCAGCAGGTCGCGAGACAGGAATACCGTCCAAAATCCGGCCCCTCCAGCCGACCTCACTACAACAACAGACGACCACCGGCAAAGGTCGTACCAAAACTGGCACCCCGTGAACTAGCTACCGCCGACGCAGAGGGATGGATCCTGGTCACCCGGAGAAAGAAGCCTCTTCGAGAAGTCGAACCGGCACCGGCAATCACCAGAACCAAGGTGAAGCGGTCAAATAAAAAAGCCGTGAAACACCAAAGAAAAGCTCCCAGGACTGACGTCCATGGGGCAAGCAAAAAGAAACGAAGACCCGTCACCTTGGCGGAGTTCTTCCCGAAGGATTTTTTCGCGCCGCCAGCAATGGTGGCAACCTGCTCAACAGCTCCTCCCGAGCAGGCAGTGTCCAAAGACAAAGGCAAAAGGTCGGTCATCGAATGAGACGACCTCGAGGAGTGAATGAAGCAAATCTCACCACTGAATGAAATAGAAGACGATCTCGACTTGGCTATTCGGTCAAGACAAGCTCTAATTTGGGTCCTCGACAAACCGGAGGAACTCAAAGCCGAACTCGAGATGCTGCTCAAGAGAAAGCACGACTTGCCAAAAGTCGGACTGACACCACCTCGCAGAAAGGAGGAAGAAGATGCACTATCCTCCCCGCAACTTGCAAAGTCGGAACAAGCACTTGCCGTGACATGCCCTCCGTGCATTACATTCCGAGAGGAGGACGCACAGTTGGGGACGAAAAATCACAACAGACTGTTGTTCGTCTCCGGCTACATCAGAGACCACAAAATCAACAGTATCCTCATCGACTGTGGATCCGCAGTCAACATTCTTCCTATTTGCACGATGAAGAATGTCGGTCTCTCTGCTGGCGACCTCTCTCCAAGTTCTCTTCTCATCCAAGGTTTCAACCAAGAGTGCCAAAGAACACTCGGCATGGCAAATCTCAAACTGCACATTGGCGACATCGTAGCCGAAACTCCTTTTCAAGTCATCATCTCCAGGACATCTTACAACCTGCTCTTGGGTCAACTGTGGCTTCATTCAAATGGAGTTGTGCCATCCACACTGTACCAATGCTTCAAATACTGGGAAAATAGTGAGCAAAAGACGGTGTACGCCGACGAAAGTCCATTCACAGAGGCTGAGGCATCCCTTGCAGATGCCAAATTCTATCTGACGACCAGGCTGCCAGTCAAATTGTCACCTTGGTCGAACCAGGCAGCGAACGTCAAGAGCACTCCGATGCAGACTCCATCGTCCAAACAGCCAACGCAGGACGTAGCGTTCAAATAGCCGTCGCAGGCCCCGTTCCCAAAACAAACTTTGTCGCAAGTTGCATCGCCGAAACAGACCACGACACAGGTCGTGTCTCCAAAACAGCCTGCGCACAATAGCCAGCCGGCACACGGCCACAAATCGGCCGTAGCCACTCCAAAGCCAGCGCAGCACAGTGTACCCATCTTACGGTACATCCCACAATCGTAAAGGAAGAAAGGAGAAGCTCCACTAGTCGTCTGCCATAAAATCCAGCTGACCCCTTTGCCAGAAAACGTCACACTTCCTCTGCCAAAATAGGAGGAACGAAGCATTGTAAAGCAGTTGTCGAGCCAACAATAGTTGTCGTCCACACGCTCCAATGAAGGTTTCGATCCGAACGCTTACCGACTGATGGCCAGGGCCGGGGGCAACCTTACAAAAGACGAAATTCATGCAAAACCACCCGTCACTCTACCGGTTCTCACTCCAGAACAGGAGAAGTTGAGAAACGAAGGCCAACGGATTAATCAAGGTCGTCTAGGCCTCGACTACGAAAAGCAGAAGCCGATCAAAATCTACACTAGCCAAGCGAAGCCAGTCAAAATAACCATAAAGACTTCGGCAGATGTACATCAAGTTTCAGTCGGCCAAACTCCGACGGAAAAGAAAGACGCGTCGAAACTAGTGGTTATTTACACCCTGAGAGCTGCACTAGCACGAGCTCGCACCTACGACTCAGTTATGGTGAACCACATCTCCATCACCGACGACGACCAAAAGGAAGATGATATTGCCTTGAAGGAGGCCCCGGCCGAGTTCGAAGAAGGAGGCCAGGTGACTGTCGACGAGTTAAAGAAAGTTGACTTGGGCACAGCAGAGGACCCGAGGCCGACATTCCTCAGTGCTTCACTGACGGCTGAAGAAGAGGTCAAATACATGGCGTTGCTTCGCGAATATCGCGACATCTTCACCTGGAACTACACGGAGATGCCCGGCCTCGACCCGCGAGTGGCAGTTCACAAATTGGTAGTACATTCTTCTAATCGGCCAGTCAAGCAGTCGCAGCGAAGGTTCCCACCAGAACTTGTGCCAAAAATTGAAAAGGAGATCGACAAATTAATCACGGCGAATTTCATTAGAGAGGTGAAATACCCGTCCTGGATCGCAAACATCATGCCTGTCAAGAAGAAGACTGGCCAAATCTGGGTCTGCGTCGACTTTCGCGACTTGAACAAGGCATGCCCAAAAGACGACTTCCCTCTGCCAATAACCGAGCTCATGGTCGACGCAACGACGGGTCACGAAGCTCTGTCCTTCATGGATGGTTCATCCGGCTACAATAAAATCCAGATGGACTCAAAGGATGAGGAGCTCACTGCGTTCCGCACACCCAAAGGCATCTTCTGTTACAAAGTGATGTTGTTCGAACTCAAGAATGCTGGGGCGACTTACCAGAGGGCAATGCAAAATATTTTCGATGACTTCTTACACGAGCGCGTCGAATGTTATGTCGACGATCTGGTGGTGAAAACGAAACAAAGATCGGACCATCTTCTCGACCTCAGGGCAGTGTTCGAGCGACTGCGACGGTTTCAACTCAAAATGAATCTGTTAAAGTGTGCATTCGGCGTCACTTCGGGTAAGTTCCTGGGATTCGTCGTCCATCATAGAGGGATCGAAATCGACCAGTCAAAAATCGACGCCATCCAAAAGATGTCGGAGCCCAGAAACGTCTCCGAACTCAAAAGCTTCCAAGGTCACTTGGCGTATATTCGGCGTTTCAGTTCGAACTTGGCCAGAAGGTGCCAGCCATTCAGTCGCCTCCTCAAGAAGGATACAGCGTTCGAGTGGGACGAATCCTACCGGAACACCTTTAACAACATAAAGGCGTATCTTACTAAGCCGCCAGTGCTTGTAGCTCCAATCGTTGACAGACCGTTGCTACTGTACATCGCAGCACAAGAGAAATCGGTGGGAGCTCTCTTGGCTCAATGTGACGAGAACAACAAAGAACGTTCTCTCTACTATCTAAGCCGAACAATGGTGGGTGTTGAACTCAACTACTCTCCGATCGAGAAGACCTATCTGCCTCTCATCTTCGCAATTCAAAAGCTTCGGCACTACCTCCTGGCGCATTCGACGAACCTCATCTCGAGAGCCGATCCGCTGAAGTACATTATGTCGCGACCAATTCTCTCTGGTCGATTGGCAAAAATGGGCACTGCTCCTTTCTGAGTTCGAAATCAATTTCGTGCCGCAACGAGCAATTAAAGGCCAAGCATTGGCCAATTTCTTGGCCGACCACCCGGTACCTGCCGAATGGGAGTTAACAGAGGAATTCCCAAACGAGGAAATATTTTTGGTCGAGGTCCTCCCTCCTTGGGAGATGTACTCCGACAGAGCCATGCGAAGAAATGGAGCTGGCGCCGGAGTCCTGCTCTTTTCACCAAGGAAATATTTGTTGCCATACTCGTTCGTGCTCACCCAAATTTGCTCGAACAATGAAGCAGAGTATCAATCTCTCCTTCTCGGACTCGACATAGCGGTCGAAATGCAATTGCCGCAATTAAACATCTACGACGACTCGGCTCTGGTCATCAAGCAACTTACAGGAGAGTTCGAAGTAAAGAAACTTGAACTCAAACGACTCTGGAGACACGCCAGTGAACTTCTGGCCCAAATCTCGGAAGCTTCACTCAACCATGTCCCTCGCTCCGAGAATGGGCCAGCCGACGCATTAGCCGGCATCGCGGCCAGTTTGGCACAGTTCGACCAACGACCAAGCCAGATTCTCATCTGCGAGCGATGGGTAATCCCTCCACCGTCCGAGGAAGAAACAGAAGAAATAGAAGAGTCTCTGCCTATCTCGGCCAGTCAAAATCAAAGCGAAGATTGGAGAGAAGCCATTACAAACTTCCTTCGCCACAACACACTCCCTGTCGACCTGAGAGAGCGAGTCCAGATTCGCCGAGCAGCTCCAAAGTACGTTTTCATCAACGACGTACTTTACCGAAGGTCGTATGAAGGTCTGCTTCTCCATTGCCTGTCAAAGGAAGAGGGGTCGCAAGTTCTTAAAGAGAGACACAGTGGAATTTATGGTGCACACCAAGCCGGCCCGAAGCTCCACTTACAAGTCAAACGACTGGGCTATTACTGGCCGTTGATGCTTAGAGACGCCATTGAAATGGCCCGATCGTGCAAACAATGCCAACTCCATGCCGATTACATACACCAGGCGCTGGAGCCGCTTCACCCAACGGTCGCATCATGGCCGTTCGAAGCTTGGGGGATGGACATCATTGGCCCTATCTCTCCCAAATCCGATTCCGACAGGCAATACATCTTGGCTGCCACCGACTACTTCTCAAAATGGGCCGAAGCGTCCGCCTACCGAGAAGTGAAGGCTGTCACCGTCGTCGACTTCATTCGAACACAAATCATCTATCGATATGGAGTCCCCCTATACATAATGATGAACAACGGTACGCCATTCAAAAACAAAGTCATGGACCGTTTCTGCGAAAAATTTTGCATACAACAACGGACCTCAACGGCTTACAATCCGGCAGCCAACGGACTCGCAGAAGCTTTTAACAAGACACTCTGCAAAATCCTAAAGAAGACCATCGGCACCAACAAAAGGAGTTGGGACGAGAAACTTGGTGAAGCCTTATGGGCATACAGGACGTCATTTCGAACACCGACCCAGTCGACTCCATTCTCGCTGGTCTACGGCACCGAAGCAATGCTCCCTCTCGAAGTACAACTCCCTTCTCTGCGAATTGCAATGAGAGAATGGCTGACGACGGAGGAATGTGGTCATCTGCGGTTGGCAGAACTCGAGTCACTCGATGAACAGCGACCCGAGGCACAACAACGCCTCGAGTGCTATCAGTCTCGCATGACCCGAGCCTTCAATAAAAAAGTACGGCTCAGGTCATTCCCGAAGGGCGATCTCGTGCTTGCAATCAGACGGCCGATGCTCTTCACCAGCCAAACTGGGGACAAATTTGCGCCGAAGTGGGAAGGACCTTACGTGGGGGCGATCTCGTCACCTCGAACTGTTCGGAGCTACCGATAACGAATGGTAAATTTATCAAACGATTTTACCCATTAAGAGGGCAAAAAAAAAACTGAAGGGAACATCGAAGAACAAAAAAAATGTGGGACGAGAACAGTGCGAGCCTTGCAACAAAAACACGCGAGGTCACAAAAATCCCAAGCCTCGCAACAAAAAAGGAGAGGCTACAAGAAATTCCTAAGTCTCCAACAAAAGAGAGGCAAAAAAAAACAAAACAAAACTGGATCAGAGAGATGACAACTCAAAGTCGACTACTCGTCGCCGCAGCTGCAGCACTTTAGCACGAACTGCGTCCAACTCACGCGCCTCAGCCTTGCTGAGAACAGGCCGAGTGCGAACAGAATCAAGTCGGCCCTCCAATGCGGAAGCCTCCTCCTCAACAGCGTCGAGCTCCATACGGGTGCATACGATCTCAGCAGGGACAGAGTCAAGTCGCGCCGAGATGGAGGCCAGACGATCACGAAGTGCCGCTTGCTCAGCCTCCGTAGCTTCACGCTCAGCTTGGTGACGGTCTAAGCTCGCAGTCAAGCTATCGCGCCGACAGTTCACCCGTCGAATGGATTGCGCAAGCTCAGCCCGACGATGCGTCGCCGCCGCCAAACTGAGCTTCGCCAACGAATGCTAGCGTGAATCGCTGGAAACGAGCTGCCTCCAGAGCAAAATCCTCCACCCACTGTTCCAGGACTGAGGTATTGACATTGACTCCTCGCAAATGCTCCAGGAAGGCGCGAGTGTCGGCCACAAGCTCGGGAGAACAAGGATCATCGGCTGGTGCTAAGGCTGACTTGACAAACCTGGCCCACAGGTCCAGTGCGGACTGTTGCATCCACTGCCTCGACCTCGCCGAGAGAGGAAGCGACAACGACGAAAAAAAAAAGGGAAGGCCGAGGCCGAAAAGAGTCTGAAGATGAGATAACAAAAAAAAAGGGGGGGAGAGGGGGAGAAGAAAGCAATAGGTACTTACCGACGTGAGCTGTGAAGTGGACGAGTTCTCACTGACGGGTCGACGACCCGAATGCGGAGCTCCCTCCTCGACACCCAACAGCACATCTTCGCCACCCGACGGACCCCTCACAAAAGGTTCTTCCCTCAGAGTTGTGGCCACTAGACGGTCCAGGTCAGAGGCAGGAGACTGAAGTTCGACCCCGGTCGCTCCAACTAAAGGCTGGGGAGACGCCTCTTCATCACTTGAGATGGCCATCGGGCACTCAGCCTAGCCGGCCTCAAATCCACCAATGACTGAAATAGAGGGCGCCATCTCTCCAGTCCACTCCAACTGCTGGGTATCCTGTACAGCAGCGGGGTCAGACGAATCATCTTGACGGAGGACAGGCTGGTCTGTAGGAGGAGCAAGGACAATTCTGAATGTATCGGAAGGCAAGGCGGGTGACTCTTCAACTCCTTGCGACCCAACCGGGAGTGATTCCGCTGGTGCCACCTCCGTCTCCGCCGCAGCCCCTCCAATCGACGGAACAACAGACCCGTCGAGAGGTCCCGCCTCCGTAGCCTTCTCTCTCGACTCCAAAGCGGGAATCTCCGGAGGATGAACAACAGGAGTTGAAGGCCTACGAAGACCAGTTCGCAATCGCTTCTTGAACAGAGGTGGGGCGAAAATGAGCGGCTCTGCGCGCGGGGCCTTTGACTTCTTCTTCCTCGAAGCAACCTTCTTCGGTGAAGCCACCGGTTCAGCGACTCTCTTCCCCTTGCCCAAAGGCGCACCCTTTGTTGGCGAAGAGACCAAGCTTGGCCGGGTCGCGTCCGCTGCTGGAGGAGCCTCTCTGATCACAACTCCCTGGGTCGGCACTGCTGGTGTTGAAGTCGTCAATTTACTCTTCGCGATCTTCGGCCTTGATGCCTTCCTCTTCACAGTTGCTCTCTTCCGCAAGGTCTTCTTCTTCGCGGATGCTCCAGCAAACTTCTGCCACTCCTAAAAAAAATAGGGTGGGGGAGGAATGGGTGAAGTTAAAAAAAAAAAAAAAAACTACAGAAGGGACAGGCAAAAAGAAGAAAGAAAAATGCAAAAAAAAAGGAAAACAAAGAGAAACCGTTACCTCGAACAGGGGAACAACCGCTTCGAGCCAGGACTCCCGGAACAGAGCTATTACACCCGGGTCGTCACTCGGGCTCACAAAAGGAGGCACTTCCACCGTGCCAAGGGGGCAGACATTCCAGGCCTGCCAGATTTCTACCAATGCATCAACCGAAGGCGCCCTCCGTTGGTCAGCGACCAAAACGCCTGGCAGATCCTGGTAGAACCCGAACAGACGAGCGAACCGGTGCGGACTATAAGATTCCACGATGAGAAGGTCACGCTGCTGCAACACAAGACGTGTTGCTCGAAAGCAGCGGAAATACTCCACTTCAATCCGGGAAGCGTAGTGATCGGGCCTGTCAACGATCGGGCCGGGAGGAAGAGCTTGGGACGGATACCAGCATTGTACTCCTTCGTACCAAAATAGCTCACGAGCTTCTTCCTTGGTATAGGCGCAGAAATGATCCAGGTTGCGATACACCATCATCAAGGGTCGGTCGCCTTCCGTAGAGTCGGCCCCGTGGATGCCGAATCGCTGGGCGAGCCACGCATAAACGAACGGCCAAGGAATCCTCCCCAATGTGGAACTATTGAGTCCCCTGTAGAGGCTGGCCAGAGCCACGACGGCCACATTGCACTTCTTGCCGTTGGCTAAGTAGAACGCCATCTTGAAGACGGTGAACCTTAGCATGTTCCCCAGCAAAGGAAGAACGGAACGACAAATCCACAAGGATAGGAATGCCACCAGATATACCTCGTCCGCAAGTACATCAGGGACACCAAGCTCAACCAACGGTTGATTCAGCAAGGCAGACCTATCACGACTCACAAGGTCGGACGTCTTCTCACGATCAGTCCATGGGTCTTCTGAAGGCCGTGCGCCCTCTTTGGCGCAGAACCAAAAAGCTGCCCAATCGGACATTTGAACTCCGGCGAATCCATCCACCTCCGAAGGCCGAGAACGATCGAAGATGCGGTAGTAAGCAAGGATCAAATATCGGATGCTTTCGGGCAGTTGAAGGAAGCAACCCTGGAGGAAATCCTCAACGGATGGGGCCACTTCGTCGAAGATGCTCCCGGAAAGAGGCAGCCCGCGATGCATGTCCTACAAGGAGATTGATAGCTCCCCCTCCCGTGTAAAGATGGAGTTGGTAGAAGAACACCAAACCTCCATGAAAGCGTTGACGACATTGCTACAGCAACGGTATCGGAACATCGATGCTCGGACGACGTGGGTCAGGTCAACCGCGGCTACTGGTTCAGGACAAGTACGGAGTACGACATCCGCCCACTCGAAGTAGAAAGGTACTTGCTGAGGGCTCACGGCCTCCGTCGATTCAGTCTCCCAAGGACCAAATCGGTTGTGGTCGATGAAAAGCTCCGGCGCGGAGAAATGAACCAAATTGTCGTGCATGGGACTCAACAAGATGGTGCCCGTAGTCTTATTAGGGGACGATGAAGCCTCGTCGACCCCTGGGAGATAGAAAATCTGGTCATCCTCGTCGACAATAGGACGACTCCAAAGGTCACAGGCAGCTTTGATCAGAGGCACATGTACGTCGTAACCTCCAAAAGCCGACGGCTTCCAAAGAGGTAGCAACAATGGTCTCTGCTCTCCCTTCACGTCACGAATCCGTAAACACTCTCGACAAGTGCCCCTCACGGTTGTTTGGACGTTCGAGAGAATGAGGCCAAGGAAGGAGGTAGAATCTGATGAAGTAGATATCTACAAGCAAAGTGTCGAGACCGTCAATCAAGCCGAAATCAGGTACGCAACCCACCTCCCTTTCAGTTCAAAAGAAATGTGCTCACCTTGCGGTCGAAAACAAAGTCGCAGAAAAAAAAAGAGGGTGAGCCACGGTCAAAAGAAAATCAAAGCCGCAAATAAAAACAAAAGGGTGACAAAAAAAACTAGTCGCCAAGAAAAAAAAACTGTCTCGGCGGCCAAACCGAACACAGTCTCAAAGCGATGCGCACGACCACAAAGTCCAGCGTGAGCACAGCAAGCAGCCTCGCGGCCACCAAACTGGAGGCGAACAAATTGAACTCTCCAATGCTCGACGGCCAAATTGAGCACAACGAGATGGAGAATTCAGCATCTGGCGACAGTACCAGACGCTGCACACTCGGATCCCAATGCCAGACGACCCAGTTGGACGGGAAACTAATGCAACACAAAAAAAAAAGAGACAACAAGTGCCCGACGACCGAGCCGAGCACTACTCAAAGCTCCGTGGCTAACCACATAGTCAGCCGCAATCAGAGCGAGTGCCCGGTAACCGAGCCGAGCACCAGTCAAAATCAGCAACCAGAAGAAAATCCGGACGCGGCCAGACAGTATCCGGTGACCAAACCGGACGCAGCCAAACGGGGTCAGGTAAGTAGCCCTTCTCTAAAAAAAAAAAAAAACAAGGGTTGTGACAAAAAGAAGTCATCGCAACAAAAAGGGTTGTGAAAAAAAGAAGTCGTCGCAACAAAAAAAAAATAAAAAATAAAAAGAGAGGTTTTGTGACAAAGACTCCGTCACCAAAAAAAAAGGTAGCCGACACAACTCGTGCCTCGGCAATCATGGCCAGCCGCGATTTTGCAGAAATCGAAACTTGGCGGCCAAGCCAAATGCGTTGATACAAGGTTAGACCTCTTGACAAACCAGCCGGATTCAGTCGAATCAAAACTTCGACGCCCAGCAACTGAAACAAAAGTTATCTCCCGGCGACAAAGCCGGCCAAAGTCGAGACGACAATAGCGCCCGACGACTAAGCCGAACGCGACATGCACTTCCCGGCCAGCGAGACGGAAGCCGCAGAAAACAACTTAACATCCTGATGACCTAACCAAGATCCTTTGAAGCAAGTTTTAGCACCCGGAGACAAAGCCGGATACAAAACAAGAAACCCTGCGCCCGGCGACACAGTCGAGCACGACAAAACCAAATGTTCAACCTCCCGGCGACCGAGCCAGAGGTGACCAAAAACTCAACTCCAGCCACCGGCGACAGAGCTAGGTGCACCTTTAGACCAAACAACGCGCGAAAGGAGGCTAGTCATTCACACTAACAAGATGATGGACACCAAGAGCGCGCAAGAAAAACCGGTTCAAAAGAAAGGTAAGAAAAGAGAATACAGAGGAAAAAAAAAAAGAAAAAAAGAGAGAGAGAGAGAGACTGAGGGAGAAGTCGAAAAAGAGAGGAGAGAAAAAGAAGAAGAAAGAGGGAGGAAGAGAAAAAGAAAGAAAAGAGGGTGGGACCCCGGCTGACTCGAACTCAACACGAGATTGCCGGGAGAAAAAAAAAAGGGGGAAAAGCTTTACGTTACCTTTCAATCCTTAGTCGTGGGAAGCTTCTTGACACCAGCTGGGAAGAGACAAGGCTAAAGTCACAGTCGTGATCGTCGACGGTCTCTCTCAAGCTTCGGTTCCTTTCAACTTGCAGTCTAGGTCAGACTGAGGAGAACGGGAAAAGAGGTACGAGGTTATGAGGTTTTTTTAAAGGAGGGAGATCGGAGAGTTTCTCTCAAAGAAGGAGACTGATTAACTTTCCCAGAGGCGTACCGGAACTTATAAAACCCCAAGACGGACTTCTATTCAAATTAAAATTCAGTTTGGGATATCCGGGGAAAAGAAAAGGCGCCAATTAGAAAAGTGGGGCCCACATTTTCCTAAAACCCTACTTAACTCTTCGACTTTTATCAGTGGGAGCGAGGAGACGCAAAGGTTAGTTCGGGGAGAGGACACAAATATCATCTCGAGGTGGAGGACGCAAAATCATCTTCTTCGACCCTTCTCTCTCTCTCTTTCACTTTTTGGCAGTAGCTGCGGCCCATCAACAGCCGCCCTGAGACTCTCAATGGCTGTAGTCGTCGAGGCCAATCATCCACAACGACCTCTTCCCCGACGTCGAGGGTCATCTCTCCATTGCGATCGTTAGCAATAGCTTCATCACTTTGAGTTCGGTTCAACCCGTCAAAACTCCATCATACGAATCCAGAAGAAGACGAGGAGTCCCAACATAAAGCTCCTCTAGAGCCGCGCAAGTTCGAGGAAGATAACGGAGAGCGACGGAAATTTCTTTACATTGTAGCATTAAAAAGTCCGTCAAAACCAGTTCGGAGAAGCCATTCGTACGATACTACAAAGAAAGTTGGTCGCTGGGTAGTGATGCGCAACCAAGCCGAAGCAAAGTTCGATCCAGTTAAAGCAGAAGGGTCGCGGCTTATCTCACGACTCGCCTCCCCTGCGTAACACCTGAAGTCGACGAGGTTCTAGAAATCGTCACAGACGCCTTCCATGAAGTCTCAAGGCATACTTCAGCTACAATCAAGCAACTCTCAGCTCAGACGAGGTCAAGCTTATCACCAAAATCCAACCTAAACAACCCCCTCGCTCAGGTACTCATCATCTCTATCTCTCCATACCGCATTACACATGTATACGCTGAGAAAAAAAAAAAAAAATATATATATATATATATATATATATATATATATATATATAGAGAGAGAGAGAGAGAGAGAGAGAGAGAGAGTGTGTGTGTACAGAAATATACATTGTCCTAAAAAAGCAAGAGGTCAGAAAAAAATACGTACACGAAAAGATAAACGACCCTAAAAAAGTAAGAGGGTTTAAAAAAAAAAAAGTGTGGTGTGTGTGCGTTTTCTCTTCATGTTCGAAACTTGTTCGTTCTTCCCGAACGATCAAGCCTCGAAGGGGGCAATCTGTATGCACCAAAATGTGCATGGCCCAAATTCAGTAAGCCCAGGAGTCCATCAACCCAATTATCAAGGCTCGTGGGTAGGCTTCGTCAACTTTCAAGGCCGCCCAATACAGCCCATCGTGAAGCCCAGCCGTGTCGTCACGTCAGCAGTACAATCGACGTCCTCATCAGCAGCAACACATTGAATCATCGCCAGTCAGCGACCGGAGTACACATCAGCCTCAACAACCCGCTAACTGAAAGAGGGAAAGGAGGCCATGATCCCGATCCTTCCTCCTCGTCTCCTCTTCTTCCTCAACTTCACAAACAGAAAGAGGATCAGGATCCCCTTTTCCAAGCGACGTTCTTCAACAGCCATTCGAAAGCTACAAAAGGCCAGAAAACTCCCGATCGCGGGGTTGGAAAAATTCAAGTTCGAAACTCTTTCATCGAGAAGAAACTCCACTCGCGGAAACTCTCGAACCAAAGAAGTCAAGCAACTCGCCGTTCATCGTTCAACAGTTCGACCGGAGCAGCTCTACACGTTCGTCGGCAATGTCACATGTCAAAACACATGGAACACAAATACTTTCGTCTGACCGACCAAAGTCACCCCAGATCGTGCACACTCATTCCTGTAACTCGAAGTTCGACGTTCGTTCGCTGAAGCAGAAACTTCACCCAAACCACACGGAGATCGAATCAAAGGAAGTATAGGAGATTGAACTCGCATTTCCCTGATATTCAAACACACCCTGTAACACAAATTATTCTGAATTAATTAAAATATTCTCTCGGTCGCACCTCTTCGCGGACCGACGCATTTTTTATGAAATAGCCATTAAACTAGGAATATATCCGATTTTGGTCAAACGTTGTTAGATCGCGTTAGACCAATGGTTCAACCATTGAATATTATAGTCTATATTTTTATATATTTAATATTTCTATAGAAAAAAAAGACAAAAAAAAATATTGCTAAAAAAAATTTAGATTGGCCTCCGTTCAACCAGGTCGAACTCACCTTCATTTTCTTATGTGATCTCTTTGGTATTTTTGGGGGTGCTGTAAAGTTTTATACACTAATAAAAAAGAATTAAAAAAATCATAAATACTTAAAGTCATTGCTTACCTCGACTTCCAAATGTTATTTTTCTGTCTTTCGGACGAACCAACGTAAAATTATAGGTATAAATTGACTAATTAATGGTTTTATTTTCGGTGCAAAGACGCAAAGACGATGAGTGTGCCCGCGGATACGCAGTACGACAATTCTAGTGGTCATGATTCCATGTCCCCCATATGCGGCGAATGGCGTAACCCCTACCTTGAAACCCAATACGTCCCAGACATATAAGATAGATTTTGGCCGGTGCGGTCAGGCCACAGCTTTTGCACAGTAACGCACAGCCGTTTGAAACTTTGTTTTCTTTCAATTCCAGTATAGCGTTATAAAGAAACTTTAGGCAAGTTGATCACTCAAGAATCAGCATGTCGATTTCGATTGGAGTTGTGCTTGTCACCTATGCCCACAGGCAATTGAATCTAAACTAAAAGAAACATAAGAAAACATAAAAAAGAAGAGACTGAATGTTTGGACAGCTACAGAACAGAGAATTATAATAGACCTGGAATCTGAGGCTAGAGGTATTCAGTGAAGTATCTTGAAAATATTAGATGATATGATACACATCAAAGTTGTTTTTATTCTTCCTCAGTTTTCCTTTAAAATAGAACAAGACATAAAAGGGTTCGGAGGGTAGAGAATAACAAAATAAAAGGACATGGTGCGCACCAGAACTTCAAAGGAGCAAAACCCCAATTTCCGGGGTTCAATCGATGTCGCTGCAAAGACAACAGAGGGAGTATTAGCCGTCCAGGAATAAAATGTATAAACCAGAGTAAACTCTGAAGATATATTTCTCCTATTGCAAACTAGAAACCTAATAGGAAACTAGAATCTAGAACAAACAGGTCTGTAAGCAGAAAGCCAAATGCAAGAAAAGGAAGCTAAGCAATACCTGCACCCTATCAGAGTATATACATCCCAACTAAGGGCAAATGCTTTTCTTCATCATCATCAGTTGCAATTCAGGGCTTCACAAGCTCAAGCAAGCAACAGAACACCATAACACTGAGCTTCTACACCTTGTATGAAGTTGCAAGAAGCAGCTGTGGAACCAAGGAAGAAGGAACAGGAGGGACCACAGGTCTCTGAGGCCAGTTCCAAACTTCCTCGACTCGTATGCCTGCACTTATCCTGCTAGTAGAATAAATGGCATTGAACCAGGATAATTTCTTGTGCTCAAATCTACTAGCAGGTGTGCAGGCATGCCCAAGCCCCTTAGCGGGGCCGGGCTAAACCAAAATTTGCTTCATGTTGCTGCTGAAGAGACTGCAGAATGGCAAAGGGAAGGGAAGAAGTTACACTTGGAAAAATGCTAACAACAACAACATATGACAGCTCCTATCATGACAGAAATGTGCTTGAGCCAAAGACAGCACACTGCAAAACCCACTATTCATTGTTGTGCACATAATGGAGTTCCAGTTATCAGGTGTACCTGAGGGAAAGGCTGATGGACATGCTCATGGGGATGGACATAAGTAATGCCAGGGCGTGGGCAGGGATACTGTGATGAGTGCAAATGATAGATTGCTGATGTCGAATGAGCACCAACATGTCCAGGGTTAAATGGTGGTGGTGGAGCCATCAAGTTGTCTGGTGGACCATAGCCAATTGGTGAAGGAGCATTGGTTGTGGCACCCCAAGGTCCACGGAGATGAGGTTGAGGAATTGGCCGAGGCTCAATTGGGGCCATTTGAGGTCTATGAGATGCCGATCCAAGTTGAGGAAATTCTGTGTTATAATTCAAAGCCGGGGCATACAATGGTTGTATTGTATATGGTCCACCACTAAACCCAAACCCTGGGTCAAATCTCTGCATGTACCTGAAAACATAAAGGAGACGAGAAATATAGGACATCTAACACAGATGCAAAAAGAGAAAAGAAAAGGATATGATAATCAGCTCTACCTATCATAGCTTCTATCATAGTCAGGATCCTTTTTATCCACTTCACGGTCACGGAAGATAGCAACTCTATTGTTTGGCCTGTACCTAGTAGTTATGGGCTCTTTCTCTGTCCTACTTCTACCAGACCTACTGCTACCCATGGTGGAAGAGTCACTTAGAATCCTGCTACCATGGATAATTTCATGACCTTCAAAAACAGATTTATCATCCAATTTTGGTGATGGCAAGGAAGCAATCTGAGATAAACTATCTGTTGTATTGATTTGTAGATCACCACCTTCTGCCTTCACCCCCTGAGGCCCACTGATATTACTTGAGCTACTGAAGATACGGGCTCGTGCTTTATTATATTCCTCCTTTCTTTCTTCCACACTTTTTGCAAAGCTTGCGTTCGAAGAGCTAGCATTTGCACTGTGCACCATTTGTGCGCGCTTCTGTGGTCTTTGTTTGATGGCAACTTTAAGGACAGCGTTGTTATCTTCCTGTGGTAGGTTTACAGGGATATCTGCAAGACGGATCAGAGGAAGTCGACATTCAGATGTTTTCCGAACAAGAATTCGAGAACCAGATCCATCTGGTACAGTGGGATCTGATACAACCATTGACTGGAGATAGTAATGCTGTGCAACACGATGGGCTGCCAATCTTAAATAGGATGTTGGCAGCTGTGGAAATTCCATCTGCTGTTGTGCAGGGTCATGTATGAACTTCAATACATCCTGCTCCATACGCAAAACTGTAACAAATAGAAACACAATTTAGCAAGTTAAATTGTGAAGGAAGCAGATATAAAGCAGCTCACAACAACCCAAGCGCAGATAAGACATCTTTATACAGATTAGTGCTTAAACAGTACATATGAGATTGAATGCAAGAAGATGCAAAACAAGCAACCAAAACTTTACTGATTTTATGTTTTCTTAATTATAGCTCTCTTTCTTAGTTTGCAAGCCATTGCAAAAGAATAAAAATACTAAACAAAGATGCTTTTCTTATAAAAGGCATCAGACGTGCTAATATACCCTAAGAAAGGAGATTAAAGATAATTAAAATGTTTCTTGAAAGTGACCAACAGCCTTAGACTTTGCAAAAAATTCAGGTAGAGCTCACCATTCGCACCAATTTTTTTTATCTTTCATTTGGAAATTGATTACATGCACAAATATACTTAAAGAAAAATGTGGTCATTCAGTTCTAACGGTTTAGCCAAACCAAGTCTAGACTGCATTGTATATAAATAAATTTGACCACCTTACTATGCTGTGTTTGGCAAAGCCATTTTCAACCTCAACAAAATCTTAAACACCTCTTCGCAAGTGACAGTACAGAAGGCTCCACCAAGCAGTTCTATCAATAATTTTTTTTTTTTGCTAAGAACAAAAGTATTTTGTTGATAATTTAGCCACCAGTCACACTAAAATGTAAAAACTCTGAAAAAGCATTAACAATTGAGCATAGTCCTCTGTAATGAAATTGCTAGAAAGCAAAAAACTAAAAAGACCCCATTTGACACTAGGTCACATGGACATAAAATGCATCAAGATTAATTTTATTGACATTCACTAGGGTTCAAGCATACAGCCAACAGCAACAATTTGCCGATAATTAGATTGAGAAGGCATATAAAGCAGGATGCAGAGCCATTGTCAGGATACAATGGCTAGCCAAAACCAAAACAGCACTTCATGTCTCATTAGCACACAAAGAATATTAAAGAATACACCCTCCTCAAGAATTTTTCATTTTAACTGGAGGAATTCCCTCGTGCAAACAAAGTAAGAAAAATCTGGCATTCATAAAAGTACACATTCGGGTCTTGGGCATTAGCTCAGTGGTCCCATGGGAGTTATTGCTGCGGGAGGTCTTGGGTTCGGGTCTCCACAGCAGCATTGGGAATAAAAACTTGTAATTGGGAGTAAAATGTATTCACTTTCAAAAAAACTCAAAAAAAAAAAAAAAAGTACACATACACTTTATTTACGTTTTTAATTGAAATAGCTTGTCATGCTGAGGCCTCCTGTCTTTAATTTCAGACAATTTGTTTTTTCCTTGCTCCAAGATGTTTAGAACACTTGAAAATGGCCTAGATTCACTTTAATTGGAAAAGCTCGTTCAATGAAACAACAAAGAAAAAGTTCCCACTCATAAAAGTATGGTATCATTTTCACTAAATAAACATCAAGTGAAGAGGAAGAATGAAGCAGTGTATTACATTTGTAGGCCTAGAAGTAGTTTATGCAAGTATACATTCCCCAGATTCACATAGGTTCATACCAACAACAAATGCCATTTTAAAACTAGCATTGCTAAAGCCATCAGCATCTTCAACCAAACCAATTGTACACGGAAGAACTGCAAGAAAAGTTCCTAGAAGTCATTTCCACTTTCTTTCAACAAATTTAAGTAGATACTAGCATGAAAACAGTTAAAAAAGTCATCGTCCCACTAGCAGAAAAAAAAAAAATTGAACCCACCAAACATCCATCCCACAGTCGCAGCAGAAAAAGAGATTTTTTGGATTTCCCAGGCCTAGTGATAGGACGTCATGATGCTATTGAGTACTGATTCCAGGTCAATTTCCAAATGTAATAAAATAAAACTCTTCAATTAAATGTTGCATGTGCTTTAGCTGTAGAAAGCAAGAATCCGAATGAACTAGTACTAACGACAGCTGTAGTTTTCGTGACGCAGGCCAGTCACTCAAACTCCAAAATGAGAACAATTAAAAATTCACTGCATCTCTACCAATCATATCTTTGGCACTCCAAAATTAGAGATATCCATCCTCAACTCAAGAACAAATATTCAACTGAACGGCGGAGTGGACCACATAATTTATCCTAGGCCAAGTATACCAAGCGAAGGAATCGCTATAGTGCAGTAGCTTTAACCAGAAAATAAGACTACAACAATTGTCACATGAGCTCACCAGACAGCCGTTCCCGGGGATTCTGCAAAGCTTCACGCAGAAACTGATCGACCTGGTTCAAGAGATCCTCTCCGCTGCTAATAGATGCCAACTGGGAAGTAGGAGTAGAAGAGGCAGGCAAAGAAGACGACGGTGACGATGAAGACGAATCTGCAGGCTTCAACGGTAACTCTTCTATCAAATCAGAAGGCCTAAAATTCGAAGAAGAAGAGATGGATTTCTTAGAGGAGACCATCAATCGGCTCATACTGTCGTCCAAATCCGCCATCTCCCACGAGTCCGGGGCTCCTGCATCTTCCACAGAGCCCTCCATGACTGCGAAAGATTGATAGATTTCTCAGAGCGCCTCCGGCGTCGAAGCCCTAAGTCCAGTTGAAGAGATAGCAGCCATGGGAGAAGCAGGCGGGGAATTGTAGGGTTTGAAGAAGGAACTAGGGCAGAGCATGGGAAGACAAAGGGATTCTCTCGCTGCTTTGGGTGTGAAGCACGTTTTAAACCCGTCTCTGGCTGGGATCAGGAAATATATGGCTTTCTTCGTGTGACGATTCCCCAATCCCGTGGAAGATATAGCCACATAGCAGGCGCTTCACACGTGTGGAGAATGGGCTTTCTTTTTTTCAAGAAATCCATGGTATAAAACTGGACATTAACCACGTTTAACCAAAACCGAACATAATGCCACCGGATAACCAGTTCAGTTTTTAAAACATTGGTTTTCAGTTTTCACTACAAATATACAAGTTATTGCCTTTTCGCACCTCTCAAGGGATATATGAATCTTTTTAAGTTACAAAATCAAAAGACTCTGCTTAGGAATGTTCTCTGAATTAATGCGCATACTCTATATAACCCAAGAAGTATTTAATAGATGAATAAAAATTAAAATAAAAAATAAATCTTGCTAATTGTTTCATCGAAAAACTTTTGGTCCACAAAAAGGCGCAACCAATTGATTAATTTGACTGAGATATAAAGAAAATTATAATTTTTGTGTTGCAAATTAGAGAAATGTAGGGTTGCGATCTCTATACTTTCTTCTGATTCGATCTCCTTGTGTTGGCAAAATTACTATTTCCTACGAACGACGATGAGTCGAGAACTTCAAAGAGTGTACACGAACAGGCGACGAGTTTGGCGGGCTAGACGGGAGTATTTGTATCCCGTGAATTACAACGTATTAGCATTTTTGACAGTTGTGCAGAGCTGCTTCAGTAGTCTAGATGGTCTTCGACGAACGTGAGGTTGCTTGAATTTTTGGTTTCGAGTCTCTGTGTTTGAAGTTTTTCTCGAGTAATGATTTTCTTCCCGCCCTTCTGACGGATTGATCCTGGCTATTTGTAGTTAGCCGGGTGTTGTTGTTGATTGAAAAAAGAGGTTGATCCTCTTTTGCTGGTCAAGTGAGTAGAGGGAGGAGACTGGCATTTGCTCCTCTCTCTTTGTTAATCTTAGTGAGAGTGGAGAGTTTGACACCTCTCTCTCTTCTATCGCTCCATCGAATCAGGATCAATAGGGGACTTGCTTTTTTGCTATTTCTAAGGATGGCTTGAAGTGTGGGCTTAACGATGGGCTGTCAGATGTTGCCTTCAAAAATTTTTGGATTTGCTCACAACGATCTTATAACAAACTATCGACAGTAGATGGCCAATCAGTCTACACTAATTTAAATCTAGTGTTGAAAATGCAATACAAGCTAACTTGTATTAAAAGCACCTCTTACCTTATATTACCTTTGCTCACTTTAGATAAAATGAAAACCCCATGACGTTAATATGCAGCCAATTGAAAACTACGATCGCTCCTTAAATGCCTAAACCTTAATCCTCTCCATTTTTGTAATGTTATAAACTTCTGAATTAAATGAATAAATAAGGGAATGTTAAAGTTTTTAAGGAAATTATTGCCTAATATTAACAAAATATCAAAATAGTTCGAAACTTATTAAAAGGAACTTGATTGTTACTTTGATTTCAATTGCACAGCCACAGAGAAATGAATGCAATTATTGGAACTAATGCAGGCTACAACAGATTATTGAGGCCCTTGGGATGAACAAAATTAGTGGACTACTGAGGAAAATCAGTGAAAATAGTCTTTGACCCAGTACTCGAAATACATTATCCTCCGCAGAGACAGCTGACACTTCCGGAGATTTTATGTTCTAGAAATATTTACACTGAGAGCCTATATTCAACTATTAGCAAATATTCAGATACATCCCACGTCGGAAACTAGAACTTTATATTCAACTATTAGCAAAGGGAAGGAACACGATTTTTTCAAAATAAAACTTACTAATGAAAGGAGGCTATCTGCCATCTGCCAGGGCCGTCTTCGCGTGGTTGGTCAGTTATAATGCCAATTTCTAATCTGTACACTCACATTTCATATATTTCTAATCAATACAGCAAAAGAAAGCAAAAGAAAGCAAAACATGATACTTACTTTAAAATTGACTCCCATGTAATGAGATGCCAAAGTACTTTCCTGATCAATGCAAGCTCACCTAAATAAGTTTGCTAGTTTATCCAAGGGTTTATCACCTGTTGAGTCGCAATCAATCCAAACTGAATCACTTTCACCTTGACTAACCAGATAAAAATTTTATGTGATTCGCATTGTAATGTTGATTTGCAATCAATCCAAACTTGCGTGTCTATCTCGTACAGCGGGAATGTCTTTCCGTAGGCAATGAAACAAGGATTCCAAATCCAGTAAGCGCAAAACTTTTCCAACAGAAAGATACCGGTATTAGTTCACCCATGAAGTCGAAAACGAAGGATTTTAATTTTTAGAACAAAACACAGCAACAAGGCTAATTTTGACGTTTGCAAACGGGTGTAATCACACTCTAAATCTCTAATGGTTACTCTGTAAAAGATAAATGGGCACATGAAAGCTTTGCCCTAATCTCTAGTCCATAAAAATAAAAATAAAAAAACACAAAAGGGCCTTTACCGTATGCCTCTGTGGAGACTATGAACTCAAAGACCTCCAGCTACAAATTCCCATTGTGACCACAGAGCTACTGATCAAGTGCACTCTATAACATTTTTTATTGCTTTCCCCAGACTAAAGCAAAATGGACTGGAACTCGTATCCAAAGAACTTCACAGCAAAGGGTCAAGGAAGATAGTATATGAGCAGCAGAATGAATTGCCAGTGACAAAGCAACACGAAATAGTGAAATGTCTATCAAACAGGTGGCAATCAGTCAGTGAAGGATACTGAATCATTCTTTTTAAAGAAGGTCATAGTAAAGGATAAATGGAACAAACCCTGTTGCTTTGGAGAGCAGTCGGTAGCAGCTAATCATTTAATACATGAAACTCAACTACTTTAAATGCAATAACCCAAGTGTTCCAAAACTGAACACCACACACCAGACAGTAATATTTCCATTGATCAATTCACTGTCTATAGATTTATCCATAACATATAGACATCTGAAAATTATCTTGAGGAAGTTTAGTGAAGCTGCATAATCCCAAGCTTTACCACTTAGATTAAGGAGCAATTATGAAGGAGAGCCTTCAGCAGTAAAGAAGATCAAAGAGAAGAGGATGCAGCATCAAGTTTGACAAGATGGCTGCCCTAGCTAAAGCAGATCAAAGAGAAGAGGATGCGGCATTAAGTCTGACAAGATGGCTGCTCTAGCTACAACAAGAATAGCAGATGGAAAAAACCCCAGAAAATTGATGATCAAGCTGGAGATACATGTTCAGGAGGCTGTACCATCTAAGAAAGCAAATGAGCTGACAGATGCTAATTGTATCTACCTTCTCTGGTTTTATTCTTTTTCCTTTTTTTTTTCCCCAAAGATGCATCTTCTGCAGTCTTAACCAGATATTCAACACAAAACTAGTCGAAATTAATGACATATATATCACCAGAGATCACAAGTTATGATAATTGATAAGCTTCGTTTTAATTGGAATAACCTAGAAGACAATACACATTCAACTGTGTGAAATGATAACCTTCATGCACTCAATATTCAATGACATCGTTTTAATATTTATTCGTACAAATCTAGATTAGCTGTTAGGACTGAACTGGGTATTAAGACGAGGAACAACTAAGGTCAAAACTCTTGACACTCTTCAGGATTATACTTGACAGGAATCAAAGAAAACTGAAAGCCAAATAATATCAACTGGTACCTAGAGGGTAAGGAAGCATCAATTTCAGTGATCCTCTATTCCTTGAAGACCAACATTTGACATACTCTTTGCATTTGAACCTGTCATAAAAAATAATTGAACCAGCTTTTGCCTTAGAAGCAAACTGAAACCACCACCAGTCAACAGATGCATCAACAGGTGCATGCACACACACACACAAAAAAAAAAAAAAAAAAGAACTAGACTAGGAGAACGACCTTTCCCCTTCATTCAAAAAGGGATCTCCTAAAAGGAATTATAATATAAAAAACACAAAATTCCCACGTACAAAGTGTGGCTCGGTCAGATTGGGTATGCTTACAAGAAAAAAAGTTAGAAGCAGAAAGTTTCTTTGAAAGTTTGCCAACGTACTCATAGTAAAGCATAAAAATCCAACAAAAAAGACAAAGAAAGAAACAATCATAAAAGATCAGTACAGAGAAGAGGTCTTTCATTTGTTAAGTGGTTAGATGGTTTCCATTTCTGATGTTTAGACCCAATACTAAAGCATAAGAAGACCATTTATGTCTTTAACAGTTCTTAAGATAGTTCATCTCTTTAATACTTCGTTTAATGTAGTTTGAAGATGCAACAGCAGCTGACAGGTCGAATTAAGCTATTATGAGACAACCTCTAACAGTTTCAGGCCCATTCCACAAAAAGGTCCCAATTTCAAATCATGAATCACATCTCTACTCTGTATCAATTGTTCGTATCAGTTTGACAGCGATTAGAGCCCTGTTTAAATTTTCTTCCATCAACCTTTTGCGTGGAAGTTTCACCATTACAATGTGAATATGGGAAACCAGATCATTATGGTAGTTCACCCGAACCCCAGACATCTTAAGTTATAAGCAAGGCCAATTTTATCGATACATCACCACAGGTGGAACTTTTAATCTGGAATCCATGAGGAACGGAATTACCTGTGGCCTGTCTGCTAAGTCACGGTAGAACATATACTCAGCTTCATAATCGTGCAGATGCAACTCCGCTTTCTGATTAGTGTGATAATGATGCTTAGCCAAAGCCGATTTCCCAAACCCAAAAAGACTAACTCTGTCACAAATTCCTAAAGCTAGCATCACGGCTTGCATGCCTGAAGAGTAATGGAACATACTACCATCATGGGACGGCCCCCACTCTTCTGGAGTCTTCCCAGTTTCTTCGACGAACCTTTTCAAAGAGTAATACTTTACAATTCGGGTACACAACACATCGAACCTTGCATCTGTAACGAGCAAAGGAGCCTTGTGCGACCTGTTACAGAAAGCGTAGTCCATGAAATGCAGAGCTTGGCAAATATACATCACGATTGGAACCTTTTCGCCGTAAGGATGGCAAAAGCAGGTCTCTCGGCGAGAGCAGAGGTGAAGAATGTTGCTATTCACGAATGAGATATTAGTTTTAAAACCGACATGGCGCTCGTAACCTCTGGTTCGAGCATTGTTTAGTCTTATCACAATCTCATGACTGTCAATTATCTGCCCGTGATCATTCTTCAGAAGAATCCCGCTATTTCCTACGACAGCACAACCAGCGTATTTACGGCCGGAACTGGTCAAGCCGTAGTGTCGATCAAGAGGGCCCTTAATTAGATCGATAAGCTCTGTCATAATCTCCGGCTGAAATCTTCTGTTCCGGTACCAATCCCGGAGAGATTTGCGAAATTCAGGCCAAAGACCTTGGTACCTTGCGGAACGGAGCAGGATTGGAAGTTTCACGTCCGATCTTGGCGTTTCATCGTGATGATGGTACCGGCGCCAAGAGGAGATGGAGCGGTAATGCGCTTGGCTACCTAAGTTCCCTTCCAATAACTGCTCGATCTCTCGTCGAGCTTTCTCCTCTCCCAGCTCTATAGCCGCGAAGCGAAGCAAAGTTGAGTTGAATAGCACCGGGTGGCCTGCGGGAAGAAGATAATCCGAGTAGCGAGAATTGAAGTTCCGACGAAAAACAGTTCTGAAGCTCAGTGCGGTGCCAACAGCAATCAAGAGAAGAAAACTGAAGAGGGGGCGGATGGATTTTTTCATTAGAGCTGAAAAAAAAAAAAACTTAAGAGACGGGCGGTCTCCGTTTCAGCTACAATCGGACGACCCAGGCCCCGAAAGCGAACCAGATGCTCCCGGCTGAAAGTCTCAACATAGTCGTAAAGCCGGAAACCTGCAAGAAACCCAAAGGACGCACACTCCGCAGCTCAAACACCCAAAAGATAAAGAATACAGCAACATCCGTCACAAACCAAATTCTCCAAAACGGCGAGACAGCCCAGAGGACGAATCAGTTGAATCAGAAGCAGCGAGAAGCAGCCACTTCCAATGGGAAGCTCCTGAGTAAGACGCCCTGCCCTGTTTCTCTTCACCGAAGGGGAAGACGGAGAAGAGGTTGACAGGGGAAAGACAGATCAGATCTCACGGCGGGTTCCAGTCCGAGGTAGGAGAGATTCATCCGGCATTGGACAGAATCTCGAGAACTCCAGAGATAAGAGGAAAGAGGGAGAGAGTCCGTGCGTAGGAGGCGGCAAGAGGGTGTGTGGTTTCGTGGCCTCATGGGAGGCGCATGTATTAAAAAAATGCGGTTGGGGAGTGAGACTCAGGGGAGGGAAGGAGGGAGGGAGAGGGGAGAGAGCCAGTGGCACAGAGCAGGCCGCAGGGTCAGGGTGGGCACGCGTCGGTCGGGATCGGGTTTCGGTTTTTTAAAAAGCACCCGATCCCGATTCCCGACACACGACCTTAGATCCCTAAACTCCGATCCCGCAAAAAACCCGGTCGGATTTTGAAACTCAACCCCGTTACTGACCCATCGCTCGGCCCCTTCGTTCACCCCGTCCCAAGAGAGCAGAGCATGGCGTCCTATGATTCCTATCACACCGACGCTACTCTTTTTAATTAAAAAGATCGATATGGAAAACAAAAAACCGAAATTAATCGTAGATTGATGAGATTGGAAGATATGGAGGAGAATAAACAGAAACTAAAAAAGGATGGATTTGGGAAAGAAAACAGAAACCCCAATTTCCGGAAAAACAGAAATTATTAGACAAAATCAACAGAAAAAGGTTTCGAGTTTCGACCAGGGGTAGAAAATAGCAAAAAACGTTTCGATTAGGGAAGAAAACAGCGAAAAACGAAGAGGAAAACAGAAATGAAGATAAATTAGGAGAAGAAAAAGATCTATAATGGAGTTTGAATAAAAATGCGGAGAAGGAACGGAAAAGAAGGACCGAAAAGGGAAGTTTGAGATCATATATATATATATATATATATACCTGGTTAAACTGCGGCACCTTTCCACCTGGCCGGACTTCTTTTTTCAATCTCTCCCGTTCGTCGCAGTCTAGCTCGGAAGGTGAGAATTAAGAAGAAGACTTTTCTTTTTTCTTTCTTTACTCAAGAAAGTGGCAGAGAGATTTCGCTGGAAGGGAGGGGTAGAGACGAAGGTGGAGCGGGAGTGAAATGAACACCGCTCGAACAAGGGAACCAATAATATTCCATTAATACCCTTACGTAAAGCGAAAAATTCCTTTAAATTGATGATCTGCTTAATTAAGTAATTAACCCGACCCGACCCCGGATTTTATTTGCCCAGAAACCGAACCCCGAACTAGGATTTTTTTAGGTCGGGTCGAGTTTTACCGATAAAACGGAACCCATCGGGCGCAAGGAGAGGGTCTCCGAGGGATCTACGGTGGTCTCGCGGCATTTATGGTGGTCTCGATGGGAGTTGTGATTTGTGAAAGGGACGTCTGCCTCTTCGATTCTTTAATCTATGATTGCTGTAAATCCAGTTAGTAGGACCCACTAAATTTATCGAAAACCAGCCAGCCGCAGTCGCGAGGAGGTCCAAAAGGAACGAGTATGTAACTTTGTTGTAGGTCCCGCAATTGCCTATCTCTATAGTCTCTATAATATAATAATGTCCAGGAGGCAAACCTACGTGCGCATATATATCGCATATATATATATATATATATATATATATAACGGGTATTTAATGTTCTTAATTTCTCACATCTGGTAACAGATCGGGGTTCGGATTTTCTGGATTCTAACTGAATCGACAAAATAAAAAACTATGTATTTGAATTTAATGTGATATGAAATGTAGGAACAGTTAATACGTACCCTTAATTAATTTGTAGGTCGGTTTATTAAATTAGATACGAGGGATGAGGCGAAGATGATCGCTTTAATTAACTTTTTTTTTCTGAAAATGATCATTTAATTGCCGGCCGGCGGCCGGATGGGAGTCGCCATCAGAAACGCCACGAAACGTGGAAATCTGTTCAATATAATAAGGGGGAGCGAAGCAGGCGTGAGTTGTTGCGGTACGAATTCATGTGCATCCTTTTTGTGGTGGTAAGACGCGCATTAATAGAAGTAACCAGTAGCGATGAAATATAATGGCCAATTACGACGCGTGATCTCTCATCAAGCGCCCAAGGGACAATATAGATATATATATATATATATATATATCTTATTCGTCGCACTCAAAGTTATTTCCTAATATAATCAAAGTGGGATTAATTAATTAACAACCTCGGATAATTACGTGATCACTATTATATTTAAAATTGTTAAATAATATATGTTAATTACGTGATCTTCTTGCAAGCTTCTTCGGAGGAGAGGCTGTTGAGCCAAACCAGGTCGCTCTCTGTAGCAGCATCGTCGTCGTTCCTATGCCAACTCCACTTTGCATGCGTTTGGTTCACCACTTGCAGTCGCCCATGCCCGAAACTCGCTTCCCTGAACTCTGAAATCTCGGGCTTCGGATCTATATACCTGTCGATTAATCAATCGCGAAATTAAGTTAATTAAGATTCTGAAAAGTATTTTTGTGTAAATTAATAAATAAAGCTCCAAACAAATTACTTGGTCGCCAGGCCTTCTTTGTTGCCTCCGTCGCCGACTGTTACATGAACGGGACCGCAACTGTCCGCCTTCCCTCTGTACACCCGAGTCTGTAAATTGACGGACGGAAATTAACTACTAATTCGCACGAACGACGAGCTTGATAATTAATTAAAGCAAGGTTCGTTAATTAAGAATTACTCACGAAGCGCTCGTACGCATGGACGTGACCGGCGAAAACCGCATCGACGCGAGCTTCATAAAGCAATTCCTCCACGGCGTCTCTCATCGCGTCTCCTTCGCCTTGATGGGCAGTATTAGAATTGTACCAGGGGGCGTGAACGAGGGCGAAGAGCCAGGGCGTCTTCTCCCGGTCCACCTTGGCGAGATCCGCCTGGAGCCAGCGGTACTGGGCCGAGTCGGGGTCGAAGTCGGCGTAAGAGGCCAACATGAGGACGTGAACGCCGGCCACGTCGAAGGAGTAGTAGAGGTTGGAGTCGGATCCGCTCTCTCGGAAGGGCATCCGCCACCTGGCATTGTAGGCTTTGAATGGCTGGGGGTGAAGGACGGGGATCCTCTCCATCTCGTGGTTTCCCTGGGTCACCATCCACGGTCTTTGACTCGCCAGAGGCTCAACGAGTCTGCCGAACGAGTCCCACAGGTTTTGGAGGTAATCCGCGTAGGAGAGGTCCCCGGGCAAGAGCAGCATATCGTAGTCGGAGGCCTTGATGTGTTGCAGCGTTGAGTTGGTCCATCCCGTCTGCCCCAGATCCCCTGCATGCACCCATCAAATATTAATTTAATTAATTTAATTAATTAATTACTCTTATATATAATTACTCAATTAATTACCAACTACAGAGAAGGTGATGGGGAAGAGAGAGGGAGGGGTTCTGAAGGAGAACTCTCGAGTTGCGTCGACGACGTCGGAGCCGCCCAGCCGGTAGTAATAAACGGAGTTGGGTTTCAATGGACCGATAACCACATCGTGAATTTGCCCGGATTTGTACAGTAAATATCTGTACGAAGATGAACTTCCATAAGAAGAGAGATCGTAAACTCCGGGAGATGTGCCGTACTTCACCAACGATTCGGAATCAGCCTCCGTGATCCACGATACTCTCATCTTCTCCTCGCCCACTATAGATACATGCACCTGCAATAACGACGTCGTACGCGTTATAACGGTTCGTCGGCTGGCAGAATTTAAAGAATTTAAAGATTTTTTTTTTTTTTTTTTTTCTTCTTCCGGCGGTTCATCTGCATGCCTTCAACCTCCAAAACTTGGCATTCGGCCGCCGGCCGGGCTGAGTGGCCATCACGATCGAGCATGATCAAATAAGTAATCCCTTTCCAATCCTACAGTAGTACCGCTATATATATATATATATATAGTACCGCTAGCTACTCGGACAGTTTCTTTCCGGCGAATAATAATATTGATAAAAATTAACATGTGAAGATGAATAACCAGAAGATCTATCAGAAGATGAATAACGAAATTAAGTACGATTCCTATCTATCTCTCTCTCCATCTATCTATCCTTCTCTCTCTATATATTATGTATATCGTCGAGTACTGGATTAATTAATATTGATCAATCTGAACATGCATGCATAATTCTATATATGTGATCGATGATATTGATGAATAAGAGATCAGAGAGATCGAAGTAAAAAGAAAAAAAAAAAAAAAAAAGGTTAAGAAAGAGGAGAAGGTACTATATATATATTTATGTATGTATGTATATATATACGCGCCTGTTGGGGAGAAGCCGGAGTGGAGTCGTCGGAATTGGGGACGATGAGCATTTCCCGCGGCGGAGGGCGTTGGTAGCCGTGGCCGCTTACTAGAAGAGCGACGAAGAAGGCGCCGAGGAGGAGGAGGCGACGCATCATCAGAACTCCCATATAGGGATTGATTGGCACTGGCTACTACTACCCCTGCCGTGCGTCCTTGTAATTATTCGACATTACAGACCCCGGATATTTAAAACATTACAAAACCGACGACCGACCAGAGCTGGCACGTAGAATCACACGCAAGCGACACGTTCCAATTAAATACGACGTACTAAGCTAGATAAGGCAGGAGGCGCGACAGATCGATCCTCGGTATTCTTCTCCTGGTTCTTCCCTTTCGTCGTATCCGTACGTCTCCGCAGACTTCAGTTGGAGGCGCGATTTCTTCCAGTTCCGGGGTACGCCGCAGCAGCAGCAGTACTCAATTAGTGCCACCCACGACCGTTGATTTCCAACGGCGCGCGGCGCTGCCGTACGTACGTGTACGTCTTCCCACCATTAATTGCTACGTAACGCTACCAGTTCCCCCTGCCAAATTGATTCATTCACCCTCCGCCGATGGTTGACCGCACGTCGGCAACCCTCGACACAGCTAGGACAGATACTGAAATTGACGCGTGCAATTAAGTGGATGGAAATTAAGGATCGATATCTCTACTTCTTCCATCAACGTACATTCCTCTATCGTCTCATACTTGTAACAAATTACTACCAATATTCGACGAGATCGTGATTTTTCCTTCACAGGTTCTTAACAAACCGGAAGAGCGAGAAATATTGTTTATACATGACTTCCAGATTCGTCTCTACTCGATCAGTTTTTAATTTCCTTTCACGTACAAGTACTAGATATAAATGCAGAAAGGGAACAGTTTGAAGATCTCAATTATCATGTATGTATCCATCTTAGCACTCTTACCCGGCCTCTTTTAATTGTACACATATAATTCAAGATCTCTCTCTCTCTCTCTCTCTCTCTCTCTCTCATTTGCTCTCTCTCTCTCTCTCTCTCATTTTGCTCTCTCTCTCTCTCTCATTTGCTCTCTCTCTCTCTCATTTGCTCTCTCTCTCTCTCATTTGCTCTCTCTCTCTCTCTCATTTGCTCTCTCTCTCTCTCTCTCATTTGCTCTCTCTCTCTCTCTCTCATTTTCTCTCTCTCTCTCTCTCTCTCTCTCATTTGCTCTCTCTCTCTCTCTCTCCAAATAATACACGAGATAGATGCAGTAGGGACGGATACGGATCGGATTTGGGTTGGATTTTTTAAAACCCAAATCACATGAGATACTTATAAATATTACTGTTTGTGATCTTTAATAATTAATATTGTAATTAATCTTCTGAAATTAATGAAAATTCATTATAAATAAATTAAAATAGTTGTGGGGATATTGATTCACCAACCGAGCGACCTCCACCTGGCTAAAACCAGAAGATGAAGCTACGTATGTAGTTGACCGTGAGGAAAGAATTGCTGGAAGCATATCCTTACGGCGGTACTATGCTTGGAGATTAATTTCTTCACGCTATTGATCACGTACAGATTTAATCTTGTAGTTAGAATAGATGCATACAAATTAAAGTGGGAAGTCATGTGTCTCTTTTGGGTACATTAATTAATCAGTGAAGAAGTATAATAGGGAAGGTTGGGTTCCATGCATAGCTCCTCCTGCGGAATCCGGCCTCTGCATTTGATGATGAGAAACATGGCGATTTGGAGCTCTGCTCCGCGTATGTTTGCGGCCATTTGCTTCGTGACCTTTTGGGCGCAATCCAGCGGTTTGGATTATGTCCGGCCTCCTCCCCGTCCCATTCTCTATACCTCTCACAACGGTTCAGAAGCACATCCTCAACAGGTTCTTAATCTCTCTCTCATCTCTCTCGTCTATATTAATTATATCTCTCTTTAGTACTCTCTCTCTAGTCTAGTCTCTCTAGTCTAGTCTCTCTATGATCTCTCTCTGGTCTCTCTCTGGTCTCTCTTTCATTGCTCTCTCTATGATCTCTCTCTATGATCTCTCTAGCAAATTAAGTACTGTGAGATTTGAATAATCAGATTTACAGTTTTACGAATATATATATAACCTAGGTTGATGAATTTCAAACAGCCGTACGTGCTTGGAGTTATTAATTAATTAGGATAATGGAATAACTACTACCTTGCTTGTTGTCCGAGAATTTTCATTGGCCGGCCATGCTAATTAATTAGATGACGCAAATTAAGACGAGCTAGGCTCTTTTTTGCAACCAAGCAACTGCCTTTGCGTTGCTTGTGAGGAATATTAAGCTAGCTATACTTGTAACGTTACGCTTTCCTATATATCGACAAAAGCTATCTAGCTATACACGTTGCTTCTTACGTTACGCTAATAACCAGACAATAATAATAATAATAATAATTTTCGTTTAATATATATATATATATATATATTTTTAATTTATTATTTATTTATTTTTATATGAATATTGTTCTGTACTGCATGCAGATTCATATTTCGGTGGCAGGGAAGGATCACATGAGAATTTCATGGGTGACAGAGGATAAAAGCGTGCCATCGTTGGTGGAGTACAGGAGATCAGCCAGAAGAAAGTACGAGGCGTCGGCCACCGGAGAACACACTTCCTACCGCTTCTTCTTCTACACCTCCGGCAAAATTCACCACGTGAAAATTGGACCCTTGCTTCCCAACACAGTTTACTACTACCGCTGCGGTGGAATCGATATCGGAGAGGAGGAGTTGAGCTTCAAAACGCCTCCGGACACGTTTCCCGTCGAGTTGGTGGTCGCAGGGGACCTAGGGCAAACCGAATGGACGGCCTCCACTCTTGCCCACATCCAGAAAATTGGGGACTACGACCTCCTTCTCCTTCCCGGAGATCTCTCCTACGCCGACAATCAACAGCCACTGTGGGACACGTTCGGACGCATGGTGTCGCCGCTCTCGAGAAGCCGGCCGTGGATGGTGACGGAAGGCAACCACGAGATTGAGAAGGCACTGATACCCATCATCGCCCCTCCCGCATTCACATCCTACAACGCCCGATGGCTGATGCCGTTTCGGGAGAGCGGATCCACCTCCAACCTTTACTACTCTTTCCAATTAGACGCAGGGGCACATATTATCATGCTCGCTTCTTATGCAGATTTCGACAAAAACTCCGCTCAGTACAGGTGGCTCCAGAACGACCTCGACAATGTCGACAGAAGTAAAACCCCGTGGCTCATAGTGCTCATCCACGCGCCCTGGTACAATACCAACCTTGCCCATCAAGGGGAAGGTGAGAGCATGAGAAAAGCCATGGAAGAGCTGCTCTACCGCGCCCGCGTCGACATCGTCTTTGCAGGCCATGTTCATGCCTACGAGCGATTTGTAAGCTCGCGCATGCATGATCACCATATATATATATATATATATATATATATATATATACTGCATGCATACATTATATATCTTCATTCTCTTCTAATTCAAATATTGCTTCACGTGGCCGCAGACCAGAGTCTATGACAACGAACCAAACCACTGTGCTCCAGTCCACATTACCATCGGCGACGGAGGCAACAGAGAAGGCCTTGCAATGCTGTAAGTACTCTATTTAGTTATATATATATATATATATGGTATCCTAATTTGATTGTTACATTTGTAGGTATAAGACGCCACCTTCTCCTCTCTCCTTGTTCCGAGAAGCAAGCTTCGGACATGGACGTTTGAAGCTAGTCAATCAAACACACGCCCACTGGACCTGGCACAGAAACAACGACCATAACTCGGTCGTAGGGGACGAGGTTTGGCTGGAGAGTCTCGGTGAGCAAGGTGCATGCAAAGATTTGGATGACAAATTAGTAGGATCAGTGATATTTGAAGCAAGGGAAGAGCTATAGCTGAGGCTTTATAACTTGCCGGTCGACGGATTAATTAATCTTCCTTGTGTTTAAATGGAATTTTTTACTTTAATTTCAAGGTTTGCACACCTTTGCTTGTGCATATATTTCATGAAAATCAACTATATGTAAGTTTTGGCTTCATCCAAAGAACCAGATGTACGTACCAAGGTTCACTAGTAAAAACTAGGTCTTGGAAGACTGGCCAAGCACATTCTCATAAATATGAAAACCTGCAGTTAGGGGTGTAAACGGGTAATAATCGAAACGTGTAAGGGTTATTCTGTTACCCGTTTCGATTATCCTACCCACGTTTCGTTACCCGTTTCGGCTGACTAAAAATCCTTTATTCCGTCACCCGAATTTCTTACCCGATTACCCGTGGGTAATCGGGTAATCGGGTAAGTAAAGAGTTCGCGAAGATGAAGGGCTGAGGGAGGGTGGTTCTGCGGAAGCTTCTGAAAACTGGAACAGGGAAACTAATCAAGGATTCGGAGAAGAAGAGAGGTTACTGGAACAGGGAAACTTGAATGAGGGTATTGGTCCACCACATGTGGGGTGGTTCCACGACGAACTTCTTCATGATTCCTGCCCAGCCGTATCCCAAGACCTTCATTAATCAAACATCTGTCAGCCACGATCGATGGCCTGTGTGTAAAACCCAGGATCGATTCATGCTTCGATAAAAAAAAAAACAGGGGTGCGTGCGTACCTGGGTCGTAAGGACGAGGATCCAACTCGCGAAGAAGAAAATCTTGAGTAGGGGTGGATTTGAGCCGAATCGAGCCGAACATATGTAAGTTCGAGCTCGGCTCCGTGAAAGAAATGGAAACTCGAGCTCGAGCTCGAGTTCGTCACGAGCCTGAAGTAGAGCTCAAGCTCGAGCTCGAGTGATTTTACCAAACTCGAACTCGAGCTCGAACGACTTGATAAAAAAAAAAAAATCAAATAAAGAGGAAAGTATGAAGAACTTACCAGTTGAGGGAGGAGACTGTGTTTTGAGGAAGTATAACAAAAAAGAAGACCGTGGAGGATAGGGGATATCGGATGGGGGCGGGGGTTTTTTGAAACCCGTCCCCGCCCCGTGAAAAACCGAAAACCCGTCCCCGCAAAAACCCGCCCCCCGGGTTTGATTTTTAAACCCGTCCCCGGCCCGCGGCCCGCCCTGAACCCGCGAAAACCCGCCCCGCCCCGCGGGTACCCGACCCGACCCGCCCGACTAAGCCACTATTACATGTTTAATATTAAAAGTTTTCCCCATCCGTTTGAAGACGATTAAAAAATTTCAGATCGCCGCTAGCCTATAAAAAAATAGAAAAAAATAAAGACACGCGATTCAATTCCAAATGAAAGTGAACTCAGGACTGCGGATTCAGAAATAAATACGGTGAAAAATCACCGATCTAAACTTATGCGCAATATTGAGCAACAAGAGCTAAATCCGTCGTCAGAAACGCTCGGGAAAATTTACCATTCCAACAAAGTCAATAATGTAACTCAATGCGAACCAGGAGCGCACGAGAACCAATCGCTTCCACATATAAAAGACATTGAAGATAAGAAACATCAAGAATGGGAGGAGGAAAAAAATCAGAACGAAAAGATCCGTACCTTAGCGGCTACAAGTCCCCGTCTTTCGCCGCCCCCTCTCCCAAAAATTTTGGGTAGAGGAAGTAGATCGATTTGGGGGAGAACGTGAGAAGAGAAGAGAAGTAGGGTTTTACTTCGCATTACGTAAATGCCCTCTAAAAAATATTTATTTCATAAGAATTAAGCGGGTCGAGTCAGGTTTTTGGGGCGAAACCCGTCCCCGCCCCGAACCCGTGACGGGTTCCACTCCCAAAACCCGAACCCGACCCGCGGGGTAAAAATATGAACCCGAACCAGCTCTAAGCAGGTCGGGTCGGGGCGGGTTCCCCGAAAACCCGTACCCGTTGCCATCCCTAGTGGAGGAAGATGAATCGGGAGAGAAAATCTGTCCTTTTGAAAAGTATATGATTAAAATATAAAAATCATTCATGAATTTAAATTTTTAATATATTTTACGCCCATCGAAGTCAGGCATTAAATGCTATTTAAACCTTTTTCAAAATTATTCACGAGCCGGCTCATGACCCGACGAATCGAATTATGGAACTCAATTGTACTGGGTGTTGGGGGATAATACATAAGGGCATAAAATTTTAAAAAATTACCAAATTACTATCTGGGTAATCGGGTAATCGGGTAAAGAATACCCATTATCCATATCCGTTTCGATTAAGAGGCGGGTAATCGGGTAATCGGGTAATCAAAACACATAATTTTGTTCCTTATCCATCCGATTACCATTTGGATAACCGGGTAATCGGGTAGTCGGGTAAAATTGGCACCCTTACCTGCAGTCACCAAGCTAGTTGGCAGCTGCTTGGCCGTAAGTGTCGACGTGAACCGAGCCAGTTAGCGAGTAGCTCGGGCTTGGCTCGACCTTTTACCGGCTTGAGCTCGTTTATACCGAGCTTGAGTCGAACTCGAATACATAAAAGAGTTTGATTTGCCTCCCGAGCCGAATTCGAGTTATATGGTGTTCGGCTCGTCAGCTTGTAAGCCGGCTCGAGAAAAGTGTATACTATTTTCTACTTTTATTTGATTGACCGTGATGTTGGATAACACTGACATTTAATAACCCTCATTCAGTTTTTTTCCCCAATTTTACCCAAATACAATGAGACCTTATGATGAATAATTAATACCATTTTTTATGATAATTCAGCAATAAAATAGGGGTAACTTTGGAAATGTATAATTTCAACTCTTGGGAAGAGATTTCTCTCCCATTTTCGAGAGCAAAGCTCTGAGCCATCATTTCTTAGAGAGCATGGGTCAGTTGTTTCTCAGAACGGGGTTCCGAAGGCTCGAAGAACCGCAACTTTCGGCGACCATCTCACGGAGAACGACGACCATTTAACTGATAATGGTCACCATCTGACGGAGAAGGACAACCATCTGACGGCAAACGATGACTATTGAAGAACTGCAGAACCATAACAACACAGTAAAAATCATGAAAATGAGAATTTTTTTTTCCTGTATCTTCTATTTTTTTCTGCAACACAACGAGCCAGCTCGAGCTCGAGCTCGAATTCGATAAACTAATTGAGCTCGAGTTCGAGCTCGAATTCGATAAACTAATCGCGCTCGAGTTCGAGCTCTGCTCAAGGCTCGTCGTCGAACTCGAGCCCGAGCTTGAGTTAGTGTTTTTTACATCGAACCAAGCCCGAACTTAGGGATGTTCGGCTCAGCTCAGCTCAAATCCACCCCTACTCGGTCGTGGCTAAAAAATCCAGAGTAGATAGAAAAATTAAAGTTGTACTAGATTTTAAAATTGAATTCAGAAGAATCTACCTAAACAACCCAATTGATCAACACATGAGTGAACAGAAGATCATATGTAACAGTCATCTTTAGCCTATACAAAAAAAAAAACTCACCCTCTTACTCAGACATAATGAGACAAGGAAAAATTCCTTATGGGGCCGTATTTTTTTAAAATAATATATATATATATATATATATTCTCTCTCCCTTCCTCTCCCTCTCTCCTTCTCTCTCTCCTCTCTCTCTCCTTCTCTCTCCCTCTCTCCCTTTTCTCTCCCTCTCTCTCTCTCTCCTTATCTCTCCTTCTTTCCTCTCTCTCTCTCACTCTCTCTCCTTCACTCCTCTCTCTCAAAACAATTAATCCTCTCTCTCAATAATAAAAAAATAATCTTTCAGTGTAAATACTCCTGATATCTAATCTCTCTGTATTCGATCGATCTATGATGATATATTAATAATTAATAAAATAATAATGTAAATAATATTAATATCTTCGATATAATAAATCTCGATCTCTTAATCTCTCTAATAAATAATAACTCTCTAAAATAAAATCCAATAATAAATATCTATCAAATAAAATAATAGATCTGTGATCTCTAATACGATATATCTCTCTCAATCTCTCTCGATCATATATCTATCTCTATCTCTCTCTCTCTCTCTCTCTATCTGATATCTCTCTTCGATTTCTCTCTAATATATCTCTCTCTCTCTCTCTCTCTCTCTCTCTATCTCACTCTCTCTCTCTCTCTCTCTCTCTCTCTCTCTCCCCTTCTCCCTCTCTTCTCTCTTTCCTTTTTCTATATTTACAATATTCTCTCTATATATAATATTTTCTATAAATATAATATTATATTTTAAAGTGGGTGGGGGGCCTTATTGCTCTAACCCTATATAAGGGTTTAGGAAATATTTGGGGGGGCCATGGCCCCCCCTTCCCCCCCCTGTCTCCGCTAACATGGATGATGAGAGTTAGTTTTTGGAGTATTCTTAGCTACGTCAATCTAAACCTCCCAATCGGGATTCGACATGGTAACCTACTAAACATGATAACGGTTAGATCACAGAAGGCAAAGGATCAACAAATTGTGAAAATCATTGATCGGAGAAACGACCTATGAGGCAGGTGGAACAATCCACAAGGTAGTAAATGGTGCATTAATAACAAAGAAATGCATCGAAGGCAATGGTCTCCATTTAATACGTACGTCACATGCAAAGCAGGTAAACCAACCCTTACTAGTTCAAAAATTAAAAAACCTATATCAGGCAGAAGGTTTGACTGCGCGCTATCCCTTACAAATATTAAATACAAAGCCTACAAAATAATACTACACCATTGCCCAATACAAACCTTCACTTACTAAATCCTGAAACTACGACGTATAAGTGTAATTACAACCAATGATTATTGTAACTACAGTCAAAGATACATGATGCGATCCCAGCTATAATTAACCAATAAACTAATCAAAGTAAAATAGACTTCAAAATTGGAGTATGAATATGGTCCCACAAAGACCAAGCCAATACGTATAGTTTAAAAACCAAAGTTTAAGAAACCGATTTGAAAAGAGTTATCAAAACAGAATTCGAACTAGATTACTAAACTAGCTTGAGAGCAAGAGATGGCTTTTGATAAAAATTAGTATGAAAAAGCATTAGGAATCCATTACCTCCCTTATTATTTCTGAGATTGAATTGAATTAAAGTTTTAGAAAGCAAATCTGACGAGCTTGTTATGGTTAAAGCTTCTTATTGGCATGATCACCTTTTATCTCCTAGAGACAACCAACTAGCATGATTAACTCTATTTGATAGCCTAAACATAAAGCTCAGCGACCTGACCAGGAATTGGTCTGATGTCATAGATGAATCGAACATATTTGAGAATGTGACATCATAACCAGGAATTCATCCTAAAACATGCTTGAAACACCTAGTGAATTAACTCAAAATAACTTGTACATTCTATCATTCATGTCATGCCTTAAGTCATAACCTCTCCCTAACTGGTATTTCATTAGACAACAATCATAACATCAACAAATTAACAACAATTGAACACATTCATTCACAAATTTGCATTCCAAATAATTGAAATAAGGCATCAATCTCATTACATAACTAGGGAGTCATGGACTCCCAACATAGACGACTACTCCATGCTGGAGTTAAAGCACACAAATCAAATTTTTGATTACAGATATGAGAAAAACAAAATAAAACTAAGTACAAACTCCATTTAGAAGGATTCACTTGGTTGAAAGTTGCTCCCTTGAACTGAATCTCCACCTTTACTCCAAAAGCACCAAGACGTTGTGCAAGACTCCCTCTGGACTCTCTAGACTCTCAGAACATAGAACTTAGAAAAAAATTTCATAAAATTAGATGTCAAGCCTTCCCTTGGAAACCCTATTTATAGGGTTGCTATTGTCCAGGCTTAGAAATTTGGTGTTCTGAGATCAAAATCATGTCTTCCCGTGCTTAAAATTGTATGAAATCACCTCTAGATCTTCATCAGAGGGTCCTGAGTTAGCATATAAACTTTGAGATCATTCTAAGTTGGAAATCTTTGGATATGAAGTCTGGAATCTGGGTTAGTTATGTTGCCAAACCCAGAAGTGGGTCCCACCACTTAGGAAAATTCTTAACATAAAAAGTGTAATTTGAATTACTCTAATTTTTTGTGGTTTGCTGTCCAAATTTGAGCTCAATCTGATGTCATAATCCCGAGATATGCGTATTCTCTATTGCTAGGTCATTGGCACTATAGCGCAAGAATAAGCCTTGAAATTATGTTGTTGCGCTGATTGAATGAGAAACTTGCTTAAGTTCAGAATTGGCGACTTTGACCAGCAGCTTTAGCCAACTCTCTAGCGCTGTAGCGCCTAATTCTGCCGTTGTTGCACCAACCATGTTCCCAAATTTGGCTTTTTGATTACCGTTGGGCTAAGGGGCATTTTTTGTGAATTAATTTGAATTTTTTTACTTCTTCTTGCCCCTTTCCTCATTTTCAAAGAATCTTTATACCCTTCATCCAACTCTGCTTACTTCTCCATAACTTGAGATTTTGGTCAATTCTCATTCAAACAGAATACTTCAGAATTTTCGAAAACCTTTCTTCGTTTAGCCTCAAGCTTACTTTAGGTTGGTTCTAGTAGACAAAATAATCATACTCAATGGATTCAACCTATCAAACCACTTTTCAAAGATAGCTTTCTCATGCCAAAATCAAATATTCTAATAAAAATATTTCTCAAGAAAATGAATAGAGGCTATTTCTCAATCCACAAATCAGAATTCCCACTAAATTTTGCAAATACTTTTTCAGATTTGGAAACTTTCCTCTGGTATAAACTCAAAACTAAAACTAAAACTAACTACAAGTCAAACAAAGGAAAGAAAAAAAAACTAGAATTTTAAAATTTGAGTTTCCCACTCCAAACTTAAAAATTTGCTGTCCTCAAAGCAATCAAAGTAAATCAGATGTGAAGAAACTTCCGTGAGTTTTTGAATGGATTAGATGGCTACTGCTCAGGTTGTGGAGGGTGACCTACTTTATGTGCTTGATCAAGTGGATTAACATCATTTACAACATGAAATTTTTGTGAAGGATGATCTTTTGCAACAACCACAATTGTTGCTAAAACCCTTTTGCAACAACCGAAGTTGTTGCTAAAACCCTTTTACAACAACCGAAGTTGTTGTTGCCTTCAGAAAATGGCAATGCTCTCTTACATTTGAGGTATTAAATATACGCTCCGACTGAAATGATCAAGTAATCATAATCAAGAGAAATTTTATTTGTACCAGTATTTGACATCTCCTTTTTCTATGAAGTAATAGAAAACAATGAGAGAAGCTGAAGAAAGCTAAATAAATTAACTTTCATTTAATCCCAAAGATATGTTACCTTATTAACATTCCTTCGGATTGGCTCAATGATACTTCGAGCTTTCACAGCGGAGTAAACCTAAAATAATTTCGAGATGACACCACCTCAACTTCATACTTAGTATGGTCCAAATTTATCAGGAAACTCGTGTGCCAAGCACAATTAGTGACCTCTTTTTCTTTGTATCTACCACAGGATGATCTGATTTTGCATCAGAATATGCTATGAAGTCACGCCCCCCACCGGTACTGCGATAGCCACAATAAAAAGCAATAAGCTAAGTGCAATAATCACACACACACAAAAAAAAAAACAATTTACACTTGTTCTATGAATATATCTATCAGAAGACTTGACCCACCAGTGCAAAGCTAGTGTGTAAGGGCTTGAAGGCATCAAGCCAAGCTAGGTGCAGAGTAGTTGTCTAGATGATACATTAAGCAGAAGATTCAGTAGTTTGTTTTCATACAGATTGAATGGCTTAATTCAAGAATGCAATAAAAAAGGTACAGTTGTTGATCCACCGTGAGTAAACAGGGAAAAGAAAGCGGACGAGTAAACCAAATTGAAAATAAAAAATAGTTTGATTTGATTTTCTGATGAACCGAATTAAAACATATATTACATAATTGAAACGAAAGAGAGGAGAAGGTTGTAAAAGTACAAAACCTCTCAAAACCAACTCTATTAAGTACACCCAATTCCGAAATGGAAAAATCGTCCACTTTCTTCCAGATATCCCCGTGTTGATGAAAAGAGAAAACTCAGCCCTAGTGTTGGATCAATACTAAGTTTGCGTGCGCACGTACTCTTGTCTCTTCCTTCTCTGCTAAACCAGCTTAGTGCCCCCTCCCCCTCTGCAAATCCTCTGTACAGCCTCATTAACTTCTCAAGCTAAACATGGGTTGTCAACCTACCCAAATCTCAGCATTTAGTTTAAAATATTTTCCCAGTCTAGAAAAGGCAGAATTCGATTTATTGTGCCACTAATTTCTCCTGTGACCCCTCCTTAATTTCACCATAATGGGACGTGATATCCTGAGGACCCCTCTCTCTCTCTCTCTCTCTCTCTCTCTCTCTCTCTATATATATATATATATATATATATATATATATATATATACTTGATCGAGGAGAAGAAGGCGATCGAGGACCCAGTGGAGCATACATGGCAAGGAAAAAGGTGAATCTGTCGTGGATATCTAATGACGCTGCAAGGAAGGCAACGTACAAGAAGAGGAAGAAGGGGCTGTTGAAGAAGGTAAGAGAGCTGAGCACCCTTTGCGGGGTAGAGGCAACGGCCGTGGTGATCGGGCCCAACGAACCACAGCCGGAGGTGTGGCCATCGGTGCCCGAGGCGCAGCGTACACTACTCAAGTATAAGACGCTGCCGGAGATGGACCAGGGGAAGAAGATGATGAACCAGGAGGGGTTCTTCCGCCACAGGATCGAGAAGCTGAAGGAACAGGCGAAGAGATGGGCAACAGACAATCAAGATATGGAGGCGGACACACTCATGTATCAGTGTCTCAGCGGGCGAAGCTTGGAGGATTTGGCCGTTGTAGACCTCAATGAACTGGGGAAGAGGATTGATGCTAAAATTAAGGGCGTGCAGCAGAGGATGGAGGCGATCAAACGGAGTGAGAGTCAGCCGCAGCCTGATCTTGCTGAGGCTTCGGCCAAGGAGACTACTCTGGAGTTTTGGGCCATGCCGGCAGTGGCGTCGGCAAAGGTAAACAAGGTGGAGAACCTGAACGATTACATGAAAGTAGGTAACGGCGAGACGAGCTGTTTGCTGGCAGCGATGGAGACGTTACAGAAGCAGCAATGGCTGATGGAGATGATGAACCCACATGAGCCAAACGGAGTGGGAAATGTAACCGAAACTGTCAACCCATTTGGAGATGCAACCTCCAGCTGGTTCGATGCCTTCATGGGTGACATTTAACACGAATTTATCTTGAATTAATTTTGAAGTATATATAAGGGAGCCATTTCCATTTGCAAAAAGCTTTTCTTTCTCATGTTTGTTTTTTCCAAATATAAATGGCATGTAAGGATCGTTAAGATTAAGTTATTTGTGCTTTTTTTTTTATCTTGAAAGTTGAAACATACTTTTAGCCCCTTTTCTCCTAGCTCTTTGGAGGCTAAAAGCTACTTTTTTGTGAGGAAAAATAGTATCTTCAATTTTATATTTATGTAGTACAGTAAAAAATTAATATTTTAAGTACTTTAAATAATTTTTTTTCCAAAATAAAATATCATTGCATTTTGTATTATTTTATTATATTTATATTATTAATATAGTACAATAACCTGAAAACCTATATTTTATTATCCTTAATTTGAATTCATTATACTAGCATGATTCCCTTGTAATTCATGGGAGAAAAATAGAAATAAATAGTAAAAATAAAATATTTATTAAATGCCCTTAAATGATTTTCAAAAACATTTTAAAGTATTTTAAAATTTATTTTTAATATAAAATATAAATATATTATGATGATATATTTTTCTTTGATTATTACTTCTTTTTAATTTTATTAATATAAATGTAAAATTTTCGAAGAAATAAACCATGTAAATTCTATGCATTATATGTACAATATTGTGATAACATTTTTTCGCTTGATATAAAATACCTTGTCGAATTTTCATTTTTTGTAAGTTTAAATATATTTTAAATATTTTATTTTTTATTTATTTTTTATTACCTGTTCCATTTTTTATACTCATATCTGAAATAAAAATATTAGCATTAATCGATTGTGTATAATATTTAATAGGGGAATTATATTTGTAAATGTTAATATATAGTAATTTAAATCAAGCATAAAGGAAACAAAAATAAATATAATTTAATATTAAATAATTTTTTTTTGTGTTTGAATATATTGCATTAAATTTTTTTTAAAAAGCCTAAAATAGTTTGGATGAATATATTTTAAAATTATAAAAATATATAGTTATTATTTTTTTAAAGTACATATTTAGTAGTACATAACAATGTTTTGAAAAATGAACCAGCCATCAAACAGGTAGTATGCCCGATTTTGGAAAAACCCGGTTGAACCATGTGGGACCAATGGTTCAACAATTGAATATTATACGTTATACTTTGTATATATTTAATAATTTTATAGGAAAAAGACAAAAATAGTGTTGGTTATAGTGAACCAGGCTGAAGCAATAATAACTGGTCTGACCTGTTCAACCGGGTCGAATTGTCGATTCAGTTTTTAAAACACTAAATTAATTTTCAAAATTTATTATTTTAAATAATTTTTTTCCAAAAACAAAAAGTTTTATTTTTAGCTAATTATTCTCAATAAAATTTTAATACGGAAAATTATACCAAATTGTTAAATTTAATGTATTTTCTTAATTAACACAAAGGATAAAATAAAATAATTAAATATTAAAGAAATACTACAACTCCACCTCATGAACATACCCCCACCGCTCTATCCCATAACCCTACCCCCACAACCTTGCCCTATGACACCTCCCCACAATTCCACCCACTACCCAAACTTATAACTCTAACATGAAAATTCAACTTAGCTTACTGGAGAGATTAAACCCTGCCCCCACTGACAAGTAAGTCCATGCCTACACCGCTGATGGACTCTACCTTGCCCCACTGATAGGTGCGACCCCGCCTATTTACACACATGACCATGCCCCACTAACAGGTGCGACCCTGCCCATTGACAAGTGTGACACTACCCATTGACATGCATGACCCTACCCCAATGATAGACCTGACACTAGCCCACAAATGGGGAACCATGCCTCATTGATAGGCTTAACCCTGCCTCACCGACAAGCTTGACCATGCCCCATTGATAGGTTCACTCTACTCATCTGATAGGTCAATCTTGCCCCACTTATAGGCTGCCCCTGCACCAATGACCCCACTCCTGTAGCTCCAACTATGCTCCACTGATAGGCCGACCCTATCCCACTGATAGGCTGAACTTGCCCCAATGACCCACTCCTATAGCTCCAACCCATGACCCCACAACTTTGCCTCATGACACCTCCATACAATTCCACTCACAGCCTAAAAATCCAACCTTGGCTTGAAAATTAGCCTAACTATACTGGAGAGACCAAACCATGCTCCATTGACTGGCCTAACCTTACCCCACTGACAGTTCGTGCCTCACTAACAGGTCCACCCCTGCCCCACCAACAAACCTGACCCAATCCCATTAACAGGCCCAATCTTGCGCCTCTAACAAGCCCGACCAACCCCACTGACGGGTTCGCCACAAGTCCTCCCACCCCTGCCTATTGACTGGCACGCCCACCCACTCCACCCTATAGACAAGCATGCCTCACCCTAAAGACAGACCTTCCCGCCCTACTAGGAGTGGCAATGGGGTAGGGCGGGGCGGGTTTTTGGAAACCCGTCCCCTCCCCGTGAAAATTGGGGAAACCTATCCCAGTGAAAACCTGCCCCGTGGGGCTAAAAACCCACCCCGTCAGTTCTACACATGAAAAGAAAAGCCAAAAAGTCAAAAAAGAAGGAAAAAGCAAATCCATCCCCCAAATCTTCTACACAGGAAAAAAACCAAAAAACCAAAAAAAATCTGAAAAGTAGGGAAAAACAAATCAAAATTAACAAAAAGAAGCTAAAAAAATCAGGCTTTTCAAATAATACTTTGTTTCTCTATGAATCAATCACTTACCAAAATGGAAAAAAAAAAAAAAAAAATCTGGAGTTGAGTAGCGCTACCTCCCACTATGATCTTAATTTCTCTCCAAATCAAATAGCTCGATTGTATAAGTTCTTTGAGATCAATGAAGAATGCAAAGCGAAAGCCAAGCCCATAGGCCAAGTCGAGATTGGGGTCAAACGGACTCCAACATCTTTATCTACATATTTTAAAGGCTTCTCCTCTTGACCTGCTGAAGAGAGTTGCTCAAGTTTGCGGTGAATTGAGAAAAGCTGCTTCAAACATTCACTTTTTTTAAGAAGAAAATAGAGGAAGGAAGCGGGGAGAAAAATTGAGGGGGGCGAAGAGAAGGTTGTAAGGTCGGGAGAGGAGAGACGGATTGAGAAATTTCGAGGAGAATATTAGGGTTGGGTATCTTGCCATTTTGCCCCCCTACTTTTATTTGTATTATATAAATATTAAACGGGTTGGATTGGGTTTTTTGGGCGTAACTCGTCCCCACCCCGAACCTGCGATGGGTTTAAGGAAGAAATCCATACTAGCCCCACGGAGTAAAAATCCGAACACGTATGACGTATCCGCTTTAAGCGGGTAGAGTTCCCTGCCTACAAGAACCTATTGCCATCCCTACACCTTACCCACCCTACCTTGCAAACTTGACCTTTACCTCAAACCTGAGCTAACCTTCAAGCCCAACATCATTGTGTAATCTTAACTCAGTCTTAAGCTTTATTCAGCCTTCACATAAAGAAAGTGTTTCAAAAGTGAATGTATTTTTATAATTAGCATAAAGGGTATAAAAATAAAATAATAAAATATTAAAGAAAATGTTTATGTTTTGATAGTAAATTTTATAGGTTATTGTAACCATATATTTTGATTTAATCTTGGTTTGAATAACTAGTTATTTGAATAATATGTTCCATTATATGTATGAGATTGATATTTAATTTTTGTCAACTGTATTAAGTAGATATTATACGTTAAGAAAAAAACTATGAGAAAAGTGTGAGATTATAAGTCAAGAAAAAAAGGGTTTTTGGCAATCAAAATTGCATCATGCCAGACAGCAGAAAGAGTGTTATGTCTACCATGTTTAATATCTAAATCCATTTTTTATCTTAGAATTTCTTTATCATTTCATACTATTCATGAAATTTCTCTTCACAGCCTGATTAGGAAAGTTAATTTTCTTGCACAAAAAAAAAAGGCTATCAACTTATCATGATATTATGAAATAAAATATCCACAAGATTTTTTTTTATGCACACTGTAGACGCTAAAATATGAACGACCCATCTACGGCAAGCCCACCCATCCAATAGTTCATCGTTCACCCATCACAGGCTTGCCATCGGCCTTCCCATCAACTCACCGAGTCGTCATCCAGTAGGCCACCACCGGGCCCACCATCGCTTTGCCACCTCATCGGTTACATCGAAGTCGTCATCACCAACTCGTCACTAGTTGTCGTTGTCAGCACCAAATCAACAAACTGCCTTTCTACCACCAGGATCGACCAAGTCCTGGTCTGGCTCAACCAAAGGAGCCAAAAAAAGAAAGTCTCCTCCTCGATCCCCTTTCTGAGGATCGATGGAGAAGAAAGAGAAGGAAGTCAAGTATTCAGTCCCCTTCCTTGGGAGCAGCAAAAGAAGGAGCAAGATCCTCATTCTAAGCATCAACACACCATCACTGGCTACGAATAGCCAGAAAAGCTTTACCCTAGGAGTTCAGAAAATCTCAGTCTAGAGAAGCTTTCACACCAGTAACTCCGCCAACTGGAGGTTCGTCAAATCGCCCTCAGTTCATCAATAAAATCCACACGACCGCGAAAATGTCATCAAGCTGAAATACACGGAACACAAATACTTCCATCCAGCCGACTAAATCTGTCAAATTTTTTTGTCCCCTTTCTTGGAGTTTGTGAGTCGTCATTGAATTTCCAGGAGACCTGAATCTCATCCATACGGTTCAAAATTTTCCCCAATCCAGAAATACATTTGAGCCAGAAGTCTACTCAACCATGTGCCAAGTTCATTGGAATTCACTCAATTTGTCGAAGAAGCTCTACACGACGCCGAAAATGTCAACAAGCTGAAACACACGGGACACAAATACTCCCGTCCAGCCGACTAAATCCGTCGCCATTTGTGTACTCTCCTTCAAAAGTTCGTGACTCGCCGTTGAATTGTTGGGAAACAATAACTTTACAACACACGAAGATTGAATCAGAGGAAAGCTAGGAGATCGCACCCTACAAAATTTTCCAATTCACAACTCAAACTTTGTAATTTTTCTGTAATTCTTGTTGATTAATCAATCGGTCGTGCCCTTTCGTAAATTGAAGGTTTTTCGCCGATACACACAAAAGCCATTTTATGTAGTATGAAATATTAAGAATAAAGAATACAATTCTAAGGGAAGGTAATGCAGGCTCGGATTTTTCTTCCAGTTCCTTTCTCTATCACCGTGCGGCCTTCACGATGAGGATACCAGAAATTAGTTAAAAAATATAGCCATGGGACACTTAAAATGCATTTTTAATAAAGCAAGAGATAGGATATTTATGATATAAAGAAAAATGTTAGGTTATGACAATGTTATATTTTTTAATTTCATTATTGATAGTATTTAATAATAAAAAATAAAAAAGAAATTAAAAAAATTCCTTCTACTTGCGATCAAATGTAATGTAATGTTGTATTTTTTCAGTATTTATATTCTTAAAAGTACATTGTAGAACCAAAAAATTAAAGATATAGAAGAAAGAAAAAAATTTTATGGATAAATATTTAATATATAAGAAAGGTATAATAAATTTGGAAATACATTTCTATAGTATGTTTACATTACTTAAAAATGTTAGTTTAAGACAGTTGTTATATTTTTAATTACAATTATTTTAGTATTTATATTCTTAAACAACATATTAGCACAAAAAATAAATTAGATACATAAGGACGAGAAAAGTTGATTTATGATGGATGTTATATTTTTTAATTAATTTTTTTTATTTTAGTATTTTAATATACAACGCCCCTGAAGATGGACCTTTTGTTTGTTATATACTCGGCTGAAAAGCTTACCCTATGTTGTGTTGTTTGATTAGAGACCTTGATTAAGTATTATGGTGAAAAATACACAACAAAAGTATGGTTATTGTCCTTATTAATATTAAACTTGTACTTACATTTTAACATGAATATGAAAACAGACTTGGTTGTCATGAATGTTAGGAACAACTTTGTGAACTTCTATTGACTATAATTTCAAAAAAGATAATTTTATTTTTAATGACTTTCTTTGTATATTTTATAATCGTTTTCCATATTCACATTTGATAGTGTAATATTTTTATTTTCATATAATTTTTAAGTGTAATAATTTGAATTAATTTGATTATTAGAACTATTTTAGGTTTTCTAAGATAAGTTTTGAATTTTTTTATTTAAATAAAATAAACATGCTCTATTTCACACAAAGGAAATATTAACGTAGTGGAATATTAAGGTAAGAAGACATGGTGCATTCCTCAAAATTTTAAATTTATGACATTCTAATTATTTACATATTATATTAAACTTTCCTTACTTTATTTAAACTTGTCTATTTTAAATTTATAATTTTGAAAAATTAAATTTTTTGTATAACTTTATGTTTAGAAATTTTAAGGAAATTGATATTTTATTAATATATCTGATTTTCTTACATGATATAGTAAAAACAACACTATATTCACTTCAAATAATATATGTCAAAACTAAAATATTACTGCAATTTATTGTATTTCATTATATTCATATTATTAATATAGTATAATAACTTGCCAAGTTAATTTTTTTGTGTAATTATAATTCATTATATTACACAATCACATATTAGAGTAACATTTTTATTTTTATTTTATTAAGTGTTCTTATTTTTCACTAAAATTCAGAAATGTGATGTACTAAATATATCTAAATTTTATAGAATGTTTAATAGATTTGAGGATAAATATTTAAAATATAAGAAAGGTATAATAATTTTGGAAATATATTAGGCTACTATGTTTATATAAAATGTTAGTTCACTAGTAGAAATAAGGCTTTTGGCGAGGGTTATGAACCCTCACCAAAAGCCATAAAAACCCTCGCCAAACACATTTGGCGAGGAAGGACCGTCGCCATAGGAGCGTCGTGTCTGCAGGCTTCGCCATAAGTATAAGGCGAGGATAGAACCGTCGGCAAATATTTTTTTTAATGACGAGGGTTGAAGACCCTCGCCAAAAGTCTTTTAGCAAGGGTCATGGACCCTCGCCAAAAGCATGCATGTGGCATCCATACATGCCACATACATACTTATTTGGCAAGGGTTATAACCATCGCCATATAGAGAAATGGTGACGGTTTAAACCCTCGCCATAAGCGTTTTCTCTATTTATTCGAAAATCAATAATAAAACCTATGAACAGCCTAAATCAAATAATATAAATTACAAAATAAAACTATTACATCAAACCAATCCATACCCTAAGAAGATTCATTAAGATCCGTAAGTTATCCTTTGAGCTCACATATTGTGTCATCACAGCAGAATTTGAGCGATCCAGTAAAATATCTCCAAGAAGCTGAAACAAATAATTCATAAGCATAAATAAAGGAACTGTGCAAGTAACTCTTTCATTAATAATGCATGCTTTACTGAAGGAAGTAAAAATAACATCATAATAACCAGCTTTATCCTCCATTTCACCATCCTTAGATAATTCCTTTTCTACACAGCAATTACTATAACAAACATAACAAGATTGACAAGAGAAAATTTATTATAAAAAAAGGGTGAAAGATTTAGGTCAGCAAAATATCAGCAATACTTTCTCATTTATAGTTGACAAATATGTTTTGCATCATATTATTATTTTAAATTTTCTCACATACCGATGTAATATCAACTAAAAATCATTACTGCTAAAGCAACAAGTAGTAAACATTAATTCGGCAGAAACAAAGACATCCTCATAGAATATCACAGTAAATAGTTTACCTCCACAACATTTCTGATAAATCCGCAGTATTTATCAGGTGTAACAGATTTAACGAGATCAAGACCACATTTCCTTATCACAATTTCCATGATAAGCCTGCCCTGCACTAGGCGTATAGAAGAAATTAGATTCCCGGCCATCTCCTCCCCTTCAGTATGGCCTCAAGATGAATCAGAGCACATATAACAAAATTATTACAACCCTGCTTTTAGTAAGATACTGTGCAAAATTATTACTCACGATCCTCTGAAACCCTAACCTCCTTCTCCCTTCTCTTCTTTGATGCCCTCTCATTTGAAACCCTAGTTTCTTACTTCGTCTTTCTCTTCAATGGCTGAAGCTGACTCCTCGACAAGACCTACCATGTCTGCTATTGTGCATACTGCCCTGTCTTCTCGAGGCTTGATCTTTGATCTTGGTTCTGACCTAGGTCAATTTCATGTCACCGTCTCTAACATTACTCACCACATGTCCATCAAATTGGATCATGATAATTATCTGCTTTAGCGTGCACAATTTCTCCCAACACTGTGCAGACAGTCTTTTATGGGTTTGGTTGATGGAACAATTGCTCTCCCACCAAAGTTTTTGCCTACTTCATCCTATGATTCGGGTTGGACATGTGTTGCAATCAACCCAGTACTCAATTGACCAGACAATTCAAAGTTGGATAGTCGGTACACTATCCAATGCTGCACTCAGCCAAACTATTGGCCTCGGCTCTGCTGCTGCGATGGAGCAGAAACTAAAGGAGGCCTATGCCTCGACTTGCCAGGCACGACTCAATCACTTACGATTCAGCCTTCACACGCTTCACCGAGGAAGCCTGATTATGGTGGCTTATGTTGCGAAAGTTAAGTCCATCGTTAATGACCTTGTCGCAACCGGCCAACCTCTTGATGACCCGACAGTGACTCACTACGTGGTTAGTGGTCTTGGTCCCGACTTCGAGCCTTTCGCTTAGACCGTCACCGCTCGATGAGTCCCAACGGCGTTTCCTACTCTTTAGAACTTGCTCCTGACATAGGCGCATCGTCTCCAAGTGCTCCAACACCTTAACTCCCTTGACGTCTCTGGTTGTCCCTCTTCAAATGTGGCTTCCAGAGTTGGCCGCAATGGTTCTAACCAAGGCCGTGGTGGTTCTAACCAAGGTCGCAACTGTCAGGGTTCGCGTGGAGGTGGCCGCGGCTCCTCTTCAGGTTGTGGTCAAGGACGCGGTCAATATAACCATGCAGAATCCTCCAATCGTCCTCAATGTCAGATTTGTCACAAACGTAGACACGTGGCTGTTCAGTGTTACCTGCGTTTTAATTTGACATACCAACAGACTCCAACTCCACAAGCCAACACGACATCATTGGATCCCACGCATGACCTTGCGTGGTACACTGATTCTGGTGCTTCGCACCACTTTGCATCTGACACGTCTTTCATGACTGACGCACACTTTACACGGGCTCGGACCAAGCGGTTCTAGGAAAAAATTCCTTTATATTTCGTTTGTCGGTTCACACAAAATAAATTCCTTTATATCTCTTCAAGATGTTCTCTGTGTTCCATCATTGGTTAAAAATTTATTATCTGTTTCCAAACTCACCAAAGATCAAAATTGTGTTGTTATTTTCATTCTGATGGTTTTCGTGTGCAAGATCCCAAGTCGGGCAGAATAAGAACGATCTCTACATCGTCGATCACACAGTGTCTCCACATTGTTTGCTATCGTCCGTCTCTTTTTTTTTCAGTTTGGCATTGTAGATTTCGTCACCCTGGTTTTAATATTTTAAAAGATGTACTTCATTCTATGAATATAGTAGTTTCCAGTTCTAATAAATCTCATTGTGTCATGCTTGTTGTTCCATTAAATCGATTTTTTTGCCCTTTCAGTCTTTCTCCCTACGCGCACAATTTCATAGCATATCGTCTCGGCGACATCTGGGGGCCATGCCCAATCAATTCCTTTCGTGGTTTTAGATATTATATATCTTCTATTGATCACTTCAGTCGATTCACTTGGTTGTATTTGCTTAAATCGAAGGCTGAAGTTGCTCCTATTTTTCTTAAATTGAAAAGGATGGTTGAAAATCTTCTTTCTACCAAAATCAAGTATTTTCAATCCGATGGGGGTTTTGAGTTCATGTGGCACAAATTTCAAGGTATCCTCGGTGACTTGGGTATATCACATCAACTAAGTTGTTCGTATACTCATCAATAGAATGGTCTAGTGGAACGAAAGCACCGTCATATAGGCAAGGTGGGCCTTACTCTCCTTGCACAGGCATCTATGCCCAAATTGCATTGGGATTCAGCTTTTTCGACTGCAGTGTACATTGTAAATCGTCTTCCCACACCAATCTTACAATCCAAGAGTCCTTTTGAGGTTCTATTTCAACTCCCACCTTACCATTCACAATTAATTTCGTGCCTAAGGTTGTCTTTGATACCCACATCTTCGACCTTACGCTGAAAACAAGATCGAAGATCGTTCTGTTGCATGTGTCTTCCTCGGGTATCATTCCAACTATAAGGGTTTTCGATGTCTTGATCCCAATATTGGTCATGTCTTTATCTCTTGCAGTGTGATATTCGATGAGCAGGCATTTCCTTTATCCAAATCTCCTTTGTTGATGACTCCTAACACACTCACTTCAACACCTTCGCCAATTCCTTTACTTCCGTTGCCACACTTAGCTCTTTCCTATCACTCCATTACCACTTTTTAGCCTCCCTCTCCAGCTCTAGAAATACCTTCGTGATCCCCTTCACCCGATCCACCTTTTGACTCTCCACCTTCGTATTTCTCTCCTCCCTCGACCTTTGCCTCTAACCCAGTCGAGGTGCTGCCCTTACCAACAGCCCGTCCTACAGTTCCTCTACCGACCCATGGCATGGCCACTCGATCCATGACCGGCAAGACCAAACCCCGTGTGCTCACAGTAGATAGGCAACCTCCACCTACTCCAGGGACACCGCCAAAGCCGATCTGTTACTCACATGCTACTAAGTACCCGGAATGGTGTCGGGCAATGCAAGATGAATTTAATACTTTATTAGTTAACCACACTTGGTCATTTGTGTCTCCTCCACAGGGCTCTCGACCTATTGATGCAAATGGGTATTTCACATAAAGACAAAGGCTGATGGCAGTATTGAATATTTTAAAGCCAGGTTGGTGGCGAAAGGATTCAATAAAAAAGAAGGGTTTGACTACTTTGAGACATTTAGTTCAGTGGTCAAGCCAGTCACAATTCACACCATAATCACTCTCGTATGCGCAAGGTCTGCTCCAACGTCTCTGGTTGTTCGAGGTGAAACCCATATTGACGCTGGTCATCACTGGTTCGAAGCCATCCAAACATGAAGGTACTCCCCTTCTTGATCCGTCAGAATATCGAGCCACTGTAGGTGTACTTCAGTATCTCACTCTCACTAGGTCGGACCTCCATTATGTCGTGAACCAAGCTTGTCAATTCCAACAAGCTCCAACAGACTTGGACTGGGTTGCGGTCAAGTGCATTCTTTGGTACATCAAAAGCACACTACTCATGGGCTTTTTATTTGACCAGCCTCCGACATTGGCATTGATGTATTCTCTAATGCGGATTGGGGCGGTTCCCCTGACGATCGTCGTTATGTCAGAGGGTTTTGTGTTCTTCTCCCGGGGTCCCTTATCTCTTGGGCCTCCAAGAAACAGCCCACAGTCGCACGTTCTAGTGCTAAAGCCAAGTACCGAGCCTTGGCTATAGCCGCAACAGAGGTCTCTTGGATTTTACAACTTTTTCGTGAGTTACGGTTGTTCCTTCGCGACCCGTCGGTTTTTTGATGTGACAATCTCTTGGCTACATACATTGCTGCGAATCCCGTATTCCATGGGAGAGTAAAACACGTGGAGCTCAACTACTACTTCATTAGGGAGCGAGTTACAAGTGGTCAATTTTGGGTCAAGTACATTCCTACGAAGGATCAGATTACCAACATGTTCACAAAGGGCCTTAGTTGATCTCAGCTTCTTCGTTTTCTATCCGAACTTCACGTCTCTGCCACGCCTCTCAGCTTGAGGGGAAATGTTAAGGAAGATTCCTGCTTGGTATCAATTACACTGTGTGCAATTTTATGTTTCCTAGTTTAAGTAAATCACTTATATTCTAATTGTGATATACTAAGTATGTTACCTAGTTGACGTAGGTCACCTGTTTATATGTACTCTATTCATTCATTGATTCAATACATTTAGAAATTACCAAATCTACATATAGTAGAACAGAAAAGATTAACTAATATAGAAGAAAAACTAATATTTCGACTTTCTGAGGATAAATATTTAAGATTTAAAAAATGTATAATTATTTTGGAAATTATTATGTTACTATGTTTACATTACATAGTTTAAGACAAATGTTATACTTATTAAGTTCAACTATGTTAGTATTTATTTTCTTAAAGCAAAACTGTAGCACAAAAGAAAAATTAAGATATAGAATAAAGAGAAATTTAAATTTATGACAGATGTTATAGTTTTAGTTTCAATTACATGAATATTGAATATGAACAAAATAAAATCGAAACGTGAAGGAATAATCTAGTATCATGGATAAAAAATTAACAACATAAATGAAGTAATTTTCGTCTAAACTTAATAGGACATAATAGGAGAAGAAGCAATTTAAGATAGAGAAAGAAAGAAATAAAAAATAAAAAAATAAAAAAAAGAAAAAGAAAAGGAAAACTAAACATATCGATATCCACTACCTCAAGTTCTATGTTGTACTTATTATATTTTTAAACTTATAATTAACATTTATAGATAGATACATTAGAATAGGTTAGAAACTTAGTTCTTGCTTTTATTTAAAATTTAGGAGATAAATTATTATATATTAATATATTATGTTTTTCCCCTCTCCTGCTTTCTTTCCCCTCGGACACCACCTCCCCCCTCTTCATGCTATTGCTCGTTAGGTCGTTCTCTTTGCCTTTCTATGTCATTTACAGTAAAAATTAGAAAGCTCGTTGCTCTTTAACTTCCTAATTCGACTGTGGATCTGCCGATTCGTTGTCGACTTGCCACCGATCTTCCTAGCTCAGGTATGCCCTGACATCGTCTTCTCTCCTCTTTCCTCTTCTCTCCTCTTTCCTCTTCTCTCCTCTTTCCTCTTCTCTCCTCTTTCCTCTTCTCTCTCCCTCTTTTCTCTCTCTTCTCCTTTCCTCGCCCCCCTGTTCTGTCTCTCTTGGTCCCCCATTCAGATTTCTGATCAAAATTTCCGAGCATTCCCATCATTTTGGTGAAATTTTTTACTCAGATTCTATGTACCAATTGTCCAATTGCCTCTTCTGTCCTACCGTTTTACATCCTCACACGTAAACTTCCAGAAGGGATGTATGTGCTTCGCATCTTCACTTGATCGGAGGTGGATTGAGCGAGCTGCATTGCGAACTTTGAGTTTCCGGCCGACTTCGCTGGTACTGGAGAGGTCTTCTACGACTGTTCTCTTTGTAAGCGTTTGCTGCTAAAGCAAACTCTATTTTGACTCATTTTGACTTTGCTAAATTGACTACTAGTAGGGGGAACTTACCATTAAAAACTCTATTTGAATCTTAGTAGCTGATGAAAACTCTAGTAGAAGTTCACTCATCCCTTCTCCTACAACAAAAAGCATTCCCTAGAATCATTTTTTCTTAAAGCTCCATGGATTCTGGAACTTTTTAGGCTTTTGGTCACTACAGGATATTAATGACATTCATATCCACAAAGCCAGAGGTATTCTTCGAGTTCTGGAATTTTTAAAACTTTTGGTCTCTTAGACTAGTAGTTTACTGTTGGTTGCATTCTTCTGGTATATGTTTACCTTGTATACCGTCTGTTGGCTATGTAACATCCAAGGTAGGACTTAGTTATCAGTATTTGTCTTAGTCTGGATATGCATCTTGTAGATTATAACTCTCTGAAGTTTTTACTCTCCGGTTTTCTCTCTTGATTCTATTTTTCTCTCCCTCCCTTCCTCTCCCTCCCTTCCTCCCTCTCTCTTCCTTTCTCCCTCTCCCTTCCTCCCTCCCTCTCCCTTCCTCCCTCTCCCTTCCTCCTTCTCCTTCCTCCTCTCCTTCCTCCCTCTCCCTTCCTCCCTCTCCTTCCTCCCTCTCCTTCCTTCCTTCCTCCTCTCCTTCCTCCTCTCCTTCCTCCCTCTCCCTTCCTCCCTCTCCTTCCTCCTCTCATTTCCTCCTCTCATTTCCCTCTCCCTTCCTCCCTCTCCCTTCCTCCCTCTCCCTTCCTCCCTCTCCCTTCCTCCCTCTCCCTTCCTCCCTCTCCCTTCCTCCCTCTCCCTTCCTCCCTCTCTCTCCCCCATCTCTCTCTCTCTCTCTCTCTTGTTTTCTTTCTTGTCTGTTTTTCTTTCTCCCACTGGCGCTCTTTCTCTCTCTGGTTTTCTTTATCTCTTGTTAAGAATGCATGCCATGATAACAGCATCTGCAATTGTGGTTTGGCCATTATCATTGGATTTCTTAACACTGTTTATCTTTTACTTTCAGATATTTTTTTCTTGGAGATTTGCTGACAGATATTGTAGACCCACTATTTCATCCTCACCTTGTACTTTTAACTCCAGGTTTGGCTCATACCTCATCTCTACAAGAATTAGTCTTTATTTTTTTCTATTTTCTCTTTGTTTCAAGATTCAAAGTTACTTATATTTGTCTGGGGATCCAGTTATCCACTACAATATTTAGGAGGAAGAGCAGATTGTTCCACATAAAAAAGTAGCTGGAATATACATTTCTGCCCATTTGTGTTGACTTTTTTTTTTTTTTTTTTTTACTTTATCACTTTATTTTCTTAAGTCTGGAGTCTTTATAGTATATTATATTTCGCCTCTTTAGCATATATACAGAAGCATTGTAGTTGTGTTGTTTTCATGAAAGGCTAAGTGGTTCTAATGAAAGTTCACTTCAGTTCTGAAATCATTCAAGAAAATTCCTTTCTATGGTAGGGAACAATTAAAGAATTGTTATTCCCGAGTCTGAGATTCTCACCGTGTAAAATCATTGCAAACTTGGAGGTCAAAATCAAGTAAAGACTGATAGTAGTATCTTTTCATGCTGCTGAAATTATAAAACTCATGAACGAGCTTGTTAAATTTTAATCTTCTTTTTCCTAGTGGTTTGAATTAGAAATTCTTCTCTTCAAGGTTGAACTCTCTCAGTCATTTTTTTCTACTTTGCTTCATATCTGTATCCATCTATTAATTAAGTGTTTGTTTTCCTCCATAAGTAGGATTCTAAGTGAAGAAGTTTCTAGTCTCTTCCTTTTGAGTGAGTTCATGAACTCTAGGCCACCCATTCTATATTTTCAAAAGCATATACAGTGAATGGAGGTGTCTTTCCAATATTGCAGATTTCTATATTGAATTCTCTGTCATATTTTTGCTCTGGAAAACATGTTTTGCAGGGGAGATATAACCAATTTACCTCCCTCTTCTTTTATACCTTTACCATCATAAACGAAATATTCTCATATATGCTTTTTGCAAAGAATATATAGGAGGAATCACATGTAGAACAAGAGAGACTTAGATTTGTGTGGCCATGGCTGTTCATCCAGTGATGTTTTTATTTATATGCAGTTTGACACCTGAAGCTGATGGTTTTCCTTCCCCCTACCCTGTGAAGCATACTAGTGTCTGTACAGTACTTCCCAATAATCCACATGCATAGTGACAAACAAAAGAGATGATATGAAACCCACAGAAAAACTATATGTCAAGCCATTCTGAGTCAGTTTCAGGGAAGGACCTTCAATCCATATTGAGATGTTACAAGGAGATAGCGAAGGGCCTGGTGGCCACATGACCTCCCTCCACTAGAATTTTTTTATGCTAAATCAGGTCCACTTGGGTAGAAACCCTATACCTTACCTTCACCATTGTTTTTCTTTTCCCTTTCTTGAGAATAATACATGATTGCCAGCCCAGAAGAGCCAAGCCCTGTTCACCAGGATCTACAGATGAAAAAGAAGGAAGAATGAATAGCTTATTATTTGAGTTTCAAATAACGAGGGCACAGTGATAGAGAACAGGTGTGGGTTGAGAGAACAAAACTGAAACACAAACAAAAGAGATGAAGAAATGCCAACAATATGAGACAAAAATAAAACCCAAAGAGATAGTAGAAAACAAAAAGAAGATGATGGGAGCCATGGAACAGAAGAGATGAAGTGACAGAAAGAAAAAGTGAGAAGGAGAAGGATAAAAAATTGGTAAAAAACAAAAAGAAGATGATGGGAGCCATGGAACAGAAGAGATGAAGTGACAGAATGAAAAAGTGAGAGGGAGAAGGATAAAAAAATGATAATTAGAAACATGTCTACATGAATATGTGTGTAAATGTCTTTCTAAATTTTTGTCTCTTCTTTCTGGCTGAGTTGGTGAACTCCAGGCCACCCGTTTTGTGTATTCAAATTCTGAATTTTCAAAAGCTTGTACAATGGATGGAGGTGTCCTTTTGGTATTGCATATTTCTATATTGATTTCTCTTTTATTTTTTTTGTTGAAAAATATGTTTTTTCCAGGGAAACCGTTACCAATTTAGTGAGGGAGAGAGGGAGGGAATTCAATCAGTAATTTTGATGTATTAAATTAATAGGCAATTACGAGCATCTCTAGGTTCAACCTTATCATGTTCCTTTTGCTAACCTCCTTATCTCCCGATTTATAAATGTATACTAAATATAACTCACTACACTAATGCCTTTTAATGATTACCCACACTGAGAAATATATCTATCTCATCCACAAATCTCCTGTGTAGATACACTGGAAAGGTGGACCGTACACTATTTTACCTGTGGCTTACGCAAAACTGTCATTCCAGACTCGTAAACAGTTTCCTAATCAATTCAATTGGTGATCAAGCATTGCACTCAAGATAGAATAAATAAAGCACAATTACATGAACTTCTATTTTATCTCTCTTTCTTCAACGAAGTTGCTAGAATGGCAAAGCGTGGAGGGATTTACTACACTACCCAAGGCCTATACCTACCCTACCCAGAAAATTGATTTACTCAAATAAGTACCCATTATATTCCTAATGCAGGGTAGTTGAATGACAAACTCATAGGAGAAGTCTGGAACAAGATCATATAGAGGACTCAGCATACGCTTCTCTCCAGGTCATAACATATTTTCCCACATCCCTTGAAGAAAGGTTTCCCATTGCTTAGCAGCAAGAGGGACAAAACGGGGATGAGAATGATAGGTCGATTGACAGGCAGGTGTGCCAGTCCCAAATAAGGGAAGGCGTAGGGTTCTATTATCAAACCCAAAATGATTGTTGGCGAAGATGGACCTTTTGGAGGTGGTATGGTGCCTGACAACATTGACTTGAGGGTGAGAGGTGAGGAGGCAAGATCTGGGGCAGGCAATTGTGAAGATAGGGCAGAAACCACAGAGGATGCAGGGAATCCTGTGTATAAATAGATAATGAGTGTGGATTCGGATGCAAATCCTGTGCTGCAGACTCCACTAACAAAAACCATACAAACAAGTCAACTCATGAGTCAGAAAGACTATAACCGATTTATGTTATCTGAGCCAGGGGCAAGGCATGATAACTTGGGACAACATGCATAAAGGCTCGTTGTCCTCATTGGGTCTCTCGTGAAACAACAACTTGTCGCTAGTGAAAGGGCTCAAAAACAGGCGAGAAGTGAAACACCCCTCTATGTTTCACCAATGTGAAGACATGAAATGACCTTGTGAGATGAGGAGACACCAAAAGAGAAACAACAAAGGTTAATGGAGTAAAGCATAGAAACTTTCATTGAAATAAAAATGAGGGAATATGGAATGACTTTAGGGATGTGCAGTGAAGACTCTACGATGAGTCCCAATAAATTCGAAAGGCCTGCAGAAGGAAAGCTACAACAATGAGCTGAATGATAATTTTATCATGGAATGTTAGAAGATTAGGGTCCTTTGCCAAAAAAGCTGTAGTTTGGGAAGTGTTGAGCAATATTAAAATCAAGCTTACTCTTGAAACAAAAGTAAAGAAGATGATGAGGAAAATAGCATTGGACCTGTGATACTTGCGGCAACCATCATGGGTAGAATTGGATGGTTTCGGAGGGATTATAGTTCTCTGGGATGTCACAAATTGAGCTGCCCACCTCAGAAATTGGGCATGACTCGACTGCTTTACTATTCAAATCAGTTGATACCAAAGCTGTATGGCAGCACTAGCAGTGTATGGGCCAGTGTTAAGACCTGCGGATTGAGTTGTCAGGAATAATCAGTCTCTGGGACACAGCATGGATTATAAGAGGAGATTGCAACATGATAAGGTTCTACTCGGAAAAACAAGCTGGGAGAGCAAGAATTAAGACATTTTTTAATGCTTCCATCCAAGAGCTATCTTTAGTAGAATCCCCCAAAATGGAGCTACATACACTTGGAGTCATTGTAGGGTCCCCCACTCTTAGCCAAACTCAATAGCTTCCTAGTCAATCAGATCTGGCTAGATTTATATAGTAACTCCACAGGCAGCCACTTCAGATCACTCCCCAATTTTATTGGAAACTCTTACAGAATCATGGGGCCCCTCTGTTCAGATATGAAGAAAGCTGGTTATTGGAATAAGGTTTCATTACTTAGTTGGGTGGTGGAAAGAAATTCAGCTTCATGGATCGGCATGTCTCATTTATCAGTCAGAGATTAAATTACTCAAAGGGAAAATGAAGGCATGGGTTGCAGAGAGGAGATTGACCTATGAGCAGAGAATAAGCATTATACTGGGAGATAAATCAGAGCCATGACTTAAAAAAAGAAATGACTTGAATGAAGAGCTGCAAGACAGCCTATCTATAAAAAAAGGAAAGAGACTTCTTAAAACAAGAGTTTGAAAATAAAATTATACAAGAGAGTGCCTATTAGAAACAATGGGTAGTGTACAATTGGATTAAAGAAGAAGATGGTAACATGAGATTCTTTCTTGCAATGGCTTCATCACATAAAAGAAGAAAGAGAATCTCCTCCATCACAGTTGATGGCAGGCTAATAACACAAATGAAGGATATAACAAAGGACTTCACAAAGTTCTAGCCTAATTCATACAAGGATGAAGCAAGCATTGGCCCTTTCCCTGAAGCCTTCCCTTTATGAGTTTGTTTACAACCTCCGATGCTGCTCTAGAAGCATCATTTACTATGAATGAAATTGAGTTGGATGAAGCAAGCAAATGGGCATGATAAACTTATCTAGACTCTTTCCTTCAGGCTGCTTCACAGTATCCTCATATTATAAAACTTAACCAGCATTGACCCAAGGCAAGATGCCTACTCAGCCAGTTTATGCAGGCAGCTCCCAGTCCCTAAAAAGATCCTGCAATTTTTCTTGTCAGCAACACACTCCAAAATCTTTGTGACCAAATGAGGAAAAGGGGCCAGATCATCATTCACAACCTCCACAAATTATATAGGGAAGAGGAAGAGATGAGCAGCCATTTGTTGTGGCACTCCAGGTTTAACAGAGCTGTATGGGTGCGTTCCTTCAGAAATGTAATATGATGATGCATCTCCCTAAGACTTACCACATGCTTTTTCAGCAATGGTTTTATTGCCCACTCCCAACATGTGGAAGTCTTCTATGGAAGACAACATTGGCAGCAATACCATGGCATATTTGGGGGAAAAGGAGCATGACATTCGTTGAAATAGAAGGTCCTCAACCGGAGCTGTAGTTGAGATTTGCTATTAGAGCTTTCTAATTTGGCAACTAGCACACATATTTTGCCTTCCCTACCTACTTATATCATCAGAAAATATTGGGACAAAATTATGTCGTATGCGAACCACAAATTTCCATCTAAAAGTTTGGAAAACCCCCACCCAATGGATGGACCTCCCTCAATTTGATTGGTCTTCCAAAGGGAACCCTGGGCCTGTTTGGGTGGGGTTTTCAGAGAGAGCAATGGGTAGATTTTGCTAAAGTTTTCTGGGCCAGAGGGCTAAAGCACTTCTAGTGAAGCTGAGGGCTGTAACACTTCTAATGAAGCTGAGGGCTGTAGTACTTCTAATGAAGCTGAGGGCTGTAGTTCTTCTAATGAAGCTGAGGGCTGTAGTTCTTCTAATGAGCCTGAATCAAGTGCATTCCTCATGGGTATACGACTCTTTAAGCCGGAATTGGGGACCATTACAAATACAAGGAGACACTACTTTAGCCATAAAATCGGGGCAGCCATACCTCCCCTCCATTTTGATTACAGTGGAATGACACATTGTGTGAAAAATCCCTAGGTCTGCCAATTCTTTGGTTGACAAGCTAGGACAAGAAGGAACTTCAAAAGCTTTGATGCTTTCCTATCTTTGATGCTTTGGTACAAGTGTGTTTTTTCACCAACCACTAATTTTCCAAAAAAACACTAGCTTACTGTCTTTCAGTCTTCTTCTTTTCCTTTATTTGTTCATTTTTTTTATTTGGTTTCAATTATCTGGGTTCGTTTGCTGCCTTTCATTTATTTATTCCATCTTTATAAAACTAGGGTGTTTGGAAAACTGGAAATGGTCATAACTTGTCGACTGTTTTGAGAACTTTGAACAAGGGATCTGACCCTGTTCTGTAGGTCTTGAGTCCACGGTGCATGCTCGCGCTGGCACCGGGGGGTGGGTGTGGGGTTCTGCCGCCTTCCTCGCCATGATGAAGTGTTTCCCTGTTTACATTTCTTTTTTTTTTGTAAAAAGAACTGCTGACCAGCATGGCTCAAGTGGTTGGCTGAACCGGTTGAATTGCTTTCATCCTGTTCAACCACTTCTTCCGATAAGTGGATGGGTCGGATTTTGTAAAGTCGGTTCTGTACATCATAACACATCTATGTTTGGTTGCTAGTTCCATTTCCACATCTCTATTCTTTATGTGCTTTTCACATATTACTGATTCTTTCTTTTTAGCGACTAAAAGCCTTCTCATGTTCTGTGACAAGGTTACCTTCTTGCATAAATACTCAAATTAATTTAACAATTTTGACACTTCTTTTTAACACAATGAAAACTAAAATTTTTTGTTTTCCAAGTTCAGAAAAAGGAAACAAAAAGGGAACTTGGGCAGTAGGTCAGGGGTTCGAATCAGGTAGAGCGCTCTACCTGCGCTCCACCCTAAACTGCTCCATTTTGGGGTCAAATGCATTAATTTGACCCCAATTGCAGTATTTTAGGGTCAAATTCGTAAAAAAAATTTAGAAGTTTAAAATATTACAATTTTAACCATAAAATACTGCAATTAGGGTCAAATTAATGCATTTGACCCTAAAATGCAGCAGTTAGGGTGGAGCGCACTACCTGATCCGATCCCGTAGGTCAGTTGTCCCATGGGAGTTATAGCTTTGGGAGGTCTTGGGTTCGGGTCTCCACGACAGCATAGTAGTTTATGGTAGTTTGTGTTTGGGGAGTTTGTATTTGCCATTTCACACACAAAAAAAGGAAACAAAAAAGAATCACAGTGAGTAGTTGTGCTTTAATCAGCTTCTAAAACATCGGTTTTTGCTGTCATTCTAATTAAGTTGTGTTGACATAAAGACCCTTTATAGCTTTTGTTGTGGATCACGTTCGGTCTCTCTCTCTCAACTGAAACAATGGTACTTCTGTTAAAACTAGGTTGTTGGTGATCTTGCTTAAAATTCACTGCCACCTATCTTCTGCCAACTGATTGAAGACCTGAGTAGTACTAATGTGTTAGGTATAGGCCTTTGACTTCTTGAGGTCTCCCAAATGGCCAATCTGGTTGTCTTGGTGGCACTGCAAGGATTGGGTGAGAATTTGTCTACATAATTTTTAACAGCATAATCTGAATGTTTATCTGATGGGTTGAAACCTTAGGAAGGTTGCCATACAGTGAGCCTAGTTAGGGGTGACAACAGGCCGGGGAGGGGCGGGTTTTTAAAAACCTGTCCCCGCCCCCAGAAAATTTGTAGAACCCAAACCCATTAAATTCCGCCCTGCGGGTTTGCAATGGAAACCCGTCCCTGGCCCGCGGTACCTGCCCCAGCATCCCCGAAGAAGGGTCCAAGGGTTGGGGACAGCGGAGGAGAGGGAAGACTGGTGGCTGGATGAAAGTAAATGAGCGACGAATCTGGAGGGGAGGGAGGCAGCTTCCTCTATTAAATTTGGGTGTGTGTGATTGTATGAGCAGCATGCAAGCTGCAGAGGAAGATGATATTGGCGCATAAGTAAAATCTGTTTTTTACAGAAAAATAATAAAAAAAAGAGAGTTCACTGGCAGGAGCCGTTGACGCCTGCCGTGACATGCTCTCTACCGCCGAATTCTACCATGGAGCCAAAATTGGCGTTGAGTGGTTAAGGTAGGCAAGCCTGGGCAGCGTCGACAGTGATCCTGCGCCTGGTGACTGCGACCATGCAGCAGCCGATGGCAATCTGCGCTTAAACCTCTGGGAGAGTCGAGACAGAGAACGAGAGAGGGAAATGGAATTTTAGGGTTAAAATTTTCCAGTTATACCCTTCATCTTTTTTTATTTTAGTTAAATGGGTTGGGTTGGGTTTTTTTGGACGAAACCCATCCCTGCCCCGAACCTGCAGCGGGTTTTAAGAAAAAAAAATCCCAGCCCAGCAGGAGTAAAACATCAAACCCGCTTTAAGCGGGTTGGGTCGGGGCGGGTTCCCCAGTTTTGGGAACCTGTTGCCAGCCCTAGGCCTACTCTCATGGACGACTGAGGGAAATGATAAATTTGTCCTGGTTACTTTATGCTTCTGCTTATATATTTTCTCTCCTGGTTCATCTCTCTTCTTTTTCTCTAATAAGTTATTTTATCCCGTCTACTAACAAGTATTTTTCAATTGAAACAGGGAACATGGGCACCTTGGATGTTTGAATTTTCAGAAAGATGCAGCAGTGGTTTTATTTTTGTACTGATTTCCAGATATTTTGAGTGATCAGCGAAAGATGCAATCACCATGAGCTGAATAACATATTGCTAATTTCCTCTGTTTGGTCCAAGAACAACAATAATGGCCTCTAGTAAAATTGCTTCCATTATTTCTTCTGCCGTGAACCGTATCACTACAGTTAATTCCTCAACTGGAACAGTACCTGGTTTACTGTCACCAGTAGAGTCCAGACATCGGTTTGATTTCTTGGAACCCACCCAAAAATCTGGTTTAAGACTTTCTGCATCTCTCCAAGAGATATCCACATTAGGAAAAGTTGACCCTGAGGAAGGATTCCTTGACCACCAATTCAGTGTCTTATCTCACGCAAAACCAATTCATCCTTTGGAAAGAGAGGCCTTCGGAGCTAGTTTTTCAAAAGATAAAACTCCAGCATCAGCTTCCTTTTTGAGGCGGAAGAGTATCCGAGTGGCAGTGGGGCTTCTTGGCGTGATACTTGTCATATTTTTGATATATGAAGCTTTGAGGCAGTTTAATGGTAAGGCTTCACATTATTATGTTGTACTTGATTGTGGAAGTACTGGAACCAGGGCTTATGTGTATGAATCGTCTGTCGAGCAAAGAGGCGTAGGGACTCTTCCAATTAGTTTGAGGTCATTACCTAAAGATTTGCAAAAGAAGTCCACTGCACGATCTGGTCGGGCTTACCAACGTATGGAAACTGAGCCAGGATTTGATAAACTTGTAGGAAATGTATCAGGCTTGAAATCTGCAATAAAACCTCTTCTAAGGTGGGCTGAAAAACAAATACCCAGACCGGCCCACAAAGACACATCACTCTTTCTTTATGCTACAGCTGGTGTTCGAAGATTACCCAGTTCAGATTCTGATTGGCTACTTGACAAGGCTTGGTCCATTTTGAAAAATTCTTCATTTTTGTGTCATAGGAACTGGGTTAAGATTATTTCTGGAATGGAAGAAGCTTATTATGGATGGATAGCTCTTAACTATCACTTGGGTATGTTGGGTTCATACCCAAAGAAGCCAACATTTGGTGCACTTGATTTGGGTGGTTCCTCACTCCAAGTCACTTTTGAGGCTGACGGACTTGTGAGTGATGAGATTAGTTTAAGTCTTAACATTGGATCCATTGATCATCATCTTAGTGCATATTCACTTGAAGGCTATGGTCTAAATGATGCATTTGACAAATCAGTGGTTTACCTCTTGAAGAAGCAGGTTTTAACCAAGGGTCTTGTTTTAGATAAAGAAAAAATCGAGATTAAGCACCCTTGCTTACAAGAAGGATACAAAGAGGAATATATGTGCTCCCAATGTGCTTCTCTAAACCAAGAAGGAAGTCCAGTAGTTGGAGGGGTAAGTACTGGCAAGGCAAGAGTCGGAAAAGTTGTTGAGCTGCTTGGGGCCTCCCATTGGGAAGAATGCCGTTCACTTGCTAAAATAGCGGTAAATCTGTCTGAATGGTCTCAAGCAAAATCTGGAATAGATTGTGAAACTCATCCTTGTGCTCTTACCAGTAATTCACCACAGCCACAGGGACAATTCTATGCAATGTCTGGTTTCTATGTGGTGTTTCGGTTTTTTAATTTAACTTCAGAAGCCACACTAGATGATGTCTTACAAAAGGGTCAGGACTTCTGCCAGAGCAACTGGGATATAGCAAAGAACAGTGTCATTCCACAACCTTTTGTGGAGCAATATTGCTTTAGAGCGCCATATGTTGTCTCATTGTTGCGAGATGGATTACACATTTCAGATGATCAGGTGACTGTGGGGTCTGGTAGTATCACTTGGACTCTAGGGGTTGCTTTACTAGAAGCTGGGCAAACTTTTTCTAGCAACCTGAAGCTGCGAAGTTACAAGATGTTATCCTTAAACCTGAGCACTCCACTTCTAATAGGTGTACTGGTTTTTTCATTGATACTTCTGATATGTGCTTTATCATGCATTGGCAACTGGGTGCCTAGGCTTTCTCGTCTGCCCTATCTCCCGCTGTTCAGCCAAAGTTCAACTACTACTTCTGTTCTTAATATTCCATCTCCTTTCCGATTGCAGAGGTGGAGTCCAATAAGTACAGGTATTTCCTTTCTGAAGTGGTCCCATCATTCATATAGGGCTGTTAACTGCTTCTACTGAATCTGTCATTGTCGCTTTCCATATCTATGGATTATTGTGGGAATTCTTGATACTGATGTCCTCTATTGTCTTTCATATAAACACTATGAGTGTTTTTTCATAGAATATAAGGTGATTTTCCTCCTATGATGACTTGGACATTTAACACAAACAACTTCAGGTTGCTTTTCATCTTAGTGCATGAATGAATCTACATAATTCTCCAATTAAGTGCTTTTGGACAATTCTTAAACAATACTTTTAAACAGGGTACTTCCTCAATTTGGGAAAAGAAATAAACTTGCTGTAACTTGAAGGATGATATTGACGAGTTCAGCTTGTTACTTTAAATGAAAAGTCCATGTCTGCATTTACCACTTATGGAGTAGCCATGTATTCATTTACCCCTCATATGGCTTTTTCAAGGGTCTTATTTTGGCTCATCGACTTCCGGTTCGTTTTTCTCCTTTTAGTCGGACTGGTGGTCAGAGTGACGACTTCTTTTGTACTTTCACATCAATTTTTGCTTCTTGTGTCTCTTTACCAGGACCTATATTATTGTTGTACAACAAGTTTTTCGCTGGAAATTATTTTGTAGTGCTAAATGCATGTTGATTGTCAAGACCAATGTAAAAATCTAGAACACGAGCTTGAGCGGAAACAGGGGCTGAGCCAGGTGGGGTCTAGGGGTCATTGCCCCCTCTAAAATATTGTTTCCCTTTATTAGAGTGTTAGGTTTTACCCCCCCCCCCCCCCCCCTTCAAATTAAAATCACTCCTCTTGCCCCCTCTAAAATTAAAAGTTAATCTTCTGAATACAAAGAAAAAGCCTCTCAAAATAGAAATTACCCCCACAATTTTGCATCACGTTTTAAGAAATCTCTTATAATTCATTTTTCTTAGATAAAATTATCTCAAAATAAAAAACTCTTGTTAAATTAATTTTATCGTTTTAAGTTTCTAGTTATATTAATTTTTATCTAGCATAATGGTCATGAAGTTTTTTTTATCTTTCTTTGTTATTGAAATGACTAAAAAGTATGTATTTTATATAAAATGTATTTAGTGAAAGCAATATTATCCATTGAAAATATTTTTCTTTTAAAACATTTTTAGTTATTTCATAAAATTTATAAAAGTTTCAAATATAAATCTCTACATGTTTCAAAAGAATTTGCAAAATAACATTTTAACTAATAAGGAAGCCTATGAATAACTAAAAATTTTAAACAACTATAATTCTAATCTTATATTAAGGCATTTCCAAATCTCAAAATAATTAAAAATTTCATAAAATTATAATTTGTTTTTCTTATTTTAATATGATATTTTCAAAATATCATGTGTTTATATAAAATTAAAACAGTTTAAAAACAAAGAGATAATGCTTTTAATAAATATTATTATTAACAAATAATTTTTAATTTATAAAAATATTTTTATTAAAAAAGTTTATGCATAAAGTTTGCCCCCCCTCCCGTGTATTCCTGGCTCTACCACTGAGCAGAAAATGCTTCTTGGTTGAATTCTGCTCTGTCTGCTAGAATATATTCTAATTGACATCGCTTGGGAACACAATAAGTAAAAGGGGAAGGGGAGAGGGCTTGAACTCTGGGAATCAGAATAATTTTTATTAGGAAAAAGTTGAGCTGTAATCATGAGTATGGTACTTAACTGAAAATTTATTTTGGAACAAAATGCTCTTATACACATTATTTATAAAATACCCTTTTTGTTGTCAGAAGAGAAAGCTTCTTGCCATCAACTAGCAAAGTATGTGTTTTTTTCTCCATTATGTATAGCTTTGTGATGAAATTGCCAAGGTCTCTAAGTAGGAGATAACATACGACCATGGAACAATCTCTTACCAAATGGAACCTATCTCCACATATAAACCTAACTACATATCCTTAGGACACTTGATCCTCGTTAGCTTTTTGTGCATGCTAACTTGTAAGGATGTGTATGGATTTCAGTCTTCAAATTTAGTTTGGAGACCAGATCTTACAAAATCACAATTTCACGACTACCAGTGTCAATAATGAATTTTGTTGTATGACTTTCCAAAGAACATATAGTTGTAAGTATGGTATGCCTCAATCAATGTTCTTTTTGTTTAGGAGTTTAAAGGACTTTTCAATTCATCAAACTAGAGCAGCAATCGCATGCATTAACTATGTCAGCTTCTAAATCTTCATCGTAGTTTTCTTCTTTTTCATCATCAACAGTAAACATGCAAGCTTGTGTAAACTACCTATTTTAGGACTAATAAAAATAAGCAAACACCAGATTTCAGCAAGCTGGAAATAGAGAAGTGCTATTTTTATTGAAACAGAGAAGTGCTATGTTAAAAGACTACCTAAATTAAGTCTGTCTCTTTTCATTCTTGTCATGAACAGAACAGTCGGGCCTCTGATTCTTCTTTCTTCTTTCATGAACTCTAGATACTTTGGATAATCTCTAGTCTTTCGATATTCTTTAAGCTTGGTTTTCCACACTGTTACATGCTGCATCACTTAAGCATAAACATACGAATACTGTTCTACACCCCGCTTTTTTATTTGAAATGACCAAAATACCCTCAGTACATGACATTTTATATTGCTGCTGACATTGACTGTCATAAGTAGTTCTTATGAAGAGTTCATTTTTCTGCCTTGAAGAGTTAAATGCTATTGGTCCCAGAACTTTTTTAGGTTACGATTATGTTACTCACAATGTACTATTTTCTTTTGTGTGAATATCAGGAGAGGGAAGAGGGAAAATGCCATTAAGTCCTACAGTTGCAGGCTCTCAACAAAGAACAATAGGCATGGGGTATGGACTGGGAGGCAGCAGCATTCAGCTCACTGATTCCTTACACCTGTTGGGAGGTGGTGTCTCGCACAGTTATTCATCAGGAAGTTTAGGACAGATGCAAATTGACAATGGAACTGGCTTTTCCTGGGCCCCTCACAGAGGTCAGATGCGGCTCCAAAGTAGGAGATCACAGTCAAGGGAAGATCTTAATTCATCATTGTCGGAATCTCATATAGTGAAGGGTTAAACATACCTGCATGCTTGCCACAAGGTGCGGTTCCTTATATCTTGAATTAATTTAAATTTTGTTAATTTTAAAAATTAAACAATCTAAAACCATTACTTTAGGAGAAGGCTAAACATTTATTCATAAAAGACTATGTATACTCTCTGCAACTTTATTTTTCCTTTGTGGCATTTTTTTCATTAATGTGTAAGTTTGTTTGTTGAGAACGACTTCTCACTGTGGAAAGGGTTTGACAACCAAACATAAGACAAAGGGCAGTATATTCATTTTCTTTCCTTCCCTGGCTTGGAAGTGAAAATTTGGTTTGTTTGGTGTTATACTCTCTGTTCTGTATGTTAATATGTTTGTTAGTGGTTCAATTTCTAAATGTGCTATTGAACATAATTCTCTCAGGTACAAGTTTACAACCCTGGGGAGCCTGGAAAAAGAAAAAATAGCCACTAACTAGATGAGGTGCATTATTTGTTTCTTTTTGACATGGAGAGCTTATGGTGATTCCAATTTTGTTGCTATGTATGCTCATTGAATTCAGGCTCCTATAGTTTTATTGTAATTATATTAGTCTCAGCCTAGTTATTTCTTTATTATTTTAATCTATTTAAATTCTAGCATACCACTCTTGGAGTTATTTTTTTCTTCAGCATATTGTTCAGTTCACTTAAAATGTTGTTGAAGAACTATTCACCAAGTGGTGGTTGGACCATATAGACTCAATAAGAGAGGACCAACAGGTATGCTACCTCTTTTTTCCTTTTTTCGCATAGTTCAACAGGTATGCTTTTCGAGCACCTAATGATTCATGTGTGAAAATGGGAAATCTTCAAAAGTTTCAAATCACTTTGCTGGTTAACAGTGAATTTGGTAAATCTCAACTTATCAGTTTGCTTCGTTAGAAAGTGTTGCAATTTCATCTCTTTTTTCTTGCCTGCAAATTGTTGTTTTTGATCTCCATATTTTCTTGGGAAGTGCAAGAGAAATTGAGGGAAATTGTGGAGTGATTTCTTTTTATTTTATTTTTATCTTTTTAATTGAACTGGTGTCTGATATAAAGGCCCCTTACCTCATGTACCTAAGGAGATTTGAATCCTAGACCTCCTGCACGTTGTACCTCCCAATGTGAGCTAATTACTCTTAACTTCACGTGGAATGATCATTTGGGAATTATTAGTTCTTGAAAGTTCTGAATAAGTAGGATTCAAATATTCTGTACTTTGGTGGCCTGCTGCTCCTACATGCGTATTCAGCCAATTGTGCTTGTAAAATAATGTTGTACCATATTCACGGGAGAAACAAACACAGCCAGCTTTGTTTCAGTTGAGCAATTATGTTACAGGTGTTATTTTTATTTTCATTGTACTGAAGGCTCTATGGGTCATGGCTCAATGATTAATTAAGGCTATACATGCTCACAGAGACACACCATCTTTTGACAGCTGAACCCTTTGCTTGAGATGCTCTCAGAAAAATGGATTGAAATATAATTTCTGGGAGAAACATCTCGTAATAAAAATTGACATGTAACTTTTGGTCTGAAGTGAACAAACATTTTGTGTGGTGAGTTCTTTATATAATTTGGAATTTGGAGCACTTTTAAGCTCCCCTAAAGTCATGCACATGCAAACAGGAAAGGTTCGACTTCAATGTTGTGCCTTAAGGAGAATCAAGGATTTTTTTTTTATTATTATTATTATTATAATTTTTAACTTAAGTTGTAGAAGCATTTGTAGAATAAATGTGTTAAAACGTCGATCATTTGATGAATCATTGCACTCTCTGTTTTAAGAAAGCTACCATCTTTTGCTATTAGTTATCGTTTCCTTTCCATTTTTTTGTTTTTTTGTTTTTTTGTTTTTTGTGTTTTTGCTCTTTTTTGTGACTTCGATGATGGAAAATATATGCGGGGTCCGGGTTGTGGATTCTGTAAATTGTCAGCGTCTTCCAAGGAATGCGTTCGATCTTGTATGCACCAAAATGTGCACAGTCGAAATTCGATAAGTCCATTAACCCACCGATCCATCAAATAGTGATCGTGGGTAGGCCCTGTCGATCTTCGAAGTTCGTCGCTGTTGCCCATTGCGAAGTCCAACCATGTTGTCGCGTCATCGGCACAGTTGGCGCCCCTGTCAGCAGGAAGCCGCTGCGTTAGCCTTAGTCAGCATGCCTTGTCACGTTGCTACACAACTCAGTGACCAACGACCATGTGTGGCCATCAATGGTAAAGACCAAGGAAAGAGAAGCACGATTCTCATTTGTGGGATCGAAGAGGAGAAATTCTTCAGTCTTCCTCCCCTCTCGAAGGAGGCAGCAAAAAGGGGATCGTGATCCCCTTTCCAAGGAAGAAGCCACAACAACTTCACAGGACAAGCTGCAAAAGGCCAAAGAATTCCCTGTCGCAGGGGTTCGAAAAACTGAAGTCGAAGTGCTCATTCACGCACAAAAGTTCTCTCTCTTGAGACGAAGGTCTGAAAAATCCTTCATCGAGAAGAACCATCAGAAGCTCTCTATAAAAAAACGAAGGTATGAAAATCCCTTCATCGAGAAGAAACTCAACTCGCAGAAACTTTCGAACCAGAGAAGTCAAGCCACCTGCCGTTCGTCGTTCAACAATTCGACCGGGAGCAGCTCTACACGATCGTCGGCAACGTCACAAGTCGATACACGCGGAGCACAAATACTTTCGTCCGATCGACCAAAGCCACACCAGATCGTGCACACTCGTTCCTGTAACTCGAGTCTCGACAACGACTCGCCAGAAGCTTAAACTTCACCAAATCCACACGGAGATCGAATCAATGGAAGTATAGGAGATTGTACTCATAATTTTTTGATATTCAAACACACCCTGTAACACAAAATTATTCTAAAGTAATCGATATATTCTCTCAGTCGCGCCTCTTGCGGACCGGCGGATTTTCGGTGAAACAGATTTGGCATACCCGGTGGGACCTTTCCTACTTCTCATCTCCTTCTCCGTCCAACCAAAAAAAAAAAAAAACTCCAACCCTGGCCATGACCGGCAACGGCAACAACGGCAACAACGGCAACAACAACAACAACAATGGGGGCAAGCAAATTGCCTCCTCGAGCTCTGCTCAGCCGCGATCGCAAGCTCAACCGCAGGAGCTCACGGACCAGCAGCCATCTCTCCGGCCAACCTCCGTGCTCCAACGTCTCTACCACCTGCCACTCGCCCAATTACAAGGGCCTTGGCTAGAAGCTTGTCCACTGGACAGGTCCCCTTCATTTGCGACGTGCATCGCCCGAGCGCCGTCTTCTTACCACAGGCTACCGCAACCTCAACCAAGCCGATTCCAGCAATGGCCAAACCTACATACTTGGCCGTCGCTGACTCTTCTTCTCCTTGCAGCCAGACTGTCAGCCCGGCTCAGTCGCCACCATCCCGGAGGAGCTCCATCGTCCATGCCCTGGTGCAACAATATGAGCAGCGTGAGGGCATGACCTCCTCCTCCGCGGCCAGAATGAATTCGCCATCGGCCTCCTCCGTACGAAGAGCGCCGGCCGAAGACAAATCTCCAATCGTGACCATCTCTCACGATCTCTTAGCCGCGCTCACCGTAGCAGCCGGCTCACCACCCATTCGCTCGCCTCGCCGACAGACATCGACGACCTCCTCGGCTGTGCTATCACCCATTCTGCTTAGTCGCATCTCAGCGGGGGCTGCCTCCCCCGACCAGTCGCCCACAACAACTTCTCCACATCTGATAACACCGACGACCGTTTCCCCAATGCGGTCGCCGGCAAAAAATTTTCCACTTTGATCTGCGTCGGGAATTGCTCTGTCGACGCCGACCGTCAAAATGGCCGCAATGACGACGACGGCCAAAACAATCGAAGAGGAGCAGCTTGTCGAAATGCAAGCTGCACTTAAAAACGAAGCGAACAAGCAAGCATCAAAGACGCAGCGAACTTCGCAGCTTCGCGATCTCCGGATCGCAAGGATTATGGAGCTGCTCGATATGGGGGCCGCCGCATGAACAACACCGGCGTTTCGCAAGAGGTCGACCGAAATCGGGCGACTACTAGCGGCTCAGCCGAACCATCGCGAGAGGATCCTGCCTCTGACGACGAGATGCAGCCCATCGTACCGACGGCCATCCACGGAAGTCGAGCTGAAGCAGAGCCGGCTGCCCTCACCTTAGACGCGGTGACTGAACTCATCAACCGCGCCATGCGAAACGGCTCCGGCGAAAGCAAGTCAGTGGCCTATCGAAAGCCGTACACGCAGAGGATACAAAACATCCCAATGGCGTTCGGCTATCATCCGCTAAAGTTTCAACAATTCAATGGCGACGGCCACCCAAAGCTGCACGTCACTCATTTTATCGAGACCTGCAACAACGTCGGCATAGACGGCGACCTGTTGGTCAAGCAATTTGGCCGATCCTTGAAAGGCAACGCCTTCGATTGGTATATCGAATTGCCACAGGAATCAATCGATACCTGGGAACAATTAGAGCGAAATTTCCTCAGTCGATTCTACAGTACTCGGCGCACCGTTACTCTAGTCGAGATCACCAATCTAAAGCAAAAGAAAGGCGAAAAGGTCGTCGACTACATCAACCGGTGGAGGAACCTGAGTCTCAACTGCAAAGAGAGCTCAAACTTGTCTCTCGAAGCCGAAATCGAAATGTGCTCGCGAGGGATTCAATGGGAGCTCCTGCACTACATTCGAAGTCAGAGGCCAACTGACTTTCAAGAGCTCGCGACAGAGGCTCACAACATGGAGAACCTCATGGAGGAGCGAGGGGAAGAAGCTACGTTGTTTGCCGATCCTTACAAGAAAGGAGAGGCAGCCGCGACCGCTCCCAAAGATGCGAAGGAGAAAACAAAAGCATCCTTCGCGACGAACGCTCTTGAATCAATCAAGGTCGGGAGCAAAGTTAAAACAAGCTACGTTCCATAGCAGTCAACTGGGGGCACGTACTGGAGGCCTTCATTGGAGGAAAGGCAGGCAAAAACATATCCGTTTGCCGATCCGGATGTGCCTATCATGCTCGACCAGCTCATCGACAACCACCTGCTCAAGTTGCTAGAAGTCAAAAGACCCGACGACCTGTCCCGGAGCAAGGATCCAAACTTCTGCAAGTACCATCGTTTGGTCGGGCATCCGACCGAAAAGTGCTTTGATTTGAAGGATTGGATCATGGAGCTCGCTGCTCAAGGCCGCATTGAAATTGAAGGAGCCAAAAACACGGCCTCCTCATATATCATCTCCATTCAACCCGAGTCAAATCGGCGAGCTCGGCCAAACAAACAACGTGTCGCAAAGAAGGAGTTCCGTCCAAAATTTGGTCCCTCCAGCCGACCGCACTACAACAGACGACCACCGGCTAAGGTCGCACCAAAATCGGCACCCCGCGAAGAAGCTGCAGCCGACGCAGAGGGGTGGATCCTGGTCACCCGGAGAAAGAAGCCTATTCGAGAAATCGAACCGGCACCGGCGAACACCAGAACCAAGGCGTAGCGGCCAAACAAAAAAGCTGCGAAGCGCCAAAAGAAAACTCCCAGGACCAACGTCCAGAAGGCAAACAAGAAGAAGAGGAGACCCGTCACTTTGGCGGAGTTCTTCCCAAAGGAGTTTTTCGCGCCTCCAGCAATGGTGGCAACCTGTTCGATAGCTGCTCCCAAACCAGCAGCAGCCAAAGACAAAGGCAAGCGACCGGTCGTCGAATGCGACGACCTCGAGACGTCATTGAAGCAAATCTCGTCACTCAACGAGATAGAAAACGACCTCGACTTGGCCACTCGGTCAAGACAAGCCTTAATTCGAGTCCTCGACAAACTAGAGGAACTCCAAGCCGAAGTCGAGAGGCTCCTTATGAGAAAACATGACTTGCCGAAGGTCGGGTTAACTCCACCCTACCGAAAGGAGGAAGAGGATGCACAATCCTCCCCGCAGCCGGTAAAGTCAGAAGAGGCACTCGTCGTCTCCTGCCCACCGCGCATTGTGTTCCGAGAGAAGGATGCACAACTCGGGGCATGACCTCCTCCTCCGCGACCAGACAAACTGCTGTCTGCGACTAAAACAGGTGCTCGACGATTAAGCCGAGCACCCTTTGAAGCTCCGTGACCTGCCAAACTGCTGGCCGCGACCAAAAAAGGTGCCCGGCGATTGAGCCGAGCACCCTTTGAAGCTCCGCGACCAGCCAAACTACTGGCCGCGACCAAAACAGGTGCCCAACGACCGCGCCGAGCACCATTCGAAGCTCCGCGACCAGCCAAACTGCTGGCGGCGACCAAAACAGGTGCCTGACGATCGAGCCGAGCACCCTTCGAAGCTCCGCGACCTGCCAAATTGCTAGCCGCGATCAAAACAGGTGCCCGACGACCGAGCCGAGCACCCTTCAAAGCTCCGCGACCAACCAAACAGCTGGCCGCGATCAAAATAGGTGCCTGGCGACCGAGCCGAGCACCCTTAGAAGCTCCGCGACAAGCCACAAAGTTGGCCGCGATCAAAACCAATGCCCGGCGACCGAGCCGAGCACAACTCAAAGCTTCGCGACCAGCCGAACAACCGACTGCGACCGAAACAACAAAACCAGTGCCCAGCGACCGAGCCGAGCACAATTCAAAGCTCCGCGACCAGCCATACAACCGACCGCGATCAAAACAAGTGCCCGGCGACCGAGCCGAGCACAACTCAAAGCTTCGCGACCACCCACAGAGCCGGCCACGATCAAAACAAGTGCCCGGCGACCGAGTCGAGCACAACTCAAAGCTTCGCGACCAGCCAAACAGCCGGCCGCGATCAAAACATATGCCCGACGACCGAGTCGAGCACAATTCAAAGCTTCGCGACCAGCAACAAAGTCGGCCGCGATCGAAACAAGGGTCCGACGACCAAGCCGAGCACAGTTCAAAATCAGCGCCCAGCAACAAAACAAACGCGAAGAAAAAAAATACAGAGGCACTACCCGACGACCGAAGCTAGGTGCTGTACTGCAAACTCCTGCGGCCGACGATCGAGCCGGACGCAGCCCACAGAACCAGCACGCGAACCCCTCTAAAAAAAAAAAAAAAAGGATGAGACAAAAAGAAACAGTCGCCGAACAAAAAGAAGCAAGCGACAAAAAGGAGCTGTCGCAAAAGAAAACAAAAAGCAGCGACAAAAAGAAGCAGTCGCGAAAGAAAAGAAGTTGTCGACGACCAAACCGACTGCGACCACTCAGCAGCTCACACCTGGCACTCAAGCAAGTTGCGACAACAACACCCGGCGACCAAGCCGGGTGCCCCAGCACAGAAATTCAGCCTCCCGGCGACCCAGCCGCGCTCAGCCGAATCAAAATTTCGGCACCCGACGACCAAAACAGGAGCAACGCACTCGGTGACAAAACCGAATGCAGGAAAGAAGCTTCGCGACCATCAGCATAGTTGGACGCAACAAAAATCCGCGCCCGGTGACCAAGCCAAATGCGACGAAGGAACTATCAAATGCAACACCGGGCGATCAATTCGGGTGCCGCGCAGCAAACTCCTGCGACTGGCGATCGAGCTGGACGTAGCCAGACGATGTCAGGTATGTAACTCCTCTTCGAAAGAGAAAAGACTGCGCCAAATAGAAGCCGTCGCAAAAGAAAAATCGTGACAACAAGAAATCGTCACCAAAAAAGATCTGCGACAAAAAGAAGTCCTCACCAAACAAAAAAAAAAGAGTTGCGACAAAAAGAAACAGTTGCAAGAAAAAATAGGAGGTCGACACATACTCGCACCCGGCGACTCTTGCCGGCTACGACCAAACAACAACTCGCACCGGCAACCAACTCCTGGCCGGCTGCGACCAATCAACAACTCGCACCCGACGACCAAGCCGGGTGCGCTAGCGCATAAATTCTACCCCCTCCGCAACCAAGCCGGATGCAGTCACACAACAGTTCACACCCGGCGACCATGCCGGATGCGACCATAGCATTTCGGCGTCCAAGCCAAGTCGCGCAACACACTCCTGCGTCCCGGCACCAAGCGAGATGCAGCCGAAACACAACTTCGCACCCGACGACATAGCCGGACGCGACCTACACTCCCCCGACGACAGAGCCGGATTCAAAAAAAAAAGAGAAGGAGAAGCTTCTGTGTCCCAGCGACCGAGTCGGACGTAGACGAAACACAACTTCAGCACCCGGCGACTGAGTCGGGTACGACCACAAACAGAAACTAGCATCCGGCGACCGAGCCGGATGGACCCAGATTAAATTCCTGCACACGGCGACAGAGCCCGGTGCACTTTTGGGCCAAACAACGCGCAAAAAGTTGTTAGTCTGTCACATTGACAAACTGACGGACACCAGGAATGCGCAAAAGAGATAACTCGAGAGAGGTAAGAAAGAGAGAAGAAAATAGAGAGAAAATAGAGAGAAAATGCGAGGAAAAACAAAAAAAAGGAAAAGAAAAGAGAAATCGTGAAAAAAAAGAGAGATTGAGGGAAAGGTTAAAAATGAGAGGAGAGAAAAAGAAGAAGAAAGAGGGAGGAAGAGAAGAAGAAAGAAAAGAGAGCGGGGACCCCGGCTGACTCGAATCCAGCTAGAAATTGCCGGGAAGTTTTTCTTTACAGTACCTTTAAGTCCTGGTTCGCGGAGAGTTCTGACACTAGCCGGGGCTCGAAGAAGATTGCAAAGCCAAAAGCGTAGATGAAGTCAAATTCGCAGGCAGCCAAATTCGCAGTCTCCCAAACCAAATTCGCAGGCAGCCAAATTCGCAGTCTCCCAAACCAAATTCGCAGACTGAAAGAGTAGCCAAAATCGCAGACCAAAAGAGCAGCCAAAATCGCAAAGAGAGAGAGGAGCCAAACCAGCCTGGGTGGGACTCACATTCCCCCACCTCAACTCTCTTAAGATCCGCGCTGAAGCTAAACCGCCGACGAAGGGACATAAAGTCAATTTCGACGAAACAAGCCGGGGGAATTACCCCAACTCGTCGGGAAGCTCATCTCAACTAAGGTGCGACCCACTGCGACCACTATGGCGTGCGTTCTGTCCTCGTTCGACCAAGAGCCGTCGAGTCCAGCCGAAGTTTAGCGAAGTAGTCTCAATGATCCTCCCGAAGCTATTCAGTCGGCCGAAATTCGCCGAAACGGAGCTACCCTTCTTTCTGACGCGACAACCAGGTTGCCGAAACTACATTTCTCTTCGGTGCGACCGGCCTTACTCCCTCACACCATCTGTGACCTTCTTTCAATTCAAAATCAGAAGAGAAGTGGGTCGGCGGGTCGCAAAATGCAATCAAACCGAAGCAGAGCAGTCATGCTTCACTTCAATTCACGACGTAGTTCCTCGGCGCGATCCTCCAAGTCACCGAAACTTGTCGAAGCCAATAGAATCCATCGCCATCGTCAGAAGGATGGGCCAGTGGTCTCTAAAGTATTTCGTCGAGTTCATTTTCTCTCCGGCGCGCGACAAAATATTCCGAAGCAACATTCAGCCGCGACAATCAAGTAAGCTACAACCTCTGTCCAGTCGACTTCAATTCAGCGTCGATGCTCAAACCTGAACAACACTTCTGCTCAGGTATTCATCATCGTCTCTCTATACCGTACACAATCTACATGTACACGTATACAAAAAAAAAAATCATAAAAAATAAAAAAAAGGGAGAAAATCGAAAAGAAAGCAAATAGCTCTAAAAATAGCAAGAGAGCAAATAAAAAAAGAAAAAAATACATACAAAGTGTACAAAAAGTATACACTGTCCTAAAAAAGCAAGAGCAAGAAAAACAGTACACAAAAGATAAACGATCCTAAAAGAATAAGAGGATCAAACAAAAAGGAGAGAAAAGTATGTGTGTGTGTCGTGTTCTTCATTTTCGAAACTTGCTTGTTCCTCCCGAACGGTCAAGTCTCGAAGGGGGCAATCTGTATGCACCAAAATGTGCACAGCCCAAATTCGATGAGTCCATCAACCCACCGATCCATCAAACAGCGATTGTGGGTAGGCCCTGTCGATCTTCGAAGTTCGTCGCTGCAGCCCATTGCGAAGTCCAGCCATGTCATCGCGTCATCGGCACAGTCGGCGCTCCCGTCAGTAGGAAGCCGCCGCATTAGCATGCCTCGTCACGTTGCTACACAACTCAGCGACCAACGATCATGTTTGGCCATCAACGGTAAAGACCAAGGAAAGAGGAGCACGATCCTCATTTGTGGGATAGAGGAGGAGAAATTCTTCAGTCTTCCTCCCCTCTCAAAGGAGGCAACAGAAAGGGGATCATGATCCCCTTTCCAAGGAAGAAGCCACAACAACTTCACTGGACAGGCTACAAAAGGCCAAATAATTCCCTTTCGCAGGGGTTCAAAAAACAGAAGTCGAAGTGCTCATTCACGCACAAAAGTTCTCTCTCTCGAGACAGAAGTCTGAAAAAATCCTTCCTCGAGAAGAACCATCAGAAGCTCTCTATAAAAAACGAAGGTATGAAAATCCCTTCATCGAGAAGAAACTCAACTCGCAGAAACTTTCGAACCAGAGAAGTCAAGCCACCTGCCGTTCGTCGTTCAACAATTCAACCGGGAGCAGCTCTACACGATCGTCAGTAACGTCACAAGTCGATACATGCAGAGCACAAATACTTCCGTCTGACCGACCAAAGCCACACCAGATCGTGCACACTCGTTCCTGTAACTCGAGTCTCGACAACGACTCGCCAGAAGCTTAAACTTCACCAAATTCACATGGAGATCGAATCAGAGGAAGTATAGGAGATTGTACTCGCAATTTTCTGATATTCAAACACACCCTGTTACACAAAATTATTCTAAAGTAATTGATATATTCTCTCGGTCGCGCCTCTTCGCAGACCGGCGGATTTTTGGTGAAACAGATCTTGGTTTTGAATTTTATATGCACAATTTTTTTAGAGAAAAATAACATGTATTTGAAGTGAAACTTCCTAAATGTAAATTGTTAGGTGAGTATCTTATGCACTCATTAGAGGTAAATTTAATTACCGCTCTCCGATACATTCGAAAGTAACTAAGAGTTACACGATCCCAACAATGTTAGATGTAAGACTTAACATAAAATGAAAATAAATTGTACTGACTACGGTTAACTTTTGAAAGAACAGGCAGTACATGAGTATATCCTTTTTTTAATGTAAATATCAAATTTGAGTTTAAAAGTTCGAACATGATTTCTCTTAGTAATTTTTCATCGCGTTTATTTTGATATATGTTACACTAAGCAAATGGCCTTATTATAAAGAGCACAATTTTTTGAATATTATGTTTCTAAATTAGAAAGCTACTAATAATATTACTAGAATAAAAATTTGAGGGGCAATACAGTGAAGTTGACTTTTAAATTGATTGTAGAGCAGAGGTTGATACGATCTAGAGTGGTCATGGACGCTGTAACAATTGTATTCGTTGTGTTTGTCAAGAGCAACCGGGAGGGAAGAGGAAGAGAGAGATAGGGACGAGAGAAGTGAGAATTATTGGGTTTTCTTAACTCTTAACTCCGGGCTGACTACATTGCCTTTGATAATGAAGTAGATCAGAAATTCATACTTGAGCAGAAATATAACCACAATAAAGTAAATAGCATAATGTGAAATAAATTACTGTAGTATAAGGGGAGCTTGTAATATCCCTCCCCCCTCAAAATTAAGGGTGTCAATTTTACCCAATTTCCCGATTATTAGACATTTTGAATGGTAATCGGATGGATAAGTGTATGCACCAAAATGTGCATGGCCCACGTTCGACAGATCCAGGAGTCCAACGACCCAGTAAACAAAGTTCGTGGACAGGACGCGATAATTCTCGAAGTAACTCAACGCAGCCCACCGTCAGGATCCCGTTTCGTCGCGTCGTCAACACGGTGAGTCATCTCGCCGCAGCACGGACTCAGTGAATCATCGTCTAGTTAGCAACAACCCTGTGAGTCATCGCCACATCAGCATGAGTCAGCATACAGTCATCCATTTCAAACGGGAAGATAAATCTCTGAAAAAGGAAGTCACGATCCTCATTCAGGGGATCTCAACGGGGAGTTCCTGGTCTCCCTCCTCCCCTCTTCTCCCTCAACTTCACGAGCAGAAAGGGGATCGTGATCCCCTTTCCCAGGCAACGTCTCTCACAGACAGGCTACAAAAGGCCAGAAGAATTCTGTTCTAGGTGGTTGGAAAAAAATTTCATCCCTACTGGGTGGAGAAAAAATCAAGTTTGAGAGCATTCTAGTCGAGAAAATACTTCACGCACAGAAGTCCTTTCTCTCTCGAAACGGAGGTCTGAAAATCCCTTCACCGAGAAGAAACTCGACGCACAGAAGCTCTCTCGAACCATAGAAGTCAAGCAACTTGCAGTTCGTCGCAACTCAACAGTTCAACCGGAGCAGCTCTACACGATAGCCGGCAACGTCATAAGTCGACACACGCGGAGCACAAATACCTCCGTCCGACTGACCAAAGCCACACTAGATCGTGCACACTCGTTCCTGCAACTTGAGTCTCGACGACGACTCCCCAGAAGCTTTAACTTCACCAAAAACACACGGAGATCGAATCAGAGGAAGCATAGGAGATTGTACTCGCAATTTTCTAACATTCACACCTCATTGTAAACACAAATTATTCTAAAGTAATCGATACATTCTCTCGGTCGCGCCTCTTCGCGGATTGGCGGATTTTCGGTGAAACAGATTTGGCATACCCGGTGGGACATTTCCTACCTCTCATCTCCTTCTCCGTCCAACAAAAAAAAAATCCCCAACCTCAGCCATGGCCAGCAACGCCAACAACGGTAACAACAGCAACAACAACAACAACGGAGGCAAACAGACTGCCTCCTCGAGTTCTGCTCAACCGCGCCCCGCCGCGACTGCAAGCTCGACCACCGGAGCTCGCGGACTAGCAGCCGCATCTCCGGCCAACCTCCGCGCTCTAACGTCTCCTCCACATGCCACATGCCCGTTTACAAGGGCTTTGGCCAGAAGTTTGTCCACTGGACAAGCTCCTTTCATGCGCGACACCCGTCGCCCAACGGCCGTGTTCGTTCCTCCGGCTACCGCGGCCTCAACTAAACCTGCCGCATCCTCCACCAAGCTGATGCCGGCGATGGCCAAGCCAACATATCTGGCTGTCGTCGCTTCACCTCCTCGCAGCCCGACCGCCAGCCCGACGTAGTCGCCGCCGTCACGGAGAAGCTCTATTGTTCCCACCTTGGTACAGCAATACGAGCAAAGCGGGGGCATCTCCTCTCTCCCTGCGAGCAGAACACACTCTGTGCCGGCTTCCTCCGTACAGAGAACATCGGCGACAGACAACTCGTCGGTTATGCTGGTCTCACATGACCTCCTGGCCGCACTCAACGCAGCAGCTGGTCCACCACCTGTCCGTTCACCTCGCCGACAAACACCAGCGATTTCCCCTACCGCAACATCACCTATCTCATCCTTCCGATTCTCACCGGCGGTCTTTGCAAGCCCGATGTCGTGTAAGCTAAAGCCACCCTCGTCATCAACCCGCTTTGGTCTCTCGACCCGGTCCTCCACATCGACCGCCTCTTCAATGAAGTCACCAACGAAGGCTTCATATCTTCAAGCCGCGTCGAGAACAACTACTCCGACGCAAACTGTCAAGATGGCCGCAATGACAACTTCGGCCAAAACTATTGAAGAACAGCTTGCCGAGATGCAGGCTGCAATAAAGGAGCAAAGCGAACAGCTGTGCATAAAAGATGCGCAGCTTGCAGCCCGTGATGCTCAACTAGCAGCTCGCAATGATCAAATTGCGAAGTTGTTTGAACGGCTCGAAATGGGCACAACCACCAATAACACCGGTGGCGTCTATCAAGAAGTAGACCGAAATCGGCCGACTACCAGTGCCTCAGCCGAGCTGCCGCAAGAAGATTCCTCTTCTGACGACGAGCTGCCGCCCATCGCTCCAGTGGCCATCCGTAGAGGCTGACCCGAAGTGGATCCGTCTGCTCTTACCCTTGATTCCATTACAGAGCTCATCAACCGTGCAGTACGAAATAGCGCCGGCGACTTGTTGGTCAAGCAATTCGGCCGATCGCTGAAAGGAAATGCCTTCGATTGGTACATAGAGCTGCCTCAAGAGTCTATTGACAGTTGGGAGCAACTGGAGAGCGAATTCCTCAGTCGATTCTACAGTACTTGGCGTACTGTAACACTGGTCGAGATCGCCAATCTAAAACAGAAGAAGGGCGAAAAAGTGGTCGACTACATCAACCGATGGAGGAACCTGAGCCTCAATTGCAAAGAAAGATCGAATCTTTCGCTCGAAGCCGAAATAGAAATGTGCTTTCGGGGCATGCGATGGAACCTCCCTCGCTACATCTGAGCCGAAGGCGAAAGATTTCAGGAGCTCGCAATGAAGCTCATAATATGGAAAACTTGATAGAAGAACGAGGAGAAGAAGGATCCTCTTCCGTTGACCCCGCAAAAGGGGAAGGCACCTGCTGCGGCGGCATCAAAGAAAGCGAAAGAGAAATCAAAATCCTCTTTCAGCGACAAATGCTTTGTCGAGCCAATCAAGGTCGGCAGTAAGGTCAAGCATACTTACCTCCCACGACAATTGACGGGAGGTTTCAAGAAGCTGACACTGGAAGAACGACAGGCAAAGACATATCCCTTTGCCGACGCCGACGTTCCCATCATGCTCGACCAGCTGCTGGACAATCAACTACTGTGGCTGCCAGAAATCAAAAGACCTGGCGACCAATCCAAAAGCAAAGATCCCAATTTTTGCAAATACCATCGACTGGTTGGGCACTCGACGGAGAAATGCTTCGTCTTGAAGGACCGTATTATGGAGCTGGCGGCGCAAGGCCGTATTGAAATCGAAGGAGCTCAAAACACAACTTCCTCATATGCCATCTCCATCCGATCCGAGCCGAACCAGCTAACTCGGCCAAACAAGAAGCAGGCCACGAAGGAGTACCGACCAAAGCCCGGTTCCTCCAGCCGACCTCAACACAATAGACGACCACCGGCTAAGGTTGCACCAAAACCGGCACCCCGCGAAGAAGCCGCAGCTGACGCAGAGGGGTGGATTTTGGTCACCCGGAGAAAGAAGCCTATTTGAGAAATCGAATCGGCACCGGCGACCACCAAAATAAAAGCAAAGCGGCCAAACAAAAGAGCCGCGGAATGTCAAAGAAAAGCTCCTAGGACTGACGTCCAGGGGGCAAACAAAAAGAGAAGAAGACCCGTCACATTGGCGGAGTTCTTCCCGAAGGAGTTCCTCTCGCCGCCTGCAATGGTGGCGACCTGCTCAACAGCTCCTCCCGAGCAAACAACAGCAACAAAAGAGAAGGGCAAAGACCCGCCGTCGAATGCGATGACCTCGAGACATCGCTCAAACAAATCTCACATCTCAATAAAATAGATGATGATCTCGATTTGGACATCAGGTCCAGACAGGCTTTAATCCGAGTCCTCGACAAACCAGAGGAACTCAAAGCTGAGATCGAGACGCTGCTGATGAGAAAGCACGACCTGCCAAAAATTGGGTTAACCCCTCCTTTTCGAAAAGAAGAGGAAGACGCTTATACCAAAGCGCATCTCGCGAAGTCGGAAGAAGTTCTGGCCGTCACATGCCCACCGTGCATTACGTTCAGAGAGGAAGACGCGCAACTGGGGACGACGAATCACAACAGACCGTTGTTCGTCTCCGGCTACATCAGAGACCACAAAATCAACCGTATCCTCATCGACTGTGGATCCGCAGTCAACATTCTCCCTATTCGTACGATGAAGAATATTGGTCTCTCTTCCGGTGACCTCTCTCCAAGTTCTCTCCTCATTCAAGGTTTCAACCAGGAGGGCCAAAGAGCGTTCGACATGACGAACCTGACGCTGCACATCGGGGATATGGTAGCCGACACTCCTCTCCAAGTCATCGACTCTAGGACGTCCTACAATTTGCTCCTGGGTCGACCATGGCTTCATTCAAACGGAGTCGTACCATCCACACTGCACCAATGCTTCAAGTATTGGGAAAACGGCGAGCAAAAGACAGTGTATGCCGACGAAAGCCCATTCACTAAAGCAGAGGCATCGTTCGCAGATGCTAAAATCTATCTGACGACCAGTCCGACAGTCAAATTGTCACCTTGGTCGAACCAAGCAGCGAACGCCAAAAGCACCCCGACGCATACTGAATCGTCCAAACAACCGGCGCAGGATGCAACACTCAAACAGTCGTCGCAGCCAGCCAAACCACAAACTTCGATGCAAGTTGCATCTCCCAAGCAGACCACGACGCAGGTCGCATCTCTACAGCAGCCAACACATGGTCAAAAATCGACCACGACTACTCCAGCGCCGAAGCGCCCTAATGTAACCATCCTGCGGTACATTCCACAGTCGCAAAGGAAGAAAGGAGAAGCTCCCCTGGTCGCCTACAACAAAATCCAGCCGACCCCTTTGCGAGAAAAAGTCACACTTCCTCTGCCAAAACTGGAGGAACGAAGCATCATGAAGCAATTGCCGAGCCAACAACAGCTACCGGTTACACGCTCAAATGAAGGCTTCGACCCAAATGCCTACCGGTTGATGGCCAGAGCAGGGGGCAATCTTACAAAAGACGAGATTCACGCCAAGCCTCCTGTGACTTTACCCATCTTCACTCCAGAACAAGAGAAATTGAAGAACGAAGGACACCGCATCAGTCAAGGTCGCCTGGGCCTTGACTATGAAAGGCCAAAACCAATCAAGATCTATACAGCCCAAACTAAGCCGGTAAAGATAACCAGAAAATCATCGGCAGACGTGCATCAAGTCTCAGTTGGCCAAATCCCAACAGAGAAACATAATACTTCAAACCCGGTGATTATTTACACAAAAGCCGCCATCAATCGACGTCGACCAAAGAAAAACGGCGGGCCAGTCATCATCTATACTTTGAAAGCAGCCCTAGCACGAGCGCGCGCGTACGACTCGGTAATGGTGAATCATATCTCCGTCACCGACGACGAACAAGATGATGAGGAATTTGTCTTGAAGGAGGCTTTGGATGAATTCGAAGAAGGAGGCCAGTCAACCGTCGACGAATTAAAGAAAATCGACTTGGGCACAGCAGAGGACCCGAGGCCGACATTCCTCAGTGCTTCACTGACGGCCGATGAAGAGGCCGAATACATGGCGCTGCTCCGCGAATATCGTGACATCTTTGCATGGAACTACACAGAGATGCCTGGCCTCGATCCGCGAGTAGCAGTTCACAAATTGGCGGTTCATCCCTCTGTTCGACCAGTGAAGCAATCGCAACGACGGTTTCGACCAGAACTGGTGCCAGAAATCGAAAAGGAGGTCGACAAGTTGATCGCGGCAAATTTTATCAGGGAGGTGAAGTACCCGTCCTGGATCGCAAACATAGTCCCAGTCAAAAAGAAGACTGGCCAAATTAGAGTTTGCGTCGACTTTTGCGACCTGAACAAAGCGTGCCCGAAGGATGACTTCCCTCTGCCAATTACTGAGCTCATGGTCGATGCGACGACAAGTCACGAGGCTCTATCTTTCATGGATGGGTCCTCCGGCTACAACCAAATTCGGATGGACCCAAAAGATGAAGAACTCACTGCTTTCCGCACCCCCAAAGGCATCTTCTGCTACAAAGTTATGCCGTTCGGACTCAAAAATGCCGGCGCGACATATCAAAGAGCGATGCAAAATATATTCGACGACTTCCTCCATAAGCGAGTCGAATTCTACGTCGACGACTTGGTGGTGAAAACAAAGCAGAGAGCCGACCATCTTCTCGACCTCCGGGCAGTGTTTGAGAGATTGCGACGGTTTCAGCTCAAAATGAATCCGTTAAAGTGTGCTTTCGGCGTCACCTCCGACAAATTCTTGGGGTTCCTCGTCCACCATAGAGGAATTGAAATCGACCAGTCTAAAATCGATGCCATTCAAAAGATGTTGGAGCCCATAAACGTCTCTGAGCTTAAAAGCTTCCAAGGTCATCTGGCGTACATCCGACGTTTCATTTCAAACCTTGCCGGGAGATGCTAGCCTTTCAGCCGTCTGCTGAAGAAGGGTACACCGTTCGAGTGGGACGATGCATGCCGGAACGGCTTTAACAACATAAAGGCGTATCTCACCAAGCCACCAGTACTCGTAGCTCCGATCGTCGACAAACCACTGCTGCTATACATCGCAGCACAGGAGAAGTCGGTGGGAGCTCTTTTGGCTCAATGTGATGAGGACAACAAAGAACGTTCTCTCTACTACCTTAGCCGAACATTGGTGGGGCCCGAGCTCAACTATACACCGATTGAGAAGACCTGTCGGCTCTCATATTCGCAGTTCAAAAGCTTCGGCACTACCTCTGGCGATTCGACAAACCTCATTTCGCGAGCTGATCCGTTGAAGTACATTATGTCATGACCAATTCTCTCTGGTCGATTGGCAAAATGGGCGCGGCTTCTCTCCGAATTCGAGATCAACTTCGTTCCGCAAAGAGCTATCAAAGGTCAAGCTCTTGCTAATTTCTTGGCCGACCACCCGGTGCCGGCCGAATGGGAGTTAACCGAGGAATTCCCAGACGAAGAAATATTCCTGGTCGAAGTGTTTCCCCCTTGGGAGATGTATTTTGATGGTGCCGCACGAAGAAATGGAGCTGGTGCCGGCGTCCTTTTCGTCTCTCCGAAGAAGGATCTACTGCCGTATTCGTTCGTGCTCACCCAGATTTGTTTGAACAATGAAGCAGAGTATCAAGCCATCATCCTGGGTCTTGGTATAGCGGTCGAGATGCAATTGCCGCAGTTAAATATCTACGGCGACTCAGCTTTGGTCATTAATCAATTGACAGGAGAGTTCGAAGTCAAGAAACTCGAGCTCGAACCTCTCTGGAGATATGCCGGTGAACTTTTGGCCCAAATCCCGGAAGTTTCACTCCACTATGTCCCTCGCTCCGAGAATGGGCCAGCCGACGCATTAGCCGGCATTGCTGCCAGCTTAGCACACTTCGACGAACGGCCAAACCAAGTTCCCATTTGCGAACGATGGGTCATCCATCCACCATCCGAGGAAGAAAAAGACGAAGAGCTAACAGAGGAGATAGAAGAATCTCTCCCTATCTCGGCTAGCCAAAATCAGACCGAGGACTAACGCAAGCCTATCATCAACTTCCTTCGTCACAGCACACTCCCAGTCGACCTGCGAGAGCGAGTCCAAATCCGGCGGACAGCTCCTCGGTACGTTTTCATCAACGATGTACTATACCGAAGGTTGTATTAAGGTCTGCTCCTACGCTGTCTTTCAAAAGAAGAGGGGTTGCAAGTGTTGAAAGAAACACACGGTGGGATCTGCGGTGCACATCAATCTGGCCCGAATCTCCACCTACAAGTCAAATGACTCGGCTACTATTGGCCAACTATGCTCAGGGACGCCATCGAAATGGCTCGAACCTGCAAACCGTGCCAACTCCATGCCGATTACATACATCAACCACCGGTGCCGCTTCACCCAACGGTCGCCTCCTGGCCGTTCGAAGCTTGGGGTATGGATATCATCGGCCCTATCACTCCTAAGTCCGACTCCGACCGATAGTACATCTTGCCTGCCACCGACTACTTCTCCAAATGGGCCAAAGCTGCAGCCTACCGAGAGGTCAAAGCCACCACCGTCGCCAACTTCATCGGAACTCACATCATATACAGATATGGAGTTCCACGGTATATCGTGATGGACAACGGCACACCCTTCAGGAATAAAGTCATGGACCGCTTCTACGAAAAATTTCGCATACAACAGCGGATGTCGTCGGCTTACAACCCGGCAGCCAATGGACCTGCAGTGGCTTTCAATAAGACACTGCAAAATTCTGAAGAAAACGGTCGGCACCCACAAAAGGAGCTGGGATGAAAAGCTTCCCGAAGATTTATGGGCATATAGAATGACGGCCAGAACACCTACCTAGTCGACCCCATACTCGCTGGTTTATGGCTCCGAGGCAGTGCTCCCTCTCGAAGTACAACTCCCTTCTTTACGCATAGCAGTAAGAGAAGGACTGACGACGGAGGAATGTGCCCAATTGAGGCTCGCAGAACTTGAGTCTCTCGATGAACAACGACTCGAGGCACAACAACGTCTAGAATGCTATCAGTCCCGCACGACCAGGGCCTTCAACAAAAAGGTACGACTCAGGTCGTTCCAGAAAGGCGATCTCGTGCTCGCGGTAAGACGGCCGATGCTCTTCACCAGCAAAACCGGGGGCAAATTCGCGCCAAAGTGGGAAGGACCTTACGTGGTGCAAGAGGCCTATACCAATGGCGCCTATAAGCTCGTCACTGCAAATGGGTCAGAGCTGCCAATAACGAACGGTAAATTTCTCAAACGATTTTACCCATGAAAAGGGCAGCGAAAAAAAATATATAGTCGAATAAAGGAGAGTACTTCTCATAAAAAATCATATGGGAATATTCTCAGCCTCACAAAACATAAACGAGGCCAACAAGAAAAATGCAAAGGAAAGAAAGAGTGATGTGGCATCAAAGGCGCGGAAGCTCGAAACCGGTAAGTTGGCCCCTCAAACGGATCACCTCAGCTTGGGCGTCAGCTAGCTCATGTCCCTCCTGATCGCTAAAGGTAGGCCGAGCTCTAACCTCGGCCAAACGTCGACGAATAGTGGCAGCGTCTTCATCTTTTGCATCAAGCAGTCTCCTATCGGTCGCAAGTTGTCCATCCAAAGAGTCAAGGTGAGCTGAAACCTGAGTAAGCTGCTCGCGAAGTCGCTTCTGCTCTTCTTCGGCAGCCTGCCTAGCCACCCGATTCTTGTCGACACTAGCGGACAGTTGGTCACGACTGCTGGTCACATGTCGCTCAGCTTCAGTAAGTTCAGCCTCTGCAACTTGGCGTTCTTCTTGACTGAGCTTCCCTTCCAGCGAACAACACAAATGCTGAAGTCGAGCCGCCCCGGATGCGAACTCCTCAACCCAATGTCCCAATATAGAGGTGTCGATACCTACCTCAATCAGCTTCTCAAGGCAGACGAAGGCATCCTCCACCAATTCGGGTGAACTCGGATCGCTGGCTGATAAGAGGTTTGTCTGGATGAAGTCCTCCCACAACCCCAAAGTTGCCCTCTGAAGCCTTAGAGTCGTCCTCGCTGATGGACGTCTCGAGGATCCCTGTAGAAACAGAGGCTATGAGTTCGAGGGAGGAAAGACAAACAAATATATATGCGAAAAGGAGAAAAGGAAATCATGACTCACCGACAAAGACTCGAAGAGGTCGAATGATCGCTGCCTGGCGGATGAAGGGCCGATGACGGCTCTCCACCATTCAGAGACAGACACAATAGAAGGCTGAATCACGGTGACTGGAGTCGCTGGAATAGGACGAGAGGTACTGGGGGCATCAGGCTGAATTCCCCCAACGACCACTTGGCTCAAACCGGCAATAGTGACTCCATCCACAGTCGCCTCTGCTTCGGTCTGAGGGGATGCACCATCGGCAACCACTGTCGTATCGTCCTCCACTTCATCGAGTATAGGATCTGCAGCAGATAGCGGACTCTTACGGAATCGCATTCTGGCGAGGTCTGCCAAAGAGATATGATCTTCCTCGTCCAGCATGGAGTGTTGAGGTAGCTCTAATCCAGAAAGGTCCAACGGCTCGTCCAAAGCCGGAGTAAGCTGAATCTCCTGCGGGTCAACCAACTGAGCTTCTCCAGTAGGCCCCTGAGACGGACTTGGAAGAAGAAGAGGAGTCGAAACGGCCAAAGGTTCGGGCGGTTCCAACCGAAGAGCTGACGAGCTAGGGACATCAGACAAATCCTCGGATGGCTTAGCAACACTACTTCGGACGCGCTTGATGAAGGGTGGAGGAGTGAAAATCGGGGGCTGGAGAGGTGCCTTCCGCTTGGCTGGAGCCTTCTTCTTCTTCTCCTGCGAAGCTGGAATTGGAGATGCTAGCAAAGCAAGGACCACTGGCTTGGCCTCTTCCTCCGGCACAGACGGCTCCTTCAGCACTATATCCTTCGCCCGCCATGAGGTAACTTCTCCTTCACTACCTTCGGACGAGGCTGTTTAGCCTTGGCTTTCCCCTTCTTGGCCTTAGCAGAGGCCAGCCGATTAGGACGTGGTAGGAGAGCCTCTGCGTCATCATCACTCAGCGCACGCAGCAACTCGGATTGAGATGCGGACACGACGGTTCGAGCAAGGTTCTTCCACTCATGATAAAAAAAAAAAGGAGGGTACAAAGATGAAGGAAATATCGGAGACAAAGAAGAGAAGCCAAAGGAAAAGAGACAGGAGTTCACATACCTCGAAAAGGAGGACTACGTGCTCGAGCCACGATTCCCTGAAGCTCAAAGTGACACCAGGGTCTGCGTCAGCACCCAGAAAAACTGACACCTCAACGTGACCAAAAGGCCTTGCGACGCTGGTCCTCCACATCTCTAAAAGGGCCGAGAGAGACTCTGGCCTGCGCTGATCAGAAATAAGCACGCCAGGCAAATCCTGGCAAAAGCCAAACTGCCTAGCGAATCTGTGAGGGTTGTACGGCTCAATAGCCAGAGTGTCGCGCTGCCGGTAAACCAAAGAAGTCGATCGAACACACAGAAAATAGTCTGATTCGATCGATGAAGCCACGCGACTCCTCGCGTCAAGAAGAATGCCAGAAGGAAGAGCCTCGGCTGGATACCAAGTCTTGATCGAACTCTTCCAAAACAATGCACGGGCTTCGACCGGAGTAAAATGTCGGCAGAGTTCTGGGTTCCGATACACCCACATGAGAGGACCAGAGCCTTCGCTAGGATCTGCGCCATGAGCACCGAAACGCTGTGCCAACCAGGCACAAAGGAACGGCCAAGCTATGCGACCCGGAGAGAAACTGTTGAGGCTCCGATAAAGATGTGCCAAAGCCGCCCCGGCCAAGCCTACTTTAGTTCCGCTCGCCATAAAACATGCCATCTTGAAAGTATCCGGTCGCATAGCAAAACCCGCCATGGGGATCACACTGCGGCACAGCCAAAGCGCTAAGAATGCTGCCAAGTAGACCTCATCTGCAAGAGCCTCCAGAATGCGCCGAAGTTCAACATGGACCCGATCCTGAATAGTAGAACGATCTACGCTCACGGGACTCCGTCATCTTGCCGCGATCAGCCCAAGGGTCAGACGAAGGAACGACCCCCTCCTCAGTGCGAAACCAGAATGATGTCCAGTCCGAAAAGGACACGGCAGGACTCTTCTTGTCTCCCGGGTCGCGACGACAGTAAATCCGGTAGAAGGCCAGCAGCAAATATGATACGCCCTCCGGCAGCGGTAAAGCCCGGACAGCAGTAAAGTCAGCCACCGTCGGCACCACCTCGTCGTAGATAGATCCAGAAACAGGCAGCCCACAAAGATGATGTAAGTCCCACAAAGAAATCGAGAATTCCCCACCTCGAGTGAAAATCGTATTCGTCGACGGACACCACAGCTCCAAGAAGGCATGAATCACATGGGTGGAGCACTGATAAGTAAAAGCGGAGGCATGGATTGCGGTCAAAATACCCAGTCTAGCCAAGATCTCCGGGCAAGTACGAACGATGGTGCAGGTCCATTCGAAGTAAAAGGGCACATGAACGGGAAAAGGAACTGGTGGTGCAGGGTGTGAATCGTCCCAAGTGCCGAACCGAGGGTCGTGAATTGATAGTTCGGGTGCTGTGTACGTGGCTAACTTATGCAGAGGGCTCAATAGAACGTTCCCCCCAGCATGATGTAAAGGGAAGGCCGCTTGTCGCAGAAGGTAACAAATCTGGTCGTCCTCAACCACTGGACGACTCCACAAGTCATGCACACTCAAGAGTGTGGGCGCAGACACGGACTGACCTCCGAATGCTGATTCGCCATGAGGTAATAACATCGACTTCTCTTGTCCATTTGAATCTCTAACCCGCAGGCAGCGTCGCGCAACACCATCGGACATCACAGAGACATCCGAGAAGGTCAGACCGAGGAGGGTAACTGAAGCTGAGACAGTCGACATCTGCGACAAAACAAACAGGTATGTCAATCACTCTTTCAAAAAATTTTATGTATCCCCTGCGAAAAAAAAAAAAAAAAAAAAGCAAAGTCATAAAATAAAAACAAAAGAAGGGGAACCTGCGACAAAAAAAAAAAAATTCGAAGTCATAAAAAAAAAAAAAAATAGAGGGACGACAAAAAGAACAAGTCGTCAGTCAAAAAAAAAAAACGGAGAAACAAAAAAAAAAGAGAGTGGGCAAACCGAAGAGGTATACCAATTCTTTTCGACAGTGCGACAAACAAGTCTTGTGCTCGGCGACCGAGCCGAGTACGATCAAAATGGAGTTATCTCACCCAGCGACCAAATCGGGTGGAGCACATCTTCAAATTCGCAGCCAACTATAAGGCTGGCCGCAGTAAAAAAAAGAGCAGCATCCGACGACCGAGTCGGGTGCGACCAAAACAACAACACTGTTCTCGACGGCCCAAACTGAGAACAGTCCCAAAGTCTCGCGGCCACCAAACCCGGGGCGAACAGAACAGAGTTCTCTAGTGCTCGACGATCAAGTTAGGCGCGCCAAAACAGAGAACTCAGCATCTAACGACAGAGTTAGATGCCGCATACCCGATCCTAGTGCCGGACGACCGAGTTGGACAGGAAAGAGATATTGCGAAACAAAAATGCCCGGCGACCAGGCCAGGCGCAAATCAACTCATTGCGACCAAGTCAAACAGTTGGTCGTGATCAAAACAGGCGCCCAACACCAAAACAGGCGTGAAGAAGAGTGCAAAAACACTACCCGACGACCGAGTCGGGTGCTGCCCTTCACACTCCTGTGGCCGGCGACCGAGCCGGACGCAACCAACAGAACAAGCTCGCACCCGGCAACCGTGCTAGGTGCACCAACGCTGGAATTCAGCCTCCTAGCGACTTAACCGAGTTCAGCCGAACCAAAGCCTCGGCACTCGGTGACTAAGACAGACGTCAGCCTCCTGTTAAATGAGCCGAGCTCAGCCGAACCAAAGCCTCGGCACTCGGTAACTACAACAAACGTCCAACCTCCTGGCGACCGAGTCGATTCCAATCAAATGGTGTCAGGTACGTAACTCTGCCCCGAAAAAAAAAAAGAGAAAAAGCAGCGACAAAAAGAAGCAATCGCTAAACAAGAAAAAGGTCAGCGACAAAAAGAAGTCGTCGCTAAAAAAAAAAAAAAAAGAGAGCTACGACAAAAAGAAGCAGACGTAATATAAAAAAAAAGAGCCATGACAAAAAGGGCAACACAACTCGCACCCGGCGACCCTTGCCGGCCGCTGCCCAAAGACTTAACTTTCGACTGGCGACGCTTGTCGGCGGGCGACTCAACACAAGTCGCGACCGACGACTTTGCCGACCGCGAACCTTGCATTAGCAATCAACTCTGGCCGACCGCGACCAGACCGCTAATTGCAACCGGCAACCAAAACAGGTGTGCTAGCGCAGACAAACCGCTCCCGGGCGACCAAGCCGGATCAACCCACGTAAATTTTCGCACCGGGCGACAGACTGAGCCTGGCACACTTGAATGAACTTCAGCACCAGGCTTATGTGAGCCAGGCGCCATACAAACTCACAACGTTTTGCAATAAAACTGTCAGTTTGCCACACACGCATAAATTGACAATCACTTAGAGCGCAAGACGAGAGAAAAGAAAAATTCAACCAAAAAAAAAAGAGAGAACAACTCGCGGAAAAAAAAAAAAAGAGAGAGAGAATGAGAGACTGAGGGAGGAGTTGAAAATGAGAGGAGAGAAAAAAGAAGAAGAGAGAGGGAAGAAGAGAAGAAAAAAAAATAGAGAGTGGGGAACCCGGTGTGACGACCGAATTCAATCCGAGTCTCGAACGTGGGAGAAAAAAAAAATTTTTTTTTTTACAAGCACTTTGAATCGGATTAGCGTAAAAGTTCCTCGACACAATTGACGGAGGGATCAAAGAGAAGATAGCAGACCCACCACGCATAGCCAAAGTCGCGCGACTTGGAAAACCCAGGTTTGGAAGACCGCCTCCCATAATAATGAGGCACGATGAAAACCCTGGGTCTCACGTAAAATGCCAAGGGGTGGTAGTCGGGGTCCCAATCTCCCTTAACAAAAAACAATCCTCTCTTCCTTGGAAAAAGAAGAAAAGGAGAATTTTTTAGAACAGATTCACAGGAGGAACTAAATCAATGAGAAAACCCTCCGATAGGGGATTAATTGACTAAAGTTTCTCCGGGGCCCCAAGAAGAGACTAGGGGCGGGCCCACATCCCTCCAATTCTCTCTTTTCAATCCCTTTTCTCCTCCCTCCTCTCCACCTTTTTTCCTTCTCCTCTCCCTCCCTCTTTCGATTTCCTCCTCTCCGTCCATTTCCGTCCGGTTTCCCCCACTCCTTCCTCTTTCTTTCTTCAATTCCTCTCCCCTTCTCTCCCTTCTGCCTCAGTTCCTCCCTCTCTCCCGTCCGCGTCACTTCGCCTCTTCCTTCCGCTTCATTCTTCATCTTCTTTCCCTTCCGCCTTGGCGCACTCTTTCTCCCACTTCGATCCTTCCTTCTCTCACTTCCGCCCCGCCCTCCTCCACTCTGTTCCTCTTTCTCTTCCCCTTTCGCCCCAATCTTCCTCTGCCTTCCCCTTCGGCGACAGCAGCAGATCAATCGACCTTCCGCGTCGACTCTCTGCCTTTCCCCTTCAGCAGCAGCAGCCCAGTCGACGGCTTTGAAATTCTTAATGGTCGCAGTAGCCGCGGCCGCCCCCATCCCCTGTTCTGACTTCGTGCCCGAAGACTATGTGCAAGAGGACCCATGCTCATGCTCCACCTGAAGAACGAGGCGCCAAAAACAAAAAAAAAAAAAAAAACTTTACTCAACTCGCCAATTGCGGACGCAACGAGAAAGTGTCACCGAATTCGAATTAGTCAAAGTTTTGGCGGAACAAATACACTCTCTCTCTCTCACACAATGACCAGATCGTCGGAGCTACAAGAATTTTGCAGTTCAGTCGAAGCCGCAGCTTGCTGCTGAGTCAGTGCGATGCGGCCCACACAGTTGCATCTCTGCCTCCCCTGCGCGGGAACAGTTCTGCCGAAATCGGAGCAACTCCGCTGTCGCAGGAGCTTGCCGCTGAGTCAGCGCCACATAGGCCGGGGCCCACGGTGCTGCCTCCCCTTCTGCCGAAACTGGAACAATTCTGCCGAAGTCGTTCTCCTTTCCTCCCCTACGGTGGAGCAATTCTGCCGAAGCTGGAGCAATTCTGCCGAAGCCGGAGCAACTCCGCCGCCGCAGGAGCTCACCGCTGAGTCAGCGCCACACAAGGCGGGCCCCATGGCGCTACCTCCCTTCCTCCGCGCAGCAGAACAATTCTGCCGAAATCGGAGCAACTCCGCCGCCGCAGGAGCTTACCGCTGAGTCAGCGCCACACAAGGCGGGGCCCATGGCGCTGCCTCCCTTCCTCCGCGCAGTGGAGCAATTCTGCCGAAGCCGGAGCAACTCCGCCGCCGCAGGAGCTTGCCGCTGAGTCAGCGCCACAAAAGGCGGTGCCCACGGCGCTGCCTCCCCTTCTCCCGGAACTGGAACAATTCTGTCGAAGCCGAAGCAATTCTGCCGAAGTCGTCCTCCTTTCCTCCCCTGCGCGGGAACAGTTCTGCCGAAGCCGGAGGTCGTCCAAGATGAGTCAGCACCACGCACTCTCCCCTCCTCCAGTGTAGAACCAATTCCGTCGAAGCAGAATTTCACTAGCTATCTGAGGTTTCGAAACAACTTTCGGCAACACTCAAAGCAGACCGTAGCCAGCAGCTCAACTCCAAGTCGTCGTTGTTTCTTTGCGACATCTCTGCTCAGTGTTCATCTTTTTCTCTATACCGTACATACTCCACATGTAATGCGTGTATAAAAAAAAATCGAAAAAGCAAACAGCTCTAAAAAACAACAAGAGAGCCAAAAAAAAAAAAAAAAAAAAGAATGAAAAAAAATATATATATATACAAGGTGTATAGAGAATATACATTGTCCTAAAAAAGCAAGAGGACAGATAGAAATAATTACACAAAAGATAAACGATCCTAAAAGAGTAAGAGGATCAACAAAAAAAAAAAAAAAAAAAAAAAAGGGGGTGTGTGTGTTGTGTTCGTTCATCTTCTTCGTTCAAAACTTGTTCGTTCCTCCCGAACGAACAAGTCTCGAAGGGGGCAATCTGTATGCACCAAAATGTGCATGGCCCACGTTCGACAGATCCAGGAGTCCAACGACCCAGTAAACAAAGTTCGTGGACAGGACGCGACAGTTCTCGAAGTAACTCAACGCAGCCCACCGTCAGGATCCCGTTTCGTCGCGTCGTCAACACGGTGAGTCATCTCGCCGCATCATAGACTTAGTGAATCATCGTCTAGTCAGCAACAACCCGGTGAGTCATCGCCACATCAGCATGAGTCAGCATACAGTCATCCATTTCAAACGGGAAGATAAATCTCTGGAAAGATAAATCTCTGAAAAAGGAAGTCACGATCCTCATTCGGGGGATCTCAACGGGGAGTTCCTGGTCTCCCTCCTCCCCTCTTCTCCCTCAACTTCACGAGCAGAAAGGGGATCGTGATCCCCTTTCCCAGGCAACGTCTCTCACAGACAGGCTACAAAAGGCCAGAAGCATTCTGTTCTAGGTGGTTGGAAAAAAATTTCATCCCTACTGGGTGGAGAAAAAATCAAGTTTGAGAGCATTCTAGTCGAGAAAATACTTCACGCACAGAAGTCCTTTCTCTCTCGAAACGGAGGTCTGAAAATCCCTTCACCGAGAAGAAACTCGACGCACAAAAGCTCTCTCGAACCATAGAAGTCAAGCAACTTGCTGTTCGTCGCAACTCAACAGTTCAACCGGAGCAGCTCTACACGATGGCCGGCAACGTCACAAGTCGACACACGCGGAGCACAAATACCTCCATCCGACCGACCAAAGCCTCACCAGATCGTGCACACTCGTTCCTGCAACTTGAGTCTCGACGACGACTCGCCATAAGCTTTAACTTCACCAAAAACACACGGAGATCGAATCAGAGGAAGCATACGAGATTGTACTCGCAATTTTCTAACATTCACACCTCATTGTAAACACAAATTATTCTAAAGTAATCGATACATTCTCTCGGTCGTGCCTCTTCACGGACCGGCGGATTTTCAGTGAAACAATAAGTAATAACATATTTATATTTTGATTACCCAATTACCAGATTATCTAATTACCTGATTACCCATCTTTTAATTGAAATGATTATCTAATTACTTGATTACCCATCTTTTAATTGAAATGGATATGGAATACATCTATTTCGTACTTGATTACCCTATTACTTGAATGGTAATTTGGTAATTATTTTAAACTTTATGTCTTTTTTTTAAAACTTAATAATTGAGACTTTATTTTCATATGGTTTTGCTATTGTTTTTAGCTATTTAATAGATTTTTAAATAATTTTATTTGGTGTTAATGTTGTTAAAATCCTCTTTTGAAGTTATATTTTATAATTTCATTGATATGATTTTATTTGTGTATATTATAAGTTCTTTTGTGATTTTTTAAATATTGATAAAGGATTAGATGATTAAAGTTATTAAAATAATATTTACTCATTTATTTACTGAATTACCCGTTTACTATGGGTAAATGGGTAAGAAATTCAGTTTTGGAATAATGGTTTTTTATTTGGGTGAAAACGGTGATGGATTATGGATAGGGTAATCGAAATAGGTAATGGAATACCCTTTACCCGTTTCAATTATTACTCGAGTACACCCCTACATAGAATAAACCTTGACATCATGGTGCGAAAGTTGAAAAACGCAGCAAGAGTTCATCTTCAACTTTCCTAGAAGCATTAGATTGTGGTAAGTGCGCCACTGGCCTAACATAACTTGAACCCAACCTTGAACCCAACCTATCACGTACAACCCAAACCCATGAAAAACCTAAATGAGTTTTAAAAACTCAACCCAGCCCAACCCAACCCAATTCTTTGTTTTGTCAACCCAAACCCGACTCGACCCAATCAAAATCCGACGGGTTTTCATAAAATTAAAAAATACAAAAAATAACAGAAAAACTTTATAAAAAATATTTAAAAAAAAAATCAATATAATAATTGTATGCACCAAAATGTGCATGACCCACATTCGACAGATCCAGGAGTCCAACGACCCAGTAAACAAAGTTCGTGGACAGGCCACGACAATTCTCGAAGTAATTCGACGCAGCCAACCGCTAGGATCCCGTTTCGTCGCGTTGTTAACACGGTGAGTCATCTCGCCGAAGGATAGACTCAGTGAATCATCGTCTAGTCAGCAACAACTCGGTGAGTCATCACCACGTCAGCATGAGTCAGCATACAGTCAGCCAATTCAAATGAGAAGATAAAATCTCTGGAAAGATGTTGCGATCCTCATTTAAGGGATCTCAACGGGGAGCTCCTGGTCTCCCTCCTCCCCTCTTCTCCCTCAACTTCACGAGCAGAAAGGGGATCGTGATCCCCTTTCACAGGCAACGTCTCTCACAGACAGGCTACAAAAGGCCAGAAGCATTCTGTTCTAAGGGTTGGAAAAACTTTCTTCCCTACGGTTGGAGAAATCACATTGGAAAGACTCTCTTAACATCAGTGCGGAAACTCTCTCGTTCCCAAATCGAAGGTCCAAAACTCCCTTCACCGAGAAGAGTTCCTCACGCACAGAGGTTCTTTCATCGCAAAGAAGTTCAACATCTGCAGTTCGTCGTTCTATAGCTCGATCAGAAGCAATTCTACACCGTCGCCGGCATCGTCACAAGTCGAAACACACGGAACACAAATACTTCCGTCCGACCGACAAAAGCCACACCAGATCGTGTACACCCGTTTCCGTAACTCGAAGTCTCGACGATGACCTCGCAGGAGCCAAAACTTCACCAAATTCACACGGAGATCGAATCAGAGGAAGCCTAGGAGAGTGAACTCGCATTCTTAGATATTTACAACACACCCTGTAACAAATTTATTCTAAAGTAATTGAAAACTACTCTCGGTCGCGCCACTTCGCGGACCGGCGGATTTTCGGTGAAACAATAATATAAACCCATGTGTCAAGTTCGGGTTTTTTAGGTAAACCCTAACTGGACCCGATGCAAGTCGTGTTTGGGTTTACATCCTATTTAAACCTATCTCAACTTGCAACTTGCAGGTTGGACTTGGGATTTTAAACTTTACCTTTTCGGGTCGGGTCGGGTTGGGTTATCTGAAAACTAGACTCGATGCCCACCCCTATCTTCTATGACACTATGGCACCTCAGTAAGTGATCCATACCGGCCCGCTTCCTATGTCCCAGTCATATATAGAACCTTCGTAAATATAGCCTTGTGCCATGAACAGTAGCACATGCATGGCGTTGTGCAGGCACAAGATAACCCAAAGCATCTAGAATTTTTTTTTAAATAATTAAAAAAATAAAAATTTACACTTATGACACTATTTCAAAATTATTCTAAAAAATGATACATTCCACGTTTGACCAAGGTTGACCACCTTGGTCAAACGCCACATAGGCGACACGCTGGAGCGTTGGCGCCAGCGTATCACCTAATTTTTTTTTAAAACAAAAACAATGCCGCCATCCCGAAAAAAAAAATGAGAGGCGGCTTTTCGAAGCCGCCTTCAAAAAAATAGAAGAGGCGACTTCCAAAAACCGCCACAGCTGAAAAGCTCGAGGCAGCTTTTCGATGCCGCCTCTCTCCGCACTTAGAAACTTTTGGGCAAAGAGACAGTAAACAACGGAGGCGGCGTTTTTATGCCGCCTTTCATCAGTTACGCAGGCGGCATAAAAAATCCGACTTCAAATTGTTTGTAAAGGCAGCATTTTAATGCCGCTTTTAATGCAATTTTTTTCATTTTTTTTTCTTTAACCTATTTTTCAACCTGTAATTCAACCTGCTAACAACATATACCAAACATGATTCATTCTAAATAAATTTAAGTTTTTATCACACACATTAGTAATAAAAAATAAATAAAAACACTATATAAAATAGATGTACAATATATAATATACAAAGTAGTGTTCATCAATGAATACATAAAGATGAATGACAAGCGACAAACATAATGTACAAATACAATCATAAGGCGGAACTAGGCTCAGGTACAACAATTGCCTTTTTCTGCCTTCTAGTATAAATCCTCCGGATGGGAGGGTGACGACTGGGCTCAGCCTCAGGGGGCTGCTCAGGGGGCTGCTCGGGCTCCGGCTCGGGTGTCTGCTCAGGTGGAACATCTGGCACCGTAGGCTCTGGTACGACTGGAACCTTGTCAAGATCCTCGACACGGGTCATCGCCTCAGATGTAGGCCGACGCCTTACACGACGCACCCGTTGTGCTCTATCTTTGGGTGGCTCGATCACGTGAGAAGGCTCACCAACATGTGATATCTCTCCTCCGACGATCGTTCCTTCCAAGAGTAGAAAACTGTGCAGGACCGATTGGCAGTAGTGTCCAATCTCCATCAGGTATGGATCTGCCATCAATGGGTCCATGGCCTCTCTACGGTGCACACGCTCAACCATGTTATGCACACAACCCAACTATGAAAGAAGAACATAAGTTAAAAAATATTTATAAAAAAATTATCATTTCACAAAGTTAATTACGTACTAATGCCTCCTCGGTATAACCTCTAGGGTGGTAAACCATAGCTAGCTCAGTCGGTGGAGGTGATACGAATCGCCGAGTGACCGATAAATACCACATCATATACTCACTGGGAGCATGTCTAGGGGTGTGTGCCCGACTGCCCGTAATAACAGACTCCGCTTGCGCCTCCCACTGAGCGATGTAATTACGGTGGTATGCCGCCCAATTCTCCCCAGCTCGGCCTTTCTGAGAGATGCGAGTAACATGCTCGACATCCTCCGGTGGAGTCACCTGCACAAAGTTATAAAATTAAAGTTAGATCTACAATAGACGGTAATTGAATTTGGGTGTTGAGATGATCACTTACTCCAATCCGAACAATAACATCACACGGTCAGGAACATGTATCTCGATGATCTCGAAGCATATCAACGGTGTCCTAGACAACCAAATTCATCTACCTTCTACGCAGATAGCAGGTAGATCCTACAAGAAACCTATGTATGGCTGCCAGTTCACCTAAAAAAAATTATAACTATTACCGACGACTTATATCATTAGGGTCTGAATTATTACGTTTGTACATTCGTAAAGTAACCTACCTGGTAGTTCCGCTGGTGGTTCAACTCTGTCCGGTATAGGACCAGGTTACCACAAGGGTTTGTGGCATTTGTCCGTCGAACGTTCCACCTAAAATACCAATATAAGTTAGTTATACAAGATTTTACAAAAGCGTAAATATTCATTAAACTGTATCAGTACATACCTAGAACTTAAAGGGTCATCCTGCATCGCCCGTTCCTCTAGGGCAGTGCGGAGAGAGGCGGCATCGAAAAGTGGCCTCGAGCTTTTCAGCTGAGGCAGTTTTTTGAAGCCGCCACTTCTATTTTTTTTGAAGGTGGCGCGTTGGCGTCAACGTGTTGCCTATGTGGCGTTTGACCAAGGTGGAATAATTTTGAAACAATGTCATAAGTGTAAATTTTTATTATTTTTTAATTATTTAAAAAAAATTCAAGCATCTAATCTTCTATTTCTCCGCGAACATCATCTAGTGGTTTTAATGCATTCATGAATGAAAATGTTGATCATGATCAGCTCGTACTGTAAATTAATTAAGAACATTAATTACAGCGATCGATCTGAATTAGAAAAGCATATGCGGAAAGTAAATTAAGCAAATAATTACAATGTACACGACGTCCCTGGTTAGTGCATTAATTAATGCATTCTTAATCATCATCTTCGTTCAAGTCCAAGTCGGCCGCGTACCAGTCTTTCTTCCAATATTTAATATTAGGAGCTGCGTTTGAAGAAATTAATAACGGGGTCGTCCTCTTTTACACTGCTGCTTCCATGGCTTCGATATATAGTACTTGCATTACCAATAATATATATGGCAATATACGTACACCCAGTTGAGTTGACTGTTGAGGATCTAAATTGGCTTCTATAGCATTCACGTACAGTGTCATATTCTCCTACATATTTCTTAATTAATCTTCATCGTCATATGCTAGCTGCACGCCTTTTGAACTCCTAATCTAGCTCGGCATCGTAATTTGTAAACCCGGATTCAGGAGGTTCAAAAAGCTGGCTGCAGAACCCAGTCTGGTACTGACCTGCATGATCAGAGAAGAATCTGCACTAGTGGTAGTTGGATGGATGGATGGATCAGGGTATTATTATATATACTGATCTGTACGCTTTCGTTCATATTCTTCTTGATCTCCGTAACTGAGAAAGAAGAGAAATGAAGGCTTCTTCCGGACAAGGGATCAAAAGGCGACCCATTGGGTGGTGGTCGAATCCGAACTCTTCTTCTGCCTCGCTCAATAACCTCTGGAACGAAGCTTCTTTCAAGAAGGAGAGAGGGACCAAGAAACGCTTCTGGTTCTCTCCAACATACACGGCAAAATGGCCCCTCGCAACATCGTCCGACCGAATTCTCGAATGCAACCAGTGAAGCCTCTCTGCAATATTGCCCATATATAAGTACGAATATATAATATTGAACAACCTGCAGATCGATGAAGACGAAGGTGCCGGATCGATATATGAGTTGAAGACTAATCTAATGATCTCTGAGGCCATCAAAGTATCAATTCGTATTTATAGAAGAGGAGGAGGAGGAGGGGGTCAAATTAATTAAAACTCAAAGCTCTCCTGGGTTCTTAATTCCGTACGTGTTGTCACAGATGCAGTACTAGAAGGAAGCCTTAATTAATTAAACATACGAGAAGTACTTCTTCTCCGATCCATTCCCGCCCCTCGTGCAAAACCTAATCTGCAACCGACCAACCAAATTCATTCTTTCTTTTATCTTTTCACGCACACGGAGGAGAAATGCAATCCGATCCAAATAATTGCCACCCACCCGGAAAAGCTGAACACTTGCACAGCAAATACACTGTGCATTATTGGACTTTCTTCTGGTTCACACATTCATACGTACTACAGTAAATGAGGTCGAAATTAAAACACACTGGTCAGCCATGCGCGCTGCAATGGCTCTGACTAATGCACCTACGTACGCGTCCCTTACACGGTATTAGTGTACCTTCAAATGTACGGGGAACGAAGAATCACACATTCAATTAATACTACACGCGTACACAGTTTTAAGCATATATCAGTACTAGCTAGGTAGTACCACTACGGAAAGCCTGGTCGATATTAGATTTGCCAGCAATTTTTGCTCACAATGGACGAAACATGGAGAAAAGGCTTCTTACTTTGCCACGATATAGATTCAAGACGTTTGTCCTTCTTGACATAAATGGCTGGCTACTGTGTTACAATATATGTAGTGAGATATATATATATATATATATATATCTCGGCCCTAATACAATAATACGTGTGAAATTACTTTGGTGATTTTGACTACTTTGGAAGCCATATATATATGTTCAACTTCTCTTAAAACGTTAGTTCAAATAACTACAAAAAAAAATGCAAATTTAGAACAAATGACACACTATTGCAGTTCGGAACAAAACAAGTTTCTAATCTATGGGCCGGCACTGTGTCCCGGATGATAACAATCCAAAATTGTTACAAAATGTTACACAAGTGTTTCAAACACCTTGTTCAGCATCGTAATAGAGAGTGAATACTTTTCAAGATCCTAGCTTGAAGTGGCGTACACCTCAGCGTGAGTAGCCTCGTTATCATCCACATTTGAAACTCCCCCTCAGTGTACGCCTTTGTCAAGAAATCTCAATCGAGACTCCAGCACAAACTGCAAAGTCTCCATCAACAATCTCTTCATCTTCACAATGGCTTCTTGAAAACCAAATTGATGAAGAACGATTTTCACACCATAGACAAGAACACTTTCTCACAATGAATACACTTATGCTCTCATTTATCTTGAATCCTGGCCTCATGCCTTTGTATAGTCCTTCGTGGTCATCTTATAAGGTAATTGACCTATAATTAAGACACTTGATTCAAGGTTTAATTTATTCTGATTTTTCTCAACTGATTCAACCCTCTAGATTGATTAATTGCTCATCATTTGAATTTGATTATGAATTCTAATTTTTCTTTTGATTCAATCACATCATATTTACTACTATAATCAAGTGATCTCGATGAAGGAACTTTGAGACACATTAATGATCATGTGTTGTTTTGTCAATGAATGACAATTTTACCCATGTGTATGCCCTAACAACGTGCATATATATGCTATATGAATATACTCACATTGAACTAAAAGGTCTTAGACTTACTATAGTCTGAAATTAAGAGTTATTAACTTTGCTTAATTAGTCAATTTTGTAAACCCTTTGACTCAACTTAATTTACAAATGGTTGCTAGTATCGAATAAAACTTAAATATATATGTATTATTTATTTGATTATTTTGAAGAATATCTAATATTGCCTCACTAATAAGATAAAAGATTTTGGACTTGATTAACTAGTGGGCAAAGTGATATGTATTGGATTTTAAAGTCTTTTATCATGCATGTGAAGATGCCATCACTTTGTAACTCTTATACATCAACATCTAAATGAGGTCAAGAGAATTAAAACATAAAAAAAAAACATAAGTAGTTTTATACTAATTGCTTGCTTATTTTAATTATTTGAATAAAATATAATCTGTTCATCAAAAACTTACTTTGCAGTCAAATATTTCTTTCTTTGAAATTAACGACAATTTGATCCATCTTTATTCCTTTTCTCCTCATTCAACTTACCCAATCACTAAAAGGGCATAAAAAAAAAAGTGTACATATATATAATACGTGTTATATATAATTGCTGAAAAATTTTCACTTTTTGTTCCTAATTAAAGAGATTTTAACCTACTTCATTAAAGGCTCCAATTATATATGTTGATTATTTCTTTAGTTAGATGAATATGAGCATGATTTTTTTAAGTTAATAAATAAAAATAAAGATGAATGTTTTGAAATACGTAATTCAAAGCTTGTTAGTAGCTAATTAAATTGAAATTTGTGTGCATATAATCTTATATGGGTTTCAAAATCCTTTATTCGTTTACTAACTCTCACTTCCCAAAAAATAAAAAAATAAAAATAAAAATAAAAAATAAAAAATAAAAAATAAAAAATAAAAAAAAACTACAACAAACTCTATATTTTGCTGAAAATAGTATATGTATATGGTGAATGATATATTCCTTATTACTCGTATATATAAAGAAAAGGAAGTGAGCATCTTATATATATATATCTGATGCTTCCCCTTCTTTTAAAGTTTCACAATCGAACACACTAGTACGTATATGTCTAGAAATGAATATGTCCTTCCTCTTCTATACCCTCTCCGTTGATGACAATATTGAAAGACGATTTTCTAGCCTTTTCTGTTAGAAAACCGCATAGAGATGCTTGAGTTTTCATTTCCTTTCGAAGAAATTATTCAAGAAAAGAGGGCTTGAAGGAAACAAATCTTTAGCTGAAAATAAATGTCTTAAAGATGGATAACGTACGTGGCTTGTACTGTCCAACAACACATGATGTTATCTACAGTGAGGTGATAAACCAAGATCCTCCTCAAGCAGATTCTAACAGAAAAATAAATAAAAAAAAAAAAATTCAAGCAGATGAATCGAATTAATCATGTTAATTAATTTGTGTAAAGAACACTACAAATATCTGAATTCTGAAAACGAAATAAAGAAAGATGGTAATCTATGAGGCTGCTTTCAGTTTGTGAGATTTAGAGTAAATATGTTGCAGAATAGGGTTCCATGAAAGCCTTCTGGCTGAAGTAGTTCCACCTTCAACTTATCCTCTAAATTCTGTTGCAGGTCTTCTTCTGTTTAGCTGGGAAACCAAAGCTACAAAGACGTCTTCAGCACAAGGAATCAGAAGACCCCCCATTCGATTGTCGAAGCCGAATTCTTCCTCGGCCTCTCGCAGTAATCCCTGGAATGAGGCATTCTTCAAGAAGGAGAGAGGGACCAGAAAGCGCTTCTGAGAGTCCCCAACATAAACGGGAAAATGCCCCCTTGGAACCTCTGAACGCAGAGCTGATCGGATTCTAGTAAGAGACTGCACCCAGAAGAGCTTCTTGGCAGTTCCCGTTGCTACAACACCCATTACTACTGAATTATCAAGAGATAATATGCGAGAGCTGAAAGCTTGTTTTGATGAGAGAGCTAGCTAGCTGGATTGATTATAGCTAGATCAGATGAGAGAGGATGAAGATTGTTTTGAAGTTTCATGTGTATATATAGAGGCTGTATACGCTGTTAATGGATAAGAAAGGAGGTTAAATGTAGGCCATCCCAGAGTATAGTACACTTCCAGTGTGCAAGTAGCCAGTACTACTGCCACCTTCCTGGAACAAACGTTGATGGTAACCCTATTGTACCCACTATATATATGTGTACAGTGTGTGAGGGGTCACTATATATGTTTTTCCTTATATATGTAAACATGAGTGTGTCAAAGAAATAGACAGGTCACCAATATTTGACCCCGTTTGAAAGATTGGACCTGGTCACTCTCTTCTTCATCTGGAAATAATTAATCTTTTTAAACCCTAAAAATTATTGAAATAACGGTTGACCAAATTAACCTCAGATAACTAAAGACTGCTTCTGCCCTTATTAAATCGCAGGTGCAGATGAATTAACTATATAGCTAGCTCTTCCTCTTCATTTTTCTCTTTACTCTTTATAGTGATCAATTTGTAGATATATATATATATATATATATATATATATATATATATATATATATATGTCCAAAATAAATTTATTAATTAGTTGGAGTCTATGCTTCTTGACTTGCTAATCATTTTGATTGCGAGAGATACACCTTGGATCCAACTTTATGTAATACCACTACCCCGAAGTATATATCACGCATGATGTGGCTTAAGTGCTTGTTGCATATATATATATATATAGTATCTATAGTGGCGTGTAGAGGTTCTTCTCAAATATTACTGTAAATATTTCACGATATGCTTATATATATATATAGATACATACACAGTTATGAGTAACTACGCCATCTCTATATTTGACACTAATGAGGATTCCTTTGATTCCTTTTTTTATTTCAATTTCTCATTCAAACTCGAACTCTTCAACCTAGCTATATATACAACTAAGACATTTAATTTATAGAACAAACTAATTAGGATTATTGACTATCATGAAAAGAACTAATTAACTACATGCGACTGCAAATATAGCCCCAACATTATGTACCTCACTTAAGTACTAAATCACTTCACTAACTACAGTTCATATCTACAACCATCACTCTTCTCATACATGCATGTGAGGGCCGGGCTAAGTACTGTTGTACTGTAAGAGTGTACAGGTACATGCTCACAAGAATTTTGATGCCATTCCAGGTGGCTGCTGGCAACTATATTGGCCTGTGATTTTATATAATTACGAGGTACAAATGAGAAAAAACGGGTAGATCTCAACTTTGGGAGGACAGATTTGAGTTGTTTGTCCTTTTCGTAGATAATTTGAACGCGAATTTGAATATGTACATATATATATATATAATATTAAACATAAAATTCAAACAATTACATATATTCAACATTATTAAATACAAGCACCTTGTGTCAAAAGATATTACTTAAAAATTATAATTATTATAAAACACTACAACAGAATAAATCTCATAAATTATTTATAATTTAATTTAGGTAAATGGGTAAATGGATGCAAAATAAGGATATTTTTCTGTTTATAGTTACATGGTAGAATGGGTAATTAAGCACGTAAAAAATATATAATCCATTGACGTACCTAGCTACTTGAATAATGAATTTTATTCTAGGTATAAAAAAAGCATAAAAAAGGCACCCCTTATGAATTTTATAACCATCGGAAAAAAGCATCGATAACGGAAGCTTAGGTCAAGAGTAATTAATATATATATGTTTGGCCTAGCCAATTAAGGACTATATATATATATATATATATATACCCAAGTAATATGATATGTAAAACCATCACTTTTCCCAGACAGGTACTTGTTGAGTAGTACATGCAGCATTATAAGAGAAATACAGCTATGTACACCCAAGGATTTTGATGGCATTCCGCGGCTGCTCACAATTACGTTGGCCTACGTACAATTCTTGCAGACCATTTAATTTAGACGAAACATCGAGTCGGTTTCTATCTTTGGGCGGACAGCTTTGAGCTATTTGTCTTTTTCGTAAATAAATTGACCACGAGTTTTGAATCTTGAAAGATAGATATGTACATCATACACATCAAAATCAAATTACTGTATACATACATATATATATATATATATATATATATGAAAATTGCTTTGAAATATTACTATACATCATATACGATCGTTATTTACATTCGACTATGGGATAATATATTTTATACACTAAAGTTAATTTTATAAGTAAAAAAATTGAAAAATATTTACAGAGTAGGGGCTGGACCTCCTTCCGTTCTACTTTTTTTTTTTTTTTTTTTTTTTAATGACGATTACATTTACAATGTATTGCTCCGAGATGTATTACTCTACAGGTAGGTCTCGGAGCTGACTTTCCCTTCTGTTCTACTTTTACCAGCTTCTTATTTTATTTTTTAATTTTTAGAGAGGTTTTAGGAAGACATGTGTCTTTTTCAAATAAATGAGAAACGTACGTATCCAGTTTTGGATTTTCTTTGAAGTGCTGATGAGCCCCAAAGAAAGCATACTAGCTAGGGAGTACCCTTTATTAACGTTACCTCCTTTAGTATTGCAGTACATGACGTTAGCTACAGTAAAGAGATAACCCAAAGCTTTGCGTTTGATAACAATATCATTGGAGCTGGATCAATCGCGCGTTATAAAAGTTACAATATTCAAGCAGATGAATTCAGTGTTTGCTCAGAGAAGATACATCACGGAAGAAACTCAACTAGCTTGCTAATAATTAGAAGGCAGAGAATATGCATGGTACGTACGTAGACGTAGTGGCGATCGAAAACGCACTCGTACAACTGATCAGGCTCGTACTGCCGTACTACGTATAACTGGGTTGCATGCATGCATGCATATGCACTAGTACTGTCTGCATGGGAGCCATTTTGTTTTCCACCTGCTGTCATTAATCTTTCTTTCACTACTCTGTAGGGTCGGGGTTAAAAGTTAAAACCTCAAAAGAAAATTAAGAGACCTCGTTTCTTCTGCTCAATTCTATACGAAGACTTTGTACCCACTACTTAAAGATCTTCACTAGCTAGCTAACTAGTAGGGAAGCTCAAATTATCAGTAGTAGTAGTACACAGTTCTACAAGCATGATCAATACATACAGTTGTATATATATGATCGAGCCTTTGTAATTAAATTACGTACTTAGTAATAATTATCTACGTAATTGAGAAAGAAGAGCAAGGAAGGCGTCTTCCGGGCATGGAATTAGAAGATTGCCCATGGGGTGGTCGAATCCAAACTCTTCCTCCGCCTTACTCAATAACCTCTGGAACGAAGCGTCCTTCAAGAAGGAGAGAGGGACCAGGAATCGCTTCTGTGTGTCTCCAACATAGACGGCAAAATGGCCCCTTGGAACGTCCGAAGCAAGAGCTGATCGAATTCTTCCAACGGACTGAAAATAAAGCTTCCTTGCAATACCCATTATTGATCGATCGATCGATCGAGAAGAAGATGAGGCAGTTGGTAGCTATAGCTTATAGAGACTGAGAGATTATATATATAATCACTAATCAGAGTGATGATCGATGAGGCCGACTGAATTAAGAGCTATAGCTAGCTAGGATGACTTGAAGAATGAGGTGAAGGGGAATGAGATCGATCGGGTATATATAGAGGCCATTTGTTTAGGGGTGAACGGATAAGGAAGAGGACGATTGTTGGTTGTTAGTTCTGGGATCGATATTCCATGATGCTAAGAAGCGTCTTCAAACCATGCTCCAGTTGTGTATGTTACTTTGCTGGAAGAATGGATGGTGGAATTCACTATTGAGGGGGACATAGCTAGCTTTTCCTGAGAGTGATATGATCAAGTAGGCGTTTTGATTTTTTTCAGCACGTACATACTTAATTCCTTGGGAAGATTTTTTCTTTCCACTAGCTAGTACGGCTTTTCATGTATTAGCTAGCTTTAAATTAAAAGAGATGCATGTGTACATATATATATATATATATATAATACATGACTGGTCGGCCGGGTTAATTAAACTTGACCTGATTAATTACCTATTCAAAATTACTATAGATATTTATATTGTACACGACATTAAAATTAATGTACGTAGTTGAAATTCTGTTAATAATATCAGTTTCAGCTACAAGAGGCGCCATATATATATAGCACAGGGGGGAGACCATTCAAACCCATACATCAATTATGGGTTACTGTTATATAATCTTAGAAAAAGCTGAAGATCAGATGTTGCTTTTGAATTTGATGTGTCAATAATATTATATTTGCTAGACTTTGTTCTGCCAATGATATATATATTCCAGTACTGTCACCTCCTAGCTATCATATAGATAGAATTTGTTGAGACCCATTTTTTTATTTATAAATATTCTCAATATGATTGGAAGGATCCGGATCATATATTTTCATATGTCACAATCTAAAATATATGTCTATAATATATATGTATATATATATATAATGAGTGTCAAAAATGCTTCTTTTCTAAAAAGAAAACAGTGTTTTTTTGAACCCAGTACTTAAATTTCTATAACTAGTATAAGTGAATAACTATGATTTTTTTTAACATATAAATAAAAGGCTGATTTTCTATTATTAATAAAATAGAACAGAATTTCAGGATTAAAAACTTATTATAAATAAATAAATAAATAAATAAATAAATAAATAAATAAATAAATAAAAACTGTTCTGGTAGTTCCCAGACCATCTTGATCATTAGGGATATATATATATATATATATATATATATGTTTCAGCAACTTAATTATTTCGATTAACTTAGGTTACGAAATATCTTCTGTTTGGAGCTGCTACTTTTTCCACATCAATTAAAGAAGGTGGGACCTTTGGATACCTCACCTGCATATGTACGCGTCCAGAACACGGACCCCGGCCTTCTACCATGCACTGTACGAGTAATGCAGCAACACAAGCATCATCTGTAGGTAAGCGGGCGTTGCCTGCAATTAAATCCGCCTGCTACTTTTGCTAACAACAGACGAAACATCGAGTCCGCTTCAAGCTCGTGCATGGCAGCTTTTAGCTGTTCCTCCACTCTGTGCGTAAATAAATTGAATTTTCCATCTTCAAACCCATGCATCGACCTAGGGGTGTAAACGGGTAATAAACGAAACGGGTAAGGGGTATTCCGTTACCCGTTTCGCTTACCATACCCGGTATTCCGTTACCCGTTTCGCCCGAATAACAATTAGTTATTCCGTCACCCGAGTCTTTTACCCGATTACCCGCGGGTAACCGGGTAATCGGGTAAATAAAAGGATAAAGATATAAAGTTAATGTATTAAGGTATAAAGTTTTAAATATTTACCAAATTACCAAGAAAAAGTTACTTCGGTTAATGTATCAAACAAATAAGGGCATAAAGTTTTATATATTTACCAAATTACCAAAGAAAATAACTTCGGTTAATGTTTCTAACAAATAAGGGCATAAAGTTTAAACTATTTACCAAATTACCAAGTGTAAGTAAACCAATAAGGGCATAAAGTTTTAAATATTTACCAAATTACCAAGGAAAAATAACTTAGTTAATGTATCAAATAAAGAAGGGCATAAAGTTTTAAATAATTACCAAATTACCATCCGGGTAATCGGGTAACCGGGTAAGGAATACCCATTATCCATATCCGTTTCATTTAAGAGTCGGGTAATCGGGTAATTTTTTAATCGGGTAATCGGGTAATCGAAATACAATAAGTTTATACCTTATCCATCCGATTACCTTTCGGGTAAGCGGGTAATCGGGTAAGCGGGTAAAACTGCCACCCCTACATCGACCCTTCAAACACCATAATGGCGACACAATTGATTAAATGATGTTACGTTGAAAGGGTGCCTCTTACAAACACAAGCATTAATTTACGGGTCGGGATCGGAACTGTACGTAAAAATATTGGAGATGGATATTATCTATATATGTACGTTTTAATTAGCTAGCTAGCTTAATTCCATCAGTTTGCTTTTATATATTAGTAAAGACTATATATATATAGTTGTGCTTAGTTAGTTAGGTACAAAATAAATACCCTAATCCTAAATAATAAGGATTGACCCAATTAATTAAATTACCTGACAGATAATTAAGTCCCTTGAATATATCCTTAAATATTTTTACTATATATATGTTTTGCTACTGTAAATTTTCTTCGTCTAGATGATACTGAAGCAAGTCATACAAAATAGGAACAATAATTAAGAAAAGAGAACTATAGCTAGTCGACCCAGTTTGGTATCAGTCTCTTCCACTTATTTTTAACAAGTAATTTTTTTCTTCTTAATTTTTAGGTTCCATTAATTAATGAATATTCTTAAAGATATCATATATGTATATATACGTGAGACTGAACAGGAAGATGATGGCGTGGCAAGGAAATAGTTGAGAAAGGCAGGGAATTGATTATGGGAAAGAAATTAAAGGTTTCAATTAATGATGGATAATCTCAGGTTATGAAATGTAACCCGAAACAATCAAGTAGATGAATGAAATGAATAACTACAAATTAAGAACGTTACAACTCACAAAGATTTGAATAGTAAGTACTACAAAGATGAATGGCCGTTATGAAGGTGATCACTAATTGATCGGCTTCATTTTTAATTAATCTCTTATAGAGGATCTCTCATTGCTAGCTAGTGAGCGGGGACTTCTAAAAAGCTGAATCCTGTATGATCAGAGAGAGCCACAAGATAAGTACTATTACAAGGTCAGAATTCATCAGCTGGGTGCATGGTCTCGCCTTTCAAATAACTATCTTCTCTGCAGCTGAGAAAGAAGAGCAATGAAGGCGTCTTCTGAGCATGGAATCAGAAGACCGCCCATAATCCGACTGTCAAAGCCAAACTCTTCCTCCGCCTCACTCAGTAACCGCTGGAACGATGGGTTCTTCAAGAAAGAGACAGGGACAAGAAAACGCTTCTGGGAGTCTCCGACGTAAACGGCAAAATGCCCCTTTGGAACTGGCCGAACCTCTGAAGCCGCCAGAGCAGATCGAAGTCTCGTAAGGGACTGCGAGTAAAGCTTCTTGGCCATACCCATCACTATATATGTAGGATAGGAACAAGAGAAATGAGACGAAGAACGGATTAATTGGTTTGTGAGAGGCGATGAGGGATGGAGAAGGAGAGCGATGAAGATTGAGGTGCAGTGTCGAGGTATATATAGAGGCCATGTTTAGCTGTGAACAGATAAGAAACAGTTTGTGAAAAATCGATTCGGCGAGGCCAGGAATGATGATGTGATGATGAAGTCTCGCTCGATGATGATGATCCTTTCTTCTAGATTGAGAAGATCCTGATCTTCTTTCTCTCTCTTCTCCCTCTCTCTCTTCCTTCTCTCTCTCTCTCTCTCTCTCCCTCTCTCTCTCTCTCTCTCCTCTTCTCTCTTCTCTCTCTCTTCTCTCTCTCCTCTCTTAAAGTGAAGATTCTCTCTCTGAACGAAGAAGAAGAAGAAGAAGATGAAGAAGAAGAAGAAGAAGATGATGAAGAAGAAGAAGAAGAAGAAGAAGAAGAAGAAGAAGAAGATGAAGAAGAAGAAGAAGAAGAAGAAGAAGAAGAAGAAGAAGAAGAAGAAGAAGAACAAAGATGAACAAAAGAAGAAAAAAAGAAAAAGGGGGAAAACAAAAGAAAAAGGGGGAACAATGAAAAAAAAACAAGGGAAAAAGAAGGATCGATGTGATGATGATGACAAAAAGATGATGTGATGATGCAAAATGATGATGATCCGTGATGATGTGATGAAAAAAGATGATGCAAAATGATGACAAAAAGATGATGTGCAAAAAATTAATGATGATGATGCGATGATGTATGATGTGATGATGTGATGATGCGATGATGTGATGATGATGCAACGTGATGATAAAAGATGATTTGATGTGATTTAAAGAATGATGCAAGAAGATGATGATGATGCGATGATGATAAAGATGATGAACCGATGATGGCAACAAAAGATGATGCGATTTATGATGATGCAATTTAAAATGATGATGATGATGCCAAAAACGTGATGATGCGACAAAGAACGATGATTTGCGAAGATGATGAAGAAGAAGAAGAAGAAGAAGAAGAAGAAGAAGAAGAAGAAGAAGAAGATGAAGAAGAAGACGTGAAGAAGAAGAAGAAGAAGAAGAAGAAGAAGAAGAAGAAGAAGAAGAAGAAGAAGAAGAAGAAGAAGAAGAAGCAAAAGAAGAAGAAGAAGAAGAAGATGATCTGAAGAAGAAGAAGAAAGAAGAAGAAGAAGAAGAAGAAGAGAGAAGAAGAAGAAGAAGAAGAAGAAGAAGAACGATGATCCGGGAGATGCGATCCGGAAGATGGGAAGAAGAAGAAGAAGAAGAAAAAGGGGGGGAGGGAAAGGGAGGGGAGATGCTAACGGATGAGGGAGGGGATGATGCGATGCGACGATGATGATGGGAGGGATGGGATCCGTGACGGATGATGCAACGATGCGATACGACGATGATGAGAATGATGATGCGATGATGATGATGATGATGAACGTGATGCGATGACGATGACGATGCGATGATGGATGATGAAGAAACAGAAAAAATTTGGGTTTGTTTTGGAGAAAACATCAATAGTAATAAAACTTTAACTACTTCCTTATTTTGTAGATCCAAAATGACTCCACATGAACCACGTGAACCACCTGGTAAGAATGTGCAACAAGAATCATTGAACAACACCACCTTTGACGCTTTCAAACCCAAATTTAAATTTATCATACTCTGAGGGGCCTTCTATACGTCAGATGTGTAAGGAAGGAAGTCAGGTACGTGAATACGGTGATGTTGTCTCAAGGAATGAGGGTAAGTAAATAATCAAATACTTTATTAACCTTATCTATTTGAAAATTTTGTTTTCTTAGTGATTTTTTTTTTTCAGAAAACAGTGCTTCTGCACCTATTCGAAAAAGAGGAAGAGGACCTAGTAATGGAGCCACAGTGGAAAAAGTATTCAAGTTTATGAATAGGGGAAAAATACATGTGGACTTCAATGCCACTCTGAGAGATGAAGGTGAGTACACTTCCTTGTTTACCCATCATGTGGGTACTGCAATGAGAACCTTGTTACCACTTGTTGTTAACATGTTTAAAGATTTGTAGGATGGAAATTTCAACAATGCATATGCATATATTCAGATAATTTCAAATATATATATTCTTTTGACTTTTAGTAACTTATAACTTATTAAATTGCATAAATTATTCTTTGTAGAATAAATTTGATGTCGACCTGACAAATAAGGATCATAAGATAATCATACATGACATCATGCAAGAAATTTTTTGAAGGTATAGGAACCAATTGGCAGCGTGGTACAAGAAGCATGGGGGGAAGAAGGAGGTGGGTTGACTCCTTATCCAGATATTTTTGCAGATGTTTGGAAGGACATTTGTGACAATGTCTTAACGTCTGAGCGATACAAGGTAACTTTAAAGTTTTGTTATAATGTGGGATTTTAATTATTGATATAAAATTTTCTAAATTAGTTTATAATTGCAAAACCAATCTGAAAAGAACAAGATCAACATACAAAAGAAGACAATTCGGCATACAACTGGTCAAATGTCATTTTAGTGCATTATTCAGGGAATGGTAGATATATACCCTTAATTTAACTTTCTATGTTTGTGGAAAAATTTTATATGTACTACTAGTTTTTCTGTTCATATATCTTTTAGGGGCAATATAAAAGCCCTATTAATCAATTTTAAAACACACATTTTTCAAAAATAGGTGTATGGAGGTTCGGTGCTAAAGAAAAATCACTACAAGAACCAAACTCTCTTGTCACGAATACAATTCGTGACAAGAAGTTCTTGTCACGAATACAATTCGTGACAAGAAGTTCTTGTCACGAAATTTTCGTGACAAGAACTTCGTGACATCGTTTTTGTTACCAGAAGTTGTTGTTACGAAATTTAAAATTCGTCACAAAGTACAAGATGTTGTCACGAAAAAATATATCGTGACAAAAATAGTCGAAGACAAAAAACAAATTTGGTTGAGTTTGTTGTCACAAAATTCACGATTCGTGACAAGAAATAACACCTTGTTGTCACGAAATAATTTTATGACAAGTACCAGGTAACAAATTTGGTTTAGTCTTTTGCCACAAAATTGATGATTCGTGACAAGAAATTACAAATTGTTGTCACGAAATATTTTTGTGACAAAAAAATTATGAAACTTGAATAAAATTCTTGTCACAAATTTATTCGTGACAACAAATTCCTATGTTTTTGTCACGAACAAAATTGTGACAAAAATATGGCTTATTTTTAATAATTTTTTGAAATAATTTTTATTTTATGTGACTACCAATATACTTATTGTCACAAATATTTTCGTAACTAATAATATTTATTGTTACGAAAATATTTTTCGTAACAAGTTTTAACTTTACATATTTTGTTACAAAATATAAATTTTGTGACAAGAATTTTTAATTTTTTATAGATTTTATCTATTTATTTTTCCTATTTCCTGTATTCTAACTATTATATTGTTTAAAAAAATATCAAATATAAAAAAATAAATATTATTATAGGCAAATATAAAGATAATAAAAATATATTATATAAATTCAAACAAAATAATATTTCATACTTAATAATGTATACAAATAAGTACACAAAGTATCAAAACAAAAATACATGTCTAACTTTTATTTTGTGCTTCCTGCAACTTACGAATCATCTCAAAAATGTCCTGCATTTGTTTGTCATCTTTCTCCTCCATCTGTTTGTTACTCTCTATTTGTTTGTTGTTCTCATCTCTCAACATTTGTATCTCTCGAGAATGTTCTTCACGCATAGAAGCATTTTCTTCCTTCAATGATTGAATTTCTTGGGAATACTCAGACAATATTTCTTCAAAGTGTGTTGCAGTAGAAGAACTTCGAGATCATCTGATAATACGTGGTTGGGTTGTCCCTTGACCTTTGATGTAGCCAGACCTATATCCAAGAACATTTTCCACAATCTTTGCTTCATCAACAGAACCAATTTCAGATGCAGCTTCTTTAGCTTCAACCATTTGGTTCTAAAAAGAAAAAATATTTTATTATATGACATTAATAAGAAAACCCAATAAAAAAATTTAAAAAAAAAAAAATTACATAGAAGAAACTAATACTTACATATTTCTCTTCTGCACCAAACCCCCACATGCCATTTTTCGAACAATGTGTTTGCTTGAATTGATTTATGGGACTTTTATCATCTTCCTATAAGATATAAGAATAAAAAATCTAAATTACTCGTAAATATAAAAATTCAACACAAACAAAGCAACTTAAATGAATGTAATATATCACCTCGCACCATGGAAGACCCAACGGGTATAACTTGGCAACATCCCATGCACAAATAAGTGCTCCTCGACTCAGCTTAGTGAGTGAAAATCCCCATTAGCACAAACCCGACAAGGATAATGGACTTTATTATCTGAACCTACTACAGTTTGTGCCTTTTGCATGAAATACTTCACCCCTTCTTTGTACTCTTTGTTAAATAACCTAGAACGCCAATTTTGCATCCAACTCTTGTCCATTCCTGCTAACCAAAAAAAATTTCATATTAGCCAACAACATCCTCTAACATAGAAGGGACCACAAACCCATCACACCTCCAATTTAAACCAACGTCCCACCTCCCCCTTTATACAAAACAACTCTCCCCCTTCCTTACAAAATATCCATTCAACCATTACAACGCATCCCTCCCCCTCACCCCAAAACCCTCTTTAGAAAGAGGAAAGGAAGAGTTGTTTCTTTATCAGTATATACTCCATCCCTCCCGCCTTGTTTGTTGCAATCAGTACTGAGTTTTCATTTAAAAGCTCAAAAAATAAATAAAATGAACCCTATAGGCACTTGATTACTCTCATGATAACAAAAACATTATAACAAACAAATAAACACATTCACATTCCATAAACACATTCCCATTCACATTCCATAAACACATTCACATTCCATTCCCATTCACATTCCATTCTCATTCACATTCCATAAACACATTCACATTTCATTCCCATTCACATTACACTAAGACATTAAGCTATTCTCATTCACATTCCCATTCACATTCCATAAACACATTCACATTCCATTCCCATTCACATTCAATTCCCATTCATATTCCATAAACATATTCACATTTCATTCCCATTCACATTACTCTAAGACATTAAGCCATTGAGTCACTGCTGATAAGAGAGAGAGCGCTAATGAGAGAGAGTTAATGAGAAAGAGAGCAATAAAAATTAGACCCAACATCATTCCTGTAAAAAAATGAAAAGAGTGAGATAAGAGAGACATATATAAGATATAGAGATATAGAGAGATAAGAGAGATATAGAGAGAGAGAGAGAGAGAGAGAGATAGAGATAGAGAGAGAGAGAGATAAGAGCATATTAGAGAATATAGAGAAAAGAGAGAGAGATATATATTAGAGAGAGTATAAATTAGAGAAAGAGAGAGAGAGAGAGAGAGGAAAGAGCAAATTAGAGAAATTAGAGAGAGAGAGAGAGCAAATTAGAGAGAGAGAGAGAGATTATTATTAGTCAAAAAGAGATATACATAGAAAAAGAGAAAGAGAGAGAGATTAGAGATATATATAGAGAAACACATTATTATATATTAGAGATTATTAGAGAGAGAGAGAGATATATTAGAGATATATAGATATTATTAAAGACATATATATTATTATACAAATAGAAATAGATATTAGAGATTATTACATAAAATATATATATATTAAAATTATATATATATATATATATATATCAAAAGACGCATGGTAGATATTATTATATATAATAATAGAGAGCAAAATTATATAACCATTACAGAGATATATTATAATATTATTAAAAACCTACAAAACTGGTTATATATATCAAAAATATGGGAGGAGAATACAAAAGCATAACGAAAAAAGAGATATAGAAAAAATTAAAAAAGAGAAAGCAAAGAGAAAGAGAGCAAATTATATATAAAGATATATATAAAATGAGAGAGATATATAAAAGAATAAATATAGAGAGAAAGAGAGAAAGAAAGAGAGCAAATATATAAATATAGAGAGAGAGAAAAAGAGATAGAGATAAAAGAGAGAGAAGAGAGAGAGAGAGAGAGAGAGAGAGAGAGATATAAATTAGAGAGAGAGCAAAAGAGAAAGAGAGAGAGAGAGAGAGAGAGAGAGAGAGAGAGAGAGAGAGAGAGAGAAAATTAGAGAGAGTGAGAGAGCAAATTAGAGAGAGAGGAAAATAATTAAACATATCATGGGATTTCAGAACATTAAACTAAACCAAGCATAACAGAGAAGTAAAGTCTAGACAAGAGTAGACGCCATTAATGAAAAATTCTCCAGCATCACCTCGCACCAACCAAACAAGTGACAAAACCAGAAATAAACAAGAGGGACAACCATGAAACTCGGCTCTTATAATGCCGGAATTTTAAGATGCAACTCTTATCATGGTTACCAGAACAGCAACAGCACTAAACTCCAAAAAATGAAAAAGAATTATATTTCAAGAATTACATTTCTAGAGAAAAAGCACTAACCAGAGATAGCTCCCCGCCCTGGGTCGGATGATCTGCTCCACGCCGTTTCTGAATTCTGACTACCCTTGCCTTAAATCGAAAGAAACACAAAAAATTCAAACCTGATTCCCCAGAAAACCATGAATATTTATAAATCGGTCCATATGTACCAATCGATCATAACAGACGATAACAGATAACGCTGATAAAACACCCCCAATTCCACTAATCACAAATAACCCCAATTCCACCTAATCACAAATAACCCCTTTTCAAAGAAAACAGAATGCATCACATGTAAACCCTTCTTTAAACCTAATAGAGAGAGTGAGAAAGAGTAACTAAATAGAAACTAACAAAATCATAAGAAAACAAAGAGGAACAGGGGAAACGCTAGTACGCCCGTCTCCGGCGCTGGTACGCCGCCGGGTGGTCTGATCGCCGAAGGAATGCTCGCCGATGGAGTCGCGTGGTGCCAATCCAAGATGAGAAGAGATTAGTGCAGAAGAGGAAAGGAGGGAAACGCGGCAGGAAGAGGAACGGGGGGAAACGCAGAGGGAAGAGGAAAGGTGGGAAACGCGGCGGGAAGAGGAAAAGGGGAAACGGGCGTATGCGCGCAGGTGATGGGTTTTGTAAATTTTGAGACTGTATGCACCAAAATGTGCATGGCCCAAATTCAACAGGTCCAGGAGTCCATCGACCCAGCAAATAAAGTTCGTGAACAGGCCTTGACAATTCTCGAAGTAATCCGACGTAGCCCATCGGCAGGATCCCGTCTCGTCGCATTATCAACTCAGTGAGTCATCATCTAGTCAGCAACGACTCGATGAGCCATCGCCACGTCAGTATGAGTCAGCATACAGTCACCTACCTCAACACGTGGAGATGAAAACCCAAAAAAAAGGTCACAATCCTCATTCAAAGGATCTCGACAGAGGAGCTCCTGGTCCTCCTCCTCATCTCAACTACAGCAGCAGAAAGGGGATCGTGATCCCCTTTCCCAGGCAAAATCCCTCAACAACCACACAGAATGGCTACAAAAGGCCAGAAGTTCCCTGTTCCAGGGGTTGGAGAAATCACATTCGAAAGACTCTCTTAACATCAGTGCAGAAGCTCTCTCGTTCCTAAACCGAAGGCCCAAAACTCCCTTCACCGAGAAGAGTTCCTCACGCACAGAGGTTCTTTCATAGCAAAGAAGTTCAACATCTGCAGTTCATCGCTCTATAGCTCGACCAGAAGCAATTCTACACCGTCGCCGGCATCGTCACAAGTCAAAATACACGGAACACAAATACTTCCGTCCGACCGACAAAAGCCACACCAGATTGTGTACATCCGTTTCTGTATCTCGAAGTCTCGACGACGACCTCGCAGGATCCAAAACTTCACCAAATTCACACGGAGATTGAATCAGAGGGTTATTAGGAGAGTGGACTCGCATTCCTTGATATTTACAACACACCCAGTAACAAATTTATTCTAAAGTAATTGAAGACTTCTCTCGGTCGCGCCTCTTCGCGGACCGGCGAATTTTCGGTGAAACAGATTTGGCATACCCGATGGGACCTTTCCTACCTCTCATCTCCTTCTCCGTCCAACAAAAAAATCTCCAACCTCAGCCATGGCCAACAACGCCAACAACGGCAACAACAACAACAACAACAACAATGGAGGCAAGCAAGCTGCCTCCTTGAGCTCTGCCCAACCGCGCCCCGCCGCGACCGCAGGTTCAACTATTGGAACTCGCGGATCTGCTGCCGCATCGCCGGCCAACGTTCGCGTCCCTACCTCACCACCACCGGCCACTCGTCCAATGACGAGAGCTATGGCCAGGAATTTGTCTGCTGGACAAGCTCCTTTCATGCGTGACGCGCGCCGTCCAAGCGCCTTATTCGTGCCACAGGCTATTGCGGCCTCCAACAAACCAGCCACGGTCGCCGCCAAACTGCTGCCGGCAATGGCCAAACCAACATACCTGGCTGTCGCTGCATCTCCTCCTCCTCGCAGCCCGACTGCCAGTCCGTCTCAGTCGCCGCCATCACGGAGAAGCTCTATTGTTCCCATTTTGGTGCAACGATACGAACAAAGCGCCCCACCTCCTCCCTCTCTGCTGCGAGAACACACTCAATACCAGCCTCCTCCGTACAGAGAACATCGGCGACAGACAACTCGCCGGTTATGCTGGTCTCACACGACCTTCTGGCCGCACTCAATGCAGCAGCTGGTCCACCACCTATCCGTTCACCTCGCCGACAAACACCGGCGATCTCCCCTACCGCAACATCACCTATCTCATCCTTCCGATTCTCACCGGCGGCTGTCACTGCAAGCCAGCGTCGCCCAAAGCCACTCTCCGTAATCAACCTGCGACTAATCCTTCTGACCGGTCCCCCACAGCGACAACACCCTCAATGAAGTCACCAACAAAGGCTTCATATCTCCAAGCCGCGTCGAGAACAACTACTCCCACGCAAACCGTCAAGATGGCCGCAATGACAACTTCGGCCAAAACTATCGAAGAACAGCTTGCCGAAATGCAAGCTGCGATAAAAGAGCAAAGCGAACAGCTGCGCATAAAAGATGCGCAACTTGCAGCCCGTGATGCTCAACTAGCAGCTTGCAATGATCAAATTGCGAAGATGTTTGAACGGCTTGAAATGGGCACAACCACCAATAACACCGGCGGCGCCTCTCAAGAAGTCGACCGAAATCGGCCGACAACCAGCGCCACAGCCGAGCTGCCGCACGAAGACCTCTCCTCCGACGACGAGCTGCCACACGAAGACCTCTCCTCCGACGACGAGCTGCCGCCCGTCGCTCCAGTGGCCATCCGCAGAGGTCGACCCGAAGTCGATCCGTCAGCTCTCACACTTGACGCCATCACAGAGCTCGTCAACCGTGCAGTACGAAACAGCGTCGGCGACCACAAATCAGTCGCCTACAAGAGACCGTACACACAGAGGATTCAGAACATCCCAATGCCAATCGGCTATCACGCTCCCAAGTTTCAACAATTTAACGGCGACGACCACCCAAAGCAGCACGTCGCTCACTTCATAGAGACTTGCAACAACGCCGGCACAGACGGTGACTTGTTGGTCAAGCAGTTTGGCCGGTCGCTGAAGGGAAATGCCTTCGATTGGTACATCGAGCTCCCCCAAGAATCTATTGACAGTTGGGAGCAACCGGAGAGCTTAATTCCTTAGTCGATTCTACAATTACTTCGGCGCATCGTAACACTAGTCGAGATCGCCAATCTCAAACAGAAGAAGGGCGAAAAAAGTGGTCGACTACATCAACCGATGGAGGAACCTGAGCCTCAATTGCAAAGAAAGCTCGAATTTGTCTCGAAGCCGAAATAGAAATGTGTTCACGGGAATGCAATGGAAGCTCCTCTCGCTACATACAGAGTCAAGGTCGAAAGATTTCCGTGAGCTTGCAAATGTAAGCTCACAATATGGAAAACTTGATAGAAGAACGAGGAGAAGAAGGATCCTCTTCCGCCGACCCTCAAAAAAGGGGAAGGCACCTGCTGCGATCACGCTTCAAAGAAACGAAAAGAGAAATCAAAATCCTCTTTTCGCGACAAATACCGCCGAACCGATCAAGGTCGGAAGTAAAGTCAAGCAGACCTACCTCCCACGACAATTGACGAGAGGCTTCAAGAAGCTGACACTGGAAGAACGACAGGCAAAGACATATCCCTTTGCCGACGCCGACGTTCCCATCATGCTCGACCAGTTGCTCGACAATCAACTATTGAGGCTGCCAGAAATCAAAAGACCTGGCGACCAATCCAAAAGCAAAGATCCAAATTTTTGCAAATATCATCGACTGGTTGGGCACTCGACGGAGAAATGCTTCGTCTTGAAGGATCGCATCATGGAGCTGGCGGCGCAAGGCCGTATTGAAATTGAAGGAGCTGAAAACACAGCCTCCTCATATGCCATCTCCATCCGAGCCGAGCCGAATCAACTAACTCGGCCAAACAAGAAGCAGGCCACGAAGGAGTACCGACCAAAGCCCGGTTCCTCCAGCCGACCTCACAACAACAAACGACCACCGGCTAAGGTCACACCAAAACCGGCACCCCGCGAAGAAGCTGCAGCCGACGCAGAGGGGTGGATCTTGGTCACCCGGAGAAAGAAGCCTATTCGAGAAATCGAACTGGCACTGGTGACCATCAAAACAAAAGCAAAGCGGCCAAACAAAAGAGCCGCGGAACGTCAAAGAAAAGCTCCTAGGACTGACGCCCGTGGGGCAAACAAAAGAAAAGAAGACCCGCCACATTGGCGGAGTTCTTCCCCGGCGAGTGCCTCTCACCGCCTGCAATGGTGGCAACCTGCTCAACAACTCCTCCCGAAAGCAAACAGCAACAAAAAAGAGAAGGGCAAAAGACCAGTCGTCGAATGCGATGACCTAGAGACGCCGCTCAAACAAATCTCACATCTCAACAAAATAGAAGATGACCTCGATTTGGACATCAGGTCCAGACAAGCCCTAATCCGAGTCCTCGACAAACCAGAGGAACTCAAAGCCGAGCTCGAGACGTTGCTGATGAGAAAGAACGACCTGCCGAAAGTCGGGTTAACCCCTCCTTTTCGAAAAGAAGAGGAAGATGCCTACACCAAAGCGCATCTCGCAAAGTCGGAAGAAGCTCTGGCCATTATATGCCCACCCTGCATTACATTCAGAGAGGAAGACGCACAATTGGGGTCGAAGAATCACAACAGACCGTTGTTCGTCTCCGGCTACATTAGGGATCACAAAATCAACCGTATTCTCATCGACTGTGGATCTGCAGTCAACATTCTGCCCATCCGCATGATGAAGAATATTGGTCTCTCTGCTGGCGACCTTTCTCCAAGTTCTCTCCTCATTCAAGGTTTCAACCAGGAGGGCCAGAGAACACTCGGCATGACGAACCTAAAGCCGCACATTGGGGACATGGTAGCCGACACGCCTCTTCAAGTCATCGACTCGAGGACCTCATACAACCTGCTCTTGGGTCGACCGTGGCTCCACTCTAATGGAGTTGTACCATCCACACTCCACCAATGCTTCAAGTATTGGGAAAACAGAGAGCAGAAGACAGTGTATGCCGACGAAAGCCCATTCACAGAGGCAGAGGCATCGTTCGCAGATGCTAAATTCTACCTGACGACTAGGCCGACAGTTAAATTGTCACCAGAGTCGAACCAGGTAGCAAACGCCAAGAGCACTCCGACACAGGCCGCATCGTCCAAACAACCGATGCAGGATGCAACACTCCAACAGTCGTCGCAGCTCACAAAACCACAGACTTCGACGCAAGTTGTATCTCCTAAACAGATCACGACGCAAGTCGTATCTCTAAAGCAGCTGGCGCGCAACAGCCCGTCGGCACACGGCCATAAACCGGCCACAGTCGCGCCTACACCAAATCGGCGCAACATACCCATCTTGCGATACATTCCACAGTCGCAAAGGAAGAAAGGAGAAGCTCCCCTAGTCGCCTGCAACAAAATCCAGCCGACCCCTTTGCCAGAAAAAGTCACGCTTCCTCTGTCAAAATTAGAGGAGCGAAGTATCGAGAAGCAGTTGCCGAACCAACAACAATTGCCGGTTACACGCTCAAATGAAGGCTTCGACCCGAACGCCTACCGGTTGATGGCCAGAGCAGGGGGTAATCTCACGAAAGACGAGATTCATGCAAAACCTCCTGTGACCTTACCCGTCTTCACTCCAGAGCAGGAGAAATTGAAGAATGAAGGGCATCGCATCAGTCAAGGTCGCCTTGGCCTCGGCTATGAGAGACCAAAACCAATCAAAATCTATACAGCCCAAGCAAAGCCGGTCAAGATAACTAGAAAGTCATCGGCAGATGTGCACCAAGTCTCAGTTGGCCAAATCCCAACAGAGAAACAAAATTTTTCAAAGCCGGTGATTATTTACACCAAAGAAGCCATCAATCGAAGCCGACCAAAGAAAGACGGCGGTCCAGTCGTCATCTATACGTTGAAGGCAGCCATTGCTCGAGCTCGTGCATACGACTCAGTCACAGTGAATCATATCTCTGTCACTGACGACGAACAAGAAGATGAGGAATTCGTCTTGAAGGAGGCTCCGGCTGAATTCGAAGAAGGAGGCCAGTCGACCGTTGACGAGTTAAAGAAAGTCGACTTAGGCACAGCAGAAGACCCGAGGCCGACTTTCCTCAGTGCTTCACTGACGGCCGAAGAAGAAGCTGAATATATGGCGTTACTCCATGAATACCGAGACATCTTCGCCTGGAATTACACGAGATGCCCGCCTCGACCCGGCGTGGCAGTCCACAAATTGGCGGTTCATCCCTCTGTTCGCTCGCGAAGTGAAGCAATCGCGAACGCGGCGATTCCGCCAGAACTGGTGCCAGAAATCGAAAAGGAGGTCGACAAGTTGATCCCGTCAAATTTCATCAGGGAGGTGAAGTACCCGTCCTGGATTGCAAACATCGTCCCAGTCAAAAAGAAGACTGGCCAAATTCGGGTCTGCGTCAACTTTCGCGACCTGAACAAAGCGTGCCCGAAGGACGACTTCCCTCTGCCAATTACCGAGCTCATGGTTGATGCGACAACAGGTCACGAAGCCCTATCTTTCATGGACGGGTCCTCTAGCTACAACCAAATTCGGATGGACCCAAAAGATGAGGAGCTCATCGCCTTTCGCACTCCAAAAGGGATCTTTTGCTACAAAGTGATGTCGTTCGGACTCAAAAATGCCGGTGCGACATATCAACGAGCGATGCAAAATATCTTCGACGATTTCCTCCATAAGCGAGTCGAATGCTACGTCGACGATTTGGTGGTGAAAACAAAGCAGAGAGCCGACCACCTTCTCGACCTCCGGGCAGTGTTCGAGCGACTGCGATGGTTTCAGCTCAAAATGAATCCGTTGAAGTGTGCTTTCGGCGTCACCTCAGGCAAATTCTTGGGGTTCATCGTCCATCACAGAGGAATCGAAATCGACCAGTCGAAAATCGACGCCATTCAAAAGATGTCGGAGCCCAGATACGTTTCTGAGCTTAAAAGCTTCCAAGGTCACCTGGCGTACATCCGCCGCTTCATTTCGAACCTCGCCGGGAGGTGCCAGCCTTTCAGTCGTCTGCTAAAGAAGGGTACACCATTCGAGTGGGACGACGCTTGCCGGAACGCCTTTAACAACATAAAGGCGTACCTCACCAAACCACCGGTGCTCGTAGCTCCGATCGTCGACAAACCACTGCTGCTATACATCGCAGCACAGGAGAAGTCGGTGGGAGCTCTTTTGGCTCAATGTGATGAGGACAACAAGGAACGTTCTCTGTATTATCTCAGCCGAACACTGGTGGGTGCCGAGCTCAACTATACACCGATCGAGAAGACCTGTCTGGCTCTCATATTCGCAGTTCAAAAGCTTCGGCACTACCTCCTGGCGCATTCAACGAACCTCATTTCGCGAGCTGATCCGTTGAAGTACATTATGTCGCGGCCAATCCTCTCTGGTCGATTGGCAAAATGGGCGTTGCACCTCTCTGAATTTGAAATCAACTACGTGCCGCAACGAGCTATCAAAGGCCAAGCTCTGGCCAATTTCTTGGCCAACCACCCGGTGCCGGCGAATGGGAGTTAATGAGAGGAATTCCCTGCACGAAGAAATATTCCTGGTCGAAGTGCTTCCCCTTGGGAAATGTATTTCACGGGCGCCAAGACGGAGAAATGGAGCTGGCGCCGAGTCCTTTTCGTCTCCCCAAAGAAGGATCTACTGCCGTATTCGTTCGTGCTCACCTAGATTTGCTCGAACAACGAAGCAGAGTATCAAGCCATCCTCCTCGGACTCGGTATAGCGGTCGAGATGCAAATGCCGCAGTTAAACATCTACGGCGACTCAGCTTTGGTCATCAAACAATTGACTGGAGAGTTCGAAGTCAAGAAACGCGAGCTCGAACCTCTCTGGAGATATGCCGGTGAACTTCTGGCCCAAATCCCGGAAGTTTCACTCCACTATGTCCCTCGCTCCGAGAATGGGCCAGCCGACGCATTAGCCGGCATTGCTGCCAGCTTAGCACACTTCGACGAACGGCCAAACTAAGTTCCCATTTGTGAACGATGGTTCATCCCTCCACCACTCGAGGAAGAAGAAGAAGAAGAGCTAACAGAGGAGACAAAAGAATCTCTCCCTATCTCGGCTAGCCAAAATCAGACCGAGGACTGGCGCAAGCCTATCATCAATTTCCTTCGTCACAGCACACTCCCAGTCGACCTGCGAGAGTGAGTCCAAATTCGCCGGACAGCTCCTAGGTACGTTTTCATCAACGACGTACTCTACCGAAGGTCGTACGAAGGTCTGCTCCTTCGCTGCCTTTCAAAAAGAAGAGGGGCTACAAGTGCTGAAGAAAAACAAATGGTGGGATCTGCGGCGCACATCAAGCTGGCCCAAGCTCCACCTGCAAGTTAAACGACTTCGGCTATTACTGGCCAACTATGCTCGGGGATGTCATCGAAATGGCTCGAAACTGCAAACCATGCCAACTCCATGCCGATTACATACATCAACCACCGGTGCCGCTTCACCCAACGGTCGCTTCCTGGCCATTCGAAGCTTGGGGTATGGATATCATCGGCCCTATCACTCCTAAGTCCGACTCTGAATGGCAGTACATCTTGGCTGCCACCGACTACTTCTCCAAATGGGCTGAAGCTGCAGCCTACCGAGAGGTCAAGGCCACCACCGTCGCCGATTTCATCCGAACTCAACTCATATACAGATATGGAGTCCCACGGTATATTGTGACGGACAACGGCACACCCTTCAGAAACAGAGTCATGGACCGCTTCTGCGAAAAATTTCGCATACAACAGTGGATGTCGTCGGCTTACAACCCGGCAGCCAATGGACTCGCAGAGGCTTTCAACAAGACACTGCAAAATTCTGAAGAAAACGGTCGGCACCCACAAAAAGAGCCGGGATGAAAAGCTTCCGAAGCTTTATGGGCATCTGAACGATGGCCGAACGCCTACCCGGTCGACTCCATACCGCTGGTTTATGGCAATCAAGCGGTACTCCCTCTCGGTACAACTCCCCTTCCTTACGCATAGTTGTAAGAGAAGGACTGACGACGGAGGAATGCGCCCAATTGAGACTCGCACAACTTGAGTCTCTCGATGAACAACGACTCGAGGCACAACAATGTCTCGAGTGCTATCAGTCCCGCATGACCCGAGCCTTCAACAAAAAGGTACGACTCAGGTCATTCCAGAAGGGCGATCTCGTGCTCGCAGAAAGACAGCCGATGCTCTTTACCAGCAAAATCGGGGGAAAATTCGCGCCAAAGTGGGAAGGACCGTACGTGGTGCAGGAGGCCTATACCAATGGCGCCTACAAGCTCGTCACTACAAACGGGTCGGAGCTGCCAATAACGAATGGTAAATTTCTCAAACGATTTTACCCATGAAAAGGGCAGAGAAAAAAAAACGAGAGAAACAAATAGTCGAATAAAGGAGAGTATTTCTCATAAAAAATCAAATGGGAATATTCTCAGCCTCACAAAAAAAATACAGAGGCAAACAAAAAAAAAAATACAATGCTAGGGAAAAGAAAGAGTGAGATGGCATCAAAGTCGCGGAAGCTCGAAACCTGCAAGTTGTCCCTTCAAGCGGATCACTTCAGCCTGGGCATCAGCCAGCTCCTGTCCTTCCTGTTCAGTGAAGGTAGGCCGAGCTCGAACCTCAACCAAACGTCGACGAATAGTGGCAGCCTCTTCATCTTTCGCGTCGAGCTGTCTCTAATCGGTCGCAAGTCGTGCATCCAAAGTGTCAAGGTGAGCTGAAACCAGAGCGAGTTGTTCATGAAGTCGCCTCTGCTCCTCTTCGGCAGCCTTCCGAGCCGCCCGATTCTGGTCGACATTAGCGGACAGTTGGTCACGACTGCTAGTCACATGTCGCTCAGCTTGAGTAAGATCAGCCTCTTCAACTTGGCACTCTTCTAGACTGAGCTTCCCCTCCAACGAACAGCGCAAATGCTGAAGTCGAGCCGCTCCGGACGCGAACTCCTCAACCCAATGCCCCAATATAGAGGTGTCGATACCTACCTCAATCAGCTTCTCAAGGCAGATGAAGGCATCCTCCACTAGCTCGGGTGAACTCGGATCGCTGGCCGACAAAAGGTCTGTCTGGATGAAGTCCTTCCACAACCCCAAAGCCGCCTTTTTAAGTCTCAGCTTGATTCTCGTCGATGGATGTCTCGAGGGCCCCTGTAGAAACAGAGGCTATGAGTTCGAGGGAGGAAAGACGAACAAATATATATACGAAAAGGAGAAAAGGAAATCATGACTTACCGACAAAGACTTCGAAGAGGTCGAATGATCGCTGCCTGGCGGATGAAGGGCTGATGACGGCTCTCCATCATTCAGAGGCAAAGGCACAACAGAGGGATGAACCACGGTGACCGGAGTCGCTGGAATAGGACGAGAGGAACTGGGGGCATCACATTGAACTCTCCCAACGGCCACTTGGCTCAAACCGGTGGTCGTGACTCCACCCGTAGTCGTCGCCCGGCTTCGGTCTGAGGGGATGCATCATCGGCAACCACCGTCGTATCGTCCTCCACTCCATCGAGTGTAGGATCAGCAGCAGATAATGGATTCTTACGGAATCGCATTCTGGCAAGGTCTGCCAAAGAGACATGATCTTCCTCGTCCAGCATTGAGTGTTGAGGGAGTTCCAATCCAGAAAGGTCCAACGGCTCGTCCAAAGTCGGAGTAAGTTGAATCTCCTGCGGGTCATCCAGCTGAGTTTCTCTAGTAGGCCCCTGAGACGGACCTGGTAGAAGAAGAGGAGCCGAAATGGCCAAGGATTCGAGCGGTTCCAGTAGAAGAACTGACGTGCTAGGGACGCCAGACAAATCCTCAGACGGCTTGGAAACACCACTTCGGACGCGCTTGATGAAGGGCGGAGGAGTGAAAATCGGAGGCTGAATGGGTGCCTTCCGCTTGGCTGGAGCTTTCTTCTTTTTCTCCTTAGAGGCTGGAATTGGAGACGCTAGTAAAGCAAGGACCACTGGCTGAGTCTCTTCCTCCAGGACAGACGGCTCCTTCAGCACTATACTCTTCGCCTTCGCAGCACCTTTCGAAGTAGGCAACTTCTCCTTCACTACCTTCGGACGCAGCTGTTTAGCCTTGGCTTTCCCCTTCTTGGCCTTAGTGGAAGACAGCTGATCACGACCCGATAAGAGAACCTCTGCGTCATCATCATCACTCAGCCACAAGAACAACTTGGATTGAGACCTTGAACACGCCCCGGTTCGAGAAAAGGCTCTTCCACTCATGCTAAAACAAAAAGAGGGGAGAAGGATGAAGGAAATATCGGAAACAAAGAAGAGAAGCCAAAGGAAAGGAAACGGAAGCTCACATACCTCGAAAATGGGGACTACGTGTTCGAGCCACGATTCTCTGAAGCTCAAAGTGACACCAGGATCTGCGTCGGCACCCAGAAAGACTGGCACTTCTACATGACCAAAAGGCCTCGCGACGCTGATCCTCCACGCCTCTAAGAGTGCCGAGAGAGACTCTGCCTTGCGCTGGTCAAAGATAAGCACGCCAGGAAGATCCTGGCAAAATCCAAACTGTCTAGCGAACCTATGAGGGCTGTAAGGCTCGATGGGCAGAGTGTCGCGCTGCCGATAAACCAAGGAAGTCGATCGAACACACAGAAAATAGTCTGATTCGATCGAAGAAGTCACGTGACTCCTCGCGTCAAGAAGAATGCCAGAAGGAAGAGCCTCGGCTGGATACCAAGTCTTGATCGAACTCTTCAAAACAATGCACGGGCTTCGACCGGAGTAAAATGTTGGCAGGGTTCTAGGTTCCGATACACCCACATGAGAGGACCAGAGCCCTTGCTAGGATCTGCGCCATGAGCACCGAAACGTTGCGCCAGCCAGGCACAAAGGAACGGCCAAGCTATGTGACCCGGAGAGAAACTGTTGAGGCTCCGATAAAGATGCGCCAAAGCCGCCCCAGCCAAGCCTACTTTAGTTCTGCTTGCCATAAAACATGCCATCTTGAAAGTATCCAATCGCATGGCAAAACCCGCCATAGGGATCACACTGCGACATAACCAGAGCGCTAAAAATGCTGCCAGGTATACCTCATCTGCAAGGGCCTCTGGTACGCCAAGTTCAATGAGGACCTGATTTTGAATGGCTGAACGATCTCTGCTACGGGACTCCGTCATCTTGCTGCGGTCAGTCCAAGGGTCGGAAGAAGGAACGGCCCCTTCCTCGGTGCGGAACCAGAAAGATGTCCAATCCGAAAAGGACACAGCAGGACCCTTCTTGTCTCCTGGATTGCGACGACAGTAAATCCGGTAGAATGCTAGCAGTAAATATGGTACGCTCTCTGGTAACGGCAAAGCTCGGACAACAGTAAAGTCAGCCACCGTCGGCACCACTTCATCATAAATAGAGCCAAAAACGGGCAGCCCACAAAGGTGATGTAAGTCTCACAAAGAAATCGAGAGCTCCCCGCCTCGAGTAAAAATTGTGTTTGTCGATGGGCACCACAGCTCCAAGAAAGCATGGATCACGTGAGTGGAACATTGATAAGTGAAAGCCGATGCGCGGATTGCAGTCAATATGCCCAGCCTAGCCAAGATCTCCGGACAAGTACGAACGATAGTATAAGTCCATTCGAAGTGAAAAGGTACGTGAGCGGGAAAAGGAACTGGTGGCGCAGGGTGTGAATCGTCCCAAGCGCCAAACCGAGGACTATAAATCGAAAACTTGGGTGTTGTGTACGTGGCTAACTTGTGCAGAGGGCTCAACAGAACGTTCCCCCCAGCTTGATGCGAAGGAAAGGCCGCTTGTCGCAGAAGGTAACAAATCTGGTCGTCCTCGACTACTGGACGACTCCACAAGTCATGCACACACAAGAGCGTGGGCGCAGACACGGACTGACCTCCAAATACCGATTCGTCGTGAGGTAATAACATCGACTTCTCTTGTCCGTTTGAATCTCTAACCCGCTGGCAGCAGCGTCAGCAAAGACACCGCCGGATAGAACGTAGATATCCCGAAGGTCGGACCAAGGAGGGAAACCGAAGGCGAGACAAGAGACATCCGGCGACAAAACAAACAGTACGCCAATCACTCCTCTTTCAAAAAAAAAAATTATGCATCCCCTGCGAAAAAAAAAAGGGGCAAAGTCGCAAACAGAAAAAGAAGGGGGATCTGCAAAAAAAAAATCAAGTCGCAAGCGTAAAAAAAAAAAGAGGGGCGACAAAAAAGAACCGGTCGTCAAAAAAAAAAAAAAAAAATGGAGAAAAAAAAAAGAGTGGGCAAACCGAAGAGGTATACCAATCCTCTTCGACTGTCGGCGACAAGCAAAATCTCGTGCCGGGCGACTGAGCCGAGCACAATCAAATTGAAGTTATTTCATCCGACAGTCAAATCGGGTGGAGCACATCTTCAAATTCGCAGCCAACTACAAAAGCTGGCTGCAGTCAAACTAAAAAGGGGACGCACCCGACGACCGAGTCGGGTGCGACCAAAATAACGACACTGTCCTCGGCGACCCAAATCGAGAACAGTTCCAAAGTCTCGTGGCCACCAAACCGGAGACGAACAAAACAGAGTTTTCTGGTGCTCGACGATCAAGTTAGGCGCACCAAAACAAAGAATTCAGCATCTGGCGACAGAGTTAGATGCCGCATATCCGATCCTTGTGCCGGATGACCGAGTTGGACAGGAAAAGGATGTTGCGAAACACAAGTGCCAGGCGACCAGACTAGGCATAACTCAACCTATCGCGACCAGTCAAATAGTTGACCGCGATCAAAACAGGCGCCCATTACCAAAACGGACGTGAAGAAGAGTGCAGAGACACTACCCGACGACCGAGTAGGGTGCTGTACTACAAACTCCTGCGGCCGGCGACCGAGTCAGACGCAGCCAGCAGAACAAGCTCGCAGCAGCTCGCACCCGGCGACTGGGCCGAATGCACCAACGCAGGAATTCAGCCTCCTGGCGACCTAACCGAGCTCAGCCGAACCAAAGCCTCGGCACTCGGTGACCAAAACAGACGTCTAACCTCCCGGCGACCGAGCCAGCCAAGTTTAAAACAAAAACTGCAACACCCGGCGATCGAGCCAAACACAATCAAATGGTGTCAGGTACGTAACTCTGCCCAAAAAAAAAAAAGGAAAAAAAACAGCGACAAAAAGAAGCAGTCGCTAAACAAGAAAAAGGCCGCGACAAAAAGAAGTCGTCGCTCAAAAAAAAAAAGCTACGACAAAAAGAAGCTGTCGTAAGAAAAAAAAAAGAAAAGGTCAACACAACTCGCACCCGACGACCTTTGTCGGCTGCGACCTCAACACAATTCGCACCTGGCTACCCTTGCCGGCTACGACCTCAACAACATCTCGCACCCGGCGACCCTTGCCGGCTGCAACCTTGCATTAGCAATCAACTCTGGCCTACTACGACCAGACTGCTAATTGCACTCGACATCCAAAACAGGTGTGCTAGCGCAGACAGACTGTCTCCTAGCGACCAAGCTGGATCAGTCCGCAGAAATTTCAGCACTGGCGATAGAGCCCGGCTACGACCGAACGATTGCAGCACCGGGCGACATGAGCCAGGCACCACGCATAAACTCACAACGCCCGGCACAAAACCGCCAATTTGTCACAAAAGACAAATTGACAAACACTTAGAGCGCAAGAAGAGAGAGAAAAGAAAAAAAAAAAAAAAAAGAGAGAACAACTCGAAAAAAAGAAAAGAGAGAGAAAATGAGAGACTGAGGGAGGAGTCGAAAATGAGAGGAGAGAAAAAGAGGAAGGAAAAGGAAGAGAGAAGATAATAAAAAAGAGAGTGGGAAACCCGGTTGACTCGAATTCAATCCGAGCTTGCCGGGAGAGAAAAAAAAAGTTCTTTTTTACAGTACCTTTGAATTGGATTCGCAGAGAACTCTGACGCAAGCCGGAGGGATCAGAGAAGATAGCAGACGACCACGTCCAGCCTCCCAAAGTCGCAGATAAGAACAGTCAGTTCGAAGACTGTCTCCCAGAGCAAAGTCGCAGACAGAATGGAGACTGCCAGAAAACGTCAAACCACATACAGTGTCAAATCGTGGACGGACAAAAAGGGGTAGGTCGCAGACAGTCAAGAAGAAGAAGAGGATTTTAAGAGCAGGTTCACAGGGGAAATTAAGGGAAGTCAATGAATTCCTCTGTTCTGGGAATTAATTGGCAAAAGTTAAGAGAAAAGGGAATTAGGGCGGGACCCACACCCTTAATGGAGGGGATACGACCTGGGAAAACCCTAGGTCGGCACCAAGCCAATTAGGCGGGACCCACCCTCCGAGATTGAGAAGGCACGACCTGGGAAAACCCTAGGTCAGCGCCAGACTAATTAGGGTGGGGCCCGCAAGTCTTCTCCTTTCCTCCTGCGTTGGAGCAACTTTGTCGGCGAGGAGCTCTCTGTTGAGTCGGGCCACAGGTGAGGGGCCCAGGGCTGCCTCCCTTCTTCCTCCTATCTTTGGAGCAATTCAGCCCAGAAACCGAGCTTCGGCTGCTGAGTCGGCGCCACGGGGTGGGGCCCCAACGCGCTGCCTCCCTTCTCCTCTCTGTTGCATCCTTCCCTCCCTCGCCAAAACTCAATCTTGCCAAAAGGGACTCTCATTTGAGTGAGGTCGCCACCTGGGGCGGGGCCCGGCTGCTGCCTCCCTTCTTCCTCTCTTATTTGGAGCAATTCTGCAAACCAGGAGCTTCTGGCTGAGTCAAGGCACATTGGGGAGGCGGGGCCCGGCCGAGCGCCTCCCATCTTCCCGGCCAGAATTAACTTTTTGCGAAGCGAGTTCGTCGGTGAGTCGGGCCATGCAATGTGGAGTTCAACAAGCAGTCTCTCTCTTTCCGTGGGCTGAATTTTTCTCTTGAAACTACACCTCTCACCGGTCCGATCGCAAGACAGAGTCGCCGAGTGGCACCTCTTCACCAGCGCGACATCCAAAGTCGCCGAGGTTTGAAGAATTTCGCAAAATCCATCGCGTCGGCCTTCTCCGAGGTTTCGAAACAACTTTCGGCAACACTCAAAGCAAACCATAGCCAGCAGCTCAACCCCAATTCGACGTTGTTGCTCAAACATGGGCGACATCTCGCTTCGGTATTCATCATCTCTATACCAGACATTACTCCACATGTACGGCAGAAAAAAAAAAAAAGAAAATCGAAAAAAACAAACAGCTCTAAAACAGCAAGAGAGCCAAAAAAAAGAAAGAAAAGAAAAGAATAAAAAAAAATACGTACAAAGTGTAAAAAAAATATACAGCGTCCTAAAAAAGCAAGAGGACGGATAGGAATACGTACACAAAAGATAAACGATCCTAAAAGAGTAAGAGGATCAATTATAAGAAAAAAAAAAAAAAAAAAAAAAGGGGTGTGTGTGCGTTGCGTTCACTCATCTTCACGTTTGAAACTTGTTCGTTCCTCCCGAACGAATAAGTCTCGAAGGGGGCAATCTGTATGCACCAAAATGTGCATGGCCCAAATTCAACAGGTCCAAGAGTCCATCGACCCAGCAAACAAAGTTCGTGGACAGGCCTCGACAATTCTCGAAGTAATCCGACGTAGCCCATCGCCAGGATCCCGTCTCGTTGCATTATCAACTCAGTGAGTCATCGTCTAGTCAGCAACGACTCGATGAGTCATCACCACGTCAGCATGAGTCAGCATACAGTCACCTACCTCAACATGTGGAGATGAAAACCCAAAAAAAGGGTCACGATCCTCATTCAAAGGATCTCGACAGAAGAGCTCCTGGTCCTCCTCCTCATCTCAACTACAGCAGCATAAAGGGGATCGTGATCCCCTTTCCCAGACAAAATCCCTCAACAACCACACAGAATGGCTACAAAAGGCCATAAGTTCCCTGTTCCAGGGGTTGGAGAAATCACATTCGAAAGACTCTCTTAACATCAGTGCAGAAGCTCTCTCGTTCCCAAACCGAAGGCCCAAAACTCCCTTCACCGAGAAGAGTTCCTCACGCACAGAGGTTCTTTCATCGCAAAGAAGTTCAACATCTGCAGTTCATCGCTCTATAGCTCGACCAGAAGCAATTCTACACCGTCGCCGGCACCGTCACAAGTCAAAATACACGGAAAACAAATACTTTCGTCCGACCGACAAAAGCCACACCAGATTGTGTACATCCGTTTCTGTAACTCGAAGTCTCGACGACGACCTCGCAGGATCCAAAACTTCACCAAATTCACACGGAGATCGAATGAGAGGGTTATTAGGAGAGTGGACTCGCATTCCTTGATATTTACAACACACCCTGTAACAAATTTATTCTAAAGTAATTGAAGACTTCTCTCGGTCGCGCCTCTTCGCGGACCGGCGGATTTTCGGTGAAACAGAGACAATGGACCTTCGTGGCTTAAGAGAAAGACTTAGCCACAAAATCAATATTTCGTGGCTAAATCCAGATTTTTAAAAACCGAACCGAACCGGCCGGTCCAACCCGATTGAACCAGAAACAGTCTGGTTCTTATTGACTCAGCCCGGTTCACTAAAATTAGGATTGTTTTTATTATTTTTTCTACATAATTATTAATAAAGTATAAAGACTAGGGAATAATATTTAACAGTTGAACCATTGGTCCAACCTGGTCCAACCTGGTTCAACCAAAACCAGACATACTGTCGGTTTAATGGCCGGTTCGGTTTTTAAAACACTGGCTAAAACGATGAAATATTAAAAAAACTAAAAAAATAATTTTAGTTATTAGCCACGAAAAATTACTTTTCATGGCTATTATGACTTATAAAATCATAATTTTTAATAATTTGAACTTTACCCACAAAACAACAATTTTGTGGTTAATAACCCTCTTTTTAGTAAGAAAATCACTTTCGTGGTTAAAAAGATTGTTACTTAGGTGTGGGCATCGGGTCCGGTTACCCGGGTTTTTCGGGTAACCCAACCTGACCTGACCCAAAAACTCGGGTTTGGATTTCCAAATCCAGCCTGACCCGAAAAACCTGGGTTTGAATTCCCAAATCTATCCCGTCGGTCGGGTTCGGGTTTTAAAACTTGTGCGGGATATTCACAGGTTCAGATTTTGGGTTATATAAGTTGGGTCAGGTTCGGGTTTTAAGAAACCCGACCCAAACTCGTCCCGTGCCCACTCGTAGTCCAACCCAGTCAAATCGGGTTCAACCTGAACTGGGCATACTACTGGTTCGATGCAGGTTCCGTTTTTAAAACATAGGGTAGAATGAATATTATTAATTATTCAAACTTTAAGATCTTTAAAAATTAAGATCTTCTTGTCATGAAATACCTAAATCGTGACACAATGAGCGTCATATTGTAACGATTCGTTTCGGTTCATGCAATTAAAATTTTGAGGGATTTTAGCAGAAAATTTTATTGTCACAAAATTTCTATTTTCGTGACGACAGTCTTGGACTTTAATATAATTTTTTATTGTCACGAAATACATTTTTCTTGACATCATCTTCTGTCTCTTCTTACGATTTAATAAGTTCGTGACAACAAATTTCACAAGTAATTTTGTTGTCACGAAATTTTCTTTTCGTGACAACATAAACCAGACGTAATAATTTTAACTTCCATGGCCATTTCAGATTTTGAAAGAACTAAGCGCCCCAAGTATGATGACCGCCATTATTAAGCAAAGCAAATCACCCGGGTCGATTCCATGAGTTTTTTCCTTTAGTCACGAAATATTCATTTCGTGACAATAGCTTCAGTCTCTTGTTACGAACAATATATTTCGTGACAACATATTACAAAAGTAATTTTATTGTCACAAATTTCCCTTTCGTGACAAAATATCTCACACATTAAATATTTAATTTTTATTCGTACACCCATTTGTTACGAAACTTATTCGTGACAATAGGTTTCACTTAAAAAATAAACATTTGAAAACAATTTTTTATTGTCACAAAATTCATATTTCGTGACATTTTCTTCTGTCTCTTGTTACGATTAAAACTTTCGTGACAACAAATTTTTCAAATATGTTTATTGTCACGAAATTTCCTTTTCGTGACAACATAAACCTAACGTAATAATTTTAACTTCGATCGCACCATTTTAAGGCAAATTTCTGGCACGGTCATGCCGAGCTAGAGTTTTTCCTTTAGTCACGAAATATTCATTTCGTGACAATAGCTTCAGTCACTTGTTACGAACAATACATTTTGTGACAACATATTTTAAAGGTAATTTTATTGTCACAAATTTCTTTTCGTGACAAAATATCTTGCACATTGAATATTCAATTTTTATTAGTGCACTCACTTGTTACAAAAATTATTCGTGACATTAGGTTTCTCTCAAAAAATAAATTTTTTAATACTATTTTTTATTATCACGAAAAACATATTTCGTGACATCATCTTCCATCTCTTGTTACGATTAACTATTTCGTGACAACATATTTCACAAGTAATTTTATTGTCACGAAATTTCTTTGTTCGTAACAAAAAGTATTGTTCATAAAATAATTAATTTTTTTGGCGTCTCTACTTGTCACGAAATTCTGCTTCGTGACAACTTGTACTTAATGTTGTTACGATTTTCTCTAGTTCGTGACAACAAAATTCGGAGGAAACTAAATTTTTTCACGAGTAATTTTATTGTCACAAAATTTCTATTTTTGTGACAATACATTTTCCTCATATATAACTCTTTTCTGTTCGTCTATCTTTTGTCACGAAATTTATTATTCGTGACAAGAAAACGTTATATTGTTACGAAATATATTTTGTGACAAAAAAGTTTTTTTCTTGTAGTGAATATGTAGGTTTATGTTTCTTGTATTTGAAATCTTTGTTTTAATTTTTTTGTCCATGAGTTTTTATAAATGTCATGTAACAATACTTGTGTTACTCTTTTAGAACAAAATGATGCAAGCTAAAGACTGCATCTGAAATTGGTTCTCTCGATAATGTATAGATTGTCCAGGATGTTCTTGGTTATAAGTCGGGCTATATCAAAGGTTAAGGAACAGCCCAGCTTCTCATTACTAGAGGAACTCGAGGTCCTTCTTCTTCACAGCGCTTAGAAGAAAAGATATCTGAGTATTTCTATGCGTGACATTATAGGAGGAGAATGTTTCTATGCGTGAAGAACATTCTTGAGAGATATGCTCCGAGATGAGAACAACAGACAGAAGCAAGAGATGTTAGAGATGAACAACAGACAAATGCAAGAGATGTTAAAAATGAACAACAGATAGAAGCAAGAGATGTTAAAGATGAACAACAGACAGATGCAAGAGATGTTATAGATGACACGGAAGTAACAAGAAGGGCAAAGGGAAAATTGATATGTATTTTGTTTTCTACTTAGTGTACTATTGACACGTTATTTATGTTTCGAAACATTGTGTTGTTCAATTTAGAAAAATTTAGTTTTATTCAAATCTTTATATATTTGAGTTCATTAATTTTATTAATATTTTATATTTAATGTTAATATAGGTAAGAAATTAAATAAAATAATATATATATATCAAAATTATAACAGGTTTCTATCACGAAAAAGAATTTTCGTAACAACTTTAAAAAGGTATCAAACACTTCTTGTCATGAATGATCATTTCGTTTCTATATACTTGATTTTGTTGTCATGGAATAATTTTTTTTGTGACAAAAGATATTTATATAAAAACTTCTGTAACATTGAACTTTTTGTAACGAAAACTATGTCGTTGAAACAAATGTACTTTCTTGTCACAAAATAGAAATTCGTAACAAGAAATACGAAAACCATTTTGTTGCAACAAATGTATTTTCTTGTCACGAAATTGAAATTTGTAACAAGAAAATAGAAAATTATTTTGTTGCAATATACGTACTTTATTGTCACAAAATAGAAATTCATAACAAGAGGTTAAAGACAATTTTCTTCCCACATGTCAATTTCCTGTCACGAATTTATACTTAGTAACAACAAATGAATTCAAATAATTTTTATTTCCCTTTTAGTTATTGTCACGATATTTATATTTCGTGACGAGAACAATATTTTTTTTGTCACGAAGTTAAAACGTTTCGTGACAAGAGGTTCTTGTAACGAAATCCTTATTTCGAATTCTTGTTACAGAATTTTCGTAACAAAAAGTTTTTGTTACGAAAATGTCCTCTTGTCACGAATTTCATTCGTGACAAAAATATTTATTTTTTGTATATATACTTGCTATTTAAGACAGTATGTATCAGATGTATCAGGAGTTAAAGTAATACAGTCATTTGTATTTTTCAAAAGAGGGCTCAGTATTCCACAAAAAAAAGAGGGCTCAGTATTGCCTTTAAACAGTCTTGTAAAAATACTTGTTTTAAAAAGAACAGTGCTCTGTCAAACAAGATTTTGATCTCTCTGTCTTCTCCGGCAAGTGATGATGCATGCTTCGCCAAACTATCAGGCACTTAATTTGCCTTCGAAGCAATGGCTCAATCAAAAATTTGGATTTTCCCCAGTATTCTTTGTCATGTCTTACCTTGTGGCTTTGGTGCCAATGAGGTATGACCTCCCTCTACACAACCTTTAACAATAAGTTGTGAGTCCCCTTCTACAAATATAGGTTGATTTGGGAAGTGCAAGTTTAATAAATATTGTTAGCGCATCTGTGAAGACAATATTGTGATTCTTTGAAAAAGTCACACATGATCAATATGCTTTAAAGTATCAGTACGCGATCTCTTGATTATAGAAGAAAATATTTTTTTATTAAACCAGGAATGGAATGACGGAATCAATAAGAGATATTCAAAATATCAAGGACAATCAATTAAGCATCCTGATTATAAAAGACTGCCTTAGTGAGAGTCTGCCAACTCTATTATAAAGAGAGAAGAGGAGGCAAGATTGAACTTCAAAACGTATGCATATCTATAATCTTCGAGAAAGGGAGTTTTCGTGGAGTGAATTAGATTTTTCATCATTCTGCTTACAAGAAGTTGTTATCAAATATGGAGAGATGTTGATCGAGATATTGCAGTTTGTGCGGGAGACAGACTGAGTGTTCGTGAGGAAGGCATACATTGAGGGGGAGCTTCAGTGTGGATGATAACAAAACTACTCGTGCTGAAGAGTAGGTCAGTTATAGGTGAGATCTTGAAAGGTATTCACCATTCTGTTACATTGATGTTGAACAAGGTGTTTAGAACACTTATATACCCTTGGTTAAGGTTTTGTAACTGTTTTGATAAGGGGGATTGTCATCATCTTTGGCCACAATGCCCCACAGATTATGAACGTATTATTTTGAACTGTGATAACCTATCGTGTGTCCATTAATCTTTTTTGTTTTGTTTTATGTACTATTTGGTCTAACGTTTAACGAGGTGCTGGAACATCACTTCCAACATTGACAACGACACTAGAACACTTTCAAGAACGACATGGGCTTCGGCCTAATTATTTGTTTTTTGTCTTAGAGGCCAGGTTGCAACAATAACAGGTTTTCCATCTAAGGGATTGTGGATCCATCAAAATTTGCTTTATGTAGTGTTTGGGAGGGTGGTATTCAAGGAATATCTAATTGAGGGGTTCTGTGTTGTTTAATTTTTGGCAAACCTCTGATTAAAACAATCTCACCTGTGAGGACTTGTTCTCTCCGAAAAATTTGATTTGGTATTCTAAACCACCCCATTGAATTGTGCATTTCCCACAGTGCCACGCATATGTTTAGGATTCTGTTTCAACTCAACCGATGTAAACATCTGAACAGAAAGGATCTAATGACATTTTACTGGTGCTTGGGATTCTTGTCTTTGAGTGAGACCTATATTGTAAAGATACATGGCAGTGCAAGAGTATATGATCCATCGTTCTAATTCGTCTAAGTATAAAGAAAAATAAGTATCTACATTCCTCTTCCTATAAGTTGTATAACAATGGGAAGTTTATCATTTAGACATGTCCATAAGAAGAGTTTGTGTTTAGGTATGAGAATAAAATTGTTAACCATCTTTCATATAATATCAATTGGTCCATATTCTAAAGTGTTATCTGATTATTTTTTTATATGCAAAGAATAATAATATGTGTTTTTTACTTAAAACTCACCCTCCAGACTTAATTCCCAGATACTACAGTCTACGCTATCCTCTAGTATGACAGTATTCATAATGCTCTTAGCTATCTTTCGAGGCCATGTTTGATTTATTTTTCTTCATCCCACCTCCCTTCTATTAATCCTCTAACCTTGGTGTCTAAATGTCGTGGTCTTTGTTTCTTTCTTTCTAATCTATTAAGGGTTTATCCATGTTTTGAATCAATTTTCTATACCATAAGGAGGGTATATGGTTCCCACGACCTGGTGTGGTATACTAACTGCGATGCATCGCACTACATTGCCACCGATGCTGCTCTCTTGACTGACCCGGCTGCCTATACTGGTTCGGATCAAGTGGTTTTGGGTAATGGAGAAGGTTTGCCCCATCACTTTCGTTGGTTCTCATAAATTAATCCCACTTGTTTCTCTTCAAAATGCCCTATGTGTTCTTTCTTCGGTCAAAAACTTGCTTTCAGTTTCTAAACTTACTTTTGATCATAATTGTGTGGTTGCCTTTGATTCTAATGATTTTCTTGTACAGGAAGCCAAGTTGTACAAAACTATACTCAAGGGGCGGAATAGGAATGGACTCTACATCGTCGATCACACTACTTCACCATTTTGTTTACTTTCGTTAGTTTCTCCTTTTTCAGTATAGCATCGTCGTCTAGGTCGGCCAGGTTTTTCTATTCTAAAGGATGTACTTAGGTCTATGAATGTAGTTGTTCCAACCTTGAATAAACAACATTCATGTAATGCTTGTCGCATAATAAAACCATCAGTTTTGCCTTTTCCATCTTCTTTTATTCGTGCACAAGCACCTCTCCATATTTTGTCTGCCTATTTATGGGGACCCTATCCCATGGAGTCATTTAGTGGGTTTAAATATTACATCTCTTTTGTGGATTATTATAGTCGCTTCATGTGGCTCTATTTGTTACAAACCAAATCCAAAGTTGCTTCCATCTTTGCAAAATTCAAAAACCTGGTTAAAAATTTGTTCTCCTAAAAAATCAAGTATTTCCAATCAGATGGGGGTATTGAATTTTTGAGTAACAATTTTCAGCAGATTCTGAGTTACTCGGGCATTCAGCATTATGTCAATTGTCCTTATACACCACAACAAAATGGTCTAGTCGAACGTAAGCATCGTCATATTGTGAACATGGGTCTCACCCGTAGGCCTCCATGCCAAAATTGCATTGGAACTCAGCTTACTCCACTACCACTTACATTATCAATCGTTTATCTACGCCGGTGTTACAGTCGAAGTCTCTTTTTGAGTTGCTTTTCCACCAAAAGCCCGATTACTCTCAGTTCAAAACTTTCGGTTGTTTGTGTTATCCACATCTTCGACCATACTCGAAAAACAAAATTGAAGATCGATCCAACCCGTGTGTGTTTCTGGGTTATCATGCTAATTACAAAGGTTTTTGGTGTCTCAATGCCAACACAAATAATGTCTTTGTTTCACGCAGTGTGGTCTTTGATGGAAAAGTTTTTCTCTCCTAACCTACACTTCTACTGACTCCTCCATCAAAGCATAACCCCATTGCATCTATCCCACTATTACCTTTACCATCGGCTGCCTACTCTCCTTTTACCACCACATCCCGTTCCCTTTCTATATCTCCTTCTCCTAACCCGACTGTCAAAGTACCCCCACATGAACCCCCTTGCCTGTCAAATTGACTTAGCCAACCTACACCCACTTGACCCTATTGACCCTCCTCCACTTCCCACAAGTTGTCCCACTGCACCTCTAGCCACGCATAGGATCGTAACTCGATCTATGACTGGCAAAACCAAGCCCCATGTCTTCTCCGATGTCCATAGTCTTTGTCCAACATCCGATAAGTCCACTTGAACCAACTTGTTATAATCAAGCTGTAAGTCTCCAGAGTAGCAACATGCAATGAAAGAAGAATTTAATGCTTTATTGGCTAACCAGACTTGGTCTCTTATGTCTCTCCCATAGGGTTGTCGCGCATCGGCTGCAAATGTGTGTTTCGGACAAAAACCAAGTCTAATGGCAGCATTGAGAGATACAAAGCCAGACTTGTTGCGAAAGGCTTCAATCGGAAAGAAGGTTTTGACTACTTTGAGACCTTGAGTCCGGTGGTCAAATCGGTCACCATTCGTACGATTCTCACTTTGGTCGTGTGCTGTTAGTGGGAGGTTTGCCAAGTGGATGTCAAGAATGCCTTTCTCAATGGGCTATTGGAGGAGGTTGTGTACATGAAGCAGCCGCCTGGGTTTGTTGACCCAAGTCAGCCATCTGCTATTTTTCGGCTCAAATTAAAAGTCATTGTATGGTCTTAAACAAAGTCCTCAGGCGTGGTATCAACCCCTTGCTACATACTTATTTGTAGTCGATTTCAAAATCTTATAAGCAGACGCATCCTTGTTCCTTCGGTATGGCTCTTCCTCAACTACCTTTGTGCTGGTCGATGTTGATGACATTGTTATTATTGGGACTTGGTCAACAACTATTCAGGACTTGATTGATGGCCTCAAGTCAGAATTCGCTATTTAGATCCTCTGCATTATTTCTTGGGCGTTGAGGCCACTCGCACTCCAGCTGGTATGCATCTATGTCAATCCAAGTATGCTCAAAGTATTCTGCATCATCTCATTTTGTCTGAGGTCAATCCGAATTTCACACCAGTTCCGACGGGGTCCAAGTTATCTAAAGTTGATGTCACTCCCTTGGCAGACCCTTCCGAATACCGAGCTACCGTGGGCGCGTTGCAATGCCTACTCCCACCCGTCCTGATCTCCAATACGTAGTGAATCAGGCCTGTCAGTTTCAGCAAGCCCCCACTGACACTCACTAGACAGCAATCAAACACATTATGCGTTATATCAAGGGCACCATGTCTCACTGTTTACATATTCAACCAACTGCAGACATTGGCATTGATGTGTTCTCGGATGCTGACTGGGGAGGGTGTCCAGACGACAAGCGCTTTGTCACTGGTTTTTGTGTTCTCCTTGGAGGTTCACTTATTTCTTGGGCATCTAAAAACTAGCCCACAGTGGCCCAGTCCAGTGTAGAAGCTGAATATCATGCCCTAGCTATCGCTACTACAGAGGTGTCGTGGATCCTACAACTATTTCGTGAGTTACGTATTTTTATTCCAGAACCTTTGGTGATTTGGTGCGACAATGTTTCTGCCGTGAGTTACGTATTTTTATTCGAGAATCTCTGGTGATTTGGTACGACGATGTTTCCGCCACTTACATTCCTGCCAATCCCATTTTTCATGGCCGAGTTAAGCATGTTAAACTCGATTATCACTTCATTCTAGAACGCGTGACGAGTGGACAACTTCGAGTGTGTTGCATCTCGACACAAGACCAAGTTGTTGACATATTCACTAAAGGTCTTAATCACTTGCAATTCAATCAATTTCTCAGCAAGCTTCACATTTCTTTGAAGCCGCTCAGCTTGAGGGAGAATGTTAAGGAAGATTCCTCCTATTAGATCACTTAATATTCTAGTCTGATTATGTGTCCTTATGTGTTTTATGTCTATTGTAATTGATGTTTTCTAATCTAGGAAATACTCCTAGTAGAGTTTTGGCTTTTGTCTATATATGTACACGTGTTCCAGAAACGTCATGTTTCTTTTAAATAATCTTCAAGGCTTGCTTTTCTTGTTTCTGAGTCTTTTGTGGTTCCCTCTTGAGCCCAGATTGTAGCTTTCAGGAATAGACTGGACTCTATAGAAAAATCTTCTCGCCAAGGGTACAAATGCAAGAGCCGCATCTTTGATGTGGAGTGGGCATAAAGAAAACAAGGTCCTATACAGTGTTCTTGTAAGGGCATATCAAACGCGATATATCCTCTCGGCATAGTAAGGACATTGATCTGAGGGTCATCAAGTGTGGCTTTTAGGAGGGACTCTTGTATGGCCATTTTTATCGCATTTTGTGCATTTGGGGCTATGTCCTACGAAGAGTCCAACTAAGGATGTTTGCAACTAGTTGAGTCCTGTGTATGTGGACTCTTTCGACATCGTCAGTTTGAGGAAGCTCTCAGTGATGCCTAAGGTAGGGTTTGTAGCTAGTCGTGCTCGGATCTTACATTTAGGGGTGGCAATTGGGTTGGATCCATCTAAACCCAGATTGGATCCGTCTAAACCCAGATTGGATCCGTCTAAACCCAAATTGGATCCGACTAAACCCAGATTGGATCCGTCTAAACCCAGATTGAATCCAACCCGTTAAGACCCTTATTTGATATCATGTAAGGATCCAATACCCTTATTGAATCCTTATTGGATATCCAATAAGGACCCAATAAGATATTGGATCCTTAACGGGTACCGTTAAGGATCCAATAAGGTTAAAGGTATAGGAATTTTAAAAATTCGTTAAAATTTAGAAATACTTATAAAAATATGTATAAAATTTGTAACAAATTTTAAAATATTAATACAAATAAAATAAAATTCATAAACAATTAGTAAAAAAATTATAAAAATTATAAAAAATAAAATATTTATAAATATTTATACAAAATAATAGAAGGCCTAAAGCTTTTTTTCTTTATTATGCACTGGTCGGGCTTGAACCCTTATTTTGTATTATTTTAACTTAATTTTAAATTATAATCATTTGGATGATTTGGATCAAAATTGATTATTAAAATCTTTTGACTTAGGTCTAATTGGGCTTGATCACCTATTGGGTTATATAATAGTGGGCATGTGTACGAAATAGATAAGAGAAATAGGAAACAAAAATAATAGACCCAACCCCATATAACCCTAGGTACCCACCATAGGTTTCAATTAAATGGGTTAATGGATACCCGTTACGTTAATTGGTAAAATCCATGTCTTTTAACGGGTCGGGTATAGTATGGGCTTAATGGGTTTGGGTTTTACCCATTGCCTCCCTTGTCCAAAGAGGTATGTTTCCCCTCTTATAGTCTTTCTTCTCATCTGGGGCTGAAAATGAGCCAAGCCGAGTCGGATCCTTGCTGGCCCGAGTTTGACCTGGCCTGTTCAATGTGAGCTCGGGCTCGAGCCAAGTTCGAGTTCGAAGGATTCGTACGATCTCCAGCTCGAGCTCAGCGTGAGTTTGAGATCACTTTGTCGGCAATATTTATCACTTATCAACACCGTTGTCTTGTCTCTAACCTTCAGTCCCCAAGCACGTCTATTTCACGGGGATCAACTTCTGCATCGAGGAATAGTAAGGCATCCGCTGCGGTCGAGATGAAGCAGTACTTTTGAGCGATCTGCCGGAAGAGGTATTTCGGGTCGGGCATCATCTAATTAGATTCAGAAGAAGTTTAGGTGATCAAGGGGTTGTTTTGCCTCCAACGGCATATTCGTTCTCTCCAATGTCGTGCTTTGCCTTGAATGGCTTGATATAGGTGGCCAGGTCGCTGCTTTGAATGGCAAATTCAGGAATCGACCCAATTCATTAAGGTGCTCTTATCGACCTAGTTCCCTGTTAAGATTCAGAAGTTGTGATGAAAAGGAAACTCAATGGGGAAAGTGATTTCAATTAGCCAGTACGGCAGTACTCAGTAACGTGAAATCAAGGGCAGGGTTTTATCCATCTTCCGTTCTCTCTTCCGATTTCTCCTCCCTCTTCCGCTCCTCTTCCCTCTCTTCTCTCTTCCATTCTTTGTACTTTTTCTTTTCTCCTTTCTTGTTTCTCTAATCGCTTTCTTTTTCTTCCATCCTGCCTTCCCCCGTCTCTTTCTCTATGTTTCTCTTCTTTCTTTTAACTTTCTCCCATGTCTTGCCGGCTCCGGTTCGAGCTCCATAAATCTCTTCAGACCCTTCGACTCCCTTTTTTCATTTGAAAACGAAAGCGAGGAGTGGAAGTGAAACTAAAACTCCTAGCGACAGCCTCAAGGCAAAGGAGAAAACTGAAACGAGAGTTTCTGGCCTCCAAGGCAGATTTTTCTCGCGATTGGGAGTCTCAAATCAGAGCTATCATCCGTTCAAGAGCTTAGTATAGGTTTTTAATCCTTACGGTAAAATTTTTCCTTTGCGCCCCAATCTCTTCTCCCTCCCTCTCTGTTTGAATTTCTGCTCCATGCTCATTACTTTGCTTATCATCTTGCTTGGCTCTTGCTCTACTTTACTATCATCTTTCTCTTGCTTAGCTTATCATCTTGCTTGGCTCTTGCTCTACTTTATTATCATCTTTCTCGTGCTTAGCTTATCATCTTGCTTGGCTCTTGCTCTACTTTGAATATAATCTCCTTTGAAATTTCTTTGATCAAAATATTTTCTGTTCTGAACGTTGGATTTCTGTTCTGTTTTTTTTTTTTACAAAATTATTTGTTTGAAGTTTTTTTCACGGTATTTCGCCCTCGCTCGACTTTCTTAAAATTCGTCGAGCTCGAGCTTGAGTTTGACACCAAAGTCGAGCCCGAGCACGACCTCGAATTTATGCATATTTTGCTCACCTCGGCTCGCCTCGGCTCGGCTCGATTCCTCACTTGAGTTGCTTGGAATAAAAAATAATTTCTTTAAAAAAAACCACTGTTTATTCTGTGGAGTCTGGACTCTGGATAAAAAAAAACAAAGAAAGAATTCTTTATCACGTGAATGAAAAGAATGGATTCGGGCTCCATTCCCAAAGAACGAATCACCTCTGCGTCGTCCCGAAGCTAAACTGTAAACACTCCCTCAATGAAGAGCCTCCCCCGGTTTTGATATTATCCATCTCTCCCTGATTACATTTACCTGTGACATCTATCATTTATCAACATCTGGATCTTTTCAGCTTTGGAATTTTTGTAGAGGCTTATGGCTTTGTTTCAAGGCGAGTAGTCGTGGGCATACTAATACGAGGGCAAAAATGGACGCTGTCAGAGGTCTACTGATGGACGAATCATTCCTCGTCACGGAGGATGGAAGTGGGAATGTTCGTTTTATTCCAGGAGCTGAACTATTGTTACGCAGGCTTCAACACTCGAAACTTTTTGTGGTAACGAAATTTCTTTTTCTAAGTCATGATGGGACATGGGTTTTTATCTCTCCTGCTCACTCAATCTTCTTCGCTGAGCCGCCCTTTTTCCTCAATTTCTAGTGAATTCTCCGTCGCCAATCCACTGAACTTTTAAATGTTTACTTTTTAAGCCTGTAAAGTGAATTTAAGTAATGGATTTTTATATTGTCAGTTTAGTGGTAAAAACCCTCTAAACTTACCGCTAACTATTGCTTGTGATGCCCTCGTGGTAGAGCTATATATCAGTTATATGGCATCATGCATGCATTTCATGTGGCTGACTTTTATATTTGAAGCATTGTACGAAAGAAGAATCTTGGGTCAAGTGACATTGGCCTTCCTTTTTGGGAGAGGGGGAATACTTGAAATGAATAATTTTGCGTTAGTTATTTTTCTCTTCTGGCATGTTCTTGTGCTGTACATATATATATGAAATAAAGGAAGGATAAAGAATGAAAGTCATATATCACAAACTCTTCTTTAAATTTTTACTTGTAGATCTGAAGGTTTGACGGATCATTTCACTGGATGGGAGAGTTGAACCAGAACATGATCCTTTTGATTGATTTAAGAATGTTCTTTGTCCTTGTGTTCCAGTCTCTTCCCTGTCTGTCCTAAACTGTAAGGAGCTACACAATCATGTGTTGAGCATTTGCTGTTTCAATTTTTGCTGTGTCAATTTGACATACTACTTTTCTCATGCATATGGACTTCTAAATAAAAATTCACATTAATGCAACACAATGTCCATGTCTGTACCACACATGCTTCAATAATATTAAGTGAAGATATTTTGCTTTTAACGGGTAATATTGCATAACATAGTTCATAATGTATTGAGTAAGCATATTGACTGAAGTGATTTTACATTAAATGGGTCATATGTATTGCTGTAGTTCATGCTGTAGAAAAGTGGTCTCACTTTTGATTTGTCAAAGGTGTTATGTGCCATTTCTTTTTGTTAATTCATGTACTTTTGGATGTCTTACTACAAATAAACTTACATATTTGGGTGATTGCATAGATGATTTTAAGAGCTTCCATATCATGTATCGTGTTTTGAATTAAGGTTTATATAATAGCGTTCTGTTGCTATTTTGTTGTCTGAATATTTAATCTGCAATATAATGTTATTCTTCTGTCTTTTGGCTGTTCAGGCTGGACTAGATATTAAGTGGATTTAAAATAAATGCTGTACTTATATACTATGCTTCTCTTGCAGGCTATTTCATACGTGGATAGTGTTTCATTTTCAAGGGTACAGTCTCTCCAGGCCTCTTTTTTTTTTTTTAATTCATTTATCAATTGACCTTATATTTGAGAAAAAAAGACATTAATGTGACTGTGTTCATCTAGTATTGTTGTAATGAACTTTTTTAGTGCTTCAGTGGCCTTCAGATGTCATAAAATGCCTTTGTACCTTGGTTTCAAATTAAGTCTTCACTTACCTCCCTAATGTCATAGAAAACACCAATATATATGCTCTGTTAAATTTGTTCGCTAGCTCTAACCATTGTAAGAGAAGTGGCAAAAGTACCCCAGAAAAGAGAAATGACTCACTATAGTTTACAGCCTTCACAATAATGTAGTAGCCAGTTGACCACTTAATGACTCACTATAGTTTTTTGGGAGAAGATTAGAGTTTTTTCTTGTGGAAGTTTGAAATGAGGCCCCATTAGCCTCAATTCTTTTGAGCAAACCATTTCAATTTGCCTCCATAGGGTTGGTAATATATCCTATGGCAAGCTTTATCTGGCTTATGTTGCTTGTTTTTGTGACTTGAAGTATTCTATGTTGGATGATTAGGTAATTATAGATATCAATATTATAATATCCGTACCAGCTGTACTTTATAAAAGCATTTTGTCTTGAAATGTTCAAAGTTGGACAATTAGGTACTTATAGATATTTTTGCTCATATCCATAGTAGGTCACTAATTCTATTAACAATTTTTTAAATTGTTCTCTCAAAAAGGATTAGAAAAGTCTTGTTGTTTTGGATTCATTGCATACTGTTTTGATTGTGCTAACTTTTTCTGGTATTTCACAGATGCTCTTTTCCTATTCATTGATAGTTGTGTCCATGTACTGTAGGTAGCATTTGTCAAGAATGTGGCAACAGAGTACTCATTTGATTTAATAATGTTCAACATATCTGGTCTGGATGAAGCTCTCAACAAAATTTTGTTGTCCTGGGGTGGTGTAGAAGGGAGATATTTTTATTTAACATTCAGAAAAGACGAAGATATCTTTCTTAAACTAAGGAATCCGACATGGACAATTATTATCAGAGGTACAATGTCCCTTCATATGTCACATCTTCTTTAGGTGTCTGAGAAAGTTCTTTGCAATCAATTATGAAATCAATGTATTTTTGTTTCTTTCTTATTTCCTCTCTAGCTTCTGAAGATGGCGTGAAAACCAGTACACAACATCAGATTATTAGCTCGGTGGAAGAGCTTCCTCTTATGCTTAGTAGATTTAATAAATCGGTAAAGTGGCAGGCACTTCAAGCAACTTTATTTGTATAGTTTTCACCATGAAGTTGTGTCCAGGTTATTAATTGCTCTAGCAAAGAGTCATTTTAGTGTATTATGTACTAGTTAAATGCAAAGCGCATAATCCATTTAATTGTCTCTCATGACATGCCATTACAAGATAAACTTAGCTGTAGTTTTAGCTTCATTAGTACTACAGGTACTGGAGTTTCTGATTTTGTCTAGTGGCCCACGTAAGGCATTCCTATTACTGACATTCTGATGGTAAATGTCATTTTGACTCCATTTCAAAAAAAAAAAAGAAAAAAAAAAAAGTCATTCTGACTCATCATAAATTTATCTGATTTCAGCTACTTAATGATGGATCCATTCTGACAGTAGGGTATGTTATGAAATCTTCTCGTGAACATGATTTTGTGAAGGTGAGTTTTCTTACAATGCTGGTTGCTGCCTGTTGAACTGTCTCAACAACATCCATGCCGCTTCTCTTGATATTTTTGGCGGTTTTGGCAGAGAGGTGCTTTTCCCATGTATCCTACTCCAAATGGACTCATGTTCATTCCTCTTTCCTTTGATGTTTCTTTGGTGTCCCAAATAAGACAAGTTGATATTGTGCTTCACAAAGCAACAGACGAGATTATTGACATCGATCCTCACAAGTTTTTCTATTGTTCGCAAGGAATTACCTTTTCCAAAGGCATGCAAGAACTGCGAAGGTGATGATTTCCATGTGTTTGGCTCTTCTGACTTTGCCTTATTGAATGCATTGGCTACTTGTTTTTGAAGAAGAAGAAGAGACAAAGACATTGGCTGATTAAGAAGTGTTTCATGCTAATGTATATTGGTTCTTGTGTAGGTGTATTGACGATCACCCAGCTTTTTGTATGATTGATCCTATTGATAACATTTATCCTCTCTTGGATCGGCTAAGGATTCAACAGATTTTACTTGGACTGGATAATATCAACATGGAAAATCGATGCAAAATTCGGGCTCCTCATTTTCTTCAGGTCTTTTAGTCAAAAAGGTTATCCATTTTTCTTGCTTAGATTAATCTTAGGAAAGTCAAGTGCTTCTAGTTGGACAAACTATGCAATTCCTAGGTAGAGCATAGGGAATATTAAGTATATACTTTTCTTGTGTACATGTTCGAGATGCATTTATGCATTAGAAAGCTCAAATAAAATCTGCATGGTCAAGAAAAAAGGAATGACCCTGTTTGTGACAAAAAAAATGAGCATATGTGATTAGAATTTCAGTTTCTTTAAAGAAAACTAAGCAGTGACGTGGAATGATATCAGCCCCATCTCAACCATGGTTTGAAATGAAAGGTTATGTATGTCTAATTTTCGATTTTCATTTCTACTTACACATGCTAATACAAAAAAAAAGCATTTTATGGAGTAATTATATCACCCTAGGATGACCTTGTGCATGTTCAACCACACCCAATCAAAGTCCATGTGCATATAACAGTGGATCTTTTTACATTGCTTTCTTTATTCATTATCTTTTTTATTCTGTGCAGGTAGACACTTTTGACAAGCCTGATCTAGTAGAAAAACTTGAAGAGGCTAAGTTAGCCTTCCCATATATTGTAAAACCACAAGTTGCTTGTGGCGTCACCTATGCCCATGATATGGTATGTGGCCATATGCATAGTTTTTGTCTGCTTACCTGGTTTAGTAATTGTTTTGGAAGCCAATAGTGTTTGGAGAGTAATTCACCCACTATATCTGTTTTCTACATGCCATGTTTTCATACTTGGTCAATCATCGGCCTGGTCTGAGTCAATTGGTTCGATTGCACAAAGCTGGTGGTTGCATAGAGTACAAGTCATGCTGAAGTCATTTAAAGTTTTAGATTTCAATTTAAAATAGAGAGAGAGAGAGAGAGAGAGAGAGCAAATGAGAGAGAGCAAATGAGAGAGAAAGCAAATGAGAGAGAAAGCAAATGAGAGAGAAAGCAAATGAGAAGAGAGCAGGTGAGAAGAGAGAGCAGGTGAGAAGAGAGAGCAGGTGAGAAGAGAGTGCAGGTGAGGAGAGAGAGCAAGCGAGAAGAGAGAGCAAGTGAGAAGAGAGTAATTGAGGAGCGGTCTTCCATTTCTGTCTGGTAAGTGGAGGGGCTGAAAGCCCTTGCCCTTTTCTAAGAGAAATTTTTTTCTCTATATGTTCAGAGAGGCCATGGAGGTAGTGGAGGGTCCATTGTGTGATCCCTTTCTCTGTAAATGTCCACCACCATACAGAGCTCCATCTATGGGTGTAGGTGGGGGACCCTCCCATGGAATGGCTGGTGCGGCACCCAGCTCCTCCTTTCTTTTCTGTTGACAAGGGACGGATTCCTCAGCACTTCTCTTTGAGGAAGAGGCAACTATTTTGACTTGACCTTGCCATTTTGCATGGTTTCGTGGGCAGGCTGGTCAAAGTCTATTCTTTTTTTTTTTTTGAAAATGAAAATCTATTCTGTTTTAGTACGTGGTATGCAAACAAGTTTCATCATGTTGTTTTTCAAAAGAATTTGGAGTAGGTATATGTAATATGAAACATAATGTAGTTGTATTCTCTGTTGTGATTCCCAATCATCTACTGTTTGCAGGCTATAGTCTTTCAGATGGATGATTTTAAGGACCTCAATGTTCCTCTTCCAGCAATTGTTCAGGTGCTGACATTTCTTTAGTTTTAGAATCTTGTCCAAGAAAAAGAAAGAATATTACCTGATAGCTGTGTCAAGTTTTGGAAACTGTCCTCATACGTGGTCTTCAAACTCACATCTGAGGACTAATTTCATGGAAATGCAGGAGTATGTTGACCATGGTTCCTTTATATATAAGTTCTATGTACTAGGGGAGAAAGTTTTTTATGCCATCAGACAATCTACTCCTAATGCCAACATGTTGTTGTTATCCTCAAGGGAAAATGGATCAAAGCCAATCATCTTTGACAGGTAATATACAAAGTTTATTTTCTTCGTTAGAATGGTTAATTCCTAATTGTGTAATTCACTGACATCTGAATGCGGATCTCTTCACATTGCACGCTCCATCATTCAGCTTAAAATCTTTGCCAAAAGCTCAGGGCCACCAGAACTGTGAAAATAGGATCTCTTCAGATTCCATCAATGAAGTACTTGATGTAGAATTAGTTACAAATGCAGCACAGTGGCTTAGGAGGACACTCAATCTCACCATTCTCGGGTTTGATGTTGTGGTAAGATGGTTTATATAATTTTTCGTAATGAATTACTCCCAAGTGAATGATATGCCTGGTGTGGATTGTCACTGTACAATCAAAAGTTCGATACAAAACTATTCTTTTTTCGGCCCCTGTGACCTTGTAAGCCAGCCTGGTTTACCCTCATCTACTTCTTTTTTTTCCTTTTTTCTTATCCTTCTTTCTTTTCATTGAAAAGTACTTGCACTTCCTTTTCGAAAGAAGAAATTTATTTTGATTTTTTAAGTTGAGCAGTGCAAGAAATTTTATTTTGAAAAGTTTAATGTTGGTGCCTCGGAGATAGTTACCCCACCCCTGGCAACTTATCTGACTAGTAGCGATGAAAATGCATGATATTAGATATATTAGTACAATATCATCTGAGGAGATTTCTTTTCTAGGCAATGATAGGTCATATACAATGGGTATTTATGATAAAGAATTGTTTCAGATTCAAGAAGGCTCAGGAGATCACGTCGTAGTGGATGTAAATTATCTGCCATCTTTCAAGGAGATACCAAATGAGGTCGCAGTGCCTGCCTTCTGGGATGCTCTCAAATCTGCCTATAAGACTGCCAAGTCCAAGCTAGATCTGATGTAATTGACAGAAATTTCCTCAACAGGTTTTTGCTAAAAAATGTTACTTCAGTTTTTGTTATGTTTGAAAAAATATTTTTAAAAAAAAAAAAGGAAAGAAAAAAACCTCTTGAATCAGCTGTCCTGAAGTATGCAAACAGTTTTATGTTCACTAGCAGGAGAGGTCTACCAGCATAAATGATATTTTCATATTCCAAAATTATTCACCGACATTGCTAGTTTCTGTTATTGTAATATGTTTATAGTTTTGGATTCAAGCCATTCTAATTTGACGAATAAGGCCTGGCAAGAATGGTTAGATTGCTTTGTTCGGATGTCGGATTTTTGGGGTGATTTGTTCAGCTCCACTAATATCAGAAATCAGAGAGCACCATTGGCCTGTACAGAAGAAAATAATTAATTTAAACGAAGATACTCTATGAATTTGTTCACAAGGTTCCCTACGATTGTACAGAGTCCCGTTTGAGTGCATTTGAGATGATGCCTTAATAACAAGTGTGGGATCCAAAACAAAATGTAATCTTACACGGAGAGGAAGTAGGCCAACCTCACCCGGCACGTTTCTTTTGGTAATCTGAGGCCTACTTGGTTTGGCATATCATCACTTCAGGATTCAATACTATCCTCCTGTCTTGGACCACTCGGTACAGCAGACTGATTTAGTTGAAGTGATGGTCGAACTTCATGGACTTGAGATCTTCAAACAGGCTTTTAACAGTGCTCTTGAAGTTGAAGGTGATGCAAATATCAATCCTAGGCTGGTGCAAGTTATCTCATCCCCTCGGCAGTTTTACCTTGTATTCTGGAAGATCATTAACATTTTTCCTAACTTAATGCATAGCTGATCTAGTATTCTTATTAGGTTTGCTGAAGAGGTCTCCCTCCAATTCCTTGTTGTAAAGGGGCTCTCCTGAGCTTGTATTCCTAGCTTTGTATTTTGCCTTGCATTAACAAATTTCTTTTTCCTCAAAAAATATATAATTATGGGGATTGAAAGAAAATTGTTGTAACAAGCAAAAGTTAAATATATGATTCAAGTTAGAGGGAGGGTTCAATTGTGTTAGCTTAGTTAATTAGACATTACTTGTTTCTGATTAGTAAGTTTTGTACAAAGTAGTTTCATATGAATTAAGGTTGATGAGCAACATGGATGTAATTTTCTACAAATAAGAGAGGGAATCGTGAGAACCTAAATCTTCACCAGCCCACTTCTTTCAAATTCAATAGAGTTTATGCTCCTATGTGTATGCACCAAAAAGTGACCAGCCCAATTTCGACGAGCCCAAACGCCCATCGATCCAGTAATCGATCGTCATGGGTAAGCTCCGTTGATGTTCAAAGCCTCCTGCCGCAACCCATCGCAAGACCCATCCGCGCCGACGCGTCATCGACACAGTCACTACCCCAGTCAGCAATAAATTGTCGAGTCATCACCAGTCAGCATCCAAATTACAACTCAGCCTCCTCAACGGTTAAATGACCAAGTAGGTCAACAACTGAAGGAGCCAAGAAAAGACAGGAAGATCCACATTCGTGGGATCCAGCAGAGGAGCTCCTGGTCCTCCTCCCAACTCAACAACTACAGCCAAAAGGGGATTGTGATCCCCATTTTGAGGATCGATCCTCAACAATTGCATAGAGTCGGCTACAAATAGCCAAAAAAGCTCTGTCGCAGGGGTTCAAAAATCCTGCATCAAGAAACTCTCACATACAGAAGCTCTCTCGAGCCGAAGAAGCCAAGCTACTTGCGGTCCGTCGTCATTCAACAATTCGACCAGGAGCAGCTCTACACGTTTGCCGGCAACGTCACAAGTCGATACACGCGGAATACAAACACTTCCGCCCGACCAACCGAAGCCACAACAGTTCGTGCACACTCGTTCCTGAAACTCAGATCTCGACAACAACTCACCAGAAGCTTAAACTTCACCAAATTCACACGGAGATCGAATCAGAGGAAGCTTAGGAGATTGTACTCGCATTCCTTGACATTCAAATACAAACTGTAACACAAATTTCCTGTTATAAATTGATTTACTCTCTCGGTCGCGCCCCTTTGCAGATCGGTGGATTTTCGGTGAAACAGATTTGGCACGCCCGGTGGGACATTTCCTACCTCTCATCTCCTTCTCCGTTCAACAAAAAAAAAATCTCAGCCATGGCCAGCAACGCCAACAACGGCAACATTAATAACAACGACAACAAAGGCGAGCAAATTGCCAGTTCGAGCTTTGCTTGTCCGCGCCCTGCCACGGGTGCAAGCTCGACAGCAACAACAGGAGCTCGCGGACCAGCGACCACTTCTCCGGCCAACATCCATGTTCCATCTCCTCCACCAGCCAGTCGCCCAGTGACAAGGGCGTTGGCCAGAAGTTTGTCCACTGGAGAGGCTCCTTTCATGCTAGATGTGCGTCGTCCGAGTGTTGTCTACCAACCACAGGCTACCGCGGCCTCCACCAAAACGGTCGTCGCACCGGTCAGAATGATCCCGGCAGCAAATAGGCCAACCTACCTGCCCGTCGACACCACACCACTGGCGCACAGTTCGGTGGTCAGTCCTACTCAATCACCACCCTCACGCAGGAACTCGATCGTATCAACCATGGTCCGACGATATGAGCAACACGGAGACGCAACCTCTTCCTCTGTAGCAGGAAGGAACCCAACATCGACTTCAGCCTTGCCTAGAAGGGCAAGTCACAGATCATGACGATTTCTCATGACCGCCGCAGCCAATAGGTCACCCGTGTCTTCCCCACACCGACAAACATCGATGGCCAGTTCGCCAGCATGGTCGCCAATTAAGTCATCTCCACTTCGTTCCGAGACGGCAACTTCTCCCGCGGCTCCAACCGATAGAGTAGCCACAATGACGACATCGGCCAAAACAATAGAAGAGCAGCTTGCCGAAATGCAAGTTGTACTTAAGGAACAGAGCGAGCAAATGCGCATCAAAGACGTGCAGCTCGCAGCCCGCGACCTTCAAATCGTCAGGATCCTAGAGCGATTGGAGATAGGCACGCCCAACACCAACTCCGATGGTGTCCCTCAAGAAGTCGACCGGAATCAGGCGACCACAAGCGCCACGGCTGAACCTCATCAGGAGGAACCCACTACCGACAAGCAGCGGCCAACGACTCCCGTGACCATTCAAAAGTCACAAAACGAAGAGGAGTCGAACTCCCTTACCCTCGACGCGGTGACTGAACTCATCAACCGTGCCTTGCGAAACGGCTCCGGTGAAAGCAAGTCGGTGGCCTATCGAAAGCAATACACGCAGATGATACAGAACATCCCCATGCCGTTAGGCTATCATCCTCCAAAATTCCAACAATTCAATAGCGACGGCCACCCAAAGCAGCACGTCGCTCATTTCATCGAGACCTGCAACAACGCCGACACAGACGGCGACCTGTTGGTCAAGCAATTCGGTCGATCCTTGAAAGGCAACGCCTCGACTGGTATATCGAGCTGGGAACAACTGAAGCGCAAATTCCTCAGTCGGTTCTATAGTACCCGGCGCACCGTCACTCTGGTCGAAATTGCCAATCTAAAACAAAAGAAGGGCGAGAAGGTCTTCGACTACATCAACCGGTGGAGGAACCTGAGCCTCAATTTCAAGGAGAGCTCAAACTTATCCCTCGAAGCAGAAATCGAAATGTGTGTTCGAGGGATGCGATGGGAACTCCTATGCTACATCCAAAGTCGGAGGCCGACAGACTTTCAGGAACTCGCGACCGAGGCCCACAACATGGAGAACCTCATGGAGGAGCAAGGGGAGGAAGTTTCATCATCTGCCGCCGCGACCATACCCAAAGATGCGAAGGAGAAAACTAAAGCATCCTTCGCGACGAACGCTCTCGAACCAATAAAAGTCGAGAGCAAGGTCAAGACAAGCTACGTTCCACGGCAGCCAGCCGGAGGCACGTACCAGAGGCCTTCACTAGAGGAACGACAGGCCAAAACGTATCGCCGACGCGGACGTTCCTATCATGCTCGAGCAGCTCCTCGACAACCATCTACTCAAATTGCCAGAAGTCAAAAGACCCGACGACTTGTCTAGGAGCAAAGATCCAAACTTCTGCAAGTACCATCGCTTGGTCGGGCATCCAACCAAGAAGTGCTTCGTTTTGGAGGACAGGATCATGGAGCTCGCGGCTCAAGGCCGCATTGAAATTGAAGGAGCCAAAAACACGACGTCCTCATATATCATCTCCATTCAAACCGAGCCAAACCGGCGAGCTCGACCAATAAAACAACAGGTCGCAAGGAATGAGTGTCGTCCAAAATCCGGTCCCTCCAACCGACCGCACAACAACAAATGACCACCGGCTAAGGTCACACCAAAACTGGCACCCCACGAAGCAGCTGCAGCCGATGCAGAGGGGTGAATTCTGGTCACCAGGCGAAAGAAACCTGTTTAAGAAATTGAACCGGCGCCGGTAAACACCAAAACAAAGGCGAAGCGGCCAAGCAAAAGAGCCGTGAAGCGCCAAAAGAAAGCTCCCAGGACCAACGTTCAAGGAGCAAATAAAAAAAAGAGAAGACCCGTCACACTGGCGGAGTTCTTCTCGAAGGAATTCGTCGCGCCACCGTCGATGGTAGCAACATGCTCGGCGACTCCTCCCAAACAGGCCAGTCAGGAAGAAAAAAGCAAGCTGCCAATAGTTGAGTGTGACGACCTGACTCCTCCATGCAGAAAAGAGGAAGAGGCATCTTCATCGCAGCAAGTGTCTCAACCAGAAGAGGCATTCATCGTCTCCTGCCCACCGTGCATTATGTTCCGAGAGAAGGATGCACAACTGGGGGCAAGAAACCATAATCGGTCGTTGTTCATCTCTGGCTACATCAAAGACTGCAAAATCAACCGCATTCTCATTGATTGCGGCTCCGTGGTCAACATCTTGCCAATCAGAACGATGAAAAATGTCGGCCTCTCCGCCGGCGACCTCTCTCTGAGCTCTCTCCTCATCCAAGGCTTCAACCAAGAAGGACAGAGGACACTCGACATGATCTCTCTTGAGCTGCACTTCCTGCGACATGGTGGCCGAAACTCCATTTCAGGTCATCGACTCAAGAACATCTTACAATCTGCTCTTGGGTCGACCATGGCTTCACGGAAATGGGGTTGTGCCGTCGACACTTCACCAGTGCTTCAAATACTGGAAGGACGACGAGCAAAAGACGGTGTACGCTGACAAAAGTCCGTTCACCGAGGCCAAAGCATCATTCGCAGACGCCAAATTCTACCTAACGACCAAACCGACAGTCAAATTGTCCTCTGGGCCTAACCAGGCGTCAAGTGTAAAAAATGCTCCTCCTCCAAAACAAACTCCGACGCAAGCCGCGTGTAAACAACCGGCGCTCAACAAGCAGTCGACGCCCAATAACCAGCCGGCATACAAACCGGTGATGGAAACTCTAGCGTCAACGCAGCGTAATGTGCCTATCTTACGGTACATTCTGCAGTCGCAAAGAAAAAAGGGAGAAGCTCCCTTGGTCGTCTGCCACAAAATCCAGCCGACCCCTCTCGCAGATAAAGTCACTCTACCGTTGTCGAAGCTTGAAGATCGGAGCATTATTAAACCCTTCCAGAACCAAGAGTAGTTACCGTCGACTCGCTCGGACAAAGGCTTCGACCCAAACGCATACCGACTGATGGCCAGAGCCGGGGGCAACTACACAAAAGACCAGCTCCACGAGAAGCCACCCGTCGCCTTGCCAGTCCACACTCCTGAACAAGAAAAACTAAGAAAGGGGGGTCGCCGAATTACTCAAGGTCGCCTAGGCCTCGGCTACCAGAAGAAGAAGCCAAGTCGCATTTATGGAGTCCAGAAGCCGATTCGAATCACTGGTCAATTCGCCGATGTCCACCAAATCTCAGTTAGCCAAGGCTCGCCGCAAAAAAGCAGAGCTCCGGTGACCATTTACACGAAAGCTGTCATTGACCAGAGCTCGCAAAAGAAAAGCAGATCCTCGGTGATCATTTATACATTGAGAACGGCCATCGCTAAAGCTCGTGACGGCAAGCAGCTCGGAACTGCCGATAACAAATGGTAAATTCCTCAAACGCTTCTATGCATGAGGGGGCAACGAAAAAAAAAAGAAGGAAGTCGAATAAAAGGAGTCAACGTTTCTCATTGCAAAAAAAATGGGAACAATGCAAGCCTCGCAAAAAAAAAAAAAAAAGAGAGAGGCTACAAAAAAAAAGTACAAGGAAAGCTATATCAAAGTTGTAGAAGCTCAAAGTCTGCCACCCGTCGCTGTAGCCGAACGACTTCGGCATGAACCTCGGACAGTTCCCGCGTCTCGGCCTCGCTGAGAGTTGGGCACAAATGAACATAAGCAAGCTGCTCCTGGAGTGTAGAGGCCTCCTCCTCGCTGGCGTTAATACCCCTCTGGATGGTCGCAAGCTTGACATGTATAGAGTCGAGTTGAGCCGATACAAGTGCCAGACGGCCGTGAACAACCTTGACTGTGGGCGCAGTTACGTCCCAACCGCCATAGGCCGACGGTCTCCCGAGAACTCACTGCAATGACTTCTGTTCTTCCTTAGAATCGAGGGTCCGTAGGCAGTTGCAAAAAACACCCTTCACGAGGGTCTTGACGGTTGAAATGGACAGACCAAGAAAAGAGAGGGAATCCGATGGAGTAGACATCTGCAACAAAGTGTCGAAATCGTCAGCCGGGCCAAAATCAGGTACGCAATCCATCTCTCCCTCCATTCGAAAAAAAAAGAGTCTCCTGCGACCAAAGATAGAGAAGTCGAAGTCACAAACAAAAAAAAGGAGAGAAGAAAAAAAATGCAGGTCGAAAAGAAAGAGGGACGACAAAAAAAGACCAGACGCCAAGAAAAAAAAAGAACGGAGAAACAAAAGAAAAACAGAGAGAGGGTAATCACCGAGCCATCGATGGTCCGACAAATCAAATTGCCTTTGAAGCAAAGCTCTCTGCGAGCACAATTCAAAGCACAACGACCAACGACAGAGCCGGTTGCGACCAAAACAACAAAGACATTATGCCTAGCGATCGAGCTGAGCATAACTCAAAGGCTTCGCACCCGGCGACCGAGCTGAGCATAACTCGAAGGCTCGCGTCCGATGACTGAGCCGAGCGCAGCGCCCGGCGGACAAGTCAGGAGCGACCAAAATAAAAAACAGCACTCGGCGACCGAGCCGGAGGCAATAAAAAAGAAACACTGCACTCAAGACAAACGCAGCTCAAAAGCAGAGCTTGGCGATCGAGCCAGATGCGACCAAAACAACAACACTATGCCTCGGCGACCAAGCCAGGCACAGACCGAAAGGCTTCGAGCATGGCGACAGAGCCGGACGCGACCAAAACAACAGCCTCACGTCCAGCAACAAAACCAGACGCGAGCAAAATCAAACTCCAGTGCCCGGTGACCAAGTCGGACACAACCAAACGGAGAATTCGGCATCTGGCGACAGAGCCAGACGCCGCACATTAGATCCTTGTGCCTGACGACTGAGTTGGACGGGAAATGAATGCTGCAAAACAAAATCTGCGCCTGGCGACCGAGCCGAGCACAATTCAAAGCTTCGCGACCAGCCACAAAGCCGGCCGCAATCAAAACAAGTGCCCAGCGACCGAGCCGAGCACAATTCAAAGCTTCGCGACCAGCCACACAACCGACTGCGATCAAAACAAGTGCTCGGCGACCGAGCCGAGCACAATTCAAAGCTTCGCGACCATCCACACAGCCGGCCGCGATCAAAATAAGTGCCTGGTGACCGAGCTAAGCATAATTCAAAGCATCGCGACCAGCCACACAGTCGGCCGCGATCAAAATAAGTGCCCGACGACCAAGCTGAGCACAATTCAAAGCTTCGCGACCAGCCACACAGCCGACTGCGATCAAAACAAGTGCTCGGCGACCGAGCCGAGCAAAATTCAAAGCTTCGCGACCATCCACACAGCCGGCCGCGATCAAAATAAGTGCTTGGTGACCGAGCTAAGCATAATTCAAAGCATCGCGACCAGCCACACAGTCGGCCGCGATCAAAATAAGTGCCCGACGACCAAGCTGAGCACAATTCAAAGCTTGGCGACCAGCCACACAGCCGGCCGCGATCAAAACAAGTGCCCGACAACCGAGCCGAGCACAATTCAAAGCTTCGCGACCAGCAACAAAGCCGGCCACGATCAAAACAAGTGCCCAACGACTAGGGATGGCAACGGGTTCCCGATAATGGGGAACCCGCACCGATCCGACCCGCTTAAAGCGGGTTCGGGTTTGTATATTTTCCGCTGGGTGGTTTGGTATTTTGGAGCTTAAAACCGTCCACGGGTTCGGGAGGGACGGGTTTAAGCCCCAAAAACCCGACCCGACCCCTTTAATATTTATTTAAAAAATAAAATATTAAAAGCTAAATATATAATAAAAATATATTAATAAATTTTATGTTTGATAAAATATTTAAGTTAAGTATTTATATGTTTATTGATTTATAATATTTATTTTCGAATTTTTTTATATTTTTAAAATTTTTAATATAAAACATATCAAAATATATCAAAATGGGCCGGGCGGGTTTTCGCTGGTTCGGGGCGTGTTTTTTGCCCCGCAAGGCGGGGTCGAGTTTACAAACCAAACCCGCGGGGCGAGTTTTCACGGGGACGGGTTTCCTCGAATTTTCACGGTGCGGGGACGGGTTTCCAAAAACCCGCCCTGCTCCGCCCCGGCCCGCCCCATTGCCACCCCTACCGGCGATCGAGTCGAGCACAATTCAAAGCTTCGCGACCAGCCACACAGCCGGCCGCGATCAAAACAAGTGCCATGCGACCGAGCCGAGCACAATTCAAAGCTTCGCGACCAGCCACACAGTCGGCCGCGATCAAAGCAAGAGCCCGGCAACTGAGCTGAGCACAATTCCAAGCTTCGCGACCGGCCACACAGCCAGCCGCGAGCAAAACAACAAATTTTGTGCTCGGCAACCGAGCCGAGCACAATTCGAAACTTCGCGACCAGCCACAAAGTCGGTCGCGATCGAAACAACAAATTCCTATGCCCGACAATCGAGCTGAGCACAGTTCAAGGATTCGCGATCAGCTGCAAAGCCAGTCGCGATCAAAACAACAAAATCTGCACCCGTCAACTGAGCCGAGCACAGTTCAAAGTCCGCGCCCAGCAACAAAACGGACACGAAGAAAAAAAATACAAAGGCACTACCCGGCGACCGAGCCGGACGCAGCCAACAGAACCAGGTACATAACTCCTCGCCAAACAAAAAAAATGATGCGACAAAAAGAAGAAGTCGCTGAGCAAAAAGAAGCAAGCGACAAAAAGAAGTTGTCGCGAAAAGAACAAAAAAAAAAGCAAGCGAAAAAAGAAGTTGTCGCATAAAAAGAAAAAAAAAAAGTAGCAAGCGACAAAAAAAGAAGTTGTCGCGAAAAAAAGAAAAAAAATGCAGCGACAAAAAGAAGCAGTCGCAAAAGAAAAGAAGTTGTCGACGACCAAACCGGCTACAATCACTCAGCAGCTCGTACTCGACGCTCAAGCCAGTTGCGACAACAGCTCCGGCGACCAAGCCTTGGTGCGCCAGCACAGAAATTCAGCCTCCCGGCGACCCCACTGGACTCAGCCGAATCAAAATTTTGGCACCCGACGACCAAAACAGAAGTTTAACCTCCCGGCAACCGAGCCGGCCAAAGTTAAAACGAAACTGCAGCACCCAGCGACTAAGCCGGATGTGACAACAGCACCCGGCGACCAAGCCGGATGCGACAGCATGGAAATCCAATGCCCTGGCAACCCAGTCGGGCTCACCCGAAATAGAAATCCAATCCCCGGCAACCAAGCTGGGCGTGAAACAAAACTGCACCACCCGGCGACCGAGCTGGGTGCGATCAAAACAGAGTCTCGCATCTCTCGGCGACCAAGCCAGGAGTCAAAACAAAAATCTCCACGCACGGCGACCGAGCTTGACACAAGACAAAAGTCATGCGCCTGGCAATCGAGTCGAACACGATCAATACAGAAATGCAGCACCCGACGACCGAGCCAGATGCGACCAAAACTCTATTTCGATACACGTCGACCTAACCAGGTACAACACGAACTGGCAATGTTTGGTTCTCAGACCAGACGACATACAAGAAAGTCGTCAGCCTGTCACTTTGACAACTGACAGACATTTAGAGCGCGAGAAAGAGAGAAAACAAAAATTGAGACAAAAAAAAAATAGAGAGGAAATTCAAAAAAAAAAAAAAAAAAGAGAGGAGAGAAAAAGAAGAAGAAAGAGGGAGGAAGAGAAGAAGAAAGAAAAGAGAGTGGGGACCTCGGCTGACTTGAATTCAGCCAGAGACTGCCGGGAGAGAAGAAATAGACATACAATACCTTTAAATTCTGGTTCGCGGAGAAAGTTTTGACGCAAGCTCGGGCTCGAAGAAGATTGCAAAGCTAAATTCGCAGGCTGACAGAAAGTACAGAATCGCAGACAGAATTCTGGGTCGTAGTCACAGAAACAGCAATCGCAGTCTCCCAATTCACAATGCGCAAGTAGCCAATTCGCAGAAAGCGGCAAATTGCAGTCACACCGAGAGCACTTGAATTTGTAGGAAGAGGTAACCAAATTTTCCAAATCTCACGGGGAGTGGATTAGGGCCTCCTCCACTTAAAAGGGAGATTACTGTACTAGAGTGTGGGACCCACGTTCCCTCACCTCAACTTCCCTGCGACCTGTGCAGAAGCCAAACCGTCGACAAGGGATTGAAAAGCAGAAACTAATAGTTCCGCGCGGAAGAGCTAAGGCGACAGGTCATAGTCATCTAAACCGCAGGCAGCAGCTACCGTATTGCCTGAACACACAATCATCAATCTTCGTTCTTGTTGTTTGCTACTCTCTCATCCTCTCCTTGGTGATCGCGTCCCTACCTCCTAGCGACCTAGTTTTAAGAAGTCAAAAAAAAAAAGAGAAAACAGAGGACGCGAAATCATCCTCCTCGATCCTTCCCTCTCTCTTTCCCCTTCCGGCAGCAGCAGCAGCCCCGTCGACAGCCACCCTGAGATTCTCAATGGCCGTGGTGGTCGCGGCCATTCTTTGTTCCAGCGCCTCGGCGCTCGACTCAAACCTAACGGCTGTGTGCAAGAAGGCCGATCTCCACGACCTATGCTATTCCGCCGCTAAGCACCTCCTCGAGACCCTCGACACCAGGTCGCACTCCGACCTCATGATCAACCCTTCCGCCATCCTCACCGACTACTCAATCTGGGACGATGCCTTCACCGAGGAGCCCGGCCTGGTGTCCCCGCTCGCCAAAATCAATTCCCAGCTCAACATGCTTACCAAGAACAACCTCGCCCTCGCCGACGCATTTCACCTATCTGATTTAGATCGCCGCTTTCGCCTCAGCCGAAGCTCGCAAAGGCCAAGGCGCCAGAGGAGAAAGCAGCAGGCGAATCGGCGGTCCGACCCAAAATTGTAGAAGCCAAGGCATCGAAGATGAAAGCAAAAGAAGATCTCAAACCCACCGTGGCTACTATTGCCTAGACCGAGGTGAAATCGTTGGAACCCAAAATTGTTGAGGTCAAGCCAGAGATAAAGGCGGAGGTGGTAGTGTTAAAGCAGGAAACGTCCACTGCCCCCGCGGCGGTGGTAAAAAAAAAAAGGAGAGCCCCCCGGTAACGTCGTAGCACTTGCGGCTGTTAAGGCAGAGGAGAAACAGAAGGAAAGTCTGTCTCGCAGGAAGTTTTGAACCTACTCGATCCCATTCGACCCGCAAGGAACAATTCGTTACAGGGTGGCCGAATCAAAGCGAAGCCTCTGTAATTCACTTCGGTTCATGCTCTCTTCTCCGGTGCAATGACCAGAAGCGATGAAGTCATCACACCAAAGATTTCGCAACTCGTCAATTGTGGACACAGCGAGAAGAAGGTGTCACCAAATTCGAATTAGCCAAAATTCGTCGAAACGGACGCACTCTTCTTCCTCGGCGTGACGACCAGGTTGACTGGTCGCAAAATTCAATCAAGCCAATGCTGAAGAGTTACGTTCCATATCGGTTCGTAACGCTTCCTCCGACACGATGACCAAAGTCACCGAAATGGAACGAAGTCGTCAAAATTCATTGCAATTGCCAAGAGGAGCCAATTGGCCGAACAAACTACTGCGCTTCACTCTATTGTGTGCCTTCCTCCCGACGAGATGATCTCATCGCAATCGAAGTTCACTCTTCCCTCCAACGTGCGACCAATCCATCTAAAGTAGACTATGGCCAGTCACTCAGACGACTTCAACTCATTGTCGACGTTCAACACTTCTGCTCAGGTACTCATCATCTCTCTATATTCCGTACATATTACATATGTATGACATATGTATGCGTATACAAAAAAAAAAAAAAAAAAAAAATTATATACATACAAAATACAAGTGTACAGAAATATACACTGTCTTAAAAGAGCAAGAGAACAGAAAAGCATACGTACACAAAAAGATAAACGATCCTAAAAGAGTAAGAGGATGAACAAAAAAAAAAAGAGTGTTGCGTGGGTGTGTGTGTCCGTGTGTGTTCTTCTTCATTTTTCGAAACTTGCTCGTTCCTCCCGAACGGTCAAGTCTCGAAGGGGGCAATCTGTATGCACCAAAATGTGACCAACCCAATTCCGACGAGCCCAAACGCCCATCGATCCAGCAATTGATCATCATGGGTAGGCTACGCTGATGTTCAAAGCCTCCTGTCGCAACCCCTCACAAGACCCATCCGCGTGGACGTGTCATTGACACAGTCACTGCCCCAATCTGCAATAAATTGTCGAGTCATCACCAGTCAGCATCCAAATTACAACTCAACCTCCTTAACGGTTAAATGACCAAGCATGTCAACAATTGAAGGAGCCAAGAAAAGACAAGAAGATCCACATTCGTTGGATCCAGCAGAGGAGCTCCTGGTCCTCCTCTCATCTCAACAACTACAGCCAAAAGGGGGTCGTGATCCCCATTCTGAGGATCGATCCTCAACAATTGTACAGAGTCGGCTACAAATAGCCAGAGAAGCTCTGTCGCAGGGGTTCAAAAATCTTGCATCAAGAAACTCTCACATACAGAAGCTCTCTCAACCCGAAGAAGCCAAGCTACTTTCGGTCTGTCGTCATTCAACAATTCGACCAGGAGCAGCTCTACACGTTCGTCGGCAACGTCACAAGTCGATACACGCGGAATACAAATACTTTCGCCCGACTGACCGAAGCCACAACAGTTCGTGCACACTCGTTCCTGAAACTCGAAAATCGATTTACTCTCTCGGTCGCGCCCCTTCGCAGACTGGCGGATTTTCGATGAAACACTATGTAATGTTTTGAAAACCTAATCGGCCATCAAACAGGCAATATGTCTGATTTTGGTCAAACATGGTTGGACTGGGTTGGACCGAAAGGTTCAACCATTGAATATTATACTTTATACTTTATACTTTCTTAATATTTTTGTTGGAAAAAAGACAAAATAATGCTGATTATAGTGAACTGGCCGAGTCAATAAGAATCGGACTGGCCTCTGATTCTTGTTCAACCAGGTTGGACCGGCCGGTTCGATTCGATTTTTAAAACACGGCTCCTACGACAGTATTTTGTATGTCACTAAGTTTGACATACCTATCATAGACGTACTAAAATTCTTTAGTATAAAGTGATCCACCACATGCACCAAAAGAAGTGTTATAAAGTCGTCCAACAACATAAGACATACTTTGGGTGCGTTAAACCTCTGTGGCTGAGAAAAACCTTTGGTCTGCGAAATGACCCCGACTTATTGATTAAATCGACATAATTACAAAGAAATTTACAAGTTTGTGTTGGATTGGGAAATTTTGAGGGTGTGATCTCTTATGCTTCCTCTGATTCGATCTTCGTATATTGGGTGATGGTGAAATCGTCGCTTCTTAGTGATTCGGTGACGAAAGCTTCAAGAACTTCGAGTGAGTGTATACAGGCAGTCGACGAACTTAGTTGGCTGGACGGAAGTGTAGGTGTTCCGTGTAGTTCAGCGTGTTGACGTTACCGGCGATGGTGTAAAGCTCCTACGACGAATTGGACGAAACTTCGACGAACTTGACGAAACTTCGACGAACTTGACGAAACTTCGACGAACTTGACGAAACTTCGACGAACTTGACGAAACTTCGGCGAACTGGCAGGTTGAGCGAGCGTGCTTATGGCTCGAGAGAACTTATGGACTTGAGAAATTTTCATACCATATGGGTGAGATTCAAGCCTCCTGGAGATTCAACGTTGACTCACGAACTTCGAGAAAGGGGACACGAACTTTCGGAAAATTTAGTTGGCTAGACAGAAGTATTCGTGTTCAGCATATTTCAGCTTGATGACATTTTTGCAGTCGTGTGGAGTTTCTCGGTCAATTGAGTGCGATTTGACGAACCTCCAGTTGGCGGAGTTACTGGCGTGAAAGCTTCTCTAGACTGAAATTTTCTCTACCTAGATCTCCCCCTTGGGCGTTGGACTTTCTAGATATTTGTAGCCAACGTTTTGTTGATCCTCAGAAAGGGGACCAACCTCCTTTTCCTGCTCCCCAAGAGGGAGAGGTTGTGACTTGAATTTCTCCATTGATCTCAAAAAGGGGATCGATGGAACAACTTTCCATTTCTAGCTCATGCGACCGTGACTTGGTCGATGCTTGGTGGCAGGCATATGGCAAGATGACGAAACGATGATTGTGATGATATGGCGATGAAGTGGCGAAAATGATGACAACAACGGTACCGCCGACATCGCACTGACGATGGGCTTGTTAATGGGATGATGAACGACAGCTCGGTGAGTTGACGGACAAGCCCATGGCGAACCCGCAACGGAAGAATGTTGGATTGATGGATTGGTGGGCTTGTCGTCGATAGGCCATTCAGATTTTGACATCTATAGTTTGCTCCCTCGAGTCGAATTCGGCCTTTTGCCGAGTCACGGAGAGCTAGTGTCCTTTTCGTAACTCGCGAACGCAGGCGGTGGTGCGACAGACTCAAACGATTTGATTTTGCAAACTCTTTTTTTTTAATTCGGCCTTCTACTAACTCGCGGAGAATCGATGTCCTTTCTGTAGCTCACTCGATGTCCTCTGTAGCTCACTGGTGTAGCGGTGATGCAACTGAGCAGCCAGACAATTTGGTCATGTGAACTCCCCTTTGTTGAGTTTGGCTAAGTCGCCAAATGGTATATGAAGTTTTGAAATTGCTAGACTTTATAATTATAAATTTTATATTATTAATAAATTTATATAATATATTAAGATTTTTGGTTTTATAAATTAATAATTATATTTTCATATATTATTTTAATGTTTTTATTTTCAATTATTTATTATGTCCCCGTGCATAGCATAGGGTTCATGCTAGTACATTATGTACACAGAAAAATTTAAATACGCAAACTTTTTTACTTTTATATGCAAACACACATATAAATGTTAAAATAGTTGTACAACCTCGGATTTTAGGCTAAGAGTAATTTATTTAGATTTCTCAGTCTAAATTGTGTAGTACTCTTAGTTTTTATTTAATTATTTATGTTAAATAAATCACTACCGCAAATGCAAGTCCATAAAAATTCTTTTTAATTTATTTTTTGTCAATTTTTTAATTGATTAAACATGGCCATATTCTAGAAAATTAGAAACGATGGTATAACTTTTTAGTAAGAAAATGAAATTCTAAGACAAATAAATGAAATAATGTTTAATAATTGTGTGTTTATTGAAAATTATTAATAATAGAACTGAATATTAAATTAACTTTAGTATATTAATTTAAGTAATTTTAGTAAATTTTATTAAAAATTAAAAACTATAATATAAGTTTAGAGATGGGATCATGGGATCAAGCAGTGTACGGTATAGCACACCAATAGCAAGCCCAGTGGGCTCATAAGTTTATATTAAGAAATAAAAATGCTAAAGTTTATAATTAATAAAAATTACACTAATTTTATTTAAATTGCATAAAATTTAAAAAATTAGTTAAAATATCATTTATGACTTGAAATAACGAATTACTTCTTTGTTTTTATTTTGTTATTTGAATTTGACTTTTAGGTTTTAATTTAATGCAACTTTGCATAAAAATAATATTTATTAGGAACTAAAAAAGTAAAGGTATGATTATTTATAAAAAAAATTAAAATAAGGTAAATAGGAGGAGGGTTTGGAGTGCAACATTAGAATTTTTAAACATATAAAGAATTAATGATATACAAAAAATAAAAGTTAGATATCACATAAACAAAAAAGAACATACAAAATATGAGAATTTTAAATTAATAAAATGTAAAAATTAAGTTGAACTAATAATATTTCCAAAAATAAAATAGCAAAAATAATGAAGAGATATAGAAGGACAGGGAATACACAATTTTTATATGTATTCTGGATAACATTTATGAGTAAATTTTATGCTATTTTTTATTTATTTTATTCTTTTCTATTTGTCCAACGTGTTGCTTACGTGGACGTTGACTGATTAGTGTTAGGCAGAACATTTTATTTTTGAAAATATTTTTGTATCACTTTTATTTTGGTAATTTTTTATATTTTATTTTAATAAAAAATCCTTTATTATATATATTGATATACATCAATTTTTCTTTACCATCTGGGTTAACTCAGGAGTCAGGACCCAATGGATCGGGTTGGGTTACTGGTTCGGTGGCTGAGTTAGTGAAACCTTGAATGATCGAGAAAATAAGAAAAGGTCACGTGCGGTCCGACCAGCCGAGCCGGCTGTGGTTTACAATTACAATTTACAACAGACCCACTCAGTGTGTTCAGATCTGAACCCTTCCATGGCTCGACCGGGCCGACACGTCTCTACTACTTCAAACGTAAACGTAGCTCGCGCCTCTTCCAAACTCCCTTTTCCCGCTTTTCTTCCTCATTAGTCATTTCTAGCACTTTCCTCCATCTCTCCTCGCTCACCCATGGAATCCTCTCTTCTCGACAAATTGGAGAGATCAGACTACACAGGGCTTCAGGTCCAAATTGCAGCTTACTTACGGCCCTTGGTCGATGTAATTTCCAAGGGGAAGCACGACAACATTTCCCTGGATCCGGCAGCGCTCCGCCCTCTAGCAAAGCAGTTCCTCCCGTTCCTGTCGAGCCTCCTAAAGCTTCTGCCTAGTCGCCTCTTGGACCGCGCAAATGGTGCCTCGGAGGAGGCTGCACATGAGCTCTTCGGCATCTACAAGCTCGCTCTCGATTGCCTTGACTCCCTATCTCCCTGCCTTGCAGGAAAACCGTATTCTACTCTTCTGCTGAGAGTTCGATTTTTTAGATGTTTGGAGCAATGGGCTCGGTACGTCGAAGCTGAAAGAGAGGGGTTTGTTCTTCTTGAGACTCTCAAGTCTTTGATTGGTGGAGAAGCTTCAATAAAAAATAGTCACAAGGGGATGCGGGAGGAAGATATTTGCTTTGTGCTCGGGCCTCCACCGGGAGATGCTGAAGTGACGCTTGCATTATCGGTTGTGGAGCTTGTTGGAAGCTTAATTACATGTGTTTACAAGAAAGAGACCAAAGAAAGTCAGGTTTACTGTCGGGTTCTAGCTATGGCGGATCAAGTCATGCCATGGCTTCGGTATGCTATTTGCTTCAGCTCAAGTTCACAGTTATTTGATTAAGTTAGTATGGCATAAATATTATGCACGCAGAGGTGGAATGATATAGTTCTCTTGCTCTTGTTTAGAGTTTTAGGTCCAAAGGAGATGGAAAAGTTTCACCGTGCCATTACTTGTTCTCTTTATAGATGCGGTCTCATTTTAGTTGAAAATTTGGGATGTTTTGATGAGCATTTAGTGCGAAAGTTCTGTGTGACGGTATTGCGAGAGTGCTTGAAGTCGTCCATGAAGGATCAGCTTCTTAAGGTGCAAGTATTTTAATTACCTAATGCTTTGCAGTTGATGCTGTTTCCTTGATTGGTCTCTATTCAATTTGGCTCACGCCGTAGTTAAAATTGTCAAGTCGCAGATGGCCTGGAAATATTGTTCCAGTGTGGATTGGGAAAGCAAGCCCGCACTTGTGCTTGATATACTGAAGTGCTGTTTGGGCTCACTTATCTGTGATTGCAAGGTCAGGCAAGCTCATCCCTTACTTTTGTATCTTGTTCGTTTTCTTGTACTTTGGATTCTGCTGATGAAACAAGTCTGAACTCGGTTAGGTGGGCATTTAGACTGGAATGTCATATTAAATTTTTACTTAAAAAAGATCAAGCTGGATATCAGGTGATGTGAGCTTGATCTAGAGTCATATACTTTCATGCTTTCCTTTGGTAAAAAAGATTGAGAGTGGGAAAAGTGGATCGACGGTTTGTGCTTAACATGCGTTCACTAACTCACTACCCATTTGTGCTACTAGGATTTTGACCCTGTCATCAAATGCTCCTTGGACACAAATCCATGCTTGAACTAATCGCCCTTGTTACAGAGTTCAATGAGAGTATGGCCTTGTTGTATTGTAATAATTTTAAACAAAAGCATCACATTAAGAGGAAAAACAAAACATGTTGAAAAATAAGAGTATGAGTAGAATAACCTCTCAAGCGCAACTGTTTCCATGGACTAGTGCACCTATTTGCTTCCCAACTTCGTTAATGCTAGCGGTACGGTTAGATTCTTCTCAAGGCAACTGGTACAATTATTCCATGTGGAAATCCCCACAATCTCTTTCACCCATAGCAGTTTCCTTCATTGTTTCAGACTGATGACTTGGTGACAAAAGAGAATCTCCTTCATAACTATAGCATAACCTGTCACGTTCCCTTGAAACCATATCCTTTTGAAGTAGCTGCTTGAAAGGATATGAGCTATTCTGAAATGCTTTCCCTCACCAAAGTTCTGTTCTTGCATCACTGGCCTTTTTGCTGTAAGCTACTGCAATTGGTAGAACTGTTTCCTCTCTCTATATTAGTCTCTTGAAACAGTGATGTCAGGTTGGTCATTGGAATGTATGTTTGAGAGTCTCATTTTCTGAAGCAAACATTTCTCTGTGGCCTAAAATAGCTTCTCATTTTGACATGTCACCTTTTGTCTAGTTCATTTGATTTTTCACTGACTTTGAATTGATGTTCCAGCCTGAGGTCTGTAATCTTTTACCATCTCCTTTCCATCATGAAGCCATTAGTTGAACGGTTTTCCGTTGTACTCTATGAAGTTCTTGGAAATCCTTGTGGACCCCTGAGGAAAGTTCCCCTTCATTTCAAGCTAAGTTTCTTGTCAAATTGCATGGAGCTTATTTATGCGTTGTGATTAGTGCTGAAATTTGGAAGCCAAAAGTTTTCTATTTGGTCTGAAATGTCTTAATTTTTAAAAGGGTGGTTGTCTTTAACCCTTTCCATAGAGAAATTTCTCTGGACACCTGAAACCTGTTTTAATAGGCACTCTCCCCAGCTTCTCTCTTTGTTCCCTAGGTCTGGAAATCCTTCAGTTACTCTTTATCTAGATTCACTTACTTGTGTGAGGGATTATTGGCCTTCTGGAAGTTGCTATTGGTGCAGTTTGATACCTTTGTTTCCTCTGGTCAATACTCCACTGGTAGAGCAGATATGTATGCTTAAAATAGGTTTGCTTCTTCATTGGTTAACCCAGTCGTTGTGGCTGCAAAACAGCCCTCAGTGAGATGCTCCTATACTAGTTAATGAAAGCCTGATATAGAAATGAGTATGTTTTTCTCCTTCTATGTCAATTCTATGTCAATTGATGAAGAAGATGGAAATTTTATGAACTAGGGTTTGGATTAGGGAGAATATAGAGTGCAAAGTACTGAAGTTGTTCACAGAAGTACCAGAGCTGGATTCGGGTTTTGAGGCCCATCATATGTAAGCCTGGAATTGAAGGGATTATTGATGGGTAAAGTCCTACATTGTAGATTCTTGGGAAAAATAATTGGTCAAAGGTTTGATTAATAAGTCTCCTTAGTTGTTGGAATATCACCAGGCTTGATCTTCTAAAGGTTGATTAATAGGTTTCCTTAGTGGTTAGTCATTTTGGATGGAACCACGCTTGATCTTTAATAGTTATTAAAAAGAACTGGCATATTGAAACTAATGAATTCAATATTTATGCCTTCATGGATGTTACTTTTGTTTGGACATGTCTTACTATCAGAATATCCAAATCCTCGTACAGCATATATCGATCCCATAATGCAGCTAGTAAGGGTCATGAATATTGTCTGTGATATGATTCCTACGAGTAAACTGAAGCATATGGTTTACGATAATGAACTGTTTCTGTAGTCCAGGAAGTAAATTTTAATGTTAGTTAGTTCAATATAAGGATTTATCTTAATATTTAAGACATTTTCTTGGAGAGCATTAACTTTGTCATTGTTGAAGTGAAAATCTAACATCAAATTTCACTGTTGCCAGGTGAATGTTTTAAGCAATGTAAATGAAGTTCTCGATTTTTTATTTTACTTTTCTAGCAAATGCGGGAGCACAAATTCTTATTTAGGAACATGTGCTGCAAAATATCTACACGAAATTACACTTGACTTCAGACAGGTGATCTTGCTTTGATTTCCAGCTCAACTTTGGTTTCAGCACTTAAGTTCTGTTAGATAGATCTTCCTAGTTCTGTTAGATAAATCTCCTTAATTCTGTTTCTTCTTTTGCAGGTCTTTACTCCTTGCGCTACTGTTTTAAGTCTTTATGTGGCTGGATTGAATTTCTGTGAATGTGCCAATGGGGAAAACCTCCAACAGTTGGTTGCTTCACTTGATTCATTAGCTACTTTCTTTTGTCCAGGAGAAGTTACTTGTTCACAAAATGGTCCAAAGACCTGCACCAATAGGCATGGGGAGGTCTCTCTATTTTCCTATATTTATGCTCTCGATTTCTTGTGCCAACCTTTTGCTAAGAGTGTAAATACAATTTGGAAGCATTCCATTTCAGAAAGAGAAGTCATTCCATTTCTCTCTGATATAAATGCCATTCAAGATCTGTTTCTTCATTTGTGTCATGCATTTGTCATTGGGTTAAGGTAAGAGACACTGAGCACAGGATCTCTTGTTTTAATTCTTCTAGAAATTATTTAAACAATTTCAAGGATCCAACTATTTTCTCTAATTTTAAGTTTATATTTTCTGAAGAATAATGTGTTGTGTCTACTTATCACTTTGTTTGTACAGCAAGCCATGTAATGGAGACAGTGAAAGATTACACAAGGAACGCTTGACATTGTTTCATGTGGTATTGGCAGCATTTAGAGTCTCTCTGAGGACGAGTAGAAAATCTCAGGTTTTCACTTCTAATGATGGTTACAATTGTTCTCTTCATCGTATCCCTTAACTTATACTTGGGGAGTTTACTTTATTATTTTTTCAGGAGTGTGTGAATTTGATAGATTCCATACTTTCTCAAGATTGGATTGAAGCCCACGAGATAAAGTTTCTCATATCTTCTATTTACAATGTTGGTGCATCTTTTTTTAACAATAAGCAACTGGACAAGGTACCTTCTTGCTTTATTTCATATTCTTTTCTGTAGTAGAAACCTTTGTCAGTTATACTTCTAAAATTTTGATGATTTCCTTTACCAGTTACTGCTGGTAGTTTCTTGTTGAATGACTCCTATTATGAATCAATCTGCATATGTTTGAAATAGCATCACGTATTTATTCTTCTTGATATTTGATTTTTTTTATTTGAAGGTGTTGTTGTATTGGGTTGTTGTTTTCGGATGGTTATGCACCCTAAATTAATATAGCATCAGCGTGGAGTATCTATTCTATTCTCTTGGTTCTAGTTTATGCCTTGTTTATATTACTGATGTTCTTAGCTCGTTGTTGTTAGTCTAGACCCTTTTTGAGTAGGGCACAAAGTGCCTCCCTTACAATATTAAAGAGCAAAGGAGATACAGGACCGGCTTGTTCTCAGGCCGCTATTTGCATTAAAGTAGCCATGTACCATGCCATTGATTAAAACATAGTACTTGGCTGATGAGATGCAACTTAAGATTCACCTCCTCACTTTGGTGGGAGGTTCATTTGTGACATAATAACTTCCAGAAAAGACCATCTGAGGACAATTCCCTTCACTTTCTTTTTCTGCAATGATGTAGCATCTCGTGGGCTATTAAGGCAGAGTCCAAGACTGCCTCCCTTTAATGAAGGCAGTTTGTTTTGCATTGATGATCTTGAAGCCAAAACACTAAGGTAATTTTGTAATGGCTAGAGAGCAAGCTAATGTGTTACGATTCTAATCTTTAACGGGGAAGCGATATAGAGGAATTAGGGTTTAGAGGGGGAAAACGAGGAAGAAAAAGAGAGAATTAGGGTTTATAACAGGAGAAAGGGGAAGAGGGAAAAAGATCGGAGAAAGAGAGAATTAGGGTTTATAATAGGAAAAAGGGGAAGAGGGAAAAAGAACGGAGAAAGAGAGAAGGGGTACAAGAGATTAGGGGTTTGATTAATTCTAACCTAATTAGTCTAGGAGGGAGACCTTTTATTTATAATAAATCAAAAGATACAATATTGCAGTTTAGTCCACCCATCATGGACTAACAAATAAATCCTAAAAGAGATATAAATCATAATAAAGTCCATAGGCTAAGGAAACCCATCATTAAGCCCACTAAGAGCCCATAATCCTAATTAACCCAATATATTCATAACGTTCCACTCCCCTTGAGGTGAACCTTGTCCCCAAGGTTCATAACTACAATGAAGAAAAATTTTAAACCAAGCAATTAACCATGTTGCGATCATATGGGAAACAAGTCTGAATCGGCAATAAAGATGTCATGGGAGACATGCGGAAGACAAGTTGTGTGGTGTGGCATGAAGCAAGCGTGAGAGCACCCAAACTGTGGCAAACTAGGGACTGTTGGGAGGAGCATCAAGAAGACAGTGGTTGAAAGAGTTCCATAGAATATCGTAGGGTTGGCCACATAAAATGTGATAAGACCAGTGGAGAACATGGATATGGCAAACGAAGGGACTCAGATAAGTTCAACATGATAACAGGAGCATGTGGGGCTGAAGAACAAAAGCCTGAACGATGCGGTCTAAAAGTGCCATCAAAAGAGTGACGGAAGATAACCTGTAGTGGAGAGGTCAAATCTGCATCGGAGGTAGGGAAGTTCATCTGAATAACCGACCGAGAAACAACTGGTGGTCAATGAGAAGAGCCTCAAAGGGGTCGTCCATGGCATCAAGGTGTGATATTGCCGATGGTGGAGAAGAATGTCTGAGTGGAGGAGTTGACAATGGAAGCGGCGGATAATGTAAATCCGAGAGCAGTGGGGGTGGTGGGTCCTTGACTGAGGAAGAATACGGCTCGACTAGTAATGACGACGACACATGTGGTTCAACCATCAACGGAGACTGGAGAAGAACCTGTAACTCTGCTTGCTCCTGAGCGGCTAGATGAAAGCACCCCAAGCTAAGAAAAGTTTGAACTCTTTGAAGAGCAATCTCTGAGGCTTTGAGAGATATCATAGTGGCCTCGAGGCGATCCATGCATGTAGACACATCACCCATAATACCTGTCAAAACAACAACAAATAATTTTTTTTTAAACCAAATTTTTTCTCTTCTTTTTTGTACTTTTTTTTCCCTCTCTTTTCTTTACTCTTTTTTTTCACTCTTTTTTTGTACTCTTTTTTTTTTCTTTTTTCTCTCTTTTTTTTGTACTCTTTCTTTTTCTTTTTCTTTTTCTCTCTGTCTCTCTTTTGTTTTTCTTTTTTGCTATGTTAGAGACATCATATTAATATAAAACTTCTACAATCAAGTAAAAATAAAAATGAGAAGAAAACCTAGCCTCTAAAATTGATGGAGTCGCTCATTCAACATTGCAATGAAGAGGAAAATAACTGAACCCACCAGCTGTCATGCAAGAATGAAAGAACCCCAACATCAAATAATAATGGACAACAAGACCAAAGATCAAGTGACTAACATTGGCTGAAGGAACCGAGAACAAGACAAAGAGAACAGACTACTGCATTTTGGGCTACAAAGACACCAAACACTCTCCTGAATCCACACTAGGTAAAAATTTTCTCTTCCAATACACTCTATGTCAAGAAAATTCCAACTCAATCGAGAGAGAAAAAGTTGAAGGGGTGGGAAGGGGTGGTAAGATTTGCTGGTCGACATAAAGGTGAAACCTTTAACTTGGTGGAGGTATAAAACTCTAATTCAGTATAGGGAAGTAGTCGGTCTCCTAAAAGATAGGAAATTGGGCCAAAACCCTAATTTTGACAGAGGGAAGACCTCTTAAAAAAAGGGAACTGGGCAGAAACCCTAATTTTGCAGAGGGAAATAGCCGGTCTCTTAAAGAATAGGAAATTGGGCCAAACCCTAATTCTGCTAGAGGGAAAGAGTCGGTCTTTTAAAAAATAGGGAACTGGGCAGAAATCCTAATTCGATCATAGGAGAATAGCCACGCCATAGAGACAAGAAATTAGGGTGTGGTTTAGTCGTCGATTCTTGAAGCAGTTGAAGGAGAAACGAGTATCGGAACTTCAGAAAAGGAGATTTTTTTTTTTTTCTATCACGAACCAGCTCTGATACCACTTGTTATGATTCTAAGCCATAACGGGGAAGCGATGAAGATGAATTAGGGTTTAGCGGGGGAAAACGAGGAAGAAGAATAAAGAATTAGGGTTTATAGCAGGAAAAAGGGGAAGAGGGAAAAATAATAGAGAGAGAGAAGGGGAACAAGAGATGAGGATTTTGATTAATTTTAGTCTAATTGGTTCAGGGGGGAGACCTCTTATTTATAATAAATCAAAATATACAATATTGCAGTTTAGTCCATCCCAACATGAACTTAAATAAATCCTAAAAGAGATATATATCATAATAAAGTCCCTAGGCTAAGGAAATTATCATTACGCTCACTAAGAGCCCATAATCCTTATTAACCCAATATATTCAGCATAATGGCCCTCAAATCACATGATGAGGCAGTTCCATCTTTCTTTAGGGCTAGGGCGACGAATGATGATGCCATGCTCTTAGCTGTTATACAATTTTGGTGGAAATCATTGGACAACTACAATAGATCATCTTTTTTTTTTTTTTTTTTTTGAGGAAATTGAGATTGTATTACTTCAATAAAATCTGTTGATTACATACACATTCACTTCAGCATTTTACATTAGTAATTCCTCACTAGAAGATTTGTTTGTGTCACTCCTTCCTTGGCTAACATGTCGGTACTGTGGTTTGTCGACCGAGGAATTCTGTTCCAATTGACTACCATCGCGCTCGAATCCCAGATTTCTCTGAACTGTGAGATAAATCTCCAAGGCGGATTTTTATGACACTCGCACTAGTGAATGACATTTTGGGAGTCTCCTTCTACCTCCATTTCACCCGATAGGTGACTGTTAAATAGTCTAATTCCCTCCAGGATTGCTTTAACTTCTGCTTCTGTGAAATTTGCTTCTCCAATTGGACCACAAAATGTCAACAAGGTGTTTCCATTATGATCACGGAAGAGTCCTCCAATCCTTGTTGAGCTGCGGTTCCCCAGGGATGAACCGTCGGTGTTAAGTTTGATCCTGCCCAAAGGTGGCTTTCTCTATTCCTTATTTTCTTTTGGCTTCTGGGCATGAACAAGTCCTCTATTCTCTTCCCGTTCAGCCTAAGATGACCCTCACTGATCTCCGTAAATTCCTTCTTGGTGCGCAGCCATGCTACCACCTTAGAGATGATGATCTGTAGTAGGTGTTTTCAGTCTATGCTTTTATTCCGAAATACCTTTCTGTTTCGCTCTTCCCAGATACGCCATGTTGTAATGGTTGCAGTCGCTTCCACCATCATCCTTCCTTTGGTTCTTGATGATAGCTCCCTCCATTGTGTTATCAGATTGTGTAGGGTAGAAGGCACGCAGAAGTCTACTTCGAACATCTCCAATATGGTTGTCCATATCCTCCATGATCCATCATAATGAATGATCGTGTGATCAATGGTCTCTGGGACAGAGCTACAGGTTGGACATAGTGCACTTGGGAGGGTCATTGTCCTTCTTTCCAGATTATCTCTCGTGGACACTTTCTTCCGCAAGGCAATCCATAGAAAGAACTGGGTTTTTGGTGGGCCGTTAAATGTCCACGCTAGATGAGCAGGGTGGGCTCTAGGCGTAGCTGGGCTATTTAAAGCTTGGTATGCCAATTTCACGGTGAAATGTCCTTCTGCCGATGGAGTCCATATCAGTCTGTCCTCTGGTTGATGGTCTAAGTGTGCATTGGAGATCATTCTATCCAATTCTACCGCCTCCATTGCTTCTTGGTCTCTTAGTTCTCTTCTGAAAATGCGATTCCAGTTTATTTCATTTTTAGCTTGTCTTTGAATTACAGATGCCACTGTAATTTTTCTCTCTCTTGCCAGTGAGAAGAGGTTTGAGAGCTTTTCTTTTAGTGGGGTCTCTCCAATCCACACATCATCCCAAAAGTCGATGCGATCACCTTTTCCAGCCAGAAATTTGATGTTCTGCTCAAATGTGCAGAAGATTTTGTAGATATTTTTCCATATTAGTGACAAACGTCTGGCTGAGTGCCTCTCTAATATCCAATCTTCTTCATTAGCATTTAGGTTTCTCCTTACAAGCTTCGTCCATGGACTTTTGTTTCCTTTATTAAGGCTCCAGCACCATTTTAGCAAGAGTGCTCTGTTGAAATCTTTGATGCTTCTAATATCCAGCCCTCCTTCTCTTCTCAGTTGGCATATTTCTTCCCATCGGATTAGATGAAATTTGAAAATTTCGGTTGCGCCTCTCCACAGGAATCTTTTCATTACAGATTCCATGTCTCGCACAACAGACTTTTGGCAATGCAAGAAGGAGAGCAAGAAAGTTGGTATTCTAATCAGAGAAGATTTTAACAGTACTAACCTTCCTGCCATGGACAGATGTCTCCCCTTCCACGCCAACAATCTTCCACATAATCTTTCTAAGACTGGATCCTGTAACTGCTTGCAAATTCTTCCTTCAAAAAGAGGCAGTCCTAGGTGGGTCATTGGGAATTCTCCGATGTAGCAGCCAAGGCAGCTTGCTGCTTCCTCCATGAAGCTCCTTGCGGTGTTGATCCCCTTCATATAAAACAATCATTCACAATGAAAATAGTTGTCTGATATCTCATTTTAGGTCCACTCGGCTGTCACAAGCTAAGTAAACTATGCTGTGATAGATTTCATCCATAGATTTTCACTGATTGTGTGCACCACAACCCAGTACTCAGCCTCAACACTGGACCTTGCTACAATATTATGCTTCTTACTCTTCCATCCAACAAGATAGCCACCTTCATTTATACAATAATCCATAGTAGATTTCCTATCCATCTTAGACTGTGTAGTTCAACTCTAGCATGGCTCTCAACAGTCAAATGTTCATAAAAATACAATGCAATTTTTTTACCAAGGGCAATGTTTTGATGTTTTAGAATCCTCTCTGCTGCTTCAGATGCATTAGAAGCTTCCCCATATATTAGGTCAATATTGATGTTGTATATTAGAGTGATTTGAGTGCTTGCGCCAATGTCTGGTATGTGTTATCTATGTTATTTGTGTTGTGTCAGGAGGTGAGAGCTAGTTGACTTGTATGTTGTGTGATCCATTGGGATTTTGTGTTTGTGTTCCAACCTAGTTCTCTGGAAGTCTTGGTGTGAGGGAGGGTATTGTGTGTGAAAAAAAGTCCCATTTTAGAAGTGTTGGAAAAAATAATGGACTATAAGTTTGAGCAATGGGCCTTCTAAGTGCATCATTTTGAGATGAAATGGCTTCTTAAAATGGTGTTAGACAGGTTGTAATTGTGGGCCGTCATTCAGTTTGTGCTCCCCAGATTTTTTGTTGTGGGCCCAATGAGATGAGAGTCTGGTTATTTGTGTGTGGTGCACTCTATTGAGAGTGTGTCCATGTCTCAGATGTTATATGTACGCCTTGGTGTGAAGGGAGTATTCAATGGAAAAACCTTTCACATTGAAAAGTGTCAAAACAAGTTAATGGTTTACAAGGTTTATGACTTCCTTGGCTAGTCTTCAGGATGGAACCAGATTCAATCTTAATAAGTTTCTCATGTTTGGGGAAAGATAAGAAAATACTGAGAGTGCAAGTTAAAGTGTGAAATTAGTTGAGCGAAGGGGAGAAAAAGTAAACTCGAGTCTCCTCTCTCATTTTATATTGGATATAGTAAAAAGTTACATATTTGTTTCTTCAACTCTTTAAGCTTGCAAACAAATTCATAAATGGAAACTGCTTTTGTAGGAACCTTAAAAAAATTAGACAATAAGTATTACAATATTTAACACCTAGGTAAGTGTTGAGTTCTTTTTCTCACTCCGTGCTGCCTCCTCCCCCCTGTCCTCTTCCTGATTCTTCTCTGAAACTCATCACCATGTTTTCTTTTGCCATTTGGTTTTTCCTCTCTAGTCTGTGTTTAAATCTTAAATTTTTTTCTGTAGGTCTTACAGTGCTTTCCATGATTTCTTGGTGTTATGCTACTTTTTGAAAAGGTCAAATGCATATGCCTTTGGTCTTCTTAATTTCATTGCAGTATGCACCTTTTGTATTTAATCAACTTATATCACTCACTTTTGCTTCTTATTTTTCCTGTTCAGGCATCAATTACTTTAGCTCTATCTCAACGAGCATCTTGGATCCATGTTTCCCTTCTCTGCCAGAAGTTCTCTCATCAAGTTGAAGAAATCAATAAAGATTATATATCAAAAGAAATGATTAAAGACTCTGTTTCAGATGCATGTATAAAAACTGTTATTTATTTAGATGTTCTCCATCAATCTAGCAGTTCTAGCACCAAGAAAGTAATTGTTAACAGTCTTCTTGAATGGTCTGCTGCTAAAGATCTGTTGAACTTGACTGATCCTCCTGTAGCTTTGGTGAAGCAGTGGGCTAAGGTGTGATACTTGACCCTTTTACTTTTTGGGTCCTATGGATTATATGGTTTATGTTGCCTAATTGTGAAATGGAATCTAGATGCTGTGTAAAGATGCTTTGGGTGCTGAAGCTGCGGACAAAGCACTAAGCCTCTATTCTTTACTGCCTTCTTGTACAAAACATACCGTGACTATCATTTTGGAGCAGGTTTCATCCTTTACTCTTGCCTGTTTCATTGTTATTTTTAGGCTTTGACCTTGTTGATATGCATTAGCCAAATTCATGTGTTTCTTTTATTTTATTTTTTATTTTATTTTATTTTTTTCTCCCAGGAACTTATAGCCTATGCTGAGTTAGAATATCGGAACCCAGATTTTTGCCAAAAAATGCAGTTGAAGGTTATTTCAATTCTGCTGAAAGATATATATGACACTAAAAGTTGCCCTTTAGAAGTGTCAAAGGTTCTTTTGAGTAAAGGAAGGCTCCTAAGGTCTTCTACAGCTGATGGACTTAAAGACTGCATTCAGTGTTTGTCTGAGGCTATTTCTATACTGGTAATTTGATCTTCTTTTTGTTTCATTTCCAACTTGAGAGCAAGAAATATTAAATTCAAGTTATTTGCCGACAGTTGTGGGTGACACTTCAATGATTACTGAAACAGAAGGAGCTTGACGAACCTTCACAAAGAACTCCTACCGTATCCCATCAGTTAGCTTTGGCTTATTGCTTGCGTGCCCTATGCATCCAAGAGGAGGATCAAAATACAAAGGTGAGATTTTGAGGGAGATTTACCTGCTGAAGACTTGTGCAGAAGTATAGAACTGTATATATTTTCCTCTGAAAGGGTTGAAATGCTCTTTGTTCCCTGAACAGGCCATCTTGCTTGATATTTCTTCTGCATTAATGTTGTGGTCAAGCACAGACATGCAAAACCATTTGATATCAGACAATCATCTTGATTTTCTTCCTGAGAAGACAATTCCAATGCTCTGTCATGTGGCTGATGTTTTGTCACTGAAGGTGTGTGAACTTCAAATTCTCTCATTTTAGTTTGGCTGTCTTGCTTGGAGCTCTTTAGTTTCAATTGCATGTTATTCTTCAACCAACATGTTTCTTTGTGAAGTTAAATGAAGCTATACTTCAGCCTCAAACAAAATCTTATTGTGATCTGTCAAATACAATTTCAGGGCTGCTTGAAATTTCAGTGTGATGTCCATAAGTTGATCATTGCTTTCTCCAAGAGGCAAGACATCTCATTGGAGAGGTGCTTAGCAATGTTATGGGGAGCTCGAAGGCTTAACCATCCATTTTGTGTTTTTCCGATCAATGAGAATTTCTTACTGAACTTGTCAAACCAGTTTGGTGGTCATGTAGAGTCCCTGGATTTTTGGATTAGTTGTATTGAAGATTATCATCCACAATCATTGCTGGGTTTCTGCCAGAAGCTTCTAATTCCTGATTCAATTGTGTTTCAAGTTGATGGAGAGCCTTCTAAAAGATTATCTGGAATGGATGTTTCAATTGAAAGAATAAAGGAGACTGCATCTGCACTTATTTCCAGTGTACAATCTCTTTATATAGTTTTAGATCTTTCCTTTCAAGAGTACGTGCCTACTGACACAAAATACTATTTATTGATTTTGTCTCCTTGGTAATTTCAGAAGCCTGTGTCCAGTGAGTCGGCTTTTCTAGCAGGATGTCTTCACTATGACTTGTCTGAAAGACTTATTTCAACTGGACAGTTGTTTGAGGTAAATTGGAGCTCATGTTATATGAACTTTCTCTTTTTGTGTCTTGTAAAGAATCTAAACTGATGATGCAAGTCATAAAAGATTAACAGTCCAGCAGTAAGAAGATAAAAACAGGGATAGTCTGTAGGAGTAAAAGACTGGGACAAAGGAAGTTAAAAATTTGAAAACCTTTTTGCGGTCACTTTACCTTTAAAACATTTATTTTTAGGTTAGAAAAACTAGAATTTGCTAGAAAAACCCCTCACTTATAACTAGATAACATGACATATAAGTAGACTGAAATACCCTTAGATAGAAATCTGCCAAATCACAACAGTTTTGGCTGTTTGAGATTATATAATGTTGAATTTTTTGAAAAATGAGAAGTGAGAATGATTATGATTTGTCCAATCCCTCTCTCTCATTTATAGCATAAACTACTTTTTTTTCTTTTTTAAGGGGTAGTGCATGATTTTATTAGGCAGAGCCAGAAACAAGTTGTAAATGGGGCTGGGAGTCCCTTACGACAAGGGAGTGGAGGGAGAAACCAAACACACACATCCCCCCCTCTGTCCCTCCCTCCCTTTAGTGTCGGCCACGGAGTTGGCAGATCTAGGACCCTTCATGGATTATAGACTCAACTAGATGCAGAACCAAGGTGGGGTTGATGTCTGACGTCACCTGGCAATAACATTGCTTGAATCCTTTTCTACTAATTAGCCTCCCCGAGAAAACGAAAAGATAAACCATGGACCTCTGTAGATGTAGAGTTAATATGGCCAAGAGGACTAACGAAGGAAGAGGGGGGTGGTGCCTCTTATTAGTAAGCACACATTCTCAAAAGAATAACAAAAAGAGGCAAGGCTGTGGCCAATATACTACCTAGCTGATCCTTGAACTGGTCATGTTGCACGCTTTCCTGGACAACATAATTCATGACAGCTCAAATAAACTGATACACTATCTCAATATGTTGTCGTGAACTGTCTAATTGCTAGCACAAAAGAATGCTTCCTCATTGCCATGGGTCCTATTCATAAAAATTCTTCCTTATTGCGACATGTTTCATAAAAGGAACTAAGTTTGATTGTTTTAATGAAATTTTTAATGGACATCAATTTACCCTTAAGTACAATATTCAACCTTCATAGTTGATCTGGGCACAGTTGTTTATTTCTTTGGGAAAGATTAGTTCTGGGCATTGGTCGGGTTTGTGTCGGGTTTTTGAAAACCCGAAAGCGACCCCATATATAATACCTGAAAGTTGAACCCATGAAAAACCCGAAACCGAACCCGACCTGATCCGACCCGATCAAAACCCTACGGGTTTATAAAAAATTCGAAAAACAAAATATAAAAGAAAAAATTATAAAAATATTTAAATAAATTAATTAATATAATAGTATAACCCCTTGGGTCCGGTTTGATTTTTTGGGTAAACCCAAAGCCGACTCGACCCGGAATCAGGTTTGTATTCCCAAACCCAAACCCGGCCCCCGGGTTGGATTTCGGAATCCAAACTCGGTATTTTCAGGTCGGGCCGGTCGGGTTCCACGACAAACCCAACCCGGTGCCCACCCCTAGGAAAGATGAGAGTAGTGGGTTGTTTAGTGCTTAAAGAAAATGGAAGTGAAGGTTCTGTGTAGGATTATCTAACAAAGTTTATTTCTTGTGTTGATGGATATTAATATCATGCTGCCACATCTTGCTAAAACATTTTCTGGATTGGTTTTTTTATGCTCTTGCCTCCTTAGGTTTGTGTATCTGTACAGATTGCAACTTTGGCGCTAAACTTTTCTCATGGGTTATTTTTGCTGTTTTAGGCACTTGCAACGGCAACACAGGCACATCGATTGTGGACAAAATTATTGAACAGGAAATTCATATATTCTGTTGGGCTCCAATATCATAAAGGCATCGAGACAGGGGAACATATTCATAATAATGAATTTGATCATGTCTTGCTTCAGGCAATTCAATCTCATACGACAGAAATATGGCCCGATGTCACTAAGCTACAACGCTTGGAGGACTGTATTCTTAGTCCCTGGAATGTACTACAGTGTTACCTAGAGAGCTGCTTGCAGGTTGTTTTCCTCTTTTTTCTGTTAAGCTTTAAGCTACAATTTTGGTTGCTTTTAGCGTACTGAGTCTTATATACATTTATAATGCTAGGTTGGTCTCATCCATGAAACTATTGGAAATGGGGTTGAAGCTGAAGCTTTTTTTCGGATGGGGATGAAGATATCATGTGTGCAAAGCTTGCCACTTTATAGAGTTGCTTTTGGATGCTTCTTAGGTTAATTAATTTATCATTTATCCATGACATATACACAATTTTTTTTTTGGTTCATAAGGAAGAGACCATTCAGATGGATTTCTTAGTTGCTTGTTTTATTTTCCAGGACAATTGTTTTGCAAGAAAGGCCTCTGGAGTTTAGCTGAAGATGAACTTGAAAAGGCCAAGCAAATCTTGTATGATAGTAACTCAATTGTTTGTGCCCATTGTAAACTGCAATTGGAAGTTACTTTGGATCTTCAGATTGGTGATCTGGCTAGGGGCTGGTCTTGCTTTACTACGCATTTGAGAAATGAATATTGTGCTCTAGATGTGTATAAGACAGCTTTCAATAAACTAAATATTCTGGATCAGAAAAATGTGGCAGCTAAGAAGGTTAACAACAATAGCAAATCAACTTGGAGGAAACAAGTATCAAAGACTGAAAATAGTGTTAAGACAAATGGTGTGAGGGTTCGTTCGCAGCATCCTATTGTACAAGTTGATGGGGAACTTGTTAGATGTGAAGATGTCAAGAAGTTGTCCTTGCGTGATTTTATTTCAATAAAGAGAGAATTTCATCAGAGATGTCTTTCACTAAAATTGCTCAGTAAGATGGGTAAGGGCTGATGATATAAGTACTTTCCCAACAATGGATAATCTTGCCATCAGTTTAATAACAACTGATATCAGCTTTCTACTAAACCAGAAATCTTGCTTTGTTTGTGTTTCCCAGGAAAATGCATGAGAGCTCACAGTGAAGTCCATGAGCTACATAAAATATTCTTGAAAAGCATCTCACTTGTGTTCAAGAAGTACTCAAGTTCTCAAGTTGATGGAGATTCTGACTTGCTTAGGCTTATGGATGAAGAGAACACTGTTCAAATGTTGGTGGTCGAATATGCAACTTTGCTATATGATATCAGCTGGTTTTCTATGAAACACCTTTTCTCAGAGCAATCTGGGTGAGTTATCTGTCATTGTTGATATGGAAATTATAACTGCATTTTCTAGGCTCATTTATTATTTTATTCCTTTTTCATCTTTAGCAAAATCAAGTGTTGTGCTCTTTGCCATGTTGATGTGTCAAGAGTTGTTTCTTGGCTACTTCAAGCCTTTGTACTTTGCCGTGAGCTCCCTTTGCTTCTACAGAAGGTAAAATTCTGCTCAAAATTTACTTTGACCTCCACCATATTGATTGAGTTGTTTCTAGATTTGCTTTTTGTTTGTTTGTTTGTTTATATTTTACATGTCTTCTGAAAGTAGAACTACACTTTTAAGGAAATTAATATATTTTTTTCTTGCAATGATTTTGACCAGGATTTTGTCAATAAGGTAAATCTTCGTGATTACTTGTCCATGAATTTTTAATTTTCATCTTGATGCTGCAGGTGGCTAGGCTCCTTGCTGCCATTTTTGTCCTTTTCACTGTTACAGGAAACTCTTCACTGCCAGTTCACTGTGGTAAATCTCTCTCTTCAGTTCATTGGGCAGCATATTTCCACCAGGCTTCAGTTGGTACTTACTTAAGTCAACATTACCTTTCCAGTACGAGTGTAAAGCTTAAGGTGTGCAATTCTTTATCTTTTGAGGTATTTTCTTTTCTCATCCATGCATATGTACCATCCATTGTATCTAGTAAAAATGAAACTAGAGGAAGTAAGAGAGAGAAATCGACAGAAGTGATTTGGGAAAGGAGCAGCAGTGAGCGACAAACTAAGTCTCTTTCGGATTCTCCTTCCTCTGGACGATTACATGTGAAAGGGTCTTAAGTCTCCTTCCCCTTCCTTTGGACTATAATATGTGCTTGGGTTTTCTCTGTTTTTTCTGTATGTAATTTCTGTCCTCTGTCCATCTTATTTTGGTCTGTTTTACCTTCTTATTTTTGTGGGGAATTTGATTGTCGAACAGGGAGCACATTTTTCTGGGTCAGAGGATCATGTTTCCCAAACATGCAGCTCTCACAGGTCTTTTGATACTCATGCTATTGTCTTCTTTATAATGTAGTATGTGTATGAAATGATTTTATATTTTTTATTGCGAAGTTGCAGATTGGTGCCTGAAAAACTAGAAGATCTCAAAACATTTGTGGAAAATTTCTTCAATGGCTTGCCTAGTGTGACTATTGTCTGTATAAGTATGCTTGGCAGTAGGTACACTGGCCTGCTTGGACGAATGTTTCATGTACCCTCAACATTTTCAGCCTGGTTGCTTCTCTCCCGCTTTTATTCTGATAGGAAACCTTGCATAATGTTTATACCTATAGATTCTTTAAATGAAGGTACTTGATCTATCAGAGAAATAGATATTATGTAAAACTTCATATTTTTCTAGTGTTAATGTGATACTAATCTTGCTTTTTATCTAGAAAATGAAAGTGGCAGCATTGATCCTGCCACATCTTTTTCTGAAGTAAAAATGTCAGATAAGAAGTGGATATGTCCTTGGGGCAACACTGTGGTAGATGACGTTGCTCCAGAGTTCAGATCGATTTTGGAGGAAAGCTATCAGTCAACTTCCAACAGACCCCAAGTCGAAACTCAGAAAACTAGGATCAATTGGTGGATTCAGAGAACCAGGCTTAATGACCGGCTTGATAAATTCTTAAGGTAGGTTGTTAAGCATGTATTGAAGTAGTTGACTTTTACCTCTTGGTTAACTTTGTATACACTTTCTTTAATCATGCAATGTTGATATAATTTAAGAACTAGCGGAAGTTTGGTTTCCTGCTTTCAGGAATGTAGAAGATTTGTGGTTGGGCCCTTGGAAATGCTTACTCTTGGGGGAGCGCTCTAGCTCTGAGAGCTTGGACAAAGTGCTTGCAAAGTTGAGGGTTGATCTAAGACGTAAATGCAATTTTGAAGCAAATGAACTTCTTCTCAGAACAGTGGTTTGTGGGGCTGCTTCTGTTTCTGAGTCAGAAGAGTGTGTCTCACAGTTGGTGTTGTATAAAGGCTATCTTGGTAGAGGTGGACGTGAATTGTTCTCTTCTTCTGGCGGTAGCATTGGTGAGTTAAGTGGATCCCCACATGAACTGATTGTGCAAGCCATTGGTAAAGTGGCAGAAGAAGGGGTTGACAGGGGACCAGTGGTGTTGGTGATGGATGCTGACATACAGGTGGAGATTGGCAGGACTCTGAAGTTTAATCATCTTCATGAGCCAATATTTTGGCTGAATATTAACTGAATGATTGCCATTAAAAATAAAAAGCATGTTTGGTTCTTTTCTAACCAAGTATAAGTTGTGGTGTTTTAATTGTTGATACAGATGCTTCCCTGGGAGAGCCTACCAGTACTCAGAAAAAAAGAGGCTTATCGAATGCTTTCTTTGCAAAGCATCTGTGTGACACTGCAGAGAGAGAAAGATAGAGGCCTTTTTAATACATTTCCTCAAGTAGATCCTGGAGATGCTTACTTTGTGCTGAATCCCAGTGGCGATCTGGACAACATCCAGCTTGAATTTGAGGAGTGGTTTAAAAACCTGAAATGGGAGGTAATTTGACCCCCCTCTCTCTCATTTGCTCTCTCTCTCTCTCTCTCTCTCTCTCTCTCTCTCTCTCTCTCTCTCTTCCTCTCTCTCTCTCTTCCTCTCTTTCTCTCTCTCTCTCTCTCTCTTCCCTCTCTCTCTCTCTCTCCCCTGTCTTTCTCTCTCTCTCTCATTTGCTTTCTCTCTCTCTCTCTCTCTCACACACACACACACACACACACACACACACACACACACACACACACACACACACACACACACACACACACACACACACACACACACATTTAAAGTTACAGCAGATTCCTTTTCCTCTAATTAAAAATAAGCCTTTCGCACTTGGGGTAAAAAGGAGCCTGCATCCTCTTCCCTTCTCCCTTTAACCAGAAACCACACACACACACACACACACACACACACACTTTTAAAGTTACAGCAGATTCCTTTTTCTCTAATTAAAAATAAGCCTTTCACACTTGGGGGAAAAAGGAGCCTGCTTCCTCTTCCCTTCTCCCTTTAACCAGAAACAGGGAAGGCTGCCCCTTTCTGTCATGCCTACATGGGAAACCTGCATCCTTTGTGGCAAAAGAAGGGGAATAGCATTCTCCTACCTTTTTCTTTTGCAACAGTTAGCCATACTAACCTTCTCTAGCTATGGTGAGGGAGGGAGGTCCTGCCACTCTTGCTGAAGGGAGGAACAACAGCACGGAAGGAGGTGGGGGCATTTGCCTTAGATGAGATGAGGCCCTCCCTTGTTTCACTTTTTTAGTAGATAGATTTCTTGTAATTTCTGTGGAACTTGGTTGTATTGAGGAATATAACATCTAGATTCCTATATCATCCAAACCTGGATTTTACATGCAAAAAGCTGTCTGAAATATGCTTTTTGGAGCATCCTTGCTTGGATGTTGGTCTTTTTCTGTTAGTATATACCTCTTTAATTCTGTTGAATGGTGTCAAGATTAATGAAATAGAATTGCTATGCAGGGGAGAGCTGGAAATGTTCCAACGACTGAAGAACTAGTCACAGCATTAAAAAGTCATGATCTATTCTTATACTTTGGACATGGCAGTGGTATGTCTGTTAGTGCACTTCGTGCTGAAAATGTACTTAAATGTCTTTTTATGATATGGATAAACAAGCAATAATTCTATGATGCAGGGGTCCAGTACATTTCTTGTCATGAGATCCAAAAGTTGGAAAATTGTGCAGCTACGTTGCTGATGGGCTGTAGCAGTGGGAGCCTCTTTTTTGGTGGTTGCTATGGTCCACAAGGTGCACCAGTGTCCTATTTGTTAGCTGGTTCTCCAGCTATCATCTGCAATCTCTGGGATGTGACCGATAGAGATATTGACCGGTTTGGGAAGGTCATGGTTCAGTCTTGGTTGCAAGAAGCATCTGAAGATACATCAGGCAGTTCACAATGTAATGGCTTAACAAAAGAACTAGATCAATTGACTTTAGCAGATAAAGTAACTGGTAAAGCTCCAAGGACGAGGAGCAAAGCTAAAGCTGAAAAGGAGAAAAAACAAGAGTCTTCTGACCATTGTAAGTGCCATGAACATAATAAAAGAGTTACGCTTGCCTCATTTATGGGTGAGGCAAGGGATGCTTGCAGATTGCCATTCTTGATTGGTGCATCTCCAGTTTGTTATGGTGTGCCGACTATAATACAGAAAAAGCCATCACAGTAGTTGATGTTATATGATTCAATGTCACGTTATATCAAGTAATGGATGAAGTTTGAATTGGGATTTGCAAAATCCCTTACCTGTGGAGAGAACTTCAATTACAGCTTCATCCCTGTTTGTATCAAATGCTCAAACCTGAGTAATCGTCCTGACTATACCTGTTAACCAATATTATAAACTGTCATTGTAAAGTTATTGGAACATAGTTTGTTGTACTAACATGTAACGTGTAACAGTTGTAAATGCATTAGGCAAATTTATGCATACAAATATTAGAATCAGGAGAATAACAGTAAGATACAACATTCTATAATGACCATCGTTGCACTTTTCACTGTGGAAAGTTTCAGGAACTAGAGAAAAATTTGGCATGAAGTGCTGCTGGTGCACGACAAATCCTGCACAAGCCATACAAGCTTATGAAGTTTGCTCTGTGGGAAAGATTTCTCATTCCTTTTTACTTGTAACCACTAAGACGCAAGCAAACAAAATTGTCTTGTTAGATGCCTCATTTAAATTGCAGTTAATGCTTCATGTAAGAGTGGTATGCCATTGATCGAAGAAAGTCTGTTTATATATACTGTTTGGCCATTCGATTTGAAGTTTTTCTATACTTTTCGTGATTCGCTTTAGCCACGCTGGAATTTGGCCAGCGGATCCGTGCTCCTCCTTAACTAGCTTACATCCGCACTTGGGACTTTTTCAGAAAACTAGACTACACAGGCCTAACCCACAAACATTTTTTTAGCTTTAAATTAGGCAAAACAAGTCTGGACTTATGAACGGATTTTCGACAACAAATAAGGCTATATAAGCCTTTACTTACAATGGATTTTGAAGCAACAAACTGGACTCACCAAACTGTTATGGTCCTGGTTTAGGTGCCTAGCAAGAGTGCTGATCTTGCTTGCACAAGGTTGATCAATTATAATACAATTAGCTGATTTTACGACATAACTCAAACAAAAATTATACCTCCTACACTACAAGTTATCTTTGCTAAATAATTGAGTCACTACGGCACCCACTCTTAAAGATTGGAATTATATGAATGCCCATAAAATGTGACTGATACTAAATAATGCACATTTGTGTTAACATCTGATCAATGGAGGGTTGAATTAGTAAAACACAATGTAAGTTGAAACAAGAGGGGAGGTTAAGTTAATATTGTATGAGTCCAATTTAGGGAAGTTTTAGGCAGAAAAGTTCTAGTTTTACTAAGCTTGAGTTCTAATTATGAAACTCCTAATTTGAGTGTTTTGGATTATAATTAATAAAGTCTTACTTTGATTATACTTGCGTTTATAAAGTCCTACTTTCTTGCTTAGGTCTTCTTTTCCACATTCTTGCTCTCTAAATTATGATCTCCTCCTCTGTATTCTCTTCTTTGCTCCTTTTCCTCCTGTCCTTTTCTCTTTTCTTCCTACGTTTCATTAGCCAAATTACCATCTATACACTACTCTTTAGATTTTAAAAATAGAGATAATTTTCTTAAACTAAATAGAACTCCTTAATTTGTAAATTTTGGGTGTATATAGATCAATAAAAAAATATTTTAAGTTGGTTTTTCTGATCATAATTCATAACAATTAACAATGCCTTTAGTTGAATTGTAAACAAATTAAAAGCCTAATAATAATTTTATATTAAAATTAAAGTATTATTTTAATTATATCTTTAGCATATAGAATATGACTTTCGAGTGACAATAATTTTAAAATTTAACAAACTATTTAAACAATATACATATTAATAGTTTAAATATTTATTTTATTATAATTTTGTTTTTATGATATGGTACTTATACCTTAACGCTTATTTACTTGGCCTCCCCAAAGGACCCTTATCATTTTCAGTATAATTTCGATTTTGGGAAGCAAGAGAGAGATGACAAAGTAAATTAAGCTTATGGGACCATTTCTTGGTGTTATTTTTGTGATTATGTATTTAAAATTTTAAGAACTAAATGTTACTAGTGATTTAATATATAGCCTTTTAATTTTTTTATCCTTTTTTTTTCATACTTGGGTGGTCCGGATGGATCTTGAATTGACTCGGGTTAGAATGGTTAATTCCTAATAGTGTATATCACTTACATTTTGTTAGACATACTGTATCACACAATGATACAGGTCGAGTTACAGCAAGAGTTACACGTCAAGTATCAGAAGATGATACCGCACACGCTGACTCACCTTCCTTATCAGAATCCAAATTTGATACGATCCTGTAATCTTATCCAGCTGTAATCCCAATCTCCTTTGATTTGATTCTGTAAACTTTCCTAGTCCAACTAAGAAACAAACTCTCAACGAAGTGTATATATGTACCATTGTACAATTGAATAGATGGCGATTGAATTAACCTTCTTACATGGTATCAGGCCAGACCCCGGCTCCACGTAAAAACCCTAATTTGCGTGGAACCCTAGTATCTCTCTCTTCCAGTTCCTCTTCTGGTTCTCGATCCTTTGCTACAATGGCCAATGAAGGTTTCTCTCAGTCGTCCACCACCCCTACAACTTCCCTCCTTGCTAACTTGCAAACTCCAAGTAGGGGTGCTTTCTTCTGGTTACCTTCTTAGAGTCGGTCGCTTTCACGGTTCCTTCTTCGGAGACCTGAATTTCGTACTACTTCCTGGTTCTCTCATCGATCACCGTCAACCGACCTCTCAAATTTTCTGTGCTTCACAGGCCGCGGCAGGCTTGAAACCCTCGTTTGCCTTCAGAATGCCATCTTCTTCTTCAGCGACTCCTTCAAGATTTCTGTTCCTTGGCGCGTCTTCCTCTGCTGCCTCCACTTTTTGCTCCATCCACTTTGGTTGGGGCTCTTGCTTCTTCAGCGGGAAGTGCTCCTTTCTTGGCTGCGGCCATTGGCTCTTCATCTGGGGCGCCTGCTCCTTCTTTTCCTACCTCATCCTTGTTCGGGTCCTCATCATCTTTAGGGGATGCATCAACTTCCTCCTCGTTGTTTTCTGCTGCTTCTTCCGCATCCACTTCTACTACCCTCACTGCTTCCTACCTTGCCCGATCTCAGACTACTAGTCGGGTTGCTTTGTTTGATCTCGGCCAGACTCTCGGCCAATTCCTGGTGACTATCAATACCAGCACCCTCCCTGTCTCCATCAAGCTTGATCGAGACAACTTCCTACTTCTGGCAACAACAGTTTCTTCCTGTTTTCCACAGCCAGTCCCTTATGGGATTCGTCGACGGCTCTGTCAAACCACCTCTCACATATTCGACTGTCGACTCTCCTTCTGTCACGTCAGAATACATGAAGTGGTATGCCCTCGACCAGACGGTCCAGAGTTGGATCGTAGCAACCCTGTCTAATTCAGCAATTGGACAAACCATCGGCCTTGCCAGTGGTTCGGCGATGTGGCTCAAGTCTGCCATGAGCAGTCACCTTCGATCTTCTTCAAGTTCGGTTCCTCTCGCCTCAAGGTCAAATCTCTGATGTTTTCACCAACGGCCTCTCGAGATCACAGTTCTGTACACTTCTCTCCAAGCTTCGCGTTTCTCTTCAAACGCCAAGCTTGCGGGCGAATGTTAGACATACTGTATCACACAATGATACAGGTCGAGTTACCACAAGAGTTACACGTCAAGTATCAGAAGATGGTACCGCACACGCTGACTCACCTTCCTTATCAGAATCCAAATCTGATACGATCCTATAATCTTATCCAGCTGTAATCCCAATCTCCTTTGATTTGATTCTGTAAACTTTCCTAGTCCAACTAGGAAACAAACACTCAACGAAGTGTATATATGTACCATTGTACAATTGAATAGATGGGGATTGAATTAACCTTCTTACACATTTGAATGCAGATCTCTTATTCACATAGTACGCTCCTTCATTCAGCTTGAAATCGGGGACATTAATCTCCGAAGAAGCTGGTAGAGTGTGCGCGCTTGGCTTCCAAATTGGTTCGGCAATTTTTTTGGAAGAAAGCATTCAAATTGGTCTGCAAACGTGCTGAAAATGCTCTAGACAATATTAACGTTTATATCGATGTCTTAAACTTCATGTGAAACGTTAGCTCGAGCAATGTGAAAATTACAAAAGCAATTGACACATGATATGTTATCACAATTCGGAACAAAAACAATTCTTAATCTATTACAAACCTTCTCCACCAAGGTTTACACAGGTATCTCAAACACCTTATTCAACATAACAGCAAGTGAATACCATTCAAGATCCCTCTTTGAACAATCTACTCAACACAAGTAGTCTGGTTATCATCCACGTTGTAGCTCCCCCTCAGTGTACGCCTTCGTCAATAAAGCTCAGTCTATCTCGTGCACAGACTACAATATCAGCTGCAACATCGACTGCAACATCACCTTCATCTTCACAATAGCTTTTCAATAAACATATCGATGAAGAATGAATTATCTCACCATAGACGAACTCAATCTCGCATAGAATATTCGTAAGCTCTGACTTCATGTCTCATGTCCTGGTCTTCATGTAGTCCTTTGTGGTGTGTGAACAAGGTAAACTCCTTATAGTTAGGACACATAATTGAGGGATTGATTCTTCTAATATCTTCTGACTTCCTTAGCTAAATTAGTCCTCTATTTTGATTGTTAAATTGATCTTGATTGTTTTTTACTTCCTTTTTCTAATTTAATTAGTTTGATTGCTTGCTCTTGATTGATTCTGACTTCTTATGTTTCAATTAGCTTGATTGATTGATTGAATATGCTTGAGTGACTCGTCATTCCTTTTCTAGTTCAATCAGCATATATCCTCTACTAAAATCAAGAGATCTGGGTGCATATTAACCATCATTGATTTTGTCAAAGAATTACAATATTGGCCTTGCAGATGGCACTAACAATCTCCCCCTTTAGGTTTCTTTGACAAAACACACTTCTTCTTTTGATTCTCGAATATTGTTGAGCACTCTATTACTTGTTTTGATTTTGACCTCAAAAAGTGTTGAACATCAGAATAAATTTTGTCTAGATCATCAATTTCGATTTCAACTCAAGAAGTATTAAACATCAGCAAAAACTTCTTCTAGAACTTCATCAAAATAAACATTGGTGGTGTGTTTCCAACAACACCAACAAGTGCACTAGTCCAAGTAATAGAGAGAACAAAGAGTACCTTAGTCAATCCCATAGGGAACTAGCTAACAACCACTTGAATTCTGCTATAACTATTGAATTAGATGAGGTAAAGGATGATGTTTGGTTCGAGAAAATTGTGAAAATGAAGTAAAGGAAAACAAATAACAATTTTAAGGAAAAAAAATCAGATTTTTAACGCGATTGGGGCATCCAAGTGTTCATAGTTATGCATGGAATCTTCTCATGATCTTTGATTCAATAGAGTCAAGGCAAGTTCTAGTAAACCTTAGCTATCCATACAGTTCAGGAAATAGCTTTTCAAATCAAGTTATAAACTCCTTAAAATGCTAAAAACTTTATATCCTAACTTGCATAAAGAAGAATTGTGAGAAATCCCTCATTACAATGCCAAACGGATTTCTAGCCTCAATTAATCTAGAACCTCATTTCAATGTTGGAAACGTCCTAGGCAACTGTAATTCATGCAAAAAGCCACAAAATTAACTCAAGGAATTCACACTCAAGGGTCTTGATGTGTTCCTAGCAACACTAGCAAGTGCATTGGTCCAAGTAATATAGGGTCCAAAGAGTACCCTAGTCGATCCCATAGGGAATTGAATTCAACTACTCGAAATTTGCCTTACTACTTTGTTGGGTGAAGGTTGAAAAGTTAATTTTTGAAAACATAATTTTAAAAACTAAATTAAAAGCAAGCAAATTGTAAAACTAAACTGAAAATATCAGAATTTAAGAGCAGTTGGGACATCCAAGGACTTGTGGTAACTCATGCAATGACATAGTGGTAATTAACTCAATCGAACCTAGGTAGATTCCCTAAACCCTACCTCACCTTCAACTAGTTAAAGTCTCTCAATTTAGGTTTTAGACACCTTCAACCAGTTAATCTAAACTCCTAAATTGCATAAGATGGAATCATACGAGATCTCTCCTTAAACCAAATAAATACCAAGGACCTCATGCTAGAAAGGTCACCTTAACCCAGTTAAACCAATATAGCAGCTAACTTAGGTCTAATAATGATGCAATAAATATCATGTCACTCTCCTAACGTCTTCTTAAATCAGTACCTAGCTAGGAAAGATAAAAACTTGAATATAACTTACATGCAAAAAGATGTGAAAAGTAGAAGCTCAAATTGAATTAACAAAACCACGTCTCATTACATTACATTACCACTCATCACTTGGAGTCCCAACCCGTGGGAAATTACTCCGTTGTTATTGAAAGAAAAACAAAAATAATTGAAAATATTTCAGACATGATAAAATAAAGAGAAGTTGGAAAGAAAAACCCTATTTTGGACTTAGCTTCCTTCATCAGCTCATTTGCACATGCACTAACTTTGGCTCAATTTATCCATGTGATTCTTTAGGGTTTTGGTTGCAAAACCCTACTCAAAATCTTCTCCTAGGCCTCATCTTTCTGTCTCCTCAGAGGAATCAGAGCATCTTCTATATTTTGTTCCCAATTTTCCCTTCCTTGATCTCCACTCCTGAGCACGCATTTGAAGAGGAGAATGATTCCTTATTTGACCTCAATTTGACCCAAGTAGTGTCCCAAAGGAATCACTTCTCTTAGGCCGAATTAGGCAATTTGAGGGTTTTTAGAATTTTGGGCGCCATAGGCTCCCAAATGGCGCTTAAGGCGTCAGGACTTACAGTTAGAGTCAAATTATGAGTCTCTTGTAATGCAAATTTGGTGAAGTCTGGCGCCATGACACCCCATCTGGAGCCTAAGGCGCTTTGGCGCTATGACGCCCTTTCTGGCACTCGTGGCATTGGTGCTTCATGCTTCATAATTTGATGAAGTCCTTCCAGGCCTGTGTCTCCTGGACTTCATAGATTTGGCGTGTTTTTGCTCGTTTTTTGTCCCTTTTCCACCAAATTTTCTCAAAACTGCTTCGTTGCCTAAAATGCACCAAATTAATGAAATATATAACAATTAAATCCAAAATAAGGGTAAACTAACTACAATTCCTACTGAAAAACTACTAAAAATTATTGTATTCTAGACACTTATCATGTACCCCAAACTTAAACCTTTGCTTGTCCCTGAGCAAATCAAAATAAAAGCAAGGACTTAGAGTAATGACTTAATTTTGAGAGGGCTTCATTTTCGGTGGCACTCACTTTTTATGCTTCAATCTGAAGTAAATATTCCAAGCCTCTTCCCCGATGGCTTTTAGACTTAGACACAATTTAACTACCTCTTTTCTTTCAAACTATAAATCCATGTGATCTAGCAATTTTTCATTGAGCTTCATAAGTCGAATCTAAGTATCTCCACTAACATGAAAGAATTCAAAAACTTGATTAAATAGGTCTTTAATTTGGTTGTAATGGGGCGTGGATAATGGGTAGCATTAATAAATTAGTCATAATGTGGGTAAGTTCCGACCGCGCCAGAATTCGGCACGGCCGCGCCGATGACTCAGCAGCTTTAAATACGAAAATCTTGGGAACCTGCAATCAAATCAAATCCAAACTTGAGAGAAGGAGTCTCAGACGTCTAAGGAAGGTGTCCACAAAGAGTTTAAGGTAATTTACTTAAGTCTAGATGCATTGAATGGTCCAAAAGAAGAAGTTAATTCAAAACAGGAATCTGCTGCCAATGGAAGGAGAAAAATCTGAATTTTGGGAAGATCAGAGAAGGATTTTCACAATTCCAATTGAAGCAAAACTTGGAACGAAGTTTCCTGGTACTACAGAGGATCTTGTCACGAAATTTCAGGTCAATCCAAGCCAGGATTCTCGAGTTGCACATCTTCAAAGTGGTGGACCCGTGCAGAAGTTGGCAGCAGAAATAGGGCAACTTCCTTCCCTCATATCTCGAGTTTCCCAACTCAGAATTGATTCAAACTTCGTGAGCATGAAAAGAACTTCAAAAGGAAGGTCTTAATGTAATTTCATGCAATTCTGAGGTCGGAAAGTCGCAATTCACACCCTTGGACAGAGGCTGAAATTACAAGGTCTGGACAGAGTTTCAAGTATAAAAAGGGGTCCAAGGCAGAGCACAAGAGGGGGGAGTTTTTAGATCCAGTTCCGAGTTCCAGCTCTTAGAATAGTTTGTATTTTATTTTTATTGTTTTGTAGTTAGGTTAGAGAGAAGAGAAAAGTCCAGAGGGAGTCTTACACGACCTCTTGGCACTTTAGAGAGAGAAGGTGAAGATTTCAGTCAAGGCGCAAGAGAAGCCAAAGGCAGTCCTTCAAGGGGGTTTCTGTACTTATTTTATTTTATGTCTATGGCTGTAATTGAATCCTTATTACTGTGTGTTTATTCTATTAGCATGGAGTAGTCTCTCTTTGTTGGGGAAGTCATGAATTCCTAGTTTGTATTATGTTTGAATTCTGAATTTTACAGCAATAAAGTACTCTGCTTTTGTTTTAGAATCCGTATTCATTGCTTATTGCTAATCTAGATTTATATATGAAGTTTAATGAGGTACGAATGAGAAGTTAAATTTCAGTAAAGATTTGAGTCAGTCATATGATTCTCTGTTTTTTAAAACAACTCGCTTTTAAACTAGATTGTTCCGGTTTCGAAGGAGACTAGTGAGAGGCGATGTGACTTTTTAAACTCTTGTTCTGAATAAGAGAGAGTAAATCTTTAAGCTTTTACATTTATGCACTTAGGAATTGAATGTTCCGGTTGAGAAGGAGTTCAAGGAATAAGTGAAAGTGATATCCTGTATATGGGTAACTAGGTTTTCAAAAGCTAAGTCAAGGCAAGGATATTTGAGCTATAAAATCAGAATTCTACATGTTTGCAAATAGGAGGGATTGACACTCTTCCCCAACATCTCATCTCTATTAGTTTTTTCTAGTAGTTTAATTCTGTTTTCTTTTCAGTTTTCAAAACCAAAACCAAAAATTTCATTTCCCTTAATCAATAGAAAGATCTTTGCTTAAACTGAGTTCTCATCAAGGTCTCTGTGGGATCGATATCTGGACTCTCGAGTCTATATTACTTGCTGACCTAGTGCACTTGCTAGACACCCAACAAGTTTTTGGCGCCGTTGGCGGGGACCATTGAATTGAGAGTAAGTTTAAGTGAATTTTATTTTGTTGATTGAGATTAAAATTTTTATTTTATCTTTTCAGGTTGAACCAGATCATGCATAAAAACCAAAATTAGTGGTGAGCCACTAGATGAACTCAATCTGGAATTGGAAAGAGCACTCAGATGAGAGGTGGAACAATGATCAGAATGAGATAAGTCGATTTCCTAACTCATATTCAGAATTTCCCCAACCATATGCATCTTCCAATCATGATTCATGGAGGTATGATTCTAATATATCATGTTCTTTTGTTGATAATGAACCTAATAGTTTCTATGAAGCAGAGCATGACAATTATTTCCCTAAGCAAAATGTAAATCCATATTTTGAGAATGATTGGCAGGACAATTTGCCACATGGGCAATTGTCCAGGTTCAGGTATGATCACCCTCCTATGTTTAGTGACTCTTCATATCATCATACATATTTCCCTCAACCTCAAGAAGACTGGTCTAGGCTGACCACTCGAGTGGATAACTATTCTGCTCAAAAAGATACTATGTTAAATCCACCTGATGAACAACCTAGTTTAGAAACCATTGATAATTCACAAAGAGCCAGACTTGAGGAGATGTTTTTAAAGTTCCTAGAAAATCAAGAAAAAAAAGATGCTCAGAATGAAGCCAGGCTTGACGCTCAAGAAGCAATCCTAAAGAATCAAGAAGCTTCCATCAAAAATCTGAAAATACGAATAAGACAGATGGCCACTGTCATATCAGAACTCATAGAGGAAGCTACAATGGAGAGAGCTGAGAGTTATTGTGATTTTCAGAAACTTCAAGAGGGAGGAGATGAAAAGATCATAGAGATAAAAGAAGAAGATGAAAAAGAGAAAGAAGGGGATGGGGTAGAACAAGAAGTGAAACCCCAAGAAGAGCATAAAGAGGTTAGGATAGAGGACACTAAGGAAAATGAACATTCCTTCCTCTCATTAGATATTGATTTCTTCATTATCCAGCCCTATAAACCACCCACAAAAGTTGAAATTAAAATTTTATTAGGTCTGGGCAGTGTGAAGAAAAGTTGGCTAAACATAAATGAGCAAAACAAGTTAAAAGCCAACCAGAAAAGAGAAAGAGTGACCAGCTCTTTACTCAAAAGTTTGAATCACCATGCAACACATTCCAAAGTAAAAAACACCCTCAAGCGTGGATGGTTCCAGTTTCCATTCGATCCTGGTGGATAAGATCACATGGATCAGTAGGTAGTGTAAAAATAGGAGTAGGAGTTTTTGAATTTGCTGGAATTTTTTTTGAGTAGGTTAGGATAGTTTTTTTTCAAAATTTTTAGGACTTGTTTAAATTTGAATAAGATTTTGATTTCTTTGCATAGACCTAGAATAGGAATAGGGTTAGATTAAAAATTTATAGCTTAAAAAAAAAAAAAAAAAAAAAAAAAAAAAAAAGCAAATCACAAAAATTTTTAATAACTCAAAACTGGAAAATGGAAGAAGAAGATGAAAAGGAAAAGACGAAAAGAAACATCTTGCTATATCTTTTAAACTTTTTCTTGTTGAAACTCACGTTTTAGCTTGCTTTTTGTGTGTGATTATATCTGAGAGTGTGCTAAATGAAATTTTATTAATATGTACTCAATCTCCATTCATATTAATGAAATTATGTTTTTACTCTCAATGATTTGTCTCAAAGCATGCACTTCTTCATTCTTCCAATGAAAATATATGAAAATCACTCCAAAGCATGCCTCTCTCTTATATTTCATTGTTCAAACTGGAAATATTGAAAATTGCATTCAGAATATGAAAATTTCAAGGAATTAATCGGCGCGACCGCGCCACTTGGTATATTGAGATTTAGCCACTACATAGGTGCGGCAACAGAACCGCCACTCCAGGTATTCTTCTTAAGACACACTTTATGCCTGAGAGACACTTTTAGTCAATTTTCATTTTCAATTGCTCAAAATCATGCAAATTTTTATCACTAACCCATGAGAGCAGAATGCAAGAGCCACAAAGGGAGATCCATCCAACCTCAATCCACCCAGAAAGTCAGGGAAGTATCTCTATCACTCCTATGTCTATTGCTGCTTTGAGGACAAAGCATGTTTTTAAGTTTGGGGTGGGATACTCTTCATGAAATTTTAAGGGGATTTGAAAAATTTTAAGTTTGGGGTGGGATACTTTTCATGCATGGATCTGAAAGCACTATTTTTTTCACCAAAAAATCCAATAGAGACTTTGAAAAATACCAGTGAAAACCCCTGATCATATGAATAGCATGATTCACTTTCTGGAGAAATATATTAGTTCAGATGCTTAGTCTTGAATGGATGAGAATTTTTCTTTAAAAACAGTTTTCAAAAACAAAGTACAAGTGAGCAAGTCGATTTCAATCACTAGAACCAACCTGAGGAAAACTTGAGGCGAAACAGAGAAAGGTTTTCAAAATTCTGAGGTGATTTAGGCACCTGTTTAAAAATAGTTTGAGCCTTTTCAAAGCCACCCATTTTAATGCACAAGTTGCATCACCTTTTGTCAAACTTTTTGAGCAAAAAAAAAAAAAAAAAAAAATCCCTGTTCTGTTTAAATGTCTCATGCTACATGAACCAGCCTTAGTGATAAATAAACTTGTTTCTTCCTTACCCATGATTCTCCAAATTATTGAAGTGTTCTATTTGAATGAGCATGGATAAAGATTTTGAAGTTATAAGGAGGGTTGGATGAAGGGTATAGAAATATTTCTTTGTAAAGGGGAAGAAGGAGCAGGAGAAAGAAAAAAGAGAGTTCTGGGCTGAGTAGGAGAAAGGCCACCTTGTGTGTGCACCGGGACTCGGGCCTCAGCAAGCTTAGAGTCTCTGAGTCAACCGGCAAGGTAAGCTGGACTCCAAACAAAGCCAAAGAAAAAGAAAGAAAAGGTTGTGGGTTAGTTAAGGGAAAGGCCACCCCGTGTGTGCACCGGGTCTCGGGCCTCAGCAAGCTTAGGGACTCTGAGTCAACCAACGACGTAAGCTAGACCCTAGACAAAACCAAAAGAAAAGTATACATGGGAAAGAAAAAGAAAAAAAATGAGGGATCAATGCAAAAGAATAAGCTTGGGGTGGAAGAGCTTGTGGGAAGAGTCAAAAATCCGAGTCATGCTCAAAAGAATGGGATATGTATATGAGGAGGAGAATAGAACCCAAAAGAAGTACTCAAAATTTTTCATACCCATTACCCCTGCCTCATTACAACCTATAAAGACCTACTGATCATAATTGAGAAATCCTTCAGGTTAGTGGAGAGTCGAGTGAGGGTTGGCATATGGAATTGAACTGAAACTTCTCACTTGTATAAGAATAAGCATCTTTGAAAAATTTGAAAAAAAATTCAAATTCTGTTTTGGCTAAGCAAGAAGAACCATCATTAGGAAGGGAGTGAAGCATCTATCTTGCAAAATTTCAAAAGGGATGGTCACTGGATTTTCTTAGTCTTTACATATCTATCTGGTGTTTAGTTCAGAGTTTGCTTGAGGACAAGCAAAGGTTTAAGTTTGGGGTTGTGATAAGTGTCCAAAAAACACTTATTTAGGCATAAATTATTGATCATAAATTCCTAATTTGAGTTGATTATGAGTTTGAAAGTGACAAATATAACTCAAATACATGTTTTATGTCTCAGGTACCCGGTAAAAGAAGAAAATTTGGATTTAGAGGGAAAATGAAGGAAAAAGGAGCAAAAACAAGCCAAAAAGAGAATGGCGCGACCGCACCATTTCTACCGACCGCGCCGTTTCTGGCACGACCGCGCCAGATAAATCCTTGAAAATTCAAATTAATGTGGCAAAATTCCTAACGACCTAACGGTCATGAAAGCCAACGATTGGGGAATGTGAATTGACGCGACCGCGCCACTGGAAGGATCGACCGCGCCAAGAGGTGTCCTGACAGACGGATATCGGGTTCGATGGCGCGACCGTGCCAGAATTCGGCGCGGCCGTGCCGATGACTCAACAACTTAAAATACAAAAATCTCGGGAACCTGCAATCAAATCAAATCCAAACTTGGGAGAAGGAGTCTCAGACGTCTAAGGAAGGTGCCCACGAAGAGATTAAGGTAATTTACTTAAGTCCAGATGCATTGAATGGTCCAAAAGAAGAAGTTAATTCAAAACAGGAATCTGATGCCAATGGAAGGAGAAAAATCCGAATTTTGTGAAGATCAGAGAAGGAGTTTCACAATTCCAATTGAAACAAAACTTGGAACGAAGTTTCCTGGTACTACAGAGGATCTTGTCACGAAATTTCAGGTCAATCCAAGCCAGGATTCTCGAGTTGCACATCTTCAAAGTGGTGGACCCGTGCAGAAGTTGGTAGCAGAAATCAGGCAACTTCCTTCCCTCATATCTCGAGTTTCCCAACTCAGAATTGATTCAAACTTCGTGAGCATGAAAAGGACTTCAAAAGGAAGGTCTTGATGTAATTTTATTTAATTATGCGGTCGAAAAGTCGCAATTCACACCCTTGGACAGAGGATGAAATTACAAGGTCTGGACAGAGTTTCAAGTATAAAAAGGGGTCTGAGGCAGAGCACAAGAGGGGGGAGTTTTTAGATCCAGTTCCGAGTTCCAGCTCTTAGAATAGTTTGTATTTTGTTTTTATTGTTTTGTAGTTAGGTTAGAGAGAAAAGAAAAGTCCAGAGGGAGTCTTACACGACCTCTTGGCACTTTAGAGAGAGAAGGTGAAGATTTCAGTCAAGGCGTAAGAGAAGCCAAAGGCAGTCCTTCAAGGGGGTTTCTGTACTTATTTTATTTTATGTCTATGGCTGTAATTGAATCCTTATTACTGTGTGTTTATTCTATTAGCATGGAGTAGTCTCTCTTTGTTGGGGAAGTCATGAATTCCTAGTTTGTATTATGTTTGAATTCTGAATTTTACAGCAATAAAGTACTCTGCTTTTGTTTTAGAATCCATATTCATTGCTTATTGCTAATCTAGATTTATATCTGAAGTTTAATGAGGTACAAGTGAGAAGTTAAATTTCAGTAAAGATTTGGGTCAGTCATATGATTCTCTGTTTTCTAAAACAACTCGCTTTTAAACTAGATTGTTCAAATTTTGAAGGAGACTAGTGAGAGGCGATGCGACTTTTTAAACTCTTGTTCTGAATAAGAGAGAGTAAATCTTTAAGCTTTTATATTTATGCACTTAGGAATTGAATGTTCCGGTTGAGAAGGAGTTCAAGGAATAAGTGAAAGTTATGTCCTGTATATGGGTAACTAGGTTTTCAAAAGCTAAGTCAAGGCAAGGATATTTGAGATATAAAATCAGAATTCTTCATGTTTACAACTAGGAGGGATTGACACTCTTCCCCAACATCTCATCTCTATTAGTTTTTCTAGTAGTTTAATTCTGTTTTCTTTTCAGTTTTCAAAACCAAAACCAAAAAATTCTTTTCCCTCAATCAATAGAAAGATCTTTGCTTAAACTGAGTTCTCATCAAGGTCTCTGTGGGATCGATATCTGGACTCTCTAGTCTATATTACTTGCTGACCTAGTGCACTTGCTAGACACCCACGTCCTATTTTCTTGAGCATGAGGTCACATTTTTATGTGTGTGCATCACTTCTTTGTATTTCCTTTACTTCGTCAACCCCAAACTTCGAATTTTTCATATCCTTTTGTGACATGGTCCCTTGGTTTTTTTTCTCTATGACTTTGTCTAGAGTCCAGCTTTCCCTACTGATTGGCTCAACGTTCCTAAACTTTCTGATGTCTGAGACCCCACACACATTGCCTTTCTCTGACTTGCCTTTTCTTTTCTTTTATTTTTCTGGTGTTTTCTCCATATTTTTCTTTTCTGTTCTCTAGCCATTGTATAACACTTTACCCACTTTCATCCCAGCCTTGAGTTCTTCATCTTTTGAAAGATTAATCTTACTCAGTCCATGAGAATATTTAAATGCTTTCAGAGAATGGGACAAAAAGAAACAAGGTATAAATAACAAATGTTTGGTTCATATAATGAATATGATCATGAAATAATTTTTGGGATTTTGTCGGCTTAAGGGAGTTTTACAAGAGGTGATGCATCTTGTGCATTCCATATAGGTAACTTCAAGAAGGGCTCAATCTCAAATTTAAAAAACATGGTCTAAATCATCTAAAAAATTTGAAAACCTTATTGAGTTTCGCCTCAAGTTTTCTTAGGAATGATTCTAAAAAACAAATAAAGCATGCTTTGATCATATTCTATCATTCGACACGACAAACCATAGGTAGTTGCCTCATGTACAAAAGAATTTAACCAAGTGCTCACCAAGGTAAAAAACAATACCTACTTCATCAATCAACTCATTCAGCTAAGCCACCATCAATTCAAACATTCTCATTCAATTTAAGTCATTATCTAAGATAAATTCTAATTCAAGTTCAAAGATTTTTAAGCAAGATGATAGAAAACTTTGGATGAGAAATTCAAATCCCCTATCCCAAATTTAAAAAAATTTCCATTATCCTCAATGCAAGAAATAAAATTTAGGGGTGTAAGAAGAACTTCCTTGAAATGCTCCAATTTTATGTTTTTTCTGTCCATTTCTTTGTAAAAAAAGAAACACATGAATTTTGCTCAAATAATAAAATCAGGGAATAACATATCTATGTTCGGAAATCTGGCCCAGTCTGGGCAAAATCGGCCACTCATCTCACTACCCGGCTGTAACGGGGCTGGAGAATGCCTAGGACTGTAGCTAAGCCTTCCGGCCACGCCAGGCACGTACTAAGTCTCGTCTAGTACGTTAAGCCTTCCTCAACGCCTTCCCAAGATACTCAAACGGATTACAAACCTCAGGAGGGGTGTACTTCCACACCAGCACGAGAGAGTGAGAGGGAGAACACCAGAGTGATGAGAGAAGCTCTCCTTTAGCTTTCTATGAAATGTGCAAAACCAAAACTAAGTACAAATGAGAGGGACGTACCCCTTTTATACCCTAAGGCTACCCCCCCCTATGTACATGTATTGTAATTAATACAATAAATACATTAAATACACTCTATCCCCTTTATCATGCACCTGGAAGAGCCCCTTGAGATTTGGAGGTCGAGTCCCAAACCGGGTTCCCACCTGAACAGGTTTGCCAGCCGCCATGACCAGATATTATTAATGCCAGGCAAGCGCTAAGACGGCTGCCGGCGCTTGCAGCCAGGCATATATTGGCGCTGCCTTAGCACTCCTCCCGCCAGCCCTCGCCCGGATGGCCAAGGTGGCAGCGCATGGCGGCGCTCTGTGGCGTCGCTGGCCAGGGTTTAAGCCCATAACCCCAAGTTCTGCCGTTATCTTGGCGGCTTCGGCGCATCGCCGGAACAACCAGCCTCGGCCCTCTTAGATCTTCAGCCCCACTTACAAGACTTACCCTTTCCTTCTGTCTTGCCCCGCCTCCACAATAAGACGTGCATGGTGGCGTAACATTGGCATGGATTGGCCGTGTCAAGGCCTGGCAAAGATACCGACCATTATATACTGTGGTAGATGGAGGATCTTGGCCTATATCCCAGGACCACATGGCCTGCTTAGCCCCTTATGGCATCCCGTAGCCGGACTCCTTCTGCGCGGGCGTAAATACCGTGATGCTTGTGGACAATGTCTTTGCCGGTCTTTGCGCGCATTGTGCTTGCACAACCATCCTCCTCACGAGTTTGGTTCTTCGACAAAGGGTATCTCCCCTTGTCCCGACGCCCATCCTCGCTAGCACCGGGCGGTCCGGTGTCCCCCCTCCTCGCTAGGCTCTCTTTGTACCCACATGCCTTTAACTTCGGCATGCATGCCTGCAACCCCTTGCAAGCAACTATGCTGTACACACATAGATTTAACCTACGATATCGCCCATACCATTGGTTTTACATAAAAAAAGAAGTGCCCCTTACATTCTCCCACACCCATTGTGTCAACGCCCCTCGTTGACATATACAATGAAAAAAGAAAGTACACCTCACTGGCTACAACTATCCCCACTCACTTGACAAGTATAATTGCCCCCATGAATTGATAGTTCAGTAGCCATGCTGGCCCTCTGCCAGCATATGGTCGCCATGCGTGCCCTCACACCTAGAGACCAGCACATCGATATGCTCCACCAATGTGCTACCATCATTGGGTTTCTCATTGACGCTCCTTCTGCTCAATGCATCCGCCACAATGTTGGTTCGGCCCGGCTTGTACTCCATGCTGAAATCAAACTCAGCCAAGAAGTCTTGCCAACGAGCCTGTTTTGGAGAAAGCTTCTTTTGAGTTAGAAAGTAAGAAGATGCTACATTATCAGTCTTGACCACAAAATTGGCCCCCAACAAGTAATGTCTCCACGTCCTTAGGCAGTGCACCACCGCGGTCATCTCCCTCTCTTGGACAGTGTATCTTCTCTCCGTCTCGTTAAGCTTTCTGCTTTCGAAGGCCACGGGGTGACCCTCTTGCTCTAGGACTCCTCCTATTGCAAAGTCAGATGCATCCGTATGCACCTCAAATGGCTTACTGAAGTCTGCTAAACACAGCACTGGTTCTTGCATAATGGCCGCCTTCAGCCGATCAAACGCTGCTTGGCATGCCCCCGACCATACCCATGGAGCTTTCTTTTTGAGAAGCTCGGTAAGAGGACTAGCTATTGCTGAGAAAGAACATATGAACCTCCTATAATAGTTAGCCAAACCAAGAAAACTCCTCAATTCACTTACCCCGGTAGGCTCGGGCCAATCGGCTATGCTCGCCACCTTTTGCCATCCATCCATATCGCCCACTTCCTATCCAATGCCCTAAGAAAGATACTTCACTTAGAGCTTAATGAACACTTCTCCTTCTTTACAAAGAGTGAGTGCTCCCTCAATGTCCCAAACACATGAGCTAAGTGGACGTACATGGTCTTCCATTGTTTTGCTATAGATTACAATATCATCCAAGTAGACCACCACAAACTTATCCAAATAAGGCCCCAACACCTTATTCATTAGAGTGCAAAAGGTGGCTGGTGCGTTAGTTAGACCGAATGGCATAACTAGGAACTCAAATGCCCCATACCTTGTTACACATGTGGTCTTCCCTCATTAAGCCCTCCCGCGATCCGGACTTGGTAATATCCCGACCTCAAATCCAACTTGGTGAACACCGTTGCTTCCCTCAATTGATCGAACAAATCTGAAATTAGAGGAATAGGGTAACGGTTCTTAATTGTCACCTTGTTGAGAGCTCGGTAGTCTATGCACAAACGCATGGATCCATCTTTCTTCTTTTGGAATAGAACTGGAGCCCCATATGGTGCCTTAGAAGGACGAACGAACCCTGCTTCCAAGAGTTCATCTAGCTGCCTGCCTCCCAACTCCTCCAACTCCTTAGGCCATACGATATGGTGCTTTTGCTGGTGGCTTGGAACCTGGTTCCAACTCAATAGCATGATCCACCTCTCCTAGGTGGTAGTCGCTTTGGTAATTCTGCAGGAAACACATCTACATACCTTTGTAGAACTTCAGCAATCCGGGGTGGAATGTCTCTCATTCCTCCCTCCTCATCATCATGACCCCTCACCAGCGTAGCTATGTAAGTGTCATGGCCGTGTTGAAGACCTCTCTTCAACTGCATAGCTGAGAGCATCGAACTCCCAGCACTTGTCGACTGAACTTCCTTCACGTGACATGGTCCTCCTTCATCAAGGATACAAAGCAACCCCAAATAGGGCAGTACAAACCCTTTGCACAAACACAAGAAGTCCATTCCAAGAATGAAGTCAAAATCATCCATATTGACTACGGAGAAACTCAATTTACCTTCCCACTCCCCCACGACGATTGGTACATCACGAGCAACTCCACTAATCGCCCTTGCTTCAGAATTTACCGACTTGACAATGCTTCCATCGTCCACCCATGTCAGCCCCAATCTGATAGCCTCCCTAGTAGAGAGAAAGTTGTGTGTTGCACCTGAATCAATCATGGCCTTGGCCTCCTTGCCTCGGACTGTGAGTTTGATGTAAAAGAGCTCCCTCCTTGACCTCCTTGTGCTGCCCTCGTTGCCTCTTAAGGCCGCCACCATCTTCAGCGAGCCTATCCTTGCATTGTCACTAGATCCCTCGCTCTTGTCCTCCATCATTGAGTTTAAGAGCTTCTTCCTTGGACAATCCTTTAAGAAGTGGTCACCATCACAAAGAAAGCATTTAGGCTTACCGTCTCCCTTCTTCTTCTTATCGTCCGTCCTCTCTAACTTGCTGTCCTTCTTCTCCCATGGCTTCTTGCCCTTGCTGGTCTTGCTGCTCTTAGAGCTGGATGTTGAGACTTCAGTCCTCTTCTCAAACTCAGTCAGCTTCTCAGCCGTGGAGAGGGCCTCAGCCAATGACTTGACATCCCTCCTCCTTAGCTCTTGTTCAGCCCAAGGCTTGAGTCCATCAAGAAAGGCAAACATCCGATCTTCATCGGTCATGTTAGAGATACTTAGCATAAGAGAAGTAAAACGAGAAACGTACTCCTTTATCTTTCCTGACTGTTTCAAGGCCCTCAACTCCTTGCGAGCCTCAAACTCAGCATTCTCCGGAAAGAATTGCCTCTTCAATTCTGCCTTGAAGTCGACCCAAGACAAAATTGGGTTGGTGCTAGCCGCTCCGTCTCCGGTCCGCCGTCTCCACCACAAGATAGCATCATCCACAAGGAACATAGACGCACCCATGATCATATGCTCATCTCCATGAACGTTGCTGACCAGTAGGTATTGCTCTACCTGCCAAAGGAAGTTATCAATTACCTTTGGATCCCTTGTGCCATCATAGACCTTCGGCTCCGGCACCTTGATTTTGTCACTAGAGGATGGCTGGGAAGTGGTTGGTGTAGACTCCTCCACACGGCTTGGCTCTGCCTCTGCTAGAGCCCTTTCCTCACGTTCCACCACACCGGTGGGCTGAGGTTGTGCCCCACCTCCTGCCATGTACTTCTCCCATAAGCTTACCCGTGCGCCCAACGCCACAATTTCCCCAATGAGGGTCTCTTGGACGTCCTGGATCTCCTCCTTGATCCCACGCACGCTGGCTGAGAATTCCTCTTTCCAAGTGACAAGAGTTTGGTTAATTTCATTAAGCATCGAAAGAGAGACATTACCCGAGTGTTCTCCTTGCTCATTCATGCTCGTCTCCTCTCCCTTCATGCCCAAACGTTTGATTGCTCTCGATACCGGTTGTAACGGGCTGGAGAATGCCTAGGATCAGTAGCTAAGCCTTCCGCCACGCCGGTGCACGTACTAAGTCTCGCCTAGTACGTTAAGCCTTCCTCAACGCCTTCCCAAGATACTCAAACGGATTACAAACCTCGGGAGGGGTGTACTTCCACACCAGCACGAGAGAGAGAGTGAGAGGGAGAACACCGTGAGTGATGAGAGAAGCTCTCCTTTAGCTTTCTATGAAATGTGCAAAACCAAAACTAAGTACAAATGAGAGGGACGCACCCTTTTATACCCTAAGGCTACCCCCTATGTACATGTATTGTAATTAATACAATAAATACATTAAATACACTCTATCCCCTTTATCATGCACGGGAAGAGCCCCTTGAGATTTGGAGGTCGAGTCCCAAACCGGGTTCCCACCTGAACAGGTTTGCCACCGCCATGACCAGATGACCCGGATACGATTAAGGCTGGTTAGCAAGACGGGTTGCAAGACGGCTGCTGGAAGCACAAGGCATAAGCCAGCGTATGCTGTTTGTCTTGACCTGCCGCACTCTCCAGCAGCAACCCTCTGGTCCAGCCTCGCGGATTCAGGCATGCTTGTCTGTATTTTATTTCTGCTGTGATTTAAGCCCATGACCAGTTCTGCCCGTTATCGCGGCTTCGGCGCACAGGCAGCCGACGGTAAGCCTCCGGCCTCTTAGATCTTCAGCCCTTTTCGCGCCCGGTGTGTTACTTTCCGATCATAATCCCCTTGGGATCTTCCCCCCCCTGACTGGCCTTTCTTGTGACGTTGACGCATCCCCAGCAGCAAGTTGGCGATGTTCTCGCGGCACCTGGCGTACGCACCGAATAGGCCCAGTGGCCGAATCAGAATGTAGCGTGACCCGTATCGCTCCGGACCACATGGCTATACTATTTATGCATGCGTAGGGACTCGGACTCATACGCACTGTGGCGTGAAGCCACTGCATTAACTTGTGGACGATGTCTTTGCCTGTCTTTGCACGCACTGTGCTTGCACAACCATCCTCCTCTGAGTTTGGTTCTTCGACAAAGGGTATCTCCCCTTGTCCCGACGCCCATCCTCGCTAGTACCGGCGGTCCAGTGTCCCCCTCCTCGCTAGGCTCACTGTACCCACATGCCTTTAACTCGGCATGCATGCCTGCAACCCCCTTGCAAGCAACTATGCTGTACACACATAGATTTAACCTACGATATGCGTCCATACCATTGGTTTTACATAACAAAAAGAAGTGCCCCTTACACCGGCGAAGTAGAGCCCGGATCCGCTGGCTCGTCTCTCTATATCCACCTCAGTCCCTCTCCCTCGTCTCTCAGAATCTTAACTCGCCGCCCAACGCATTTCCGGCAAAAAAAATAATCGCCGGTTCGTAGAACGATTAAAAACATTCGACGGTCATTCCAAATTAGGGTAAGTCTTCTTCCCTTTTTATTGTTTCTGCCCTACGATCTATGTTGAAGTACAACCCATGAATGGTCCTTGAATTTTGTTTGACCTTCACTGGTGATCATGGGATTTGTCCCTGGAATTTATTGATGAATATAGGGGATCTTTACCCTCTGTGAGTGAAATTTTGAATGTCGGGAACCGAAAATGGCACTTATTCTGACTGACAGTGAAAGAAATGGAATATAGATTATTGAGTTAGCAAGTTCTCCTGATCTTAAATGTTGATAGTTTTGCTTATACAGAAATTTCTATTCTTGTGCGTTTTAGCAGGCGGAACCTCTGCTCAAGTATTTGGAGCATTCGACAAGAGGCAATGCCGGAGGAAGGAACTTGGTGTTTCTCTGACATGTTAGCTCTCGCTATGCTCTAGCGGGTTAAAGCAGTTCAAGCTTAACACTTCTTTTTACCGCTGCTAGTTATAAAATACTCTGCGCTCGCCCTAATAGCAACATTGATCGCCATGGAAGAGGGAAAAATAGATGCCTTGTGCCAAGAACAGGAGGTGTTTCAGCAGAAAAGCAAACATGAGGCGATGCTCGAGCGACTCTCTAACCTCCATCAGTCTCGGCTGCAGCAGTCAGCATCCCGAAAATCAGGTTTAGAGGATTCATCTCCTGCCTTCGAATCTACGCAATCTTTCCTCGCACGTTTTGCTGAAATGAAGCATTCCATTGAAGCGTCTCTGAAGCAATGCCGAGAAGCCTCTGATCCTGATTCTAAGTCTTCACTAAAATCACATCTTGAAAGGATTTCCTTAGCCATCGAGGACCTCCAAAAACTTGTGGCAGAAAATTCTTACTTTTTGCCGTCGTACGAAGTACGCTCCTCACTCAAAGCTATCTCTGATCTTAAAGAAAGCCTAGAAGTTGTAAACTCCGAGTTTCTTCCTCGAAAGAAATTCTCATTTCGAAATAAGGTGCAAAAGAAGGAGATCACCCAAGATAAAGATGTAGAATTAGATCCAACCCAGACACCTGAATTGTTATCCTTTGCTTCAGCGGTCATCCCAATTCATGATTCGCCAGGGTTTCGAAACAAAGAAAATGTTGTATTGGAGAAGGACTTCAGAGCTGCTGGAGGTGGGGATTTCACTCTTTCGGATCTTAATGCATGTGAAATTCGCCTAAGAGGATGTCTGAGAGCTCTTTATGTACATAGGCTAAAGAACTGCCGGGTTTATGTGGGGCCAGTATTTGGTTCAGTCCTTATTGAAGGAGTTGAAGATTGTCTGTTTATGCTGGCGTCTCATCAAATTCGTATACACCATGCAAATAATACAAACTTTTATCTGAGAGTTCGGAGTAGGCCTATAATTGAAGATAGTAGTGGAGTGAGATTTGCACCTTACAATCTGATATACGATGGGGTGGAAAAGGATTTGAAGGATTCAGGGTTGGAAGAGGAGACTGGAAGTTGGGCTAATGTGGATGATTTCAAATGGTTACGAGCCAGTCAATCTCCAAACTGGTCTGTTTTGCCAGAGGAAGAGCGAGTCTGTACCGTAAAATTGAACTGAAAGTGAAAGTTTCTGAGTTTTTTTTTGTCCCTTGCTTTTGGCGGAACCAGGAATGTGAGTTGAGTAATTATTCTATTTTCCACCATTTTGTTCTTGTACTTAATTATTTTTGTAATTGTTTGCATGTGGTCATATCCCAGTGTCATGTGTGATTGTTGTTTTTCATTTTAACATTGAAACAAATGGAAACCGTGCCATCTTCAACATAAAAAAGGCAACTGCTAAACTAGTGTTTGTTAAATTAGGAAAGCAAACTTTTGTTACCATGTTCTGAGAAATTAAAGAAATGGTTTTTCCAGCACTCAAAAGGGCTGGCAATTATCTTTTTCTTGTGGCAAAACTAAAACTCTTCTGCAGTTAATTTAGTAGAGACTTCAGTGAAGGATGGTAAGCTTCTAAACTTCCTTCACCCCTTTATATAGTATTACCTTGATGGGAAAATTTCTTGAGAGCCTCGGGGTTTTGATGGACAATGTTGGCTTTCCTCAACGATTAGTTGACATTACATTATGTTATTGGAACCTCCATTCTTTGAACTCAACAAACCTAACTGATTTCTATCTTGTGATGCCAATGGCAGGATCAATTGTTTTCTTGTATTTGGTGTGGCTAGGAATTATCTAAGAATCAGCCTTTTGTTTTACTTTGATGCTCAGTGTTTAATGCATCTACAGGGCCCTCTCTGAGTGAGATGCTTTCTAGAAGGTTTTGTCTCTTGAAGAGTAACAACATTTTAGTCTAATGAACCTGGCTGATTGGAGATCCAGAGACCACAAAGTAACAAATACCACTGGACAGGTATATTGTGCAGAAGATTTGATGGCTAAAGGTATGTTTGATGGAAGAATTATCCTCTTATTCTTGAAACGATGTTTTGTCTAGTGCATATAATGATTACTAATTTGACTGGGTAGGAAAATGGTCAGAATTATTTAAAATTTTATCGTGTGAATTTTGGGTGTATTCTATTTGTTTTCACATATATTACCTCCTGAAAAGAGTGTAATGATGGCATTTATAAGATTAGTCCCAGACTGACGGAATTTTAAAATGAAGGGAGATAACCTTTTAAACCCAAACTTTCTAAGCTGCACAATACTTGATCCATACTTTAAGCTCCGGATGAACCATTATGAATAAGAACAAGCTCTGCTAAAAGATAAGAACAACTCTGTTAAATAATAAGAACAAGCACCTACACGACGGGGAACAAACACCACTAAACAATAAGAACATGCACATCTAAATTATAAGCACTCAGCCTGTAAATTCCATAATAACTCTTTTGGATGACTGGTTCGAGAATCAATTTTCAGTGCATCATTAACAGATGTAACAATTTTTTCTGCGTGGTCCACTATCTGATTTTTCAGATAAATGAAATTAACTAATTCCTTTTTCTCCCCCTCGTTTTGCAACAAATGAGAATCTTTTAATGAAATCTTTGAAGTTTTTGTTGAGAATGGAACTACAGGCTGGAGTCAGAGGAAGGTCACTATGCATGATTGTTTCTGATGTTCTGAATGGAAAGTGGGATCATGAAAGGAGCCACTTTCATTAACTCCATTAATGACCTTCGTGAGTTCGTGATATTCTCTTGCTTATAATGATTGAGTCTCCTCGATCTTTATTGATCTGTGACATTCCGATCCAGTTATCTTTGATTAACAGTTTGCTTCATATAGTACCCGAGGATTTCTGATGGTAAGATCGATGTTTCTTGATGTTGCAATAACATTCTACTCTTTCACAACAGCTAGAAAAACCTGCAACTGGATGATCATATACGTCTTCTATGGTGGATGCTGTGAAGCAGTTGGAAATTTGACCCCCATAGAAAGCAAATTCAAAGCTGAAAGTGCAACTCAAGTTAAAGAGATTTGCATAACAGCAGTTTGAAACATGTGAGTACTTAGTTGCAAGTTGTGGCTATCATACTTCTGGAAAGGGTATAATCCGCAACTCAAATAAAAGCTTAAGACACACTTCTGGGTTCAGGTCTACATGATCATATTAACCTTTGTACTCCTTCAGCCCCTTATAATGACAGCAGTCTCCCAAAGTACAACATTTTTGTAGCAAAATTTGTTATGAGGCGGAAGGAGCAAGTCTGTATGTGTTCATGTCATGCAGAAGAAAACATTTCCTCCACTTTTGAGGAAAGAGAAGATCATTTCAATAACGAAAATCAGTTGATCTTGCAAGTTAGTGTATTGCTCATTATTCAATGAGTGCTGGTATTGAATTCTCAAATTCACTGTCAAAGTTAATCCAAGATAAAAAGTGTTGGAGCAAATATTTTGAATTGGCTATTTTTGAAAAAAAATAACATATTTGGGAAAGTCAGTTCAAGACGGGAACGGGAAGGATTTGCAATCAATCGGCAACAAGGAGTCTCCCAAATTAAACAAAACTTTGGGAGGAGACGTTGGCAACAATCGAAGAAACAGAGTTTCTTAAACAAGACAACTACAAAGCGTATGAAGGTAGCATTATACACATGGAAAGAAGATCAAAACAAGCAGATCATGTCAAACAAGGAAACTGTAAAACACAACTAGAAGACGGCAACAAGAAAGCAGATTTGAAGGCAATTGTTCTAATCTGGTTAGATCTTCTAAAGCAAGGACAGTTCTTGAAAGACCAAATTTCTAAATAAAGACCACTTGTTGGCTATAAATAGGGATTTAAGATATGCAATTCTGAGAAGAAAAGATCCATCTGTGCGTAAGAGAGGAGTGCTTATTAGGAGAAGAAGATTTATCATCTGTGCAATATGCACGTCTGAAGAGTAAGCTCATTTGTGCCAAAATTTCACTCACCAGGCTTGAACAAAGGGTAATTGACCACCCAACATCAAGGTACTTTTCATACATTGATAACTGTTGTTGAAGAAGCCTTTGGTGAGGAAGGTCACACCAAAGGGGAGCCTCGGTGTGGGGTGTGTTGCGGTTATGTGGAGTAGCAGAGTTAATCTGGTGGAGAGGAGAGCTTCAATCTGAACATGGTGTGCTGTAAGTTCAGGTTGTGTTGTAACTCTTTAATTAGTGGATTCATCACCGTGGGCCGAATGCTCTATAGAGGAGGAACACATTGTTCCAAACTGTGATAATAACTATGTTGTCTTTGTGTGATTACTGGCAAATTGTGCAACTCGTGTAACACTACAAAATAGTGTAAGTACATTGACTCTAAAGTGTACTGAGCTGCCTATATTAGTGTACATACACGAGAGCATACACCAGATAGGAACACGATAATTTCAATAGGAATCAGAGCAGACACCGAATTAGTTTGGTGAGATCTAGTGTGTTCCTCGGTGTACATACAATGATGGACCAGTCAAGAAAGGGATCTTCATATACTATACCACCCATATTAGATTGTACAAATTACCCACATTTGAAGATCAAAATGAATACTTGCATAAGGGCTCTAGATGAGAAAGTCTAGCATCTTGTACTCTATGGATTAAGACACCCTACAGAGGTTGATGGGAAAACAATTTTAAAGGCGAAATTGGAGTAGATTGATGCTGAAATAAACTAAAGGAAAATCTATGGCCCTTGAAGCAATACTTGGTGCAGTTGATGTCGAACAATTCAAAAGAATTTCAAAATATTAAGCTACTAAAGACGCCAGAAAAATACTTGAAACTCACTTCGAAGGCGATTGCACTAGCAATTCTATGACACCTACAGCAAATCTTCTCCCATAAAATGGTGTACAATCTGGTGTAGTAACACTAGCAAAGATGTTAAAGGAATCACAATACAAAGATGAAGACACTTAAGTTGATGGTAGCAGTGATTCATAGGAAGAAGACAACAATTTTGTTGCACGTACAACAAAAATTAATCTAGAGGATAGTGCACAAACCAGTTACACCAGTTGATACACTAAAGATACTCTTTCCTGAAGTAGAAAACAATGAATCTGAAGAAGAACTATGTGAAGATACCATGTAAGATATTATAAAAAACTGGGGAGAAACATGTGAAATCCCTCACGTTTTGAGGAATTGGGTGATGGAACTTGAGAAGGAGAATAACTTTCTGAAAGACAATTTGGAGGAGGACACTATGTTGTCCAAGCTTGAAGAAGATTTGAATAAGACCATTATGGCTACCTTCCATATGAGACAGATGATCCTAGCTGGGAAGATAGTTTAAACTTTTCATTGGAGTACAGACAACAAATTTTTTCTATGCTAGGCCAACATAGACAACAACACCCTCCGAATTTATGCTCAACTACTCAACCTCCACCCCTAAACAAGGATGACTCATCTAAATAAAGAAATTATGAGATTCTTCAAAAGTTGCTTATAGAACAAGAAGCTTTCAGAGAAGAACAAGAAAAGATGAGTCCCCTTTATCAATAGGTAATTCCTCAATCTCCACTCACTGAAAGTGATTCTAGTTTTGAAAGGAGGCAAGAACACCTCTTGCAAGTAGTGATAGAGCAAGGGAAAATTTTGGATGAGCTAGTAGTACTGGTGTCAGTAGGTAATGAATTCTATAGAGCAAACATGTGTGGATAACACGATAGATTCGTGTTTAAAACATAGATATGAGCAACCCATGATCACCTCTAGGATTGATGCCCACTTTGATGAGAAAATAGAAGAACAATAAAGGGACCCGACTTGGTTTGGGATGGTGATTATGTGAATGAGTTAGAGGTGAAGCAAAAATACTTTGAGGATTCTTCTCAACTCAAATTTGTAGACCCTTTGGAAACTTGATGGCGTAACCTCTAAACTAGTAGGACACTAAGTTGACCAGCCCATGGAAGAGAGAAACAATCAACCTAACTCTTTGATCATTCCTACTGAGAAAAAGTAGAACAAGTATTAAAAATATACAAAGAGGGAGTTGAGGTAGGATTGAAGCCAAGTTTGGTGGAACGTATGTGTATGCACTAAAATGTGGCTAGCCCAAATTCGACGAGCCCAAAAATCCATCAATCCATCAATCGAGCTTCATGGGTAGGCTCCGTCAAAGTTTGAAGACCTCAACAGCAGCCCATCGTCGGGTCCACTCACGCCGCCGCATCAGCAATATAGTCGATGCCCCCGTCAGCAAGGAATTGCCGCGTCAGCACCAGTCACCAAACCAAGCTACACATCAGCCTCCTCAATAGTCAAATGACCAACCCTAGTCGAAATGGAGGGGGGAAGGGGCGGAGGGGGAAGGGGATGAGGGGGAAGGGGAGGGGGCGGGGGGAATAGGAAGGGGCGAGGGGAAGGGGGGGAGGGGGGAAGGAGGAGAGGGGGAAGGGGCGGAGGAGGAGGAGGGAGAGCCGGATCCGGGGAGGGGGGGGGTTGGAGGTTGGGGAAAAATCAAAATCGGGAAGGGAGGGGGAGGGGAAATCCGGGGAAAATCGGGGGGGGGGGGAGGGAAAGACCCAGGGGGGGTGGACCCGGGGAAACATCCAGGGGGGGGGGGAGGTCGGGGAAGACGAGGGAAAGGTAAAAAAGGTCGGGGAAGACCCAGGGGGGAGGGGGAAGGGGGGGGAACCAGGGGAGGGGGAGTGTGGGAAGAGGTCAGGGGGGAGGGTGGTGGAGGTCGGGGAAGACGAGGGGGGGGGGCAGAGGTCGGGGGGAGGGACGGAGGTCTGGGAGGGAGAGATCGGGGAAGGAGGGGGACCAAAGGGGCCAAAAAGAGACACCACGATCCTCTTCTAAGGGAGCATGGAGCGAAAATCTCCAATCTTCTTCCTCTCTCAAAAGAAACGGTAAAAAGGGGATCGTGATCCCCCTTTCAAGCATCAACCTCAACAACAACACGGAGTTGGCTAAAAATAGCCAGAAAACCGTCGTCGCAACGGTTCGAAAACTTTTCATCTCACACACAGAGATTGTCTCGAGCCAAAAAGAAGTCAGCAACTCATAGTTCGCCGTCGTTCTACAGTTCGACCAGAGCAGCTCTACACGTTCTCCGGCAACATCATAAGTCGATATAAGCGGAACACAAATACCTCCGTCTGACCGACCAAAGCCACAACAGTTCGTGCACACCCGTTCCAGAACTCAAACTTCGACGTTCTCGCCAGAAGCCAAAACTTCGACAATTCACACGGAGATCGAATCAGAGGAAGAATAGGAGATTGTACTCACAATTTTCTGATATGCAAACACACCTGTAACACAAATTATTCTGATATAATCGAATTATTCTCTTGGTCGCGCCTCTTCGTTGACCGGCGGATTTTCGGTGAAACAGATTTGGCATACCCGGTGGGACATTTCCTACCTCTCATCTCCTTCTCCGTTAAAAAACCAAAAACCTTCAGCCATGGCCTGTAACACCAATAAAGGTATAAACGGGTAATAATCGAAACGGGTAAAGGTTATTTCGTTACCCGTTTTGATTACCCTACCCGTATTCCGTCACCCATTTCGCCCGAATAAAACTTAGTTATTCTGTTACCCGAATTTCTTACCCGATTACCCACGGGTAATCGGGTAAATAAATGGATAATAATATTTTAATAAATTTAATTATTTAATCCTTATAAATATTTAAAAAATACAAAAAAATAAAATTATATAAAAATTACATCCAAATTCTTAAATTTATCACATATTAGGGTATGTATGATAGAAATAAGGGTATAAAATTTTAAAAAATTACTAAATTACCATCGCGTAATCTGGTAATTGAGTAATCGGGTAAGGAATGCCCATTATCCATATCTGTTTCGATTAAGAGTCGGGTAATCGGGTAATTTTTTAATCGGGTAATCGGGTAATCAAAATAGATAATTTTATTCCTTATCCATCCGATTACCATTCGGGTAATCGGGTAATCGGGTAAAATTGACACCCTTAAACGGCAACAACGGCAACAACAACAACAACAATAACAACAGGGGCAAGCAAATTGCCACCTCGAGCTCTGCTCACCCGCGCCCTGCCGCTAGTGCAAGCTCAACCACAAGAGCTCGCAGACCAGTTGCCGCATCTCCGGCCGACCTCCACGCTCCTACCTCTCCACCACTTGCCACTCGCCCAATCACAAGGGCTTTGGCCAGGAGTTTGTCCACCGGACAAGCTCCCTTCATGTGCGATGCGCGCCGTCCAAACGTCGTATTCGTGCCACAGGCTACCGCGGCCTCCATAAAGCCAGCCGCGGCATCTGCCAAACTAATGCCAGCGATGGCCAAGCCAACATATTTGGCCGTCACTGCCTCTCCTCCTCGTAGCCCGACTGTCAGCCCGGCTCAGACGCCACCATCGCGAAGGAGCTCCATCGTCCCTGCCCTGGTGCAGCGATATGAACAACAAGGGAGCATGACCTCCTCCGCCACGGCAAGAATGCATTCATCGCAGGCCTCCTCCGTACAGAGAGCGACGACCATCACGATCTCCTAGCCGCACTCACCGCAGCAGCCGGTCCATCACCAATCCGCTCACCTCGCCGACATACACCGGCGACCTCCCCTCCTGCGCTATCGCCCATCTCATTCTTCCGAAACTCACTGGGGGCTGCCACCACAAGCCAGTCACCAGCCAAAACCATTTGCCGCGCTCAATCGACAGCGGCCGGCTCTCCCGACCGGTCGCCCACAACAACCACTCCACGCACAAAGACACAGACGATTGTTTCCCCAAAGCAATCGTCGGCCAAAATCTCGCCACTTTGATTCGCGTCAGGGACAACTTCACCGACCCAGACTGTCAAAATGGCCGCAATGACAACATCGGCTAAAACCATTGAAGATCAACTTGCTGAAATGCAAGCTGCACCCAAAGAACAAAGTGAGCAGCTAAGCATCAAAGACACGCAACTTGCAGATCGCGACCTCCAGATCGCGAGAATCTTAGAAAGGCTTGAAATGGGCGCGGCCACCAACAACACTGGTGGCGTTTCTCAAGAGGTCGATCGAAACCGGCTGACTACCAGTGGTTCATCCGAACCATCACATGAAGACCTTGCCTCTGACGATGAGCTGCCGCCCGTCGCACCAGTAGCCATTCGCAGAGGCCGAGCCAAAGCAAACCCGGCTGCTCTCACACTCGACGCAGTCACTGAGCTCATTAACCGAGCTGTACGGAACAGCTCGGGCGACAGCAAATCCATCGCATACCGGAGGCCTTACACACAAAGCATGTCACTCATTTCATTGAAACCTGTAACAACGCCGGCACCGACGGCAACTTGCTGGTCAAGCAGTTCGGCCGATCGTTGAAGGGAAATGCCTTTGACTGGGATATCGAGCTGCTCCAGGAGTCTATTGAAAGCTGGGAACAATTGGAGCGCAAATTCCTCAGTCGGTTCTACAGTACCCGGCACACGCCAACTTGAAACAAAAGAAGGGCAAAGAAAGCTTGAACCTGTTCCTCGAAGCCGAAATTGAAATGTGCTCTCGAGGGATACAGTGGGAACTCCTACGCTACATCCGAAGTCGGAGGCCGACCGACTTTCAAGAGCTCGCAACAGAGGCTCATAGTATGGAGAACCTCATGGAGGAGCAAGGAGAAGAAACTTCCTCGTCTGCTGACCCTCGCAAGAAAGGGAAGACAGCAGCCGCGACCGCGCCTAAAGACATGAAGGAGAAAACAAAAGCTTCCTTCGCGACGAATGCTTTCGAACCCATCAAGGACGGGAGCAAGGTCAAAGCTACTTATGTCCCTCGACAACAAACCGGGGGCACGCAGCGAAGGCCTTCGCTGGAGGAACGACAGGCCAAAACATACCTGTTCGCCGACGCAGATGTCTCTTTCATGCTCGACCAGCTCCTCGACAACCAGTTACTAAAGTTGCCAGAAGTCAAAAGACTCGGTGACCTATCCAAGAGCAAAGATCCGAATTTCTGCAAGTATCACCGCTTGGTCGGGCACCCGACCAAGAAGTGCTTCGTCTTGAAAGACAGGATCATGGAGCTGGCGGCTCAAGGCCATATTGAAATCGAAGGAGCTGAAAATACGACATCCTCATATATCATCTCCATCCAACCCGAGCCAAATCGGCGAGCTCGGCCACATAAACAACAGGTCGTGAGGAAGGAGTACCGTCCAAAATCCGGTCCCTCCAACCGATCGCAAAACCACAGACGACCACCGGCTAAGGTCGTACCAAAATCGGCACCCCGCGAAGTAGTTGTAGCCGATGCAGAGGGGTGGATCCTGGTCACCTGGAGAATGAAGCCTATCCGAGAAATTGAAACAGCACCGACAATCACCAGAACCACGGCAAAGCGGCTAAACAAAAAATCCGCGAGGCGCCAAAAGAAAGCTCTCGGGACCAATGTTCAGAGAGCAAATAAAAAGAAGAGAAGACTCGTCACACTGGCGTAGTTCTTCCCAAAAGAATTCTTCACGCCGCCAGCAATGGTGGCAACCTGCTCGACAGCTCCTCCCGAGCACACCACCAAATGACAAAGGCAAAAGACCGGTCGTCGAATGCGACGGCCTCGAGACGTCACTCATGCAAATATCACTGCATAATGAGATAGAAGACGACCTCGACTTGGCCATTCAATCAAGACAAGCTCTAATTCGAGACCTCGACAAACCAGAGGAACTCCAAGCCGAAGTCGAGATGCTGCTCATGAGGAAGCACGACTTATCGAAAGTCGGGCTAACTCCACCTTATAGAAAGGAGGAAGAAGATGCTCACTCCTCCGCGCAGATGGTAAGATCAGAAGAAGCACTCGTCGTTTCATGTCCACCGTGCATCACATTTCGAGAAGAGGATGCGCAATTGGGGACGAAGAAACATAACCGGCCGTTGTTCGTCTTCGGCTACATCAGAGACCACAAAATCAATCGCATTCTCGTCGATTGTGGATCCGCAGTCAACATTCTGCCGATTCGCACGATGAAGAATGTCGGCCTCTCTGTTGGCAACCTCTCTCCGAGCTCTCTCCTCATCCAAGGCTTCAATCAGGAAGGCCAGAGGACACTCGACATGATCTCGCTCAAATTGCATATCGGCGACATGGTGGCTAAGACCCCTTTCCAAGTCATCGACTCAAGAACATCTTATAATCTGCTCTTGGGTCTACCATGGCTTCACACGAACGGAGTGGTGCCGTCCACACTTCATCAGTGCTTCAAGTACTGGAGAACGGCGAGCAAAATACGGTGTACGCTGACAAAAGTCCATTCACGGAGGCAGAGGCATCATTCGCAAATGTCAAATTTTATCTGACGACCAGACCGACAGTCAAATTGTCACCTTGGCCGAACCAGGCGTCAAATGCCAAGAACACTCCGACGCAAGCTACATTGTCCAAACAGCCATCGCAAGCCACCTCTACCAAACAGTCGGTGCAAGCCGCATATCCAAAACAGACCACGACGCAAGTCGGGTCTCCCAAATAGCCAGCGCACAACAACCTGCCGGCCCACGGCCACAAACCGGCCGCAGCAGCTCTGGCGCCGATGCAGCGCAATGTACCTATCTTGCGGTACATTCCCCAGTCGCAAAGGAAGAAGGGAAAAGCCCCTTTGGTCGTCTGCCACAAAATCCAGTCGACCCCTTTGAGAGAAAAGGTCACCCTCCCATTACCGAAACTCGAGGAAAGAAGCATCGTGAAGCAATTCCCGAACCTTGAACAGTTGCCATCCACCCGCTCAAACGAAGTCTTCGACCTGAACGAATACCGGCTGATGGCCAGAGCCGGAGGCAATCTTACGAAGGATCAAATCCATGAGAAGCTACCCGTCACTCTACCGGTCCTCACTCCAGAACTGGAGAAATTAAGGAATGAAGGTCGTTGAATTACCCAAGGTCGCTTGGGCCTTGGCTATCAGAATGAGAAGCCAATCAAAATTTATAGAGCTCAAACGAAGCCGATCAAAATCACCAGAAAGGCATCGGCAGATGTACATCAAGTTTTAATCGACCAAACTCCGATGAAAAAGAAAAATGCTTCAAACTCGGTGATTATTTACACCTTGAAGGCAGCCATCGCACGAGCTCGCGCATACGACTCGGTTATGGTGAATCATATCTCTGTCGCCGACGACAATCAGGAGGACGACAAGTTCATTTAGAAAGAGGCTCCGGCTATGTTCGAAGAAGACGGTCAGTCAACAGTTGACGAGTTAAAGAAATTCGACCTGGGCACAACAGGAGATCCAAGGCCAACATTTCTCAGTGCTTCACTGTCGGCAGAAGAAGAGGACGAATATATGGCGTAACTTCGTGAATACCGCGATGTATTCGCCTGGAACTACAAAGAAATGCCAGACCTCGATCCTCGAGTCACAGTAAACAAATTGGCGGTCCATCCCTCTGTCCGAACAGTCAAACAATCGCAATGACGATTCCAGCCAGAACTTGTACCAGAAATTGAAAAGGAGGTCGACAAATTGATCGCTGCAAATTTTATAAAAAAGGTGAAGTACCCGTCTTGGATCGCGAACATCATACCGGTCAAGAAGAAGAATGGCCAAATTCGAGTTTCGTCGACTTTCGCGACCTGAATAAGGCCTGTCCGAAGGACGACTTCCCTCTGCCGATAACAGAACTCATGGTCGATGCGACGACGAGTCATGAAGCTCTATTGTTCATGGACATGTCATCTAGTTACAACCAAATTCGGATGGACCCAAAGGATGAAGAGCTCACTGCGTTTCGCACTCCTAAAGGCATCTTCTGTTATAAAGTGATGTCATTCGGACTCAAGAATGTCGGCGCCACATACCAGAGAGCAATGCAAAATATATTCGATGACTTCTTGCATAAGCGCGTCGAATATTATGTAGACAACCTGGTAGTAAAGACAAAGGAGCGGTCAGGTCATCTTCTCGACCTCACAGCAGTGTTTGAACGGTTTCGACGATTTCAGCTCAAAATGAATCCGTTGAAGTGCGCATTCGGTGTCACCTCAGGCAAATTCTTGGGATTCATTGTGCATCATAGAGGAATTGAGATCGACCAATAAAAAATTGATGCAATTCAAAAGATACCGGAGCCCAAAAACATCTCCGAACTCAAAAGCTTCCAAGGCCACCTAGCATATATCCGGCGCTTCATCTCAAATCTAGCCAGGAGATGCCAGCCATTAAGCCGCCTACTTGATACGCCATTCGATTGGGACGAATCTTGCCGGAACGCCTTTAACAACATAAAGGCATACCTCACCAAGCCATCGGTGCTCGTCGCCCCAATCGTCGACAAACCGCTGCTGTTGTACATCGCAGCGCAAGAGAAGTCGGTCGGAGCTCTATTAGTCCAATGTGATGAGGACAACAAAGAGCGTTCTCTCTATTATCTGAGCCGAACACTGGTGGGCGCTGAACTCAATTACACACCGATTGAGAAGACTTGTCTGACACTCATCTTTGCAATCCAAAAGCTCCGGCACTATCTCCTGGCGCATTCGATGAACTTGATTTCGCGAGCCGACCCATTGAAATATATCATGTCATGACCAATTCTCTCTGGTCAACTGATAAAGTGGGTATTACTTCTATCGGAGTTCAAAATTAACTTCGTACCACAACGGGCAATCAAAGGCCAAGCACTGGCAAACTTCTTGGTCGACCACCCGGTGCCGGCCGAATGGGAATTAACAGAACAGTTCCCAGACGAAGAGATTTTCCTGGTCGAGGTGCTCCCCCCTTGGGAGATGTATTTTGACGGCACTGCGCGAAGAAATGGAGCCGGCACGGGAGTTCTATTAGTTTCACCGAGAAGGTACCTGCTCCCGTATTCGTTCGTTCTTACCCAAAACTCTTCAAACAACGAAGCGGAATATCAAGATATACTCCTCGGATTCGGCATGGCAGTCGAGATGAAATTGCCGCAGTTAAACATCTACGGCGACTCGGCTCTTGTCATCAAGCAGCTCACAGGGGAGTTCAAAGTGAAGAAACTCAAGCTTGTGCCATTCTGGAGACATGCCGGTGAACTTCTGGCCCAAATTCCGGAAGCCTCACTCCACTACGTTCCTCAATCCGAAAATGGGCCAGTCGACGCATTGGCTGAAATTGCGGCCAGTCTAGCGCAATTCGACGAAAGACGGAGCCAAGTCCCCATTTACGAACGATGGGTAATCCCTCCACTGGTCGAAAAAGAAACAGAAGAAGAAGAAACAGAAGAGATAGAAGAGTCCCTCCCAATCTCGGCCAGCCAAAACAAAGCCGAAGATTGGCGAGAGCCTATCTCAAATTTTCTTTGCTATGGCACACTCCCTGTCGACCTGCGAGAGCGAGTCCAAATTCGTCGAGCAGCTCCAAAGTACGTTTTCATCAACGACGTACTTTACCAAAGGTCATATGAAGGTCTGCTCCTCTGATGTCTTTCTAAAGAAGAGGGGCTGCAAGTTATAAAAGAAACGCACGGTGGAATTTGCGGTGCGCACTAGGCTGGCCTGAAGCTCCATTTACAAGTTAAGCGATTGGGTTATTACTGGCCGTCAATGCTCAGGGACGCCACCGAAATGGCTCGAACCAGCAAACCATGTCAACTCCATGCCTACTACATACATCAGCCGTCGGAGCCGCTTCACCCGACGATCGCGTCATGGCCGTTCGAAGCTTGGGGGATGGACATCATAGGTCCTATCACTCCTAAATCCAACTCCGATAGGCAATACATCCTGGCGGCCACCGATTACTTTTTGAAATGGGCCGAAGCCACTGCCTATCGAGAAGTCAAGGCAACCACTGTCGCCGACTTCATTTGAACTCAAATCATCTACCGATACGGAGTCCCTCAGTACATAGTGATGGACAATGCACACCGTTCAGGAACAGAGTCATGGATCGCCTCTCCGAGAAATTTCGCATACAATAGCGGACATCGTCGGCTTACAATCTGGCAGCCAATGGACTGCAGAAGCATTTAACAAAACGCTCTACAAAATCCTAAAGAAGACAATCGGCGCCAACAAAAAGAGTTGGGACGAAAAGCTCGGCGAAGCCTTGTGGGCATACAGAGCGTCGTTTCGAACGCCAACCCAGTCGACCCCATATTCGCTGGTTTACGGCACCGAAGCAGTGCTCCCACTCGAAGTTCAGCTTCCATCTCTGCGAATTGCTATAAGAGAAGGGCTGACGACAGAAGAGTGTGCTCAATTGCGACTGGCAGAACTTGAGTCACTCGATGAGCAGAGACTCGAGGCACAACAACGGCTCGAGTGCCACCAGTCTCGGATGACACGAGCCTTCAACAAAAAGGTACTGCTCAGGTCATTCCAGAAGGCGACGTTGTGCTCGCAGTCCGACGGCCAATGCTTTTTACGAGCAAAATCGGGGGCAAGTTCGCGCCAAAATGGGAAGGACCGTACGTGGAGCAGGATACCAACACTAATGGCGCCTACAAGCTCGTCACTTCAAATGGTTCGGAGCTGCCGGTAACGAACGGTAAATTCCTCAAACGATTTTACCCGTGAAGAGGGCAGCGGAAAAAAAACAAAGGAGAAAGCAAAGGAAGTCGAATAAAAGAAATAGTACTTCTCATTACAAGAAAAAAAAAATGTGTGTAATGAGAACAATGCTAGCCTCGCAACAAAAAAAATCAAACCTCGAAAAACTAGAGGCTACAAAAAAAAATCAACAAGGTTGAGGAAGCTCGAAGTCAGCCACTCGTTGCCGCAGTCGGACTACTTCGGCGCGAACTCCAGCCAGCTCCCGCGTCTTAGCCTTGTCGAGAATGGGGCACGAACGAATGGAGGTAAGCTGGTCCTCAAGAGTGGAAGTCTCTTCTTCGACGGCCTCAATCCCCCCACGAACAGTTGCAAGTTCGGCATCAATGGAATCAAGTTGAGCCGACACAAGTGCTAAATGCTCGTGAAGGGTCCTTTGTTCAGCCTCGGCAGCTTCGCGCTCAGCTTGGAACCTATCCAAGTCCGCTGTCAAGTCATCACGTCGACAGCTCACCTGCTAGACAGACTGGGCGAGTTCAGCATCGGCAGCGAACCGTTTAGCCAAACTAAGCTTCCTGGCCAAAGAGTTGTGCAACTGCTGAAAGGGAGCCACCTCCTAAGCAAAGTCTTCCATCCACTACTCCAGAACCGAAGTGTCGACACCGTCTCCTCTCATGTGATCGAGAATAGCGCGGGTGTCCACCACAAGCTCTGACGAACATGGGTCGTCGGCCGGCACTAAAACCGACTCGACAAACTCTGTCCACAGTCCCAACGCGGACCGTTGCATCAGCAGCCTCGACCTCGCCGAAGGACGGGAAGCCGACACCTAAAAGGAAAAAGGGGAGCTAAAAAAAAGGGGAGGAAAGAGGCCAACAAAAAGAGAAACTAAACGAGGAGAAATTATATGCTTACCGACAAAGGTCGCGAAGTCGACGAATCCTCACTGATAGGCGGCCGAGCCGAACCAGAAGCTCCCTCCTTGGCAGCAAGAGATACCTCTCCACTGCTAGGAGGAAATGTCACAAGCACCTCCCTCCTCGAAGTCACAGCAGCAAGAGGAGACGGACCAGAAAGGGGGTGCTGAAATTCACTTGCACTCGTAACTCCGGCACCTTCGGTAAGTCCCTCAGCTACAGTCTGTCCTTCCGAAGGCTGAAGAGGCGCTACACCCTCACCAACAGTCATCGTCGGGCACTCGACTTCCCAAATTATTAGCTCGCCAACAGCAGTCGCAAGAGGTGCTTCTTCCTCTCCGGCCCATCCCAACTGGCGAGTATCCTCTAACTCGGCAAGATCAAATAAATCCTCTTGTTGAAAGATTGGCTGACCTTCAGGCGGAGCAATGATCATCGCGAGAGTATCAGAAGGAGGGTCAACTGGCTCCTCAACTGCTGGTGCCTCAACATGGTCTATCTGCGCAGGGGGCCCAACTGGATCTATAGCGACTCCTCTGGCAGGCATAACAATGGACCGGTCGCAACTCTCCGGCTCCTTAGCTCTTCCCTCCGATGACCCAAACAAAGGAGTTTTCGAAGGTTGAACGACAGCAATAGGAACCAAATTGGTCAATGGCTTACATACACCAGTTCGCAGTCATTTCTTGAAAGGAGGAGGAACAAAGATAAAGGAATCCGGCTTCGGAGCCGCTGATTTTCTTTTTGCAGCAGTTTTCTTCGGCAAAGTCGGCGACAGGACCAATCCCTTCCCCTTGTCCTTAGAGACATCGATAGCCGACAAAGAAAGCACCACCGGTCGAGCACTCTCCTCAGCCGAAGAAGGTTCTCTGATAACGATGTCGTTCGCCGGCGCCGATTGAGATGGAGCCGACAATTTGTCCTTCGCAACCTTCGGTCGAGGCACCCGCTTCTTAGCATCTTTACCCTGCTTCATCTTAGGAGGAGCTGAAGGCTTAGAACCAATTCGTGAATCCTTCCGGCTGCGACCGATCGCACCCACATCAGCCTGCGCGGGGGGCAAGGCTTTCGCCGGCTATGCATCTATGCAGGTGAACTGCCTCCATACATGCTGGCAACAAAGAAGCGGAGTCAAAAAAAAAAAAAAAAAAAAGAAAAGAAAAGAAAGCGAAAACAGAGGGAGAGTCGCTACCTCAAATAGAGGAACCACCATCTCAAGCCATGATTCTCAAAAAAGGGTTGTGACTCCGGGGTCGAAATCCAGACCAACAAAAGGAGGCACCTCCAAGCTGCCAAGTGGATAGGCAGTCCCAGCTCGCCATAACTCCACAAGTTCGTTAACATAAGTCGCAATTCTCTTGTCGGAGAACAACACCCCGGGCAAATCTTGGCAGAACCCGAACTGACGAGCGAACCGGTGAGGGCTATAGGGCTCCACCACAAGGAGCTCACGCTGTCGCAAGACTAGAGAAGTCGTACGCAGGCAGCGAAAATACTCCACCTCTATCCGAGAAGCGAAACGACCAGCTTTGTCAAGCATCGGGTCTGCAGGAAGGGCCTCCGCAAGGTACCAACACTGTACTCTGCCGCGCCAAAATAAAGAACGAGCCTCCTTCTGTGTGCAAACACGGACAAGTTCGGGATTCTGGTAGAGCATCATAAGGGGTCTGTCCCCGCCACTGGAGTCAACTTCGTGGACACAAAACCGCTCGCCAAGCCATGCAAAGACAAATTGCCAAGGAACTTGCCCTCGAGAGAATGCGTTCAGCCCTCGGTAGAGATTCGCCAAGGCTGCGCCGACCAAACTGCAGCGAGTGCCGTGAGCCATATAACAGGCCATCTTGAAAATGGTTAGCCGCATCATGTTACCCGACACCGGTAGTATGAAATAGCAGAGCCACAATGACAAGAACATGACCAGATACACCTCGTCTGCAAGGATATCCGGTACCCCAAGCTCGTAAAGGGGCTGATTTTGTACGACCGACCGGTCGCGACTCCGAGAACCGGATAGCTTCTCACGATTTGCCCACGGGTCCTCTGAAGGTTGCGCGTCCCCTTTAGCTCCAAACCAGAAGGCTGCCCACTCCGACATGGGGACTCCAAGAGATCCATCCAAGTTCGAAGCTCTTGGACAACAGAAAATTCGGTAGTAGGCGAGGTTGAGATATCGAATACTCAAAGGTAGCGGCAGAGAGCGACTCTGGGTGAAGTCCTCAATCGTCGGAGTAGTCTCATCGTAAATACTCCCTGAGATGGGCAGGCCACCGAGTCGATGCATATCCCATAGAGAGATCGACAGCTCCCCTTCGCAAGTAAAAATAGTATTGGTGGACGGGCACCAGACCTCCAAGAAAGCATTGACGACATTGCCGCAGCACCGATAGATAAACATAGAGGCTCGCACTGCATGAATAACGTCTATCTTGGCTAACTGCTCGGAACAGGTGCGGAGAATAACATATGCCCACTCGAAGTGGAAAGGCAGCGGGAAGGGACCAAAGGCTACCGCCGGTTGACTACCCCAAGAGCCAAACCGGTTGCTGTCGATGGAAAGCGTCAGCACTGAAAAACGAACCAGCTGGTCGTGCACCGGACTCAATAAAATGTGGCCAATGGTCTGATGTGGAGATATTAAAGCTTCATTGACTTTTGGCAAATAACAAATCTGGTCGTTCTCGTCGACAACAGGGCGACTCCACAAATCATGAACAGCCTTGGCCGAAGGCGCGGTTACCTCACAACCACCGAAAGCCGATGGTCCCCCGAGAATCAACAATAGTGACTTTTGTTCTCCATTAGAGTCGCGAACGCGCAGGCAGTCCCGAACAACACCTTTGATGGTGGTCCTGATGTCCGAGAGGGTCAGACCGAGGAAGGAAAACGAAGGTGGCATGGAAGACATCTGCAACAGAGCAAATAAAGCCAAGTACACGTCCCTCTTCGTTCAAAAAAAAAAAAAAAAAAAAAAATATCCCCTCCGATCAAAGACAAGGTCGCAAACAAAAAAAACACATCTCCTGCGACCAGAGATAAAGAAGTCGCAGTCGCAAACAAAAAGGGAGAAAGAAAGAAAAAAGAGGAGCGACAAAAAAGACCAGTCGCCGATGAAAAAAAAAAGGTACGGAGAAAAAAAAAAAAAAGAGAGTGGGCAAACCGAAGGGGCATACCGATCCTCTTCGACTGTTCGACAAGCAAACCTTCGCCCGGCAATTGAGCCGGATGCTACCAAAGGAAATTTACTGCACTCGGCGACCGAGCCAAGTGCGATCCAAACAGAAGCTCAACACCCGGCGACCGAGCCGGAGGTAATAAAAAAGAAACGCTGCACTCAAGACAAACGCAGCCCAAAAGCAGCACCGGGCGACCGAGCCAGGTGCGACCAAAACAACAACGCTATGCTTCGGCGACCAAGCCGAGCACAGTCCCAAAAGCCACGCACACGGCGACAAAGCCTAGCGCGACCAAAACAAACAGCCTCGCAGCCAACATCTAAACCGGAGGCGAACAAAATCAAACTCTAGTGCCCGGCGACCAAGTCGGACACAACCAAACGGAGAATTCAGCATCTGGCGAAAGAGGCGGACGCCGCACACTCGATCCCAGTGCCGGACGACTGAGTTGGATGGGAAACGAATGCTGCAAAACAACAAACAAGTGCCCAGCGATTGAGCCGAGCACAACTCAAAGCCTCGCGACCAGCCAAACAACCGGCTGCGATCAAAACAAGTGCCCGGCGACCGAGCCGAGCCCAGTTCAAGCATTTGTGACCAGCAACCAAGCCGACCACGATCAAATGCCCAGCGACCGAGCGGAGCACAGTTCAAAAGCTGCGCCCAAACAACAAAACGGGACGCGACAAAAACACAAAGGCACTGCCCGTCGACCGAGCCGGACGCAGCCAATCGGAGCCAAGTATGTAACTCTTCTCCGAACAAAAAAAAAAGGCAGCGCGACAAAAAGAAGCTGTCGCAAAGGAAAAGCAAGCAACAAAAAGGAGCAGTCGCCAAACAAAAAAAAACAGCACGCGATAAAAAGAAGCAGTCGCAAAAAACAAAAAAAAAAGAGAAGCCGCGACAAAAAGAAGGCAGTCGCAGAAAAAAAAAAGTTGCGACAAAAAGAAGCAGTCGTAAGAAATAGAAGGAGGTCGACACATACTCGCGCCTCGACAACTCTTGCCTGCTACGACCACAGGCAACTCGCACTCAACAACTCTTGCCAGGTGCGACCACTGGCAACTCGCACTCGGCAACTCTGGCCGGCTGCGACCACACAGAAATCAGGGCCCAGCGACCAAGCCAAGTGCGTTAGCACAAAAAATCCAGCCTCCTGACGACCCAGTCGGACTCAGCCGAATCAAAATTTTGGCACCCGGCGACCAAAACAGAAGTTTTATCTCCCGATGACCGAGCCGGCCAAAGCCAAAATGAAAATCAGCACCCGACGACCAGCCGGATGCGACAACATGGAAATGAAACACCCTGGCAACCCAGCCGGGTTCACTCGAAGCATAATTCAGCGCCCAGCGACCAAGCCGGACGCAAAACAAAAGTCTCGCGCCCGGCGACCTAGCCAAACGCGACCTGCACTTCCCGGTGACCGAGCCAGAAGCAACGAAAACAAACTCATAGCTCTCGGCGACCAAGTCGAGCACAACACGCAGAAGCCCAGCCCCGGCGACAGAGCCGGGTGCGACCAAGACGGAGTGGCAACTCTCGACGACCGAGCCGGGTGCGACCCAAATCAACTCCAGCAAGCGACACACAAAAAGTTGTCAGTTTGTCGTATTGACAAACTGACAGATACTTAGAGCGCGAGAAAGAGAGAAAAGAAAATTCGAGACAAAAAAAAAACAGAGAGAAAATTCAAAAAAAAAAGGGAGAGAGAAAATCATGAAAAGAGAGAGAGAGAGAGAGAGAGAGAGAGAGAGACTGAGGGAGAAGTCAAAAATGAGAGTAGAGAAAAAGAAGAAGGAAGAGGGAGGAAGAGAAGAAGAAAGAAAAGAGAGTGGGGACCCCGACTGACTCGAATTTAACCTGAGGCTGCCAGGAGAGAAGTTTTTTTTTATAGTACCTTTGAATTTGACTCGCGGAGAGTTCTGACGCAAGCTGGGACCCGAAAAGGATCGCAAAACAGAGAGAAGTTGCAGACTAAGCCAAATCACGGACAGTCAAATCTCAGCAAGACGCAAGCAGTCTCCTGGGTCGTGGTCGCAAACAGCCTTCCAAAATTCGCAAACAGACTCAAATTTGCAAACACACAAGTTCACCGGGAGCCAAATAGAGAAGAAGCCTAAGGGAGACTAAGTAAAATACAATATTATGAGATTGCAATTCGGGTTGGTCTTGGAATCTATGACAAGAAGGTAACCAATAAAAAAAAAGGAGGCTCTTGAATAGCTAGATCGAACTAAGAAATTTTTGGAGTAAGGGTCGTCGCAACACAAAGGAAGGCAACCCACGTGTTGGTTGAAAAAGGAGGAAAGAAATTATTATATATTAGGGAAGCCTAAAGGTCTCCCTTAATCTTGGAAGATGGACAATCCCCTTTCAAAAGGGATTCACGCTGGAATTTTGCATGAACCTTCAGCCAAAATCAAAGTTGAAATCGTCAATGGGGTAAGAGTGGGTCCCACAATGCTGAGTTTGCCTCCAACTACAAGTCGATGTGAATTCAGGTGAGTCCTAATACGGCGCCCCTCCAACGCCTCTTCTTTTCCAATCGCATACAAGAAGTTGCGCAAGCAAGGGAAGGCAACCGGGTGTTATTCATTCACATCGACACTCCAGTCCGACGCACAAGAATCTCACACACAAGCCAGTCTTAAGAGGAGCAAGCTTGATTGACCGAGGTGAAGTTTATGTGCTCCATTTCAGTCCACATTTTATCTCTTCAACGCAACAATCAGAATTGACGAAACCATCGTATTGAAGATTTCGCAACTTGTCAACTCTTCGACACAACACAAAGGGATGTCGTCAAAATTCAGTCGGCCAAAATTCAGTCGGCCAAAATTCGTCGAAACGGAGCTACACTTCTCTCCGGCGCGACGACCAGGTCATCGAAGCTACACTACTCTTCAGTGCGACCGGCTCTATTCCTCCACACCGAAATTCAACAGATTTTTGGGTTGTCTGGTCGTAAAATTCAATCCAGCCAAAGCAGAAGAGTCACGGTTTATCTCAATTCGCGACACCTCCCCCCGGCGCGACACCCAAAGTCGCCAAGACTTGCAAAAATCCTCAAAATCCGTCGCGATTGTCTTCTCTAAAGTACCGAAGCAATAGCTGACTACAACATTCAAACAGATCGCGGCTCAGTCAACTTCAACTCGACGTCGCTGCTCAAAACTGACAACACTTCTGCTCAGGTGCTCATCATCTCTCTAAATACCGTACATAATCCTTATGTACGCGTATACAAAAAAAATCAAAAAAAATAATAAAAAAAGAGAAAAAAAAAGTAAACAACTCTAAAACAGCAAGAGAGCCAAAAAAAAGAGAGAAGAAAAAAAAATTATACATACAAGTGTACAAAAATATACACTGTCCTAAAAAAGCAAGAGGACACACAAAGATACATACACGAAAAGATAAACGGCCCTAAAAGAGTAAGAGGGTCCAAAAAAAAAGAGAAAGAGAAGCGTGTGTGTGTCTGTGTTCTTCTTCATATTCGAAACTTGATCGTTTTCTCTAAAACGGTCAAGTCTCGAAGGGGGCAATCTGTATGCACTAAAATGTGCCTAACCCAAATTCAACAAGCCCAGAAATCCATCAATCCATCATTCGAGCTTCGTGGGTAGGCTCCGTCAAAGTTTGAAGACCTCAACTGCAGCCCATCGTCGGGTCCACTCACGCCGCCGCGTCAGCAATACAATCGACACCCCCGTCAGCAAGGAATTGTCGCGTCAGTACCAGTCACCAAACCAAGCTACGCATCAGCCTCCTCAACAGTCAAACGACCAATTCTGGTCGTTAACCGAAGGGGCCAAAAAGGGACACCACGATCCTCTTCTGAGGGAGCTGGAGCGAAAATCTCCAGTCTTCTTCCTCTCTCAAAAGAAGCAGTGAAAAGGGGATCGTGATCCCCCTTTCAAGCATCAACCTCAACAACAACGCGGAGTTGGCTACAAATAGCCAAAAAGCCTCCGTCGCAAGGGTTCGAAAACTTTTCATCTCACACAGAGATTGTCTCAAGCCAAAAAGAAGTCAGCAACTCACAGTTCGTCGTCGTTCTACAGTTCGACCGGAGCAGCTTTACACGTTCGCCGGCAACGTCATAAGTCGATACAAGCGGAACACAAATACTTCTGTCCGACCGACCAAAGCCACATGAGTTCGTGCACACTCGTTCCAGAACTCAAACTTCGACGTTCTCGCCAGAAGTTGAAACTTCGACAATTCACACGGAGATCGAATCAGAGGAAGAATAGGAGATTGTACTCGCAATTTTCAGATACGTAAACACACCTGTAACACAAATTATTCTGATATAATCTAATTATTTTCTCGGTCCGCCTCTTCGCAGACCGGCGGATTTTCGGTGAAACAATATGTAAAGAAAATAAAATTTTGAGGAAGATCCCTTAGACACTTGGGTAGAATTATATGAAAATCCAATCTAGTGTAAATCTAGATGAGCTAGATGAATTCATCCTCCCATCTCATGAACCAACCTTAGGTGCTAAATTCCGTATCTTGTTAAGGTTGGAGAGGAGTTGAAACATCTTGCAATTTTTTACTTAAAAAATCCCAAATTGTAAGATGTCACAACCTACTACTCCCAAATTTTTTGGGAGACACTTTCTAGCTCTACCAAGGGTTGAGATGTGATAAAAAAAAAGTGGTTCAGCTTTCCCTTTGATCCGGAAGGAACGTGGATAAGGACTTTAAATATGGCACTACTTGGGAGGCAACCGAAGAAAGCAGAATGGTAGGATTATAATAAAAGTGAATTTTTGAAAATAAGTGGTTAAAATCTAGTTAGATCAATTAGAGATAGTTTAGATGGATAATAAAATATGTGGGTGGAGATTTTGAAGCAAAACAAGTAAAAAAATGAAGTGAAAAGGTCTTGATAGTGTTTTGCGCCACAAACAAAACTAGGTGCCATATGGCACACAGATCGATTTAGAAACAATTTAAGTTGTTTGGGTACTATGAACAAGATTGGGCGCCATTAACTGGACTATGCACCATATGGCGTTGGGCAAGATGTGAAAATTTTTTATATTTCCTAAATCTTCCCTTCTTCTTTTGAGGGGCATTTATGGGATTATAATTAAGGGGGCTCCTCACAAGGCCCTCACCTTTTAAAGACCCAAAGAGACCATATATGTGAATGAAGTCCACCTATAAGCTCATGTTTGTTGTTCAGATTATACTTCACCAGCATGTGCATTTTTATTTGCTCTTCTATTTTTTTTACTTGACATTTATTACATTTTAGTTTCTAACTTTAGAAATAAGATCATTGGATTCCTAGATACTTCTTTCATATGTTTGATTTTCACATGTATACATGAGTTCATATTCCTCACTTGTATGTCTGGGCACCCTTCATTAGAGCAGCATCATACTTACAGGGAGACTTCTTAACTCCTTTCTTTTTATTAATTATCATGATCTGCTTTAGGGACATTGTAGAATTTAAATTTGGGGGAGGGGCACCATATTGCATGCACTCAGCTTGCATAACTTATGAATCATAATGTCATTATGTTTTTTAACTTGAGAGTGAAAAATCCTTTACTTGGCCCTCACTTGCATGGTAAGAGTAAGGAGATTGACTTATTTTCATGTAACTACACCACTCACAAATTTTTTCTTTTGAAGACAATATATCATGCTTTGGAAATATGGAATGTTTGGTTTACAAGCTTTAAAATTCCTTTAGAAACTTTCAAACTAGTTTCAAGGGAAGCTTGAAACAAAAGATTAAAGATTGCAACTCAAAGAAATGAGTTAGACAATTTTTTACTAGTTTGGTCCTTTCTAGCTAAACCTGTAAACTCCCTAGTCAACCAAGTTTCGACCATGATCTTTTTTATTTTGTTACCATATTTTAAACCCATTTTGATTGCATTATTATCCTATTTTTAATAAGTTATCCCTCTTAGTGCAGTTCAATCTGAAAATAATTTCGAAACCAAGAATTTAAAAAAATAAATAAAGAAAATAAAAAGAAAAGAGAGAAGAGGAAGCAATTATGAAAGCCAAATGAGTAATGGTAACTATGAACCGAGCTTGTGTGACTGATCATGAAGTTTTGCATCAAACAGTAAAGTCGGTTATCTCCAATGCCAACTCAAAATACATACAAAAGAAATAAAAAAAATAATAATAATAAAGGGAATTAGCTTCACAATAGCTTGATCATTAGTTTGGGGGAGAACTTGAAGACTAGAACTTACCTTGGAGGGTTGGGTCATGCATTGAAGAGGGATCTACTCACATGTACTCACTTGTGATCCTACCCATATCCCAAGCCCCATTATAACCTAAGTGAAACTTCTAATGATCTTAAGCACTTCCCTTCATCATTCGTGGAAGGCAAAACAAGATACAAGAGTATAGAGCGCTAATGAGAATTATTAAAGTTCATAGGTTAGCGGTTTGATGGTGAAAACCATGACTGTGGAGACTGTGGAAGTTAATGAGTTTGGGGAAGAGTAAGTGAAAAGTAAGATAGTTCCTCAACAAAGACTACAAGAGTGATGGGTTGAGCAATATAATTTTTCATTTCTTATGTTGAATTGCATGGTTTTTCAGTACAAACATGTGAGATAGATGATTTAGAACATGTGAAGCAAGTACTTGCTCGAGGATAAGCAAGACTTAAAGTTTGGGGGTATTTAATTGTATGTATTTTACCTATATTTTATAACCCAAAGTTGTCGGGGTAATTTAACTTAGTCTTATTTTTTTATTGCAGGGAACATGATGGAAATGCAATAGACGAATAATGGAAGAAGTCTCAAGCAAATCAACCCAAAAATGAACTTTTTACCCTAATTTAGTGGAAGTCCAGAAGGTAGGAGCCATACGGCACTAGGGAAGATCCATGGTGCCCAAGTTCAGCTGGGGGTCATATGGCGTCGAGCACATGACACATGCACTTGAGTATAAATGAGGGAATTCAAGGGCACATGCGGCTATCACATGTGTGTTTGCGCCTCAAAAAGAAGTTGGGCGCCTCATGGCGCTGGAACTCAGTGTCACAGCGAAAACTGTGGTAAAAAAGTGCGACACTTGGTGTCCTTGAGCTGAATTTCAATGCTACGCTGGCGCCGAAGCTTTTTAGGTTATTTTTCGCTATTTAAGTGACCTAGCACCATATGACACCATGTCACTTGCCTACACTCTCTAAAAAGCTATTGTGGGGAAAAACTAATTGATTCGGACTTTGCAGTTGGAAAGTTGACCTAGATTCATCTAGGGTTTGTGGTAGAGCTCAGAAAGAGGATTTTGGGGACATTTCTTGAGGTGTTTTCCATCCAAGAGGAAGATTTGATCTTCAAGAAATGTTATATACACCGAGTTTGCCTTTCTTTCTCATTTCTTTCATTTAAGTATATCTTGAGTATAATATTGTGTATAGATATGAAATAATTATTGTATTTTGACATTATATGTATTTAGACCCCTGTTTGGGGGTGTGATGTATCATCGTACTTATGTGATGTAATGTATTTTAGTGTTTTGAACATGATTTAATGTTGTGGTGTGACTCATGCATGCTTAATGTTTGATTAATTTCCTGGCTAGCAATTAGTTGAGATTTAGGAACCCAATTCGATCCTAGAAAAGTAGATTCAGGCAGACCTTCATTAGTCAGCGTACGTTCCACCTAGCTAGACGTCTAGCTAGGGGATTCGTGGGTGAGGTTAAGGATAACCCATCGTCATATGTAACCTATAGGCTACACGCAATGGATTCTCTTTCCTAGACGTTCACTCGAAAGAGTAAGGGTCAGAATATAAAATACAATTATGGTATACTCGGGAGAGGGTCATACGTAACAATTTCCTAATTCCACCAAACGTACAATGAAATGATCGAATGCTAGGAGCCATGATGATAACTTAGATGAATCACTTCCAAGTCAGGATATTAAGGAATTCATTTTGAATCACGTAGAAGAAAGGACTCGTGGATGCACGGGCTTGTGGACGAGACATTTAAAATTTTTTTGAAGTAAGCAATATTTTTAAAAAGATTTGAAATCGAACATTAATTTTCAATTTGTGAACGAAGTGAGACTAGTACATAAAATTTTGAAAATGGGTTCTTGATTGACATGCCAGTAGTTAGAGCTCGGGAGCCAACTTCTTGAGAGCAACAGTCATGCAAGTTTTTTCCTTTTTTCTATAATGAATGTTTTAAATTTGAAAGCAACCTCTGGACAACGATTATTACTAAAAGAGAAATTCATAAAATAAATTTGTTTATTTTCGTATTGCTGAACAATAAAAATCATCCCTTGTGCAAGTGCACCACATTTTGTATGCCTTCTACACGAGAAATCATCCCTTCTCTTCTTTCACCATCAATTTACATGCATTTAAAGAATATTTGACACTTTCTTCCGTTCTTTTTACTCACATTACAGATATTGTTCTAGTGAACTCAACCAGGCCTGCTAATTCAGGCGCTTGTTCTGGTGTCAACACGACAAAGAAACCAGACCTGCGACCTGTAGCCCAGCAGAAAGGACACCCGATCAGCTATATGAACAATCGGATAATAGCTTCTAGAGAGAAGAGAAAAACAGTTGAGAGTGGAAGCAAACATACGATGCTTCTATTGAAGTCCCTTCTGGAGCAGGAGGAACAAAAGTAGGAGCAGTTGTAGAGGGCATAGGGCTGCTTATGTGAAGATATCGGAAGCCTTCTAAAGATGGAAAACAATGCCCAGTAAGCACGACTAATGATAGAACTTGAAAAATCACCTGTGACTAATGATATTAATATTACCAAAACACATATTCATAGAACCAGAGTAACACAGTTGAGATGACCTAGATTTCGTGGATGGAGATTAGACATTGCTGATCTTACGAGATGGTGTCCAACAGCAGCTCTCTGGACCTTTTGATTCCTGACTGCAGCACAAACATGTTGAACCATGGGTGTGACACATCCCATAACCCTCTGCTCTACAGGCTCTGCTCCTCCATTCTCAACCTGTTGAGGAAATCGAATAAGAGACAGACATTGTAGATACTTGAGGGGATGAAATTCAGAAGCTTTGCTATGTCTTCCACAACCTGAAGGGAGAAGAAAAGAGAAAAAAAAAGGATTTCAAAATCTGGGACCCATTAAAGATGGCAGTGGAGAGATTGAAGCAGATTTGAGGGAGAAAATTACTTGGTCTTCTGCATCGGATTCCCCAGCCTGCTGGTTATGAACTACGAATACAATGCAGTTGTAGACAGCTGGGCTGCCTCCTGTCAAAGGGAAAATAGCAACATAGAATAGAGTTGAGATGCCCACAAGAAACCCGTGTTACCATCTATACTTGTACTTTTCAGTCTGCGGACTGTATATCTACCTTGTACTTTTCAGTCTGCGGACTGTATATCTACCTTGTTAGTGTTGTATTTTCTGGCATTTAGTGCTCTTCACAAGGGAGATTAGAAAAGCTAGCGGACACTCTTGGAACTCTCTCTTTAACTAATTTTCTCCGGTTAATGAAAGCTGCTATATTAGAGCTGGTACTGGAGTCCCCTTATTATACTGGTAAATCTAATTGTCTTTGCTGCTGTCAAAAGATCTACTTAAACATAATGCAGTTGAGATGTAAAAAGGAACCATGAAAGACTCACTCAGTTAGGAGTAGAAAGGAGAATAAACATATATTTGTACACGAATATAAAACTATAGAGGAATTATAGAAAGTGACGACAGAAGAAACAAAACTGTGGCACTATACAACAGAATGAGATGCTCCTTAAAGACCAAAAACATAAAAAACTGGTTCAAGTTACAACAAATGATTTTCACTTTTATATGAGTCACTGGGATAAGATAACAGGGTACTGTGCCATCTACAATAAAGTGTTGAGACACTATCACAAAACAACTGCAAACAAAAACAGACCTTTGAGGAAGTACGTACCATGAAATGTAAAATTTAACCATCCCTTTGTTATCCTCAGGTAGACAATGACAATGATGTGACCTAGTTACACCTTTTCAAGAAGATGAGATCCTACGCACATTATAAAAGAATAAATGAAAACCTATCATACAACAGCAGCAACTCATAAAGATTGTAGAAGAAATCAACTTTTTTGGGTTACAGCCGTTCCTAAACTTTAATGTGCCAGTATTAAATGCACTCGAAAACAGTCCCACAAATTACCTAACAATTTGAATCAATAGAAACGTCCAAAACAAAATAACAGAAAACATAATAATAACAATCAAGTTCCCAGTGAATGCAACCAGAATTGGTTTACAGAGTTAAGGGGCAGTAACTCCAAAAAATTCAAAAACGGGACACCAGTAACAGCTGATGGCAGAACTCTGTCTGGGTTTCTAAAGCATTGATAGGCAAGTGTTGTGAAAAATTAAATGAGCAGAACTGGTCTCTTAGACAATGAATATTTAGTCTCAATCAAAAACATCAAAATCAAGTCAAGCTATACAGATGGCAAAACATGACTGAGATCTCCACTTAGACGTCAAGCAGTTCACCACTTTCTAAAAACGATTCATATTCAGGAAAAAAAAAAAACAATAGTGACAACAAGATACTGCAGGCAAACCAGGAAACAGTAAAGAAAAAAAAAACACAAAAATGGCGTACCAGGACGCAGAAGGATTCCTAGTGCAGCAAATGTATTGAATAACTTTGTAAACGGAGTGATAGCTGATGTATTGAATAACTTTGAGTTTTCTGCCACAAGCCTGCAGCTGAATGCAGAAACCAAATGACTTTTTTGGGTACAAAATTAAAGAGAAAAAAGAGCATCGCATTAGCTAAAATTAGACATTTTACCACCTTGAATGCTGTATCCAAGGAACATCCTGAAATAAATAATAAAAAAAATAAAAGAAACTAAAAAAAAGTACCAGGTCACTGCTAAGCAACGATCTGGTTCAAAGAATGCGTTTTTTCTGGTCTTTTCTGCTCACCAGAGAGAGAATGAAGCTGTGGTAAAGGAGCTTCCATCTTCCCGAAGAGAGAATAAAGCATTTGTGAGAGAGTGAAGCTGCTGAAGAGGATCTGTCTTCCCGAAGAGAGAGAATGAGGGTCACGTGTCTTCCCGAAGAGAGACAATGAGGGTCATGTGTCTTCCCAAAGAGAGACAATGAGGGTCCGTCTTCCCGGATTGTGTGAACTTGAAGTGGTTTGTGTTTGGTCTGTGCCTGAGTTAGTGAGACCTCATCATGTGACCTTAAACCTGTTCATGTTTGGTCCAGGCCTTAGATTCACATGCTCACTAACATGTCTTGGTGTGTGCTCCAGCCAATCTGATCCCGCTTTTGATTATGGTGCCAAGTAGTTTCCATTTTTCATCATCATCTACATGAATGATACCTGAGATTTGTCTATGCAGTAACTTTCAAAACTGCCAACCCATCTGATGGAGGGTTTTGCAAATTCCATCAATTTGGGGGAGATTATCTGTGAGATGCAAACATATATGCCTTCCTCTTCATCTGTATCATGCTAAAACCAGATGATTTTAGACACCATCATTGCACCATTTCTGCTCTAACCTTTGGAACTTCAGCCCATTTCAAAATAAAATAAAATAAAATAAAATAAAATAAATAAAACTGTTCTTCAGCAGACTTTGAGCTTATAAATTTGACAAGAGAAAGGCATCTCCAATATTATGGCAGCCCAGCCGCAAAAGGTTTCACTGATCATGTATACCTAGTTCTAAAGTTGACATGAACCCTGCAAGCACTAGGCAGAGAGCACCAAAGCAAATCATTCAATTCAAATGGCACGCATAATTTGAAAGGCTTCCTGGAGCCTTCTTTCCCGATAAGGTCCGCCACTCATCTGTATTGCTGAAATCGTGCTCAAATCTATCTATTGAGTAGGGTAGGTATAAGTTTACCAAGGAAAGGGAGTACTACCTTCCTTTCACAGCAAAAATTTTTTGAGAATGCAATAAAACCTTGGTTCCATTGATTAAGTTATATATACAAAAGCATCCCATTCTACAAATTTTGTTCCTCAGAACAAAATAAAAGGAACAGAAAGTCCCTTAAAATCATGTAAGGGAATCAGAGAACCAATGAACCTTCATTCAATCTTACAGTGATAAAAAAAATCAGTTCACCAGTAATCTCCACAGGAGCATGTCCCCTCTCTGAAGTGGTGGAATCTGTTCCTGTCCCTGACTATGATTACTCTATCGTATATCTTGGAAATATACTTTGTGTAAGTGTGACAATCTTTACACATCCTGAGGTTTCTAACTACCCGAATTGGTGAATCTTGGTTTGTAATGAGACCAAAAGCAATGGCCAGCTTTTGACTGTGGGCACCAAGAAGTTCCCTTTTCTCATCATCATCTATATCAAGTGGGACCTGAGATATGTCTGGACAGTAACCTTCAAATCTTAATTGCCAGCCCATCTGATGGAGCATTTTGTATATCTCCTCACTCTGTGGGTGAGATTTGTCCTGAGATACAAACTTGTGCACCTTCCTCTTCACCTCTATCATGCTAAAACCAGGCATCTGTGGAGATCCTCTTTGTGCCATTTCCACTCTGACCCTTGCAGCACTGTCCCACAGCAGATTTTGTGCATATAGATTTGACAACAGAATGTAATCGCCACTATTATGGGTATTACACTGCAAAAGGTTTCTCTGAACATGCACTCCTACTTCCAAGTTACCATGAATCTTGCAAGCACTTAGCAGGGAGCGCCAAAGTACATCATTCGGTTCAAATGGCATGTTTTGCACAAGTTCATAAGCTTCCTGAAGCCTTCCTGCTCGGCCCATGAGGTCCACCATGCATCCATAATGCTGAATTGATGGCTCCAAGCCATGCTCAAATCTCATTTTGTCAAATGCTTTCAGGCCTTCATCCACAAGTCCTATACGACTGCACGCACTTAGGACTCCCACATAAATGGCTTCATCGGGTTTTAGTCCTTCCATGAGCATGTCAGAGAATACCCACAGAGCCCTCTTGCCTTCACCATGCATTGCAAACCCTGATATCATTACACTGTAAGACAGTTTGTTTTTACTAGGCATGTTTTCAAACACATAACACCCTTTTTCGAGATAGCCAGATTTTATATACATGTCTATTAAGGATGTTTCTATAACAACATTGTGTCCCGTGAAGTTTCTAATCAAGGCTCCATGGGCCGACCTCCCAAGACTGAAAGCACCCAAGTGGGCACATGAAGATAGGACACTAACAAATGTGCTCTCATGAGGCCTCCAAACCTCCTTAGTCATCCTCCTAAAAAGCCAAAGAGAATCGTACCACAATCCCAAACTATTATAAGCTGAAATAAGAGCACTCCAAGAAGCACTGCTCTTTACCTCAACCTGATCAAACACTGCGCAGGAAAGCTTGATCTCTCCACATCTTCCATACACATTGATTAAGCTATTCTGTACATAAATATCAGACTGAAACCCAAACTTAAACACTTGCCCATGAATCTGCATTCCTTCTTTAAGGGCAAACAAGTGAGAACACCCCTTTAGAACAAATGGGAATGTAAAGTTATCTGGTCTTACATCTCTCTCCAGCATCTCCAAGTATGACAGTATGGCAGCATTCGGATTAGTGTCCTTCAAATAACCTCTAACCATAATGTTGAACAAGAAAGAAGTAGGCTTCTCGATCTGTTGGAAAATTGAACAAGCATAATCCATGCAACCCCAAGACGAGAGGGCACAGGTTGAGATGAGAGTGGTTGCGGTGTGAATGTCGTGCTGGAGTCCCAGCTTTAGAGACTGCGCATGAGACTGCTTCAATGCCTCCAAACTTCGGCATTTTAGCGCTAAAGAATTTTCTTGGTCCCAAAAACAGATATCAGAGTTATCTTTTGGAATTTGAGGCGCGACAGAGAGATGTTTCTGGTGCAGTAGTGAAGAGGAGATCATCTTATCATCTTCACATACACCGTGAAAATGATCATCAAGGTGAGTCACACATCAAGTGCAAAGAAAACCCATTGCAGGGAGACTCAAGTTACAACTTGAACTGATCACATCCTTCCCGAATGAAAATTGGGAAGTGGGAGCGGGTGCTACACCAACACTGGGGAGACAAAGAGGTGTTTTCTTTCAACATATTCACGTGGTACTGGAGCTCGTGTCCGCGAGAAGAATAACAAGAGGCGAAGGTGGAACGAAACCCAATTCGGTATGGAGCAGTTGGGCATGAATTCGAAAGCAAGGAAAAAGAAGGAAGAGAAATTACAGTATTTACTCTCTGCAGTGCGCAGCTTCCTCCATATCCGAGGGCCCGAAGCTGCGGGCCACAGTGACGGCTTTGAAGTTCATCCATGAAATGCAAAAGGCGAATTGCAGAAACGTCCATGAGATCGTTATGGGAAGACCTGGATAAGATAATGTTGGGATTTCTTATCTCCGCTTTTTGTTTCTGGCTTCTGAGAGGTTACAGAGTGGCACTTCCTGAGGTCGTCGGTCCACTTCTTTCAGTCTTGGGGCCCGCCGCTCAAATTCTCATATTTTAGAATTAGAAATATTTCTTGGTTAATGTTTTCATTTGAAATTTGAATGCTTAAATGAGAAATATTGATAATATACTTCCAACACAATTCGATCCAATTCAATCTGCAGATTCAGCCCAATTCAATCTGCAGATTCAACCCAATTCAATCTGCAGATTCAACCCAATTCAATCTGCGGATTCAACCCAATTCAATCAGCAGATTCAACCCAATTCAATCAGCAGTTTCAACCCAATTCAATCTGCAGATTCAACCCAATTCAATCTGCAGATTCAACCCAATTCAATCTGCAGATTCAAATAGCTTAAGATACATGATCGGCAGTTTTCTAATCTTGTAAATACATTTGACTGTTAACCTTTATGTTAAAAGGTGATTAAAGATGGCATCATTCAGTGACTTCTCTCCCTTCCTTTCCCTCCTCCTGCCACGAATTGCATTGCCGAGAGCCCTCCAATTATTGGAGAAAAAACAGGAATTAAAAAGGTAAATTTTTACAAGGGAAGCTCAGCAGAGGGAGTGAAGTTCTCTGTTCAAGCCATATATATAATACTCTGGTAGCTATTTCTTCTTAGCTCACTCCAGTCCCGTTAACTTACTGGCATTTGGTATCTCAAGCACAATCACACAGCGCACAAATCTAATTAAGCTTTCAGGTCATTATATCATATATGATTGTGTCGTCCAGTGATATGGCAAAATAGTGTTACATAGTTCGTCTTACATAACTTTATGGAGTGTTGTGCCAGAAAATGATCTTCTATCAGTATAATTACATGTAGTTCGAGGAGTGAAACAGAGAAGTAGCTAGATCAACTCACTGTAGCAGCTTTCAGAATTGGGAGTTTTGCTATTCCGTATGCCTTTTTATGTCTGCTGTTTTTTTTTTTTCTGTAGAGGTTCAGCACCGAGCTGCAATGAGACACATTATAGAAGTACAGAGTGAAGCTCAAGGAGTCAACAGAATAACAGATGAAATCTGCTTAACTGGTAGCAGCCAAAATTGTGGCATCTTTGCTATTCCTAGCCTTTGTATGTCTAAATTTAGACTTAAAAACCATAATAGTTTTTTCATGATCTGAAGCATATTATAACTTTGGAGGAAAGAAAGTTCAGTCCAGTCTTACCAGTGCTGCTTTGCTCTTTGCTGGTTAACTCCCTTCCTCATTTACATGGAAAGAAAAGCAAAATTGGACTAGCATCTCACTGGTTTAACTTGGATAGAGAAAGCTGTTCTACATTTACAAATTCTATATGCAATTTGGGAACTTCAATTCTTCCGGATGGTTTGCTTGAGTTGATCATGGCACTAGCGAGAAGTACAATGAGTCGAAGCTAAGTTTTCACATCATATATGGATGTTTACCATTCATGCCAGTTACCCATGAAAACCTCAACCAAAGATGAGAGAAGAAAGCACTGCTCACCTTGTTCAACACCGACTGGTTCAACCAGCTGGACCTGATAGATTTTGAAACACCGACTTCCTCAGGCCTTTAGCCATTAAAACCAACCGGCCTCGTTCGGTTCACTAATAAATACAGTAGAGGTCAGGCCTCAAGTTTTGAATTTCTTGAATGCATTCGACCATTTCTGCAGGCTTTGTTTATGGGACACCCCACTCTCTGAGACTCACAGGACACAAAGAGCTGTCAGTCTTCGGAGCTTATCCATTATTTAAACTCTTCACCCAAATCATAGCCTACACAACAGTACCACTCCATTGTTGATCCAACATTTAGAAACAGTGACGGTTTGGTCACTCTACTGTCAAGTCTGAGCTGCTCCAACCCTGAGAAACATCTCATGTGTGAGTGCCATCAACTCCATCCTACTAAGGTTGTCATGATGCCTTTGCAAATTGAAAGCAAGTAAGATGAAACTGTTGCCTGAACATCTGATCAGTATTTCCTCTCAAAAGAGTTGCAAGAACATCAAGCTAAAAAGGCAGCTAAACCATGGATCCCTTGCGTTTCTAAACATGTCTTGGAATAAAGGGATCCATTAATCAATCAGCTTGACATTACAAATACCCGGGGAGAGTCTCCAATTTTTATATTTGACTGAGACTATCACATCCACGTGATGCCCACATGGAAATGCCCTCTAATCCATGCAGAACCAGCCCATACTCCATGGCTGGGCTATTTTAGAGCACAAAAGCTCGCCTTTTTCTCTCTCAGCATATATAACAAACACCTTGGCGATCATTTTCGTCAACTAAGCTTCCTCTGCTCTTCAAAAAGTGATCTTCTTAGAATCCGGCCTCGGCGGCGTTCTTGTTCTTGTTGTATACCAAGTTTGATCATCATTGGAGAAATACCATGGGCATACGTTTGCCTGGAGTGATTCAAGCGAAGCAGATCATCCAGCGGTCTCTGGCCAAAGATCGAACGGATCCTACTCCCGGCATCAAGAAAGGTTACTTTGCGGTTTATGTTGGGGAGAGCCGGAAGCGGTTCGTGGTTCCCCTGTCACTCTTGCAGCAGCCTTCGTTCCAGAACTTGTTAATGAAGGCCGAAGAAGAGTTCGGCTTCGATCATCAGATGGGCGGCCTTACGATTCCCTGCAAAGAGGATGTTTTCTTGCAGCTCGCTTCCCATTTCAATGGTGGACTGGTAGCTGATCCGAGGAGCTAGTGGAGTCAGGAGAAGGCAGACCTGACTGAGAAAACCAGAGACTCCTCTTATTTACGCGGAACCCACAAATTTTGTACATTAATGCTAGTCTCTTTTTCTTCTTTTTCCTCCCCGAGAGGGAGTTGAAACTGTCTCCATTTCCATGGAAGGCTTCGTGTAAACACAACATTCTGTTAATATTTTGCAGAATTCTTCAGCATTGCTGATTTTATTGCACTAAGCCACCAGCCTTTTTTTCATGCTTCATAATCTTCTTTTTGATTTATGGGTAGACGTTAAAAAGCAGTAGTTTACACGCTCTCTCTCCTTCTCTCTTATGTAAAAACACCACCACCTTTTCATTTAAATTTGTGTTTTTCATGGAAGACACTGGTTTCTTAAAAGCACCGCTCTTCCATGGAAAAGCAATACTTTTCCCAAATGCTATGTGATACTTAACTGACCCGGATTGTATTGGAACCATACACAGTTACACACAGGCAGGGACCCCCCAGTTTTTCACTTGCTAGAAGAAAGGGAGCAGGGGACCAACAAAATGGCAAAGCTACATGTGTAGCTAGTCTACCATTAGTAAAATTTGATGCTTGGAAAGGAATAGATCTAACCACACCAGTGACCCCAATGAGGCAGGCAGGGCATGTATGAAACAAAACTGATTGGGTAGATAAATATTGTTCTTAATTGTAACAACCAACTTCACATTTAGTTGCTGCCCATTTCCAACTTAACATTTCTCATTTCCAATAATTTTGCTTATGGAATTAGTAAGTTCATAAGCAAAAGTTTTAGTTGCTGCCCACAATTTTAATACAATCATTGGTCCTGGTTTTATACATTAATATTTTTCATAATTAAACAAGACTATAATACCTCAAGTTCAGTAGCATTCACAACTCGTTCAAATTAGAAAAATACAACATTCATATGATCATATTTGGTACTACACCATCTAAAAAGTTATAACTGAAAAGTAGATATACCATACATCTTCAAACTGGTTAAGTTTCCTGTCTAAGTTCTCTTTATCATATTAGTGAGTGAGACAGACCAACCTCTTTTATATTAGTTGACTCTTGTATGATAAAACCAAAAGAGAAAATTCTCCTAGTTTGAATTCAAAGTCTACTATCTTAATGAAGTTGCAAGTGTTAGGTCGTGTATGTGATCAGCATATTCAACATCATAAAGGTAAATCTTAGAGTGAGAACAACACTTTCAATACTTTGGCTCCTTATCTACAAGCAACCCATGTGCTTCCACATTTGCTTTGATCCCCTTCAAACCTCCACCATCAGTAAAACAACACCTCCATGATTACTGAGTACTACCACTCAGGGAAAGTTTCATTCTTGTCGATGATAGGACAGTCTGTCAACTTATACAATTTGTTCTGTACCTAAATGAAGGTCAATTTGCTGCTAATGTCTTCTTCTTCTGTACTGAAAATATTTCTTTCATTTTGAAGAGGCGAAAGAAACTATGGAAGCTCACAAGTTCTCCTTAAGAAGGTCTTACTCTATTTGGATTTTGGAAAGATAAGCTAAGAGGAGACAATAATATAACTTTGTCGTCGCATTTAATGCTACTCATCTCTCTGATTGTTATCTATCATACCTCTCTTTTGTCTCTAGAGTAGGGATTAACCTGAATCACATAATATTATGTGTCCTATCTATTTTTGTCACAGTGTTTCTGATAAAATACTGAATTGGCATGACCCACATACAAGGTCTAGGGAAGTCATGTCTCTAAATGGTTTAACTGTTCCTTGTAAAATTAGTATTGATCATAGAAGTAAAAATAAATGTGAAAGTAACAAAAAAATGACTATTATTCAAACTTTAAATGACTTTTTTCCGGCTAAAAAACTTCTTCTGGAAAAGATAAGCCAAATCCATGTATGCTTCATCTCACATATTCTCGTCGTATTTATGTCGTTCGGGTGGAAGTTTACGTGGTAGCACCTGCTTTGATACCATAAGTACTACTCTTTCTCAATAAACTGCTAGTTAAAAGACCTAAAAAGAGTTTCTGCATGCAGGCTTTGTAGGCCATCAGTACAGAAAAAGAAACAAAAAGGGTTGTGGAAAAGTGCAGGTAATGGACCCTGAGATAGCTCACGTAGACAAATCAATTCCATCTCCGCAAATAGGATTAGAAAACGAGATATCAATGCTTCATAAACCTCACTGTCTCTCTTTCTTCTCTCAGAAATATCTCCATCCTTATCATTGTAACAGAGGCTCGTCATCATAATGGATCCACCAGGATCCCCTGTTTTAGTTCACACTGACTTTAGTTTTGCCTTTCTCTATCTTTTCACTCTTTGGTTTTCAGTTGTAAAAACATCTGAAAAAGCAAACTATATCATGTAGGTTGGATGAGACTGAGACCAACAAATTGAACACCATGATCAGCAATCAGCGCAAACAACTGTCACTCAAGTCCCAATTCATGAATCCCTTTCACTAGTTACTTTTGTCATTGTCTCCAGTTTTTGACAGTCAGTGGAGTCTATATATGCTGAAGTTGCCACCACTCTGCATTCAGTTATGTTTTGGTTGTGAAGAGAAATTACTGTTCTTCTCTCATTTCCATTGTTGAGTTGCAGCATGGGGATCCATTTGCCGGGGATTCATGTTCATGCCAAGCAGATCATCAGACGGTCAGCTTCGAAGGAACGACCGTGTAGCAGGTCGAGCGTCCCGAGAGGTCACTTTGCCGTTTATGTTGGGGAGAGCAAGAAACGGTTTGTCATACCCATATCCTTCTTGAAGCATCCTTTGTTCAGAAGGTTGCTCAGTATGACTGAGGAAGAGTTTGGGTTTGGATACCAAAATGGCGGCCTCGTGATCCCTTGTGATGAAGAGACTTTTGCTGCACTCACTTCTCATTTGTATGATTGTGAAGTGTAACCCATGCATGTTTTCTTCTATAAAACCAAAAGAACAAGAAAATGTGACCCATGTTTGCATCCTTCAAACAGCCATTTTCCAATGGCCATTGAAGCTTGTTTTTTTTTAAATGTATTCTCTCTTCTGTCATCCCTGCAGTGGCCATTTCCAACACCATTCCAGTATCCTGATCAGATCAGCAATAGTACTCCCTCTCTTTCAAGCTTTGAATGAATGCTCTTGTTAAAGCTACATAAAGCAGTACCATAAGAAATTATCAACGAGAGAGATAAAGACGAAACAATTAAAACCAAATATATGCACGGCCTGTTTTATATTTGCTTCTTCCCCAACTCAAATTATGACTCACGACAGTAAGGAAATTAAGTATCTGTCAACACAAGCTTCTGGTTCATACCTTGAACCCACCCAGAAAATCTCCTTTCAAAACTTCATTGAATTTACAAAAAAATAATCTATCATACAAGCTTTTGGGTGGGTCGTCATTCCATTAATATATATACCAAGCAAATCTTCTAGCAATACTACAATGAATTTACAATAAACTTATATATCGGCACAAGCATGTGGGTCGTCATACTGTGAATTTATACCCTGGAAGTCTCATTTCAAGAGCACTTTGATTTTTCAAGAAAATTTATCTGTTAGCACAAGATTCTGGGTCATACAGCTATGAATTTACTCAGAAAATCTACCTCCTTTGTGCTTCATCCCATGAATTTTCTCAGCTGCTATCTCAATATGAAACAGAGTGTAGTAGTATGGTACCATCTATTGGGACAAGTATCAATGCTGAGACGAGTAGGAATTAGTTTGCTTGTAAAAGCAGCAGCTAGCACTGGTGCAGGTGACCCTGGCAGTGTCGCCTTGTCACTTCAGGAGCAAATTATTGTCCTCTAGGCCATGTCCTTCATGTTCTGAACCCGATGCAGCCCAGTGCCAGCTCTGTTCCCATGCCGGCTTCTTGCTCTCCTTGATTTTTCTCCTACGTCCCACATTCAATTCAGTGCTTGTAATTCCTACGATCATTTGCTCCAGCGCTTATTTGTCTGAAACAATGTAATTGTCTGGCGTGCTGAGGCTTGTCACCATTGGAGAATTGGAGACATTAGCTGGATGGGGAGGAACACTAATGCCTACTTTGCAATTACAGCTATGAGAATTATAGAGTCGTCTCTACACTTTTTATTTCATTTTTTTAAGCACATTTGCAAGTTTTGAAAAATTGAAAAGAGACCCATAAAAAATTGAAAATTGAAATTTTATGACTCTTTTTTTTTTGTGTATAAATATGATTCTTACCAAAACTTACTATTTCTTTGTGCTCATACATAGCTTCTGGCATGCTTCTCATAGTAAAATTTGATCATTTTATTGATTTTGATTCTAACACAAGAGTTCCTGTTTTTTTACTGCTTACCAGCAGCCTCTCACATGCTTCTCACGGTAAAATGTGTTATTCTATTTATTTCAAACGAGTCTTACAAGTTGCCAAGTTGGGCTTGGTTAATTAAAAGTAAAATAAATAAATAATAAAATAAAATTGAGTAAATCAAAAATAAAATATTTTTTATTAATTTAATATAAAATTAAGTTCGGGTTGGTTTGCAGTCTTACAAGTTTAAAAAAGACAAAATAAAATATTTATAATTACTTAAATACAAAATAAAATAGATTTTTAAAGAAACTAAAATAATTATATTTTAATTAAATTAAATATTTAAATATACATAAAATAAAGTATAATATCATAATAATATAAATTAAAACCACGATAACTCTTAGAAGACCTGGCCTTAAGAATTTTGGGCTTGATTGAAATTTAAAGTTTAAACCATAACCATATGTGTAAATAATATGTTGTTTTTTGTAATAAATAATATTTAATTAAAAATAAATAAATAAATAAATAAATATGTGAAATAAAATAATAATAAATAATATTTAATTAAAAATAATTTAGATTAATTAAATAAGGATAAAATTAAGTAAAAAAAAACGAAAAGACAAACAAAACCATTGGTTCACTCTTAATTAAATGCCCCAATTCAGGGCCTTAGGAATTTTAAGATTTGATTTTAATTTCAACTATATTTTTTTTAATAAAATTTTTTGTATTAATATTTTATAGAACCACTAGAATTGACTTTAAATGTTGGAAAATGAGAAGTCGTTTATGAATTATATTAATCTTGATAAGTTGATTTCAAAATTAAATTTGCCATAGTAATTTTACTTTATTATTTTAAATTTATTTTATTTTTCTTTTATATCAGTTTATTTTAATGTCTAAATTTGTATAGCCGTTATACTTTGATAAAAAAAAAAAAAAAAAAAAAAAAAAAAACATCAAATCTAATTAATACTTATAATAGCTAATTAAAAAATTACATGCATATTTGGATAACCCATTGTGTTAGGTAGTAAATATGAATATTAAGAGTTCCAGGTTCCTGATATTGACGGCAATTATTTCTCATTGCATTTATTTGTGAATGTAGGAGCCAAAAGAGCTGTACAATTTCCACTATAAGTCGTGTATATCCTCATGCAAGTTAAATGATGAGACTATACAAACCCTGTCCTGTCTTTTCAATTATATATGCGTAGTGCGTGTATGAGGTTGAAAGGAACTCATGTTTTGTTTCTTATATTAATGAAACGATGTTTCCTGTCTTTATAATATAAGGAAGAAATGTAATTCCAGTTGTACCTGTCAATTATACTACTAGCAAGTGCGCAGTAGAAAAAAAAATAACCGCTTAATATTTCTTATATTTTTAAATAATATTTAATAAACAATTCATTAAATTGGTTATAAGTATATGTTTCACTGAAAATTCGCCGGTCCGCGAAGAGGCGCGACCGAGAGAAGTTTTCAATTACTTTAGAATAATTTTTTGTTACGGGGTGTGTTATATATATCAAGGAATGCGAGTTCACTCTCCTAGGCTTCCTCTGATTCGATCTCCGTGTGTTTTTGGTGAAGTTAAAGCTTCTGGCGAGTCGTCGTCGAGACTTCGAGTTACAGAAACGGGTGTACACGATCTGGTGTGGCTTTTGTCGGTCGGACGGAAGTATTTGTGTTCCGTGTGTTTCGACTTGTGACGATGCCGGCGACGGTGTAGAATTGCTTCTGGTCGATCTGTAGAACGACGAATTGCAGATGTTGACTTCTTTGCGATGAAAGAACCTATGTGCGTGAGGAACTCTTCTCGGTGAAGGGAGCTTTGGACCTTCGATTTGGGAACGAGAGAGTTCAGAGAGCGTTTCGAATGTGATTTCTCTAACTTTTCAATTTTTCCAACCAACCCCTGGGACAGGGAACGTCTGGCCTTTTGTAGCCAGCCTTTGTTGTTGTTGAGAGATTTTGCCTGGGAAAGGGGATCATGATCCCCTTTCTGCTCGTGAAGTTGAGGGAAGAGGGGAGGAGGGGACCGGGGAGCTCCCGTTGAGATCCCCCGAATGAGGATCGTAGCCTCTTTTATAGGTTTTCATCTTTTCGTTTGAAATGGCTGACAGTATATTTGACTCATGCCGACGTGGTGATGACTCATCAGTCGCGTTGCTGACTAGACGATGACTCACCGAAGTTGACGATCGCGGGCGAGGCGGCTCGGCCAGGTCGATGATGCGGCAAGACGATGATGAGTTCGACGATGGGCTGCATCGGATTACCGAGAATTGTCGAGGCCCGTCCACGAACTTTGTTTGTTGGGTCGATGGACTCGGGATGTCGAAAGTGGGCCATGCACATTTTGGTGCATACAGATTGCCCCCTTTCGAGACTTGTTCGTTCGGGAGGAACGAACAAGTTTCGAACGTGAAGATGAACGAACACAACACACACACCTTTTTTTTTTTTTTTTTTTTTTGATCCTCTTACTCTTGTAGGATCGTTTATATTTTTATGTAATGCGTATTTTATCCGTCCGTTGTTTTTTTAGGACAATGTATATTTCTCTGTACACTATGTATGTATATTTTTTTTCAATCTTTTCTTTTTTCTTCTTCTTTTTTTTTTGGCTCTCTTGTTTGTTTTAGAGTCTGTTGCTTTTTTTTTTTTCGATTTTTTTTTTTTTTGTATACGCGTACATGTGGAGTATGTGCGGTCTGAGAGAGATGATGAACACCGAGTAGAGATGTCGCGAGGTTTGAACAACAGCAACTCCGGAGAAGAGGGAGATTATGCAATGAAGCTTCACTAACTTGTGGTACTGACCCATCCGGGTGAAATTCGATTTGGCGGGACTAGTTCTATCTGTGAAGGAAGGGGGGGGCGGCCGGAAGAATTGCCGGCCGGCAAAATTGCTTCGGCCCGGCAGAATTGTTCCGTTTGGCAGAAGGGGAGGCAGCGCCGTGGCCTCGGCACCTGTGGTGGTCTTGACTTCGGCCGACGAAGCTCCTGGGCGGCAAATGAGGTTACTCTGATTTCGGCAGAATTGCTTCTGCGGCAGCGGAGTTGCTCCGATTTCGGCAGAATTGCTTATGCGGCAGCGGAGTTGCTCCGATTTCGGCAGAACTGTTCCGGCTTCGACAGAATTGCTTATCTGCGGCAGCGTGAGTTGTCTCCGATTCGGGCGGAACCGCTCGGCTGACGGATTGCTCCGGTTCCACTGAATTGCTCCAGCGGCAGAAATCGCCCGGCCGGCAAGAATTGCTTATGCGGCAGCGGAGTTGCTCCGATTTCGGCGGAACTGCTCCGGCTTGGACAGAATTGCTCCAGTTTCGGCAGAAGGGGAGGCGGCCGCGGCCCCGGCTGTGTGGCGACTTCGACTGGTGACGAAGCCCTCGGCGGCGAATGGGTTACTCCGATTTCGGCAGAATTGCTTCTGCGGCAGCGGTGTTGCTCCGATTTCGGCAGAATTGCTTCTGCGGCAGCGGAGTTGCTCCGATTTCGGCAAAAAGGCAGGCAACGCCGTGGGCCCCAGCCTGTGTCGTCTGGCTTGGATTTTGCGACTAGACGACCCAAAGAATTTGTCGAATTCTGTAGAACTGGTCGCAATGAAGATCAATGTAGCTCTCGGTGACATTCTCCTTGAGCAAATTTTTTCTCTTTTTTTTTTTATTATATTTTTTTTTCTTCTCTTTTTTTTTTTGGCACCTCGAACTTGGAGCGAGAGCATAGGCCCTCTTGCACATAGTCGTTGGGCATGAAGTCGGAACAGGGGATGATTGGGACGCCGACGCCGGAGGGAGAGGAGGAGAACGGGAGGTAAGGGGAGCCGACGCCGCGGGCAGGAGGAGGAGAACGGGAGAACAGGGGGGAAGGGAGATGAAGCGGAAGGGAGAGGAAGATTGAGGTGAAGAGGGGAAGATTGAGAGAGGAACGGGGCCTATGAAGCCGGAGACGGAATTGAAACCAGAGAGAGGAATTGAATGAGGGAGGGGAGGAAAACGAGAGAGGGATCCCGAGGTCATGGGCGGGGAGGGAGGGAACGAAA